>CM034239.1:7385743-8094493 GCA_019916065.1 Vitellaria paradoxa
ACACGTTTGCTTTAGCTTTTGCTTGACCATTACACGTGCTGAATGTCACCACCCGTGTTTGCCGGCTAGTTGGCTTGACTATTTTACTGGATGAAGTTATTTAACTTTTTGCTAGCAAAGACTAGTCTTTTTGTTCTTTGCTCACAAGTTAACTTCCCAATATCTAATTTTATGGTTTTATTACAGTTAATACTAAATGAGCTTAATTTCGGACATAGAAAGAGGTTAGGGAAAGGGTTAGGGGGTGTATATTATGTATATTTGCGCTATTAACCACAAACTTATTTCCATAATATTATGAACTATGGTAAGCTGCCAAAGGCCAAAAACACAAAAATATTTCTAGTATTCTATTACTCTCCCTCAAACCAAAGCATACAAATAGTTGAGAGGAATAAAGGAAGAATTAAGAGAGTGAGATAAAATCCTCATCTCCTTCCTATTGTATTTATATTAATAGTTTACAATCAAATTACGAAATACAATCAATCAAAGTAAATCAGGTTAAATCAAATTCCCTAAATCCTCACAACTCATAATCACTGACATTCTAGAATATTCCAAAGATTCTAACACTCTCCTTAAACTAGAGTATAGAGGTCAAACATACCCAATTTGGTAGACAATCGTTGAAATAAAGATCGAGCTAAGGGTTTTGTGAGAATATGCCCAATTGAGAATCAAAATGTACAAACGGAATGGTGATGTCGCGCTTAAGCAAGAGATCTCGGATGAAGTGCCAGTCAACTTCAATATGCTTGGTTCGTTCATGCAAACAGAATTGTTAGCAATGAATATCGCAACCTAATTGTCACAGAACAGAGACATTGAAGCTGGAACTGAATGGCCAATCTCTTGAAAAAGAGAGACCGCACTCAGAGCATATTAGATGCAGTATAAGCCATGGCATGATGCTCGATCACTACACTAGATCGAATAACAACAGTTTGTTTCTTACCATGCTAAGTTATGAGATTGCCACCAACAAAAGTATAATATCTAGAAGTAGATTTCCGATCTAAATGACTTCCAGTTCAGTTTGTATCACGATATCCAATAGCATCTATGGTTGTGGAAAGTCGATAGAGTAAACCTGACCAGTTGAAATCTTCAAATACCTTAGAATGTGACACACAGCATCAAAGTGAGATTGACGAGGAGCATGTGTGAATTGACTAACTACACCAATGACATATGTAATGCTAGGTCATGTCACATTAAGATAAATAAGCTTATCCACAAGATGACGATATCTCCAATGTCAGAGAAGAGTTCATCGCTTTCAAAGTCTAAATGAATAAAAGGATCTATAGGAGTAGTAGCAGGACAAGATATCAAAATGCCAGTCTCAGGGAATAAATCCAGTGCATATTTCCTTTGAGATAAACAAATACCTTGTGAAGAGTGGACAATCTCAATCTCTAAGAAATAACGTAATACTTCAACTCCAAGATCCTTTGTCGTGAACTGCTTCCTCAAGTAACTCTTCAGTGTAAAACTACCTCAATGTCATCACTTGAGATGACGATACCATCCATATAAACAACCAAAACAATAATACCAGAAGATGACTAACACACAACTATTAAGTGATCAGTGTGGATCGTCTAAAACCATAGTTAAGAAGACCAGAATTCAACTGATCAAATCATTCTCATGAAGATTGCTTAAATCCATAAAAAGTGTTATGCAAGTGACAAGCCAGATGTTCACTACCACTATGCAAGAAGACATTTTTAATATCTAATTGGAATAAGGGCCATGACTTATTGCAATAATTAGTAGAATATGAACTGAATTAAGACGAGTCGTTGGTGAGAAAGTTTTTAGATAATCAATACCATAAGTTTTTAGATAATCAATACCAATCGAGCCTTAGGTTTTTCGATAGATCTATCTGATAAATATTTCACTGTGTACACCCGACGACACCTTACTGTCTTCTTCTTCCCGGGAGAAAGAGATGTAAGCTCTTATGTATGATTATGGTGTAATACTTACATCTCTTTATCTGTCGTTTTCTTTTAGCTAGGAGATAATAATGCCTACGTATAAGAAGGAAGAGAAGAAACAGAAGATAAGGCACAAATAAAGGACTAGAAACAAGGTGATACATGATGATGTGAAACATTCTTAGTTATAAGATGATGAGTACACACATGTTTATCTTTCCTGAGAGCAATAGGAAGGTTATCAATTTCAGGAGGCTGGGTTTCAATAGAACTAGGGACAAGAATCTCAGATGTAGTTGTAGCAGATGTCTCAATAGGTTCAGGATTTGTAGTAGTGTCTCAAGAGACTCAAGATCCATAGGAACAAAGATAACTAGTGTAAAATGAGCACGACAATGATATACCTTTAAAAGGTGGCACACTAGAAATGGAAAGTCAAGATAATCAGTGGAGGGTACATGCATAGTGCAAGATAACTCTCTCTCTCAAGATAGGAGAAAAGACTCCCCCTCATGAGAAAAGAACTCACCTTGATGGGAAAAATTGTAGGTAGACTCAAAGAAGGTAATATCAGCATTAACAAAGTACTTAGGAGAAGGATGATGATAACAACAATAACCATTTTGAGTGCGAGAGTAACCGAGAAAAACACGACGATGAGCACAAGAAGAAAATTTGAAATTTGTCTAAACCTGAGTCCAAATTATAAACAAAAGTGATGCCACTAAAGATATGAGGTGGAAGAGAAAGAAGAGGAACAAAAAGGATACAAGAAGATACAAGAAAGAAGAAGAGGATTAATTACCAAAAAGAGGCGAAGGAACCTGATTAATAAGATAGCAAACAATCATAACAACATTCCCTTAGTATTGTTTTAGAATATTCATATTAAAATGTATAGTGCAGGAGACATCCAGTAAGTGGACTTAAAGAAGGTAATATCAGCATTAACAAAGTATTTACGAGAATAATGATGATAACAATAATAGCCTTTTTGAGTGCGAGAGTAACCGAGAAAACATGACGATGAGCATAAGAAGAAAGTTAGAAAGTTTGTTTAAATTTGAGTCCAAATTATGAATAAAAGTGATGCAACCAAAGTTATGAGATAGGAGAGAAAGAGAATGAACAAAATGGATACAAGAGGAAAAAAGATGATTGATTATCAAAAAGAGGCGAAGGAACTCGATTAATAAGATAGTAAGCTTTAGAATATTCATATTGAAACGTAGAGTGCAAGAGACATCCAGTAAATGACAGTGTTTGCTTCAATAACACCATTATGTTGAGAAGTAGGAACACAAGAAGTTTGATGGAGGATGCCTCGCTCAACACGAAATTGGGTCGTGACAGACTGGTTGTATTCGAGAGCATTATCAGAGCAAAGGATTTTAATTTTTTTTTAATTGAGTTAGAATTTCATTATAGAACTGTAACTCAGAATGATGTTTTGTTTTGAAAAAAAAAAGAAAAGAAACAAAAAACAAAAAACAAGTCATGCAAGAATAATCATCAACAAAAATTAAAAAATACCAAAATTTATTAATAAAAGCAACTCTTGAAGGACCCCAAAGGTCCATATGGACTACAACAAATGATTAAGACTAACGACTACTCATATAACTCGAAAATAAACTACGATGGCGCTTGCCAAGTTAACAAGCCTCACATCCAATACTTGAAATAGATTCCAAACTAGGAAATCAAGCTTGAGACGAGCTAACAACAAATGACCCAAACAACAATGCCATTGCAAAGGGGACATTAATACACTGAAGGCTGAATGAGAAGAATAAATAAAGCTAATAGGATCAAGATAATATAGGCCAGTGTGTATGTATCCCAAACTAATCCTCTTTCGTGTCCTAAGATCTTGAAAAACACGGGAAGAAGGAGAAAATGTAGCAAAGTAGTTCAAAAATTTAGTTAATTGACTAACAAATATCAAGTTAAATGAAAACTTAGATACAAAGGGACTAGAGGGTAAGGTTACGGAGGGAGGGGGTGAAAGTATCATTTACCAGCCACAGGTCGACAGGACCAATTAGTAAAGTAAATACTGTAGATCATAGTAGCGAAATTAGAAAATAAGGAAGGATTGCCCGAGATGTGTGCTAGAGTAGTAGTAGAGTTGAAATAGCAAAAAATACGAAGAGCCTGTAATAGTCTCTACCTCAGTAAGGGTGAAGGGACCTAAAGAAGCTGTACTAGACATAGCAGGATCACTAGAGAAGCAATGATGGAGCAAACATTGATGAACCCAAGCAACGAATAATAAACAATTGATGTATCGAGCAAGAGTAAGCAACGATGGACCATCAATCGGAATTCAAAGATGACGAATAGTTCATCTGATTGACAAAAGTAATAAAGCAAGCTTACAAAGTTGACAAAGACATCACCCAGACATCAATAAGAGCCAGGAGGCAATCGATGTTCGTCGTAGAAGGTCGTCGGAGGGAAGTCATCGATCCACGCACTTTCATGCACCTAAAACCAGAAGCATGTTGATCTCAGTCGCCAAAAAGAGATCTTGTGCATGGAGGCCTGTCATGCCGCAATGAACTATGGTTGTCGATGAGAGATGAGTCACTTCATAGTGTCACCGAGCAAGGAAGGTCACCGAAAGTGGCATTGGCGGCAAGAACCAGGTGTTACTGATGGTGGAGACTTTTTTTTTGTAAAAAAAAAAAAAGAAATTACTGAAAAAATGAAGCTAAGGTTTTGTTCTAACACCTAGTTGAGAAGAATAAAGGAAGAATTAAGAAAGAGATAAAATTCTCATCTCCTTCGTATTGTATTTATACTAATAGTTTAAAATCAAATTCGGAAATACAATCAATCAAAGCAAACTGGACTAAATCAAATCCCTCAAATCTTCGCAGTTCATAATCACTGATATTCTAGAACATTCAAAAGATTCTAACACAAATCAAACACAAGTTGCTTGACAGATAAATCTTGAATGAATGAGGTAATGGTTTTAGTAAATTATCTAGTTGGATTTAGAACAAATAGAAGGATCTCCTTGCAAAAATAGGTCTCCAATAAAATGACAATCTACCTCCATGTGCTTGATGTGTGTGTAGAATACATGATTGTTAGAAATGAGATGGCATCTTGATTGTCATGGTAGATAGACATCGAGCAAAGAACATCCATACCAAAATCATAAAAAGGAGGATGATCTCAAAGTATTTCAGATATTGTGCGTCATGGCTTAATACTTAGCTCAACAATAGAATGAGCCACGATATTTTATTTCTTACTTTGCTAAGTCACATGTGTTAGAATTCAAAAATATATTTTATCCACTCATAACAAGATTATCACAAATGAATCTAAAATAGTTAGTGGTAGAATGATGATTCAATAGACCAATTAGAATCACTAAACCTTGCCACAAAGAGTGAAGTTGATGGAAGGTAAGAGTAAAATCACGGCTAGGAACACCTTTCAAATAATGTAAAATGTGGCAAACGACCTCAAAGTGTGGATAACAAGGTCGTGTATAAATTGACTGACCACACCAATAACACAAGTGTTGGGACAAGTGCATTTCCCCACTATCAAGAACAAAGGTTGAATTGAACGGCTTAACCGCTATGGGTAAGATCATGTATATTTATATACATGAATATTACAATTTAGGAAAGAATTAATTACACAAATCATAGCTAATCATATATTCTATCCCAGGAAACAATGTATATTCTAAGCCTATTTTTGTATTCACAAATATCTCTAACACTCTCCTTTAAGTTAGAGCGTATATATCATATATTTCAAATTTGTTATATATGTTAACCCGAAGACCCCCAAACACTTTAGTGAATAAGTCTGCAAGTTGGTCTTCAGACTTAACATGTCCTATTTTGTTGATATTTTGTAGTATCTTCTATTTAACAAACTTGGTTTAAAGTCGTGGTCGCGGTTGTTGTATTGGCTTTAGAATTTTTGACGCAGTCGTGGTGTCATGTCATGACATGTTTCAAAGTATCGTTCGCGACGCCGAGATATCATCCGTTACGTATTAGAACTAATTGACGACGTGACAAGATCTCATCCCGCGTCAAAGAAAAGTATCAAAAATAGTCATCTCGTTTTGTCGCGGCCAAGACAAGCTGATATCTCGGCAATACACCGAGACGACTAATTATTGCGGCGAAAAATCGGTGAAACAAACGATTTCTTGGCAATTTGTGTAAAAAAGAAAGAAAAAAGTTAACTCATTCGCATGTTATAAGTAATTATCTAATGTTTAGTAAGAGTTACTATATTTTTGGTCATGGAATGTATTCATTTTATTATTTAGAATTTTTCTATATATTTTTATTTTTAAAATTAAAAAACAAAATATTAAGTATCGCTCGATATTGTGATGTGACACGACGACCGCATCAAAAATTCTAAAGTTGATACAACAACTGCAATTGCCACTTTAAACCATGCGTCGCGATATCGGGCGATACGCAATATTTTATTTTTTTAATTTAAAAAATAAAAAAATTCTAAAAAAATTCTAAATAATAAAATGAATATATTACATGACCAAAAGTATCGTGACTCTTTTACTAAATATTAGATAACTACTTATAATATGGGAATGAGGTAACCTTTTTTTTTTTTTTCTTTTTTACACAAATCGCCGAGAAATCGTTTGTTTTGCTGATTTTTTACCGCAACAATTAGTCGACTTGGTGTATTGCTAAGATATCAGCTCTCGGCCGCGACAGAACAAGATGACTATTTTGATACATTTCTTTGACGTAGGCTGAGATTTTGTTGCGCTGTCAAGTAAGGATTCTCGTTTTCTGCATAGGCTATAAAAAAGAAAAAGAAGTCAATACGTCTTGGACGAGATCTCGGCGTCTTGGATGATACTTTAAACCACGCTAACAAAATGATAGTCTACTTCGATGTGTTTGGTTCTTTCATGGAATATTAGATTGGAAGCAATATGTATTACAACCCAATTATCACACAATAGCTTTATAGGCTGTGAATGATGGACTCCCAACTCTTCCAACATGTGCTGTATCCAATTAACTCATATGAAGTATGATCCTTAACTCTATATTCTGATTCTGTATTAGACCGAGCAACTAGATTTTGTTTCTTACTCTTCCATGACACTAGATTACCTCCAACAAATACATAATAACTAGTAGTGTTTGTCTAATGGTGAGCCTACCCCAATATGCATCTGTACAACCCTTAATGAAAGTATGACCATGATTTTGATATAGTAGACTTTTCTCTGGTGCTCCCTTCAAATATCTCAGAACCCTAATAACTGCATCCTAATGGGAAGTTCAAGGAGATTATAGAAATTGGCTAATCACTCATAGGAAAAGAGATGTCCGACCTTGTTGCTATCAAGTACTTTACTTTTCCTACTAATCTCTGATATTACCTGTGATTTGCTGACAAATCACCCTCATCTGCAATGAGTTTTGTATTAGAATCTATAAGAGTATCAACTGGTTTAGATCTCAACATATCTATTTCAGAAAGTAAGTCTAGAATATACTTCCTTTTTGATAGAGTAATACCTTTATGTAATCTAGCAACCTCAATGCCCAAGAGATATTTTATTGGCCCCAAATTTTTAATATTGAATTTCTCCTAGAGGAAGGAATTCAACTCATCAATGCCTTGTGTATCGTCCCTAGTAATGACTATTTCATCTACATAAACAAGAAGTCAAATCTTTTCATGGGTAGAATGTCGATAGAATATGGAATGATCAACTCCACAATGGGTTAGGCTAAATTTGGTAGCCACGGTATTGAGCCTGCCAAACCAAACGCGAGGAGAATATTTGAGGCCATATAGGGACTTCTTGAGTTTACACACTAGTTCAGACTCCCTCTGAGCAATATAATTAGGAGGTTGCTCCACATAAACTTTTTCTTCTGGATCACCGTGTAAGAACGCATTTTTGACATCTAGCTAGTGAAAAGTATGATTGCCAATGAGAGAAACATCTGCATAGAAGTGATCTTAGCATCATGAGAAATGGTATTAGAGAGCTATCGACTGCGACCGCAATCAATGAAGTATGACTAGGGCTTCTATGATAGCTAATGACGAAGAAGTTGTTGACTATGATGAAAAACCAAAGGCCAAAGTTCGACGATGGACAAAAACTGATGTCGACGATGAAAATGAATGACATCAATGTTTAACGTAGGTTAAGATTGAATCAAAAAATCAGATAATTAGAACCTACTCAGATACCATATCAAGAACATAGGTTGAATTGAACGGCTCTATGGGTAAGATCATGTGTATTTATATACATGAATATTACAATTTAGAAAAGAATCAATGACACAAATCACACCTAATCATATATTCTATCCTAGGAAACAATATATATTTTAACCCTATTTCTATATTTACAATGTCTCTAACAGCAGGTGCTGATATGGACTAACATAACAGAAATGGAGCTTAACCTTAACAAATCCACCTATGATAACTGGAAAACCTCACCAAGACACCGGAAGCTTCGCTAGTTGCTGCACGAGCCTTGTTTCACTGCTAGACAACAGAACTTCAGCCGTCATCACGCCAGACCCTTAAACCCTAGTCACTGCTGTAACATGTCAGTAAACCTCTCTTTAGTCTCCAGAAAGAGCACCAACCACTCTAGGAGGATCGGCAGTTGCTGACGAGCCCCCTAGCCAAATCGGAGCACTAGTGGACCTTTTACTTGCTCCCGCAAACCATTATAGTGCATGCACCAGAGATCTAGTCTCATCAGAGTCTATTGGCATGTGATGGCACATCAAATAACCTTTTCGACTGCCTCATCCTTGCGACTCCATTTGTTCCCTTTTTACGTTTGTTTTGAGTTCTTCCTGGGGGTATGTAACGTTTTTCCATTTTCTGGCCATCTTCTCTAGTGAATTTGCACCTTTGGCAACTCTCAGTGAGGTTGCCCAGCCTGTTTAACTCTGTAGAACATCTTTCAGGTGTTGTCCAAGCTCACGTTCTCTATGTTGAAGTTTGTAGAGACTGAATGTCACTGTTTGGGCACTGTTTAACCCTGTTCTTTGTTTTATGGTATTTGGCAGCCAAGTTTGGTGCTGTCTGTTAACAACCTAGTTTCGCAGTGTGTAGCCTGCATGTTTAGAGCTTGTTTGGAACCCGATTTCATGTCTTCTGCTCACATCTAGGTATTACTATACCATTTTGTTCATTAGTATTGTGTCCTTGTTGTAGTGGCTATCTCGAATTCATAGTGGTTCTGAAGCTCAAATATGAGCCTGTCCATGCTCAGATTTTTTATGGATCTTCTCTGCCATCATTTCTAAGACTTATTCAAGACTCCTTTGTGCCACGCCTAAGGTCCCTTCATTAAAGTGAAGCCAATTAGCCATGGTGAGTATGGTACCATACTGTTCCACGTAGAGTCCTCTTAGTCATGGGAGCACTAATTCTCCGCTGAATCATGATAATCGAAATTCAGAGTCTGGTAATGCTTAGCAAACGCTTGCTTTTCACACTACTTGTGGTGGGGAGGAGGTCATGGACATGATCCTAAAATTATGCTTACAGAGCTATCAAATTCTCATCAAAATTACCTGATACGTGGGCCTGATAGCCATAGTTGTTTAAATTTGTGAAATACTCTCTCTCTCTCTCTCTCTCTCTCTCTCTCTCTCTCATAGGTATAAGGCATGCAGTTTTTTAGATTTTTTCGTGGGGAAGATTACAGAATGTCACCTGTTTAAATTATTGAAATAGAAATATCTGACCTAACAGCTGCATGTACGACCTTTGTCACCAGACATTTTAAGCATCAGTTTTCAATTTATTGGATTTGCACATTTGCTTACTATAGGGGCTCACTTTTTTCGTACAGTATCAGAATCTTCTCCATTTCTGCTACGGTTTGCATTTTTCTTTTGCTTCCACTGAATTATTTTGGAAAAGAAATGAAGCACCAGAATATCCCTTCGGAGTCATTGGATGTGTTCACGATTGGCAATGTCGAAGAGGGATCAAAATGGTATGATTTATGTTCTGCTTTTATATATATTAAATTAAATATAATTGGTTTGTGTGTCTTCATATAACAAGTTGAATAGGGAAACTTGCTGCTGCTGGCTTTTATACATACAAATAGTATTTCCAAGAGTCTACTTGGTCCTTTATCCTTCCTGCTTTTCCAGCCAAGGGAAAACCTTCCTCAAGATTGTCCCATTTTGCTCTTTTTTAATTTTATTTGATGTTATTTCAGTTTATTTTGGTGCTAGTCGAAGTAGTTTATAAAGTTTTAATTGGCCTAATGTGGTCCTAGGAATTTGTAATTTTTAATTGACATAATATTTTTTTTTTTTTTTTGCTAATTAATTGCTTTTTTGTATTAACTTGGTCCACATTGTCCTCAGTTTTGTTTTATTCTTTTTTCCAGGCTTTGGGGCCATTGCCTTGCACTATACATCATATCCTGCTCTGCTTGTGTTCTCCTTTACTCTGTAAGGATATAACACATATCCATTATCTGATCTAGTTTTTTGTTGATGTACATTAATGGGTCTTGTAGCAATCTAATTGTGATGTATGCTTGGCTTGCTTGCTTGTGGAACTGTTGGTATTTTCCTTCAGGAGTACAAAAACATCACAAACTTGAGGCTGGCACATATTGCTGGATCTTCTCTGAATCCAGGACACTTCACAATTATTGTTCGTTCCATCCCATGGTCTCCAGAAGAATCATACAGTGATTCAGTGAGAAAATTATTCACAAATTATTATGCATCAAGCTATTTGTCACACCAAATGGTTTATCAGTGTGGCATAGTTCAGCAACTAATAGTGAGAACCTACCTTGGAGAATTTGTTCATTGTCATACAAATCATGATGTACATTATTTTTTGGCTTGGCTGGTTCCACTGTCATTTTATATTCTATTTTCATGTCTTTATCATTGAAAGGTTTTAAATGCAGTGGTTATACAAGGACTATTTTATTGCATGAAATTTGATATTTGTGCCATCTAGGGTAACAATCTACTTTTTTTCTTGAAGAAAATATGATTCATCATTCATGTTCCATATTCCAAAAGTCTTCTTGTTGTCTAGGAAAGCTATCACATGCACTTTTGTCGATGAACTCTATCGATTTTTATCCCTTACATCACTCACTTATTTTCACATTTTTTGAACACTCCTTTAAATATATATAAATTGTTATGTACATCAATACTCTCCTTTTCGGCTCTGTTACCAATTAACTTAAGATAGGGAAGAGAGAAAAATGTGTAAAAAAGAAGAAAGAGATTCGAGGGGAGGAAAGAGATATAGAGAATAGAGAATAGAGAAAAACAAAGAATAGAGGAGAGATAGACGAAGAGATAAATTAGAGAAAAGATACAAGAAGGAAGAAGAGAATTAGGGAGGAAAGAAAAGATGCAGAAAAATGGGAGAGAGAGAAGAAGGAGAAACTTAATTTGATTCAAATTATCTTCAAAACTATCAAACCTTTTAAAACCTTTAGCCATTCTATAGGCTAACTCCAAAACAAGTAAATTAAAATCAACTATAATCCTTGCTTAAAATAACCACAAATCAAAATCCCTTAATGCAGAAAGGAAGTAGGGTACTCAGAGATTTTATTAGAATTGAATTTTGTTCCATATATTAGAATTTCACTTTTTGGTATTGGTGGGATTTTGTTTAGGGATTTTATTTTATCCCTGAACTATTAGTGGGATTAAGATTTATAATTGATTGGATCTTTATTAGGATTCTATTATCAATTGCTTTGATTTAGGGGATTTGCTTGTTCAAGCTTAGTTTATATAAAGGGTAAGGATTGTAGTGGATTAGCAGCTCGAAATAATGAATTGAATAATATTGAGTTTTCCCCTATTTCTTCCTCTTGCCTACCCTTTCTTTGTATCTTTTCTTCTTTGGTCTCTATCCTCCCTCTCATCTATGTCTTCTTTCTATATCTCTTTCTTGCTTCCCTATTCTAAGTCATTTGGTATTTGAGTCAACAATCCTAAAACCCTTAAGTAGCGCCTTAGTTTAAATAATTTTTACATAGGAAAGTATCTCATTGTAACATTTGTAGTCTTTTCTGCATAAAAAATAAAAATCATCTAAAAAAAATAGTGAAAAAGAAAAGATTGCACTATTTTTTTTCTTTATGCAAATATATATATTTATATATACATAAAACAAAAATTTGCATTATTTTTTTTAGCCAGGTTGCTATGTCTTTTTCTAACTTAAGTCTTGACATGCCTACTGCTCGTGACTGCAACACAAGTTCATGCTTAGCTAATACGACATATTGTCTTTCCTTTGACATCTATTTCTGAAAGAATTTCTTCAAAAAGAAAATGGGCCAGTAGACACCTTTAATCTGCATAGTCCAACAAGTTTTTCTCAGCTGAGGAGAATGATGTGGAAGTAATTAGGGTATTGGCAGATTTTATTAGAATTGGATTTTATTTCATATGAAAGGATTTTAGTTTTGGTATTGATGGGATTGTTTTTAGGGATTTTTTATTTCTTAATTAGTGGGATTAGGATTTATAATCGATTGGATTTTTATTAGGATCCTATTCTTGATTACTTGATTTAGGGAATTTGTTTAATCAAGGTTAGTGTACGTAAAGGCTAATTGTAGTGGATTGGTAGTTGGTTTCCTCCCATTTCTCTCCCCTCCTCTTAATTTGTATCTTTTTTTTTTTTCACATTTTTGTTCTTCTTCTCCTATCTTCTATCTTATTCCTACATCTCTTTATCATCTATCCCTTCACTATTTTTTGTTCTTCTCTACATCTCCTCTGCATTTTATCTCTTCTCTCATATCCCATTTTCTTCTTCATTTTTGTCTCTTTCCTCCCTCTCATCTCTTTTTTTTTTTTCTATATCTCTCTCTCGCTTCCCTATCCTATGTAAATAACAAAATAGCACCAACACAAAAGGCAAAATCCTAAATATGAAAAAAAAAAAAATCCAATTCTAATAAAATTTCCCAATATCCTGCTTCCCTTCCACATAATTCTCCTTATTTGAGAAAAACTTGACTCGAGCATGTTGAACCATGCAAGTCAGAGGTGTTTGATGGCCAATTTTCTTTTTGAAGAAATTCCTTTAGAAATAGGTTCCAACGGGGAGGCAAGATGCCATATTAGCAAAGCATGAACTTGTGTAGTAGGAGTAGTAGGTATGTCGGGACCTGAGTTAGCAAAAGATGTGGTAGCCTAGCTAAAAACACAGTGCAAATTTTTTTTTTTTTTGGTTATTATTATTATTATTATTTTTTGTTCATGGAGAAAAAAAATTGTTACATTTTTTTGTTCAGATGGTAGTGCAACCTTTTTTTTTTTCTATTTTTTTTAATTTAATGTAGAAAAAAAAAAACTACAAATATTACCATGTAGATGTTTAGTGTAAAAGTCATGTAAAACTAAGGCGCTATTTTAGAGTTTTAAGATTTTCCTTTCTGTCATCTATTTCTCACTTGCCTGTTCTATGTCTTGTCGAATGAAATCTCCCAATATCCTGCCTACCGTTCGCATCATTCTCCTTAGCTAAGAAAAACTCAACTTCAGCAACTTGAACTATATAGATCAGATGTGTCTCTATATAGATTTCTTTTTGAAAGAAATCTTTCAAAAATAGGTTACAAAGCAGAGGCAATATGCCATATAAGCCAAGCATGAACTTGTGTCGCAATAAAAGGAGTAGTAGACATGTTAAGATCTGATTTAGCAAAAGATGTAGCAGCCTGGCTGAAAAACATAGTGCAAATTTTTGTTTTTGTGTGGAGAAAGAAATAGTGTAATTTTGTTTTTCGATCAAATGACCAGTGCAGATTTATTTTTTTTTTATTATTTTATGCAGAAAAAAAGACTACAGATGTAGGATTTTACTTTTTCTATTGGTGGGATTTTGTTTTATTCCTTAATTAGTGGAATTATGATTTATAATTGTTGAATCTTCATTGGGATTCTATTCTCCATTGTTTGGTTTAGAGGATTTGCATGTTCAAGGTTTTACTTTTTATAAAGGCCAAGGATTGTAGTGATTGGTTGGTAGCTTGGAATGATGAACTGAATAAAATTTTCCCTATTTCCCTCCCTTCCTTCATCTTTATTTGTACCTTTTCTTTTCTTTATTTACTTATTTTTCTCTTCTCTTCTATCTTTTCTTGTAAGGTTCTTTCCTTATATGTCTTTATCATCTATCCCTTCCTTATTTTTTGTTCTTCTCTGCATCTCTTCTATATTCTCTTTCTTCTCTTGTCTCATTCTTCTATATTGACATAGGACATGAAAGTGAAAAAGAGACGTTGGCATAAAAAAATATAGAAACCGAGGATATGTGTGTGTGTGTGTGAGAGAGAGAGAGAGAGTTAGGAAGGAAAGAAAAGTTATAGAGAAGGGAAGAGAGGGGGGGAACATAATTTTATACAAATCATCTTTAAAACCGAAAAAAACAACCTTTAGCCTTATATAGGCTAATTTTAAAATGAGTAAGTTAAAATCAAATGTAATCCTCACTTAAAATAACCCTCAATAAAAGAATTCCTAAAAATCAAATCCGGTCCATATTTTATATTATCTCTAAAATTCTCAAGAAAATTTCCGTTAACAATAAACACCAAAAATAAATCTAATCTCAGAATCTTCAATCCATACAAAGCTATAGCAGCCTTCTACTTTAAGAATTTTAAATGGTTGGCTTGTTGATTAGTTAGACAATTATACCTTCACCCTGTCATTACATCTAGTATGGAACAATTTTCTGAAACTTGCAGTTCATTTCACTTTCAATTGTCTTTATTGATTGGATTTATCACGTAGATGGTTCAAAATCTCTGTAGACATAACCTTTCGAAAGGTGGGGGGGGGGGGTTAGGATCATGAATCTGGTGCAGAATCACCAGTATAGGTTATGGAATTTTGGTTGTGATCCATTGTCTTTAAATTGTTAAAGTTTGTTGTCAGATAGAAAAGTTATATCAGTTGGGAAGGTATGGGTGTGTATGTACCACTGCTCTAATTCGGTACTTCTTTTGTTCATGTGTTTCTATTTTTTATTAAGAAACTAATCTATTCTTTTTTTTTTTTTAAATGATTTTGCACTATTGCAGAGTGATGCAGCAAAGATGTTCGACATGGCCAAGTGCTCTTCAGGTGATCAGCACTTCATGCCACATTTTATAAGATGTGGCATTTGTGGAGGAAATCCACATCCCTTCAGGATCCTTTCTGGTGAAAATCAAAGTATTAATGCCAATCCAGACTTAAGAGAAAAGGTCATAAAATTTCACATGAATTTAGTGAAGGCCAGAATTATCAAACAAGTATGGATTCTGATATATGATATATTGTTGTGTTTACCCTTTTTGCTTATCATCTCACTTATGTATATCATAAATACCTTTGTTACTGGAGTGCAAGGGTGTTCTAGATATGTCTGACAGCATGTTCAGCAGGCAAGTTTACCAGTTACCTGTTTACTTTAACTGTTGAACTATAGCTGATTTGGGGCAATTGAATTTTGATTATCAAATAGCAGTCACTTGTGCTTGGTTATACTACGAGTCTTAATGTCTACTAAGATTATGACTAAGTTAAGGACTAAAGCAGAATATATGTATTGTAAATTCAGTAAAATTAAAACTACGAATGAGAGCATAATGAAAATTGAGGATTAAGTGCCAAAGAATGATGATTTTTGATATATTGGATCAATAATTCATGCAAATGGAGGTATTGAAAAGGATATCATCCATAGTATTCAATAGGTGGTAAAATGGAGGTCTTCGATGTTTATGTAACTGGATAATACCTATCAATCTTAAAGAAAAATTTTATACGATGTTTATAAGACCAACTATGCTTTATATTAAAGGTGTTGGACCATTAGAAAGCAATATTCTCACAAGATGAATGTAGCATAAATGAGAATACTAATATGGATGTATGGTATACAAGAAAATACAACATAAGAAATTGATATATCCAAAAGTAAATTTGATGTGGCACCAATAGAATTAAAGTTGAGAGAAAGTCCTTTAAGATGATTTAGTTATATCTAATGTAGACCTAGAAATAACTACCCAAAAAAAAAAAAATGTAGACCTAGAAATGCACCATTAAAAAAGAAAAAAAAAAGTGAGTAGATTGAAGTAGAGGAGTAAAGAGGATAGAAGATATACCTAAGATTATATGGACTGAAATTGTGGAGAAATACCAAATTTTCTATAACCTCAAGGAAAACATAACCTATGTTATAAATGAATGGAGAAGAGTATTCATATAACTGACACCAACTAGTTTGGGACTGAGGCAATTTTAATTTGAGTCGAGTTGAGTTTTGCTTCATTGGTTCGCATTTCACGTCACTTATTTAGAAGAAAAGAGCTTAGTAAAATACAGACGGCTGTTGAGATGGATTTTTGGCAAGATTTTGTTGGAATGACTACTCAAGGTGATCGGTGGCTGATCCAACCTTTTGAAAGCAGTTACTATTGTTCGCATAGTCATGATTTTTCTGATTGTATAGTCTCCTGAGCCCCTTGGTTCAGCGTATACAATGGTGGTAGTTAGGCAAGATTCCCCTTGTGCCATCCAGGTTACCTTCTTGTTGCGTCTTGCATCCCTTGTTTTCTGCTCTTGTCATATTTCTGGCAACTTGGCCCAATTGTCTGTTTTATCCCTTTTGTACGAAGCAAAACTTAAGATGATTATGTGCAAGAAGGTATTTTTAGAAGTTGCATTGGTGCACATGTGGTCATATAACGTTGAATTTAAATTGATCATCATTTGCGGTAATAATATTGCTGGAGTCACATTTCTGATCTTTATGGCAAGTTTTCTGGATAACTTACGTTACTTTTGTTATTACCAAGTCCATTTAAGATGTTTATGTATCTTTTATTAGACCTATATGTCAGTCATGTAGTGTGCATAGAAGGATGCATTTGTCTTAGTTGTTTTGTTCTGGCTCCTTTTTAAGCAGTTATCTATTTAGAGTAGTTTAGTGTGTATTTATGTGTGATATTATCTGTTAAGTCCTTCCATTATAGTATGGTTGCTTGTCTGGAAAATTTTGCAATTGTTTAATAATTTATAATGTAGTTTTTATTACTTATTACTATCCACCTGGGTGCATTCATGTGTCTTAGAAGTAATTACCAAAAAAAAAAAATGTGTCTCAGAAGTAAAAATGAAGTTGAAACAAAATTGCAAAATTGAATACTTGCAATATTCTCAAGTAGTACATTTTTTTCATGCAGGAGTGTGCAGCTGCTTTGGTTTTCTTCAGGACTCGCTATGCGGCTTTGGTTGCTTCAAGGGTTCTTCAATCATCAAATCCCATGTTGTGGGTCACGGACTTGGCTCCAGAACCACAAGATGTCTATTGGAAAAACCTTTGTATACCATATAGGCAGCGGTGGATTCGTAGGCTAGCAACTTTTCTAGCCTCTATTGGCTTCATGATTTTGTTTATTATGCCTGTGACTGTTGTACAAGGTCTCCTTCACCTAGAGGATCTACAGAAAAGATTTCCACTTCTTCGTGGAATTTTAAAGAAGTAAGTGCATTACTGTCATAGTTTTACAAAGCCTTTTTAAGACTCACCCAGGTGGTCCTAAACTTCCTTGAGTTGAAGGGAAGGGTGTCACTAGGTACGAATAGGCAATACAGGCCAAGGTATAGTTACAGATGTGCCTTGTGGTGAAGCTATGTTAATATTTTTCCCTGGGAAATAATACTTTTCAAATAAGTGTTTGTAATCTTTTTATCACTTGATGGTATGTTATGAGTTTCAAGCAATTCAAACCCAACATCCACAGAACATGAATTTTAATGGGCGTGCAACTAATTTTGTTGAGAATGAAGATGCTTGGAGACACAAAATGATGTTAGTAAACATATAAGGGAGTGGATCAATGCAGGACAGTGATAGTTACATTGATGTATAACTTATTTTTTTTTTTTTATAAAATATATATACATGAATACAAAAGTCACAAAACTCAATGCACGTGCCCAGAGGCTACTGGTAAATATGCAATCATACATTTTTGCAATCAAGTACCCGTGTTTACACGCACCACCTCTATGTAACATAATAATGTCTAGCATGTAAATGTTAAACGTACCAGTTATGATTGTATATTTATTTTTCCCTTAAAAAACCACTGTTTTGAGGCCATTATTTTATTATTTCTTTGTAAAATTTATTATTGAACAATAACTAATTTCTTAGTTAATTATCCTTTGTTCTTTATAACATATTGGTGGAGTCTCTTTTTAAAGATTAAATATTCGTAATTATTTTTTTCTTCTTTTTAACTATATTATTTTCTTTCAAGTCTTGTGGCTTTTCCTGACATAGTTTTTTTCGTTTGGTGATTGATGCCTATAAAAACCCTTATTATTGAAAATCTTATTGCAAGAAGACGGATTTTAATTAATTGGTGTTGTCTTTGCAAGAAAGACAAGGAGTTAGTAGACCGTCTTTTTGTTCATTGCAGTTGGACAAAGCTGTGGGATTTAGTATTATCCCTGTTTGGCAGGCATTTGTTATTACCTTAGGAAGCCAAGTCTGTAGACCACATTTTCCTTTTTCTTATTTCGTCCATGGCCTAATTGAGATTTGGAGATTAGCGATGACATGTCTTCAGAGGGCTTCCCAGGAATGGTGGAGAATGAGGGTCACTAAGAGTCAAGAGGAAAGCTTGGCAACTAAACCCCTTCTACTTATGCTGGCTTGTTTGGTGGGGAAAGAAACAGAATAGAGGGAGGACAGGATCTGGATTTAGCTTCTTTTATTCATTTCATTGAACACCTGGATTTGTGGTGGTATCCCCTTAATACAAAAATGAATAAATTGTTTTTTTATTTATTTATGTACATAGATAAAAATTCATATTTATTCTTGATATGTCATATCCTGATATATTTTGAAACTAGCATGTTGGTGTATCTGTGTCATGTGGCATCATGTCTTATCCATGCTTCTTAACTTAAAATATGCCAACAATAACAGAGCATGGCATTTTGCTAAATTTAATTTTCAGCAATAGCATTGGGAGTCCATGATTCATTAATCTTGAAGTTTAGTTTCTTGAATACTAGAAGCTTGACAGGCTTGGAAAAGGGTTCCATGAGTATAGAACTGCAGTTTTTAACAATTATGTTTTCTTTGAAGGATTTCAATAGCATACATTCCTGTGTTTACTAGGTTAAGATTCTGTTCTTCCTTGGGAAGTCTAGCTTCCCTTTATGTCAATTTTTCAAGTTAGGAAGTGCCAAAATGGATACTTCTTTTTTTTTTGGCTAAGTAAAAATGGAAAGTTTAATATTCTGCTCTCTCTATTTGCTCTATGCAAAGTTTAATATTCCATGATATGAAAATGCAGAACTCTCACAAGTTACAAATAACAACCATAAGACTCCATAAAGGGGAAATACACTAAGGTGAAGTATCCATTTTGAAAAAAACTTTGTGCAGAACTCTCACAATTTACAAATAACAACCATAAGACTGCATAAAGGGGAAATACACTAAGGTGAAGTATCCATTTTGAAAAAACTTTTGAGAGTTAGTTCAAAATGGATACTTCATCTTAGTGTATTTCCCCTTTATGGAGTCTTATCGTTGTTATTTGTAACTTGTGAGAGTTCTGCATTTTCATATCATGGAATATTAAACTTTGTATAGAGCAAATAGAGAGAGCGGATCCATTTATCCGTCCAAGTGGGGCTAAGGTTTGTTGTTCCTAAACTACGTGCATGTTCTGCTAATTAGGTTGGCTAGTCACAGTCTTTGTGAATCATCCTAGTTTATACACCAAATAAAGCTGTAAATGGTATCTTTCAAAGTAAATATAATTTGTGCATCACAATTTTTTTTATACTGCTCAGTTTGAGATGAAATTCTAAATGTGTATGCGAGTAGCACATCTGGTTCCTTTTAAACTTTTTAACCCACCCCCATCTCCTCCTTTGCCACCTTGTTGGAGTCAACTAAATGACGGCTGCAAGCACTACTTATACATCTAAAATAGACAGTCATGAAATGGTAAATTAATCTTGTTCTTACTTGTGTGCAGGAAGTTTATAATTCGTTTGGTGACGGGGTACCTTCCAAGTGTGGTATTGATGTCATTTCTGATTGCTGTTCCCCCGATAATGATGCTGTTTTCAACAATTGAGGGCCCTATCTCTCGCAGTGGCAGGAAAAAGAGTGCATCCTGCAAGGTCTTGATCTTCTTAATATGGAATGTTTTCTTTGTTAATGTCCTGTCAGGGAAAGTTGTTGAACGGATGAGTTTTTCGGCAGTTACATCTCTTATCAAAAAAGATGTAACTGCTGAACTTGCCACAGTAGTACCAATGCAGGTACTTTTTCTTCTTCTTGACTTCTTTCTCCTATTATTATTATTATTATTTTTTTTTTGGGTTGTAAATACCAGACTAGGCAGTTATCCTCTTGGTCAATTGGAATGTACAGCATTTCTTTTTTGTCAATGGACCCCATTTCTTGATCAAAATTTTGTATTTATGCCTATGATTCCTGTTGATTTTTTCCCCCCCTTGATGAAAATACCAAGGAGTTTTTGTGGATTCCAATTTCACCATTTTATAGTTCATTGATTGGATAGTACCGATGCTCAGTCATTAGTTAAGGCTCTTCATGGTAGGTTTATTATTATATTTATACATTCATGTTCTCTGTTGTTATACCATATGCTTTCGTTAGTTGGATTATGTCCAACTCAGATTAATAGTTTCATACTCACTTTAGTCCTATTCGTAAAACATGAAGATTTAAGGGTCATTTTAACTTTGATTGTGGATCCAATTTTTTGCAGGCAACCTTCTTTATGACTTATGTTCTGACATCAGGTTGGGCAAGTCTGTCATCTGAACTCATGCAGCCTTTTGCTTTTCTCTGCAACTTCTTCAATAGATTCATTATTGGAAATAAGGATGATCCATCTTATGGCACTTTAACTTTCCCATACCATACGGAACTTCCAAGAGTTCTGCTGTTTGGATTCCTTGGTTTCACCTATTCTCTAATGGCCCCTTTAATATTGCCCTTCTTGCTGGTTTACTTTTTCCTTGCATATCTCGTGTACTGTAATCAGGTGTGTATTTCAATCTTAGCGAACAGATTCTATTCCCACTAAACTTCTTTTATTTTCCTTCCCTTTCTTGGGGAAATAATTAGTCTTGAATCTTATCTGTTGGATGTTTATGTACTTTTTGTCAAGTGCATTAGTAGAGTTTGATTTTTATTTTGTTCATAATGTTTGCTTATCCTTTCTATATTAGCTTATTTCCGTTCAGATGTTCTGCAATTTATTTGATTTTGTACTTTTAATACTGACCTTAAATTTTCCTCTTTTGTGATCCTTGTTAACCTGTATTTGCTTTATCCTTGTATTAACTATATATTAGGACTGCAGCTCTTGGAGTTTGTTGCCTGGTCACTTGCATTTTAGTTCTGTGACCACAGAGGTTCTCATTCTGTAGTAGCGATGCATTATTATTATTATTTGGCCAATAGGAAGTGATATTTTTGTTGCTCTTTGTAGAAGTTTGAAGGAAAATTAACTTTTATATGATGAGATTATTCCCAAGGAGGTTTGTCACTTCTCTACTTGAGTGCTAATGGAGATGACTTACAAAATTCAGCCTCAGAAACGTTGTGCACCAAAGCAGCTAGTGGCTAGTGCTCCTGACCCTTCTCCTGGCCAACCTTTCTCTGAAAGGTGAAACTGGTTGGCCTGGCAGCTAGGGTTTTCTTATATGGCATTTGAATTTTTGGAGTAGAGAAAAAAATATTTCTTGTACTTAAGATAGAATGTTCTATCCAATAAAGCTTTGCTTCCATGTATTTGTGACAGTGACACGAGTCCTTTCTTCATCTTATTAATGTTTGCTTATGTTATTAGATGCATGGTGTTGTTTCAGGCATTTCAATTAGGTTATCTTTTTCAAAAAAGACCTAAATGCAATATCTTAACCACCCCTACCCCCTTGTCTCTCTCTTAATTATTTCCTATTTTTGGGTAACAGTAAATAATGTATTTGCGTTTGTGACCCTTAGCTGCATGTTTGCCTTTCAGATTCTCAATGTGTATGTCACAAAATATCAAACCGGGGGACGGTATTGGCCAATTGTGCATAACACAACAATATTCTCATTGGTGCTAACACAAGTTATAGTCATGGGGGTTTTCGGACTGAAGAAAGCAACAGTTGTGTCAGCCTTCATCATTCCACTGATTGTCTCAACACTTCTCTTCAATGAGTACTGCAAGCAAAGGTTTAACCCTGTATTTGAGGACAATCCTGCACACGTAATGACTGGAAATAGGATTTACATCTTTCCAACTCTCTCTTTTAATCTCCAAATCTGATTTGAGGTGTGGATCTGTCCATAGGTTCTTATTGAGATGGATCGCAAAGATGAGAATTGTGGGAAGATGGAGGAGATACATGAACAGTTGCTGTCAGCTTATTGCCAGTTTAAATCAACTTCCGACGATTCATGTAAATCTGAATCAATAAATCATTTCAAGGATGGAGATGGTGACAGATTTCAAGACCTAGAGGACAAGAAGCAAGGTTGGTTCACGCACTTTAGACTCTCATTTGGCTGCAGAAACTGTGTTCTCGTCATTTTCTGGAAACAAACCCACCCAAGTAAATGGATCATGGGTTTCCAGTTTAGAGATAGAAGAATTGAACTTGCATAGAGCTCCCCTTTTAAAATTAGCAAACAGGGAGAAGAAGAAAAAGGTTGAACTTTATGGTAATGCACAGTCAATTTTTTGATCGCAAAATTCTAATAATGCATTTGTTACTGTCAGAATGTGTTGTTTTGCCCCAAAGAAACTGCTAGTAAGAAAAAAATTTGGCAAAAATTATTTGAAGCTTTAGGAAGAAGATAGCATCCGAGGGAATTGTGGCTGAAAAACAGAGCATTTGACACGCATGAAAATGAAGCTCTGTTTTTTTCTCTTTTTGTAATTGTCATCTCATTTTCATTTTTATCTTTATGCAATTAGGTATTTGGTTGATGTTCTTGGTCTACTTTAGGGTAGCATTAGATTTGGAGGCAATTGATATAAGCGTACTATATATCTACTGTCTGCAATTTAAAGTTGCTTCATAACCTGATCGATAATAATTTGCTCATGACTTATTTGTGCTTAGGCTTATGAGCTTCATAATATTATATATTCTCTATTCATTAACAAACTCCTACTCTATAATTTGTTTTATTTTGACATGCATAATGGCCACTATTGTTATGTTTCGGAAATCTTCACCTGGTTTGATGGTAAAGTCCAAGATTAATGGAGCCTTTGCGTTAAGATTGTGCTTCAATAATGTTTCGAGTCAAGCTCAAGCCTATGACCGAATCAAAATCAATGGAGTCTCGAGTAGTTAGGTTCATTTTATAGCGCTGCTGCAGTTCTCTAGTTTAAATAATATGAGCATACCTTGGTCATAAAAATATTTTATGTAATAATCGAAGGCATTTCTACTTTGATCTGATATTATGTGAAAGTTATAAGCTTTTCACATAGATTTCATGGTAATAATCACAATGGGCGTTTGTAGTGCGCAATGTGCTTTCTTTTTTTTTTTTTTTTATCGGTTTTTGGTATATGTACACTGACTCCCAATATTTGTTTTGATAGGGACGGGAGATGAGGTTCAGCTCGTGACCATCTGATTGGAATAATTATCACCCATGCTGGAAGGGGAAAAAGGGCAGCTTGATTGTTTGTGATTCCATTTCTTCATGGAATTGTGGTGTGGGAAAAAGAAAAGTGATTATATTAATTATTCAAATGACCCTCTCTACGACGACCCCTCGTGATTATGTTAAATATGGAACGGAATTGTTAGATCCCAACATTGTCCATTTCTGCTCTCAAGAGGAAGGTTGAATATTTCAATCTAAAAGCTGCTACTCCTCGAAGCCTGTGCGGGAAGGAAGATATTGCTCGATCATTTCCACACTGCTTCTTGCTTGCCATATTAATGCTGTGTTTCGAATATGGATTTGTGGTGTGGAAAGAAATGCGTAGCAAAGTGATAGAAAAGTATGGTGAATAAACTGTGAATAAATAAACAGATAATTGTTATATATATATATATATATATATATATATATCTGTATTTTGCTTGGTTTCTGACTTTTCTTTTTCCTCCGAAAACTGTTGTACCAAACATTGCACAAGGGATTCAAGGAATTTCGGGGTATTGCTTTGCAACCCTCTTTAACTCAATATTCGTTCAGGCTTCGGGAAGATCGCAGCTTGGATTCTTTACCCTTGGGATTGGCACTTTTTTATTGTTTTATTTTTTGGTTCTACTGATGCAGGCCAATTTAATAGGTAAAATACTGTTCATTTTATTTGATTGTCGAAGTACTGATTGTTGAAAAAATGCATTTTCAAGCGTTTTGACGAGAAAACTTTTTCCCAGCCTCGCTTTCTGTTAAACATGCAATAATCATATTTGAAAAATATTAAATGTACTCTATTTTTAGTTTTTTACACTATCTTCTGTCATAGTAAATAATACTTATATAGAGTATAAAAAATCCAAAGTGAAATACATTAAATATTTTCCTTATATTTTGTTGTAAGAGATTGATGAAATATTTTGCACACAATTTCGGGAAAAAAAAAAAAAGGAAGTGAAATATCTGAAAGTATTCATGGTTTGGTTTAAACGAAATCTGTCTTGATCAAATGAGGGAGCGAAATATCTGAAAGATCTGTTTGATCGAATGAGGAAGTTTTTTGTTTAAACGAAATCAGTTTTGATCAAGAGAGGAAGAGTGATCCGCCATTTGATAAAAATGCAGTCTCAAAATGCACTTCTAAATGCGTTTTGAGAATGTACACGTGAAAAGATGAAGAAAAGAATATACAAAAAGTGTTAATTGTTGCCATGCATGCGTTGATATCATATGTAAAAGTTCTCTGCAAGACAAGAAGAGCTGCTAAAAAAGAAATAAGGGTGTTTGGCAGGTAGATTCACGAACCCACGAAGGACGGCCAGGATTAAAAGAAAAATCATTCCTTTAATTTTGGTCGTCCGTCGGGACCCAACCCACCTGCAGAACAAAGCATGTCCACCTTTAATGCTGCTATGTCAATTGTCGAATTGCATAAATTTCATCCCAGCAGTCACGTACGAATTTTCTTCCAAGAACAAAAAGTTTTTGTTAAATTCAAGTCTAGAAAGATCATCAACAATGAGAAACCTTTACTTTGTGTGGCATTTCAAATGAAAGAATCAGTGCCCCTACATTTTCTGCCAAAACCTGGTTTAGCACAAACAAGCAAAAAACAAATCACAATTAAGCTCTTAATTTACAACTAAGCCCTGTATTCACTCATTCTGCATTCCTGCACTATTGCCTCTGTCTTGTTTCTCCGTTGAACTTTTCCAGATCCACAAAACTTGCATCAACCCACCATTTGCAGCGTGCAAAAGAAATATTCTTCCTCGTGACACAAAATATGCAGCTATAATCTTAATAAGAACAAAAAAGCAACCTATACCCACAAGGTACCAGCCCCATTCATTATCCTGCCAAACGGGGTATATCTCTAAATCAAACAGCAATACTACAATACAACAAAGAGACCGTGCGGAAGAATGCAAGAGCAAACTTTACCTCTGTGATGGGAAACAATTCTTGAGATGTTTCTGTCAAGAAGTTGGCTGCTATGCAGCCAACAAAGAGACCGAACGGAATCATCAACTCTCTGTTTCTGGAGATGGTGTATAGGACATCGGACACTGAACTACAAATATACAGTGCAAGAAGACACCATTTCAGTGCCTCCCACCCAACAAGAAGCGTTTGCTGCAGCATTATCCTCTCAGCTTTCTTCCATGGAAAATCTTTAACTGAACGAGGGGCAAGCTCCCATAATTTCTCCCTGGCATTGTTAATGTGCATCATGACTTTATGAGGTTCGTGGAAATGTGCCATTGTCGTTAGTGGTCTTACAGACCAAGTGGCAGATTTTGGGTGATTCCAGGCACCCATTGACAAGCTGCAATGGAGTTGGCACCGCTGTCCTTTTAATATCTGTACAAAAGGATCAAAAAGTAGTGTTGTCTCTCTTTCATTTAGTATGAATCTATGAGTATCCATATCTCAAGCATCACTGCTCCTCATCTGTATAAATGTGTGTGTGTGTGTATATATATGTACGCATCTACCATTCTTGAAAGAAGTCAAGCATATGTTACCAATTATACATTGTTGCTTTCGGGGTTGTCTGAACTAGAATCCATAAGCGACAAAGCAAGGTAGAATATAGGTCTAGCATCAAATATTACATTGAAAATTTAGATTACACGTAAAAGAATGATTACAACACTGGTAGCAAACAAATAAGCTTGTAATTTTGTAGCTTTATAAGTAATCTAAAAAAATCATAATCAGCCAATCAGGAGAAAAAAAAAAAAAAAAAATTCAAGGGGCAGAAGGAAGACAGACAAAACAACAAAGATGTTTGAACATTGATGCCAAGATTTTATCCTGCTAACTGTGGAAAGAGACCAGACATGATGACCAACTTCTGTGTGTGTGTCATGTTTGTTATTGGGGGTTGGAAGGGGGGTATGGGCGAGAAACCAAGGACAAGCTAAGGTACAACTACCGGAGTTATCAAGCTAATACCCCACTTACCACTTCATAGATAAAAACTTCAATTAATCATTCCATCCATACCAAATATCTTTCCAGGGACTTGAGCCACATCCCCTATCCTCATACACACCAGTTCATGCACCCATATTCAAATGAAACCACCTTTTCCAATTTCTCTCTTCTTTCACAAGCGAATCTCCAAAGCCACTTCTCTAATAGAGTTGAGAATATTTAAGCTTATGTATGCCAAACTCTTCCTCCCTCCCCCAAAGGTAAACATACAGTATCCCGATTAACCAAATGATATTTAAATTTTTCACATAAATTGCCCCACAAAAATCTCCTTAAGTTTCACCAATCTCTCAACCACTAATGTTGGGAGAGTGAAAAAGAACACAAAGTAAGTTGGTAGACTCAACACAATGTTCTTGCCAAGGGTAAACCTCTCCCCTTTTGGTAAATGCGTTTTCTTCCATCTTAAAAGCCTCTTTTGAAATTTCTCAATCACTTCCTCTCATACCTTCACTGGCTTCTAAGTCACACCGGGGGAAAAAAAAAAGTCCCAAATACATAAGACAGAAGAATACCAATCTTACATCCCATTACTGAAGCTAAAACATCCAAATTGTTTACCACTCCATGAAATCAACTTAGATTTACCAAAATTAACCTTAAGATCCAAAACAACTTCAAAACAAAACACATCAAGTACACCCCAAATGTAATTGGTCTGTCCCACAAATGATGATGGAATCACAAGCAAACAATAAATGGGAAACCTCCAGCCTATTGTAAAAGCTTCAATAAATCCACCTTGCACAACTTTGCCCACTAATCTACTGAAAGTCTCCATTACAAAAATGAAGATTAAGGGAGAGATAGGATCCCCTTATCTAAGCTCCTCTATAGAGTTGAAGAAACTAACATGTGAACCATTCACAATGGCTAAGAACCTTACCGTTAATATACAGCCTTGAATCCACTTCCTCCATCTAGAACCAAATCCCATCCTATCCACTTCTAAGTCGGGCATCTATCATATTATGTGAATCATAATTATATAATCCAAGACTTTCCTAAATCTCAAAGCTAAAACTTTTGCTAACAATATATACAAACTCAAAACTAAATTGATCAGTCTAAAAACCTGAATATGCACTAACCTGTGCTTCTTAGGAATCAAAGCAACAAAAGAGGCATTTAGGCTTCCAGGAAAAACCTCCCCTTTCTCATTAAACTCTGCAAAAGCCTTCATCATATCACCTTTCACTGTGTCCTAACAACTCGAAAGAATGTCACGAAAGAATGTCATGGTCATTCAATCAGGATATGCAGTTGTCTCCATTTAGTGACTTAAGAACTGACCAAACTTCCTCTTCCAAATATGCACACTCCAAAGCTTCACTAACATTCCCAAAAATCACTAGGAATTTCAAATCATCCCAACGAAGCCTCCATTGCAGCCCTTCATTAAGCAACTAGAATAGAATCCTACTATGCCATTTTGTATCCGCTTATCAATTTCCAAAACTCTATCACGAACAATCACTTTATCAATGTTTTTTTTTTTTTAAAAGATAAGTAAGATTTATTACGAGCATCGAAGAGATGCCTCAGAAAAAAACGAATTACATCAAATCCCTTCTTATTTCATACTATCTATGAAAATCAGAAAGGAGCTAAGATCTATCTCTTTTCCATCCTCTACCCAACTAAACAAACAAGAAAGAAATACACTTTTGGAATGCAAAATAGTCCTTTCTGAGTTTTCAAAGATTCTCCTATTACGTTCCTTCCAGATCAACTAGAAAAGGCAATACGGGATTGTATTCCAAATCTTCCTCTTTCTCCTGCCCATAGGTTGTCCCCACCAAGCTAGAAGAAAACTTTTTAAGTCTATGAGAAAACACATTTGAACGCCAAAGCATGAAAGAATTAGGCTCCAAATTTCAGTGACCCAAACACAGTGAATGAGTAGATGATCAATAGATTCCTCCTGTCTGAGACATAAAGGACACCTATTAACAATAGAATAACCCCGTCACTTAAGATTATCCATAATCAAAATCCTTCCCCTAACAGCACACCAAGAGAAAAAAATGACTCTTGTAGGTACAGGGGCCTTCCATAATTTCATCCAAAGAAAAACATCCTCCTCTCCACTCTGCAAGAACAGATAAAAGGAATTGACTGAGAAATCTTCATGCTCTCAATGCTTCCATCTCAGTGCATCTGCCGAGTCTTCCATTGGGCAAGAATAAAGGATTTCCATCAAAGTCCTGAAACTATCCACTTCCCAATCATTCAGATTCCTTCACAACTGAACATTCCAAATTCTGCTAGAGCCGGTCCCTGATGAATAATCTGAAACCAAAGCATTCTTGTCCAAAGCAATGGCATAAATGTCAGGAAAAACATCGGAGAGGCTTCCACCCGTCAACCAGTTATGTTTCCAAACAATGTCCTATCCCCCCTTCCAGCCTTCCAAGATAAACCTCTCTCAAATCTCGACCATATCTTGCTTAAACTTTCCATAAACTGGCACCAAAAGATGGGGGCCCTGTAGCAGATTTCTAGCCGCCTTTTACAACTCCATATTTGGTCTCAATCAAACACCTCCAAAGGCTATATTCTTCATGAGCAAATCTCCAAAACCATTTTCCCCTGAGAGCTTCATTGTGCAACTTAAGCTGCCTAATACCAGCTCCCCCCATATGAATGGGGTTACAAACAATTTTCTAGTCCACTAAGTTGTGCTTGAAAACTCCTTCGCTTCTACCCCAAAGGAAATTTTTTTGCAACCTCTCAATTTCCTTTAGAACACTCACAGGGGTAGGAAAGAGAGAAAAAAAAACAGGTGGGAAGGCTGGATAGAACACTCTCGATCAAGGTGACCCTCGCTCCCATTGATAAATAATTAGCTTTCCAGGTGGCCAATCTATTTTTGCACCTCTCAATAACAGGTTCCCAGATTTGTTTAGACCTTAAATTTGCTCCTATGATCATACCCAAATAAACAGTAGGAAGGGACCCAATATTACAGCCAAGAACAGCTGCAAAATCCTCCATATCAGAATTGAATCCCACGGGCAAGACCTCAGATTTACTGAGGTTAATTTTAAAGCCAATAACAACTTCGAACCCCAGAAGGATGAAGCGAATATGTCCAAGCTGAAGCAAGACAGCAGGTGTGAAGTGCTAAGGCTCTTCTTGCTATTTTGCACAGGGAAACCCTCAATGAAGCCTGCCTCCACATCCTTATTTAACATCCTACTGAGAACCTCCATTACCAAAATGAAGAGAAAATGAGATAAAGGATCTCCTTGTATTAACCCCCGAGAGGAAGGAAAAAAACCTTCCGGAGATCCATTTATCAAGACTGAGAATCTGGCAGTAGAAATGCACCAGTTTATCCATTGACACCATCTTTCCCCAAAGCCCATTCTACTCAACAAATGCAGCAGGAATTTCCAATTTACATGGTCGTAAGCTTTTTCAATATCCAGTTTGCAGACCAAGCCAACGCCTTTGCTTTTGATTCTAGAATGCAGGACCTCATTTTGGATGCAATTAGAATTGCATCCAAAATCTACCTGCCCTTGACAAAAGCATGCTGAGATTCAGAGATGAGACTATCAATTACCTGTTTCAGCCTATTAGCTAGTACTTTTGACAGCAGCTTGTAGACTGCTCCCATTAGACTAATTGGCCTGAAATCCTTTAATTCCACAGCTCCATTCTTCTTAGGAATTAGTGCAATGAAGGTTGAGTTCAAACTTCGTACAAATCTACAACTGTAATGGAATTCTCCAAAGATAGCTAGCAAGTCTTCCTTAAGAATAGCCCAGCATCTTTGAAAAAAAACCATTGTCCATCCATTTGGGCCAGGGGCTTTATCACCATTTGATTCCATCAGTGCCTGGAATACCTCTGGTTCTATGAAGGGAAGCTCTAGGCAATCAGCTGCAGAGGAGCTGAGTCGAGAAAATTCCATATCATTTACTAACGGCCTCCAATTTTCTTCTTCCGCAAACAGCTTCTTGTAAAAATCCACAATACTCTGTCTAATCATCCCTTGATCTTTAGTGAGCTCCCCATTGACTTCCAATCTATCCATCCAATTCCTCCTTTTGTTCGCGGAAGCCATTTTATGGAAGAATTTTGTGTTGCGATCTCCTTCTTTGAGCCAACGGATTCTGGACTTTTGCCTCCAGCTTATTTCCTCTATTTTAATTAAACTAGTCAATCTCATTATCTTATCTTGCCGCAGATAATAAACCACCATCATCCAACTAGTCGAGCTCTTTAATGTCTTTTTCCAATTGGGCTTTCTGCTGTGCTATCCTTCCAAACACCTCAATGTTAAGATTTTCAGGTCTGACTTTAGAGCCTTCAGCTTCTGACACAATCAGTAGCTAACAGTTTCCTCAAAATGGTAATTCTGCCACCAATGAGCAACCATATCCTTAAAACCTTTAGCTTACAACCACATGTTTTCAAATCTGAAATGCTTTGGACCCTCTTTTATACCTCCCCCATCTAGCAAAAGAGGGGAGTGATCTGAGGCCAACTTTGGAAGGGTTTTCTGAAGAACAGCAGGGAATAAATCCTCCCAATCAGAAGAGACCAGAAATCTGTCAATCCTAGACTTGCACAAACTATTGCTCCAAGTGAATCTACTTCCATTTAAAAGCAGATCAATGCATTGTAGGTCTTCAATCAAATCAGAGAAAATGTCCATCTGCCTTATTCTCTTTTTGCATTCCCATTTATCCTCCATGCCTCTAGTCATATTAAAGTCACCCCCCAAGCACCATGGCAGATTCCACCTGTAAACTGCAGCTCCCACTTTGTCTAGAAAATTTGACTTCCAAAGTTTAATCACAGGCCCATAGACTCCCGTAAAGGACCAAGAAATGTCCTCCTCCATGTGCTGGAACCAGCAAGAAATGGAAAAAGAACAAATCTCATAATCCAAAACTTGCAGTTTCCTGTTGTCCCACATGAGCAGAATGCCTCTTGAGGCCCCAACAGACTCCAAAGCTAACCACTTGCACCAGCCCCCACCCCAAAGAGTCCTAACAGTTTGATCATCAACCCTGCTCAGTTTGGTTTCCTGCAGACAAACTACGTCAGGATGCTGCCTAACGATAACAGATTTGATCACCATCCTCTTCTCCTTACCACAACAAGCCCTAACATTCTAGCTTAGGATTTTGAGTTTCATAGCAAACATAAGGATAAAGACTCACCCCTTCTTCCTTCCTCATTAAAAAGCTCCCTATCATCTTTATCATAGGTAATAGAACATTGAAGATTTCTCAGCTCCCTTGCACCTCCCTTTACCCTGCTTCTTAGGAGCTTCTGCTGGCTATTGTTCCCCTTCTTCATTTTTTCTTCAATAGACTGCAAGAGAGCCATTATCTGTTCTTTGAATCCTTCACTTGAGATGCCCACAATTCTCTAGCAACAAATGATTATCATCAGGCCACTCTTCAGCTGGCCCTACTGCTGCCAAAAGGTTGGCATTGAAGAACTTCCCCAAGTGCTGATTCCTAAAATCCAAAAGGAACCAACAAAGACCCAATAGGAGATCCAATGTTTTCAACAAGAGGATCATCAATTGAGGGATTGACCACTGGAATCTTCACAGGTGGAGGAGCCCGTGGAGATGAGATCATTTGGTCAAGGGATGACATTGCTCCTGTTTTTTTCCTAGAATTGTACTTTCTCCCATAAAACTTCCAACTATCAGTAGAACTGATATAACCTCCAAAGGCAGCAGTCTCCTCTCCATTAATATTGTCACCTGATAAGGGAATCATTCTACATCAGCAGTAATTTGGTCCTCATCATTAATTACATTCAGAGCATCAAACCTATTAACTGCTTGCTAGCCCATTAGAGAGACTTTTGGTATTTTAATCCTCTTTAATACGTTTGACTTTCCACCTACTTGGATCCATTAAACCTTCCCTGCAGCCTTTGCTTGCCTTCTAGGTTTTGCCGCCCCAAACTTTAATAACTCTTTGCCTTTTCGATTTCCAATACATGGAGGATTCAATGAATCAGCTTCCAAACCACGCGCCACCTTCTTCTTTCCCTCCAGTGGCCGGGAAACTTCAGAAGCCCAAAAGTCTTCTACCCAATCAACCCAAGGCCTTCTTTCGACCCAAATAGGACAATCATAATCGACTTCGCCCACTAAAATCTTGACTAAAGCAGGGATGTTTCTTCCATCACCTCTGATTTTAATTCTAGCCCACCTAAAGTTGGCAGCATTGCAGGGATCAAACTCAGATTCCATAAAATCTCCACAAAAATTGCCTATGCTCTGGAAGACATTGACACTCCATAAATGGAAATGCAGACCCAGCACTCTGATCCAAACAGATTCAGCATTCCATCCTCTTCTAAAACAGCAACTCCAGCTGTGCCAAGAATCTAACCGAAGAGGATCCCCATTAATAACATAAATCTTTCTCTTAATCCTATCAGCTAATTGCTGGGAGGAAAATATAAATAAAAATCTTTCCTCATCCAAAACCTTAACACCAACTCCTCCAGGAATCCTCCATTTTCTATTGACCCACTCTGAAATTTTGGCAACCTCCATCTTAGTAACACTTGGGCCACCTAATCTGCCAACTAAGCACCTTTTCATAAGCATGATGTTCTCCACAGCATCCTCGTGGTTAACAATGACATGCAAGTCATTGTGGGTGCTGCGTATGTTTGAGAGCTACCATTTGGGAAGGGAAGTTGCTTGAACATACGACCTGGATTCTCTAAGAGCACTAGAGGTTGCTAACTGAGAAGGAGCATTCATCCATGCATGGGGCTTAGTTTTGTTATAGAAATGATCCCCAGGTAAGAGGTCGCTGATGATATCCTTGAGAAAACTCCAACCAGACCCGAAAGACAATTCTAGGATCCTAACTTGTCTTCTTCCAAAATGGGCAAAGAGCCTCAGCTCCAACTTTTTGCTAATACCATTGGATAAAATGGTACCAACCAGAGTTCTTGCTCCTCCTCTATGACTACCAATTTGATGATGGCCATTGGTATTCCAAAGATGCTTCGAACATTTCTGCTGCAGCCATCTAAGTTCTTCCACATAAATAACTATAAGCCTAACATATCCACTACCACGTTCGATTATCCTATATCCTCCTTTGACCTTACAATCCTCCTCAAACTCAATAGTTACATCTTGAGCTTGAAAATTTTTCTTGAAAGATTTGGCTTGATTGAAAGAGTTGAAAATCCGTGAGTTGCTAAAATGGTGCATTTAAGCAACAAGACCCCTTAAAATGCACCGAGAGCATTTTGCATGGGAAGATTAAAATTTACTAATCACTTTATCAATGTTATTGTGACATATATGAGCTCTACAAAATTATTCCCACCAAATGTGGGGATACCACTACGATCAATACATATATTATGACATCTATGAGCACTTTTCATTCTATGAAAGAATTAGTATTCTTATCTTCCTCTTTGCACCAATGAACCCTAGATTTTTGCCTCTAGTAAATCTTCACCATATTAGCCAATCTGTCAAATTTCTCTTTCTTATCTTCTTTCAACATGGATTCTTCCTCTGATTCAACATTTTTATTTCCTTTTAAAAACTTAACTTTGCCAAACTCCTCTTTATTCCACAACTTAAAATCACTCTTAACCCTTTGGAGCTTTTTTAGTAATCACAAAACAATAACTACTAATGTAATAATAACTACTCCATCAACAACAAGTTTCGACTTGAAATATTCAACCAACGGCCACATGTTCTCAAATTTGAATAGTGATGGACCTCTACTTAATACTTCAATTGTCTACCAAAATAGGAAAGTGATCAAAAGAAACTGTATTGCCCCTGAAAAACGTTCCCCTCAAAGGTTATGCAACCGCATTCTTTCCAAGACTCCAAGCACCAACAAAGTATCAGCAACTAAAAACTAAGATACACCAATGCTCAATTCCAATGTGACATTATCCATCCTATAAACTTCCTTTGTTCTGTTTCATTGCTTGAAAAGATGAAGAAACCATTGCTTAGTCAGCTCTTACTGGACCTTAACAAATGGATCACCACGTGCTATTGACCAAGTTAGTTGGCTCTTTTGCTTAAGCTCTTAGGTCTTCATAGGATCCCTACTAAATTTTCTTCAAAACCAGAACTTAAGTGTTTCCTAAATCTAAGAAAAGGGCAGCCTAATCCATAAGAAGCACTAACACTTTTGGGAAGGTGTCATATCGGACAACAATGCTCATCAGACATTCTTTGATATGTGCTACACTTGTATAACCATGTCCTATTATTTTCTAATTGTTTTAGAACCTGATACTCATGGACACTTGGAGGATGCACATGTCCATCACTTAAACACACATGAAACATCTTGTAACTTTGAATTAAAAAAATGAGACTAAATAATCAGACAAAAATAACGTTAATTTGAATCCATGAATCCTTTCTCCTTTATTTTGTTTTATTTTTTTCAATTTTTTGGAACTTTAAAACCCCAAACCTTCCAATTTATTTTGGACTAGAATTTCTAAAAGCTTACCAAAAGGGTATAATATTTTGAATACATGTAAGCAAAAGAACATGTGTATATAATATAATATAATATAATATAAAAAATAAATAGTCGCTCCTTGTGCATAAAATACATATATATACATCCTTGGCATGTCCCATGTCGTCTTCATATTTTTTTTTTTTTGAATCAGCGTATTAGTGTATCTCGAAAATCCATGTCCCGCATCTATTTAGGCTCCTTAACTGATGGAAATATAAATCTTAACAATCTGAGGTAAGATAAAGATAATCCTAATTTGACCTATTTTACATTCATGCCCATATAGAGCTTCCTAGTGAGATTTAACTTCATCAATGATAGTTAGGCAACTGCATAGTGTATACATTAGAAATTCACAAAGTCTCAGCAGGTTATCCTGTTCAATTAATCTTTCTACAAAATTTAACACTTCGTCCAAAAAATTAGCTAAGTCTGACAGCAACAGCTTCTGCTATTAGAAGTTTAAAATCTAAAACACAATCAGAGTGATATAGCAACATAAACTTGCTCAGTGATCGCATAGTGATTATTACTGATCCATTGTTCATATCCCTGACATCGAAAACGCCCTCGAAATGTAGATACGTAAACGTGTGTGTATATATGTATGCACATTTGGAAGAAGAAAAAAGAAAATAGCTCACTGGAAATCTCGAAGGAGCTGGAGATAATGCAGTCGCCGGCAAAGCCATTGCTCTCGCCGGAGTTTTCCCAATCGCATCGGCCTTTCTCTCAGTATCTTTCTATATTCCAGTGTGAAGATAATACTCCGGAATTAGGGTTTAAGGGGTATGATTGTCATTTCATTAATGAGATTTATGTTAAGTTACAAAATTGCCCTTGGATTTGCTTTGGCTTAGCACAATTTGATTAATGCCGCATTTCGAAATTATTCAATTTTGGTTAAAATGTTTCGATTAATTCAGTTTAGGTTATGAAATTATTTATTTTCAATTTTCAATTTTTGAATGTCAAAACATTAAAATAATTGAATATATAAAATTATATATCAATGCATATATAATTTATATATTAATTACATATTAATATGAATTCACTGAGACCCAACTAATCGAATTTTGAGTTAAATTTTTTTAAAATTCAAACTTTTTATTTGGCTAGTTTAATTTTATTATTTTTAAATCAAAATTATTTTAATTTACTTAAATTTTCTTTAAAATTGAACCAAATAAATATTTACATCTCTAATAAAAATCCTTAGGGTGCACTGCTGAGAAAAGATGAAACTTATTAATTTGGGAATGATTTTAGTATACTTTTCATACTTGTGACTATTTAAACTATCTTATTTCATACATATTTTAGATTTGTTTGACACGATGAAGTTTGTTGAAAAATTTTAAAAATCTCTAAAAGTTATTTACTTTTTATCTCATTACATAAATTATAAACTCACAAATTATCTCACTTTTGTCACTCCAAACGCCCTCTTTACTTAATTAATGAGATTATATAAATTTAATAAATTGAACAGATTAATCTCAAAGTAAAAAATTTTTTATAATAAATTAAAATAATAAATTTAACAGAACTTATCAGCTTTCGACTTTTAACGACAGTTTTTGACAATCACTAAAAGTCATTGGTAGTGGGACAAAGTATTTTAATAAAAATATTACAAAAATTTCGAGTGATGTTAGTGACTGTTTGAGGTGGCCATCAAAAACTTGCATGCTATTAGCATACTACTAGAAAAGCAGTCGTTTGGGACAGGTGCTAAACATGTCTTATCTAGTAGTGTTTTCCTCCTTTCAAAATGTTTTTTTTTTTTTTTTAAATGATGAGTGTATAGGGTTTAAAGATTCACCTTCAATTATTTAGCTGTATGCTTAAAACATTTTAATTAATTAAATCAACTCAAACATTTAATTTTTTTTTAAATTATTCATTAAAAAAATTATGTTATTTTGAAAATATTTAAAACTTTGATTTTTGATCAAATGCTTTCAAAATATCCAGAAAGAATAGAGGGTTTCAGGAAAAAAAAATAAAAAATAAAATTAAAGTTCGCTGTGAATATGAACTTAAGTTTTCAACTAAAATTTAGGGTTTAGGTCCAATTTTAAAGTATAGTAAACGTAATCAATTTCATATATAATTTTATTTTTTTAATTTCATATAATACGTAATATATATTTTTATTTTTTTATCGTTTTAGCGTTGAAGTGAGGATTGTTACATTATATTTGATATTCTTTTCGATCAGGCCTGGAATTTAAAAAACTTTTCGGGCTTGGGAATTGAGGGAGACCCGAGGCATTGGGCTAGGCCGGGTTTGGATTGACAGGGCAAAGAAGAGTAATCGGTGTATAAAAGTCCTATAATTTTGTTGCGCACTGATGAACTGGGCCTATGATAACTAAAACCTAGACCCACTCTCTAACCATATGGATAATCCAACAAATAACTGCTGTTGCTGTATTCAATAATGTATGATTTCAAATTGATCATTCCCTTTTGACCTTTGGGGAAAAAAAATTAATAATAATAAAAATAATAATTTAATCGATCAAAGGAAAAAACCCTTAGCAGGGAAAACCCATTTATATATTATCCTTGTTTTGAAAACTGAGAGCTCGTTTGGTAAATCATCCAAAAAATTTAAAATTTTTAATTTTCTCTAATTTTTTTCTATCAAAGTTTAGCAAACATATAACTTTTTTCCCACATACAAAATCACCAATTTTTACTAAATTTTTTTAACTTTCTCTAATTATTTTTTTAATTTTTACAAGTTTTTATCAAACACATAATATATATGAACACATATCAATATTTGAACAAAAATTACTAAAAATTGACAAAAATTTGCATACTAAATGAGAGTTGAACGGAGCCCATTGATGGCTATCTCCTTCTTCTTGGAAGCAGAATATAATCAGCATGCACATATATATATATATACATATATATATATATATATAGCTAGGGAGGCATTAATGTATTATTTCATGGAATTAATAAACCACATTGGATTAACTTTTAAACAAGTGAATACCTTTTTGAATTGAAGGTTGAAAGATGGGACAAAACTTAAAAAGAATTTATCTTTCTCAGTGAGTGTCATTGTCATTAAATAAACAAATGCATGGCATATGGTGTTAGCTCTAGATTACTTACAACTGGGAGCATCCCCCCCGGGGGTGGAGGGGTTCTAATATAAAATGAAAAAGGCTGTGAAAATAGTCGTCGTTTGGTTATTGTCACGGCTAGGGGGAATTCACGGATGATCGCTAAAAGTCAAAATTTGAAAACTTTGGTGCTTTATTTGGGGCTCCTTCTGTTTCACCTCTTCTTCCCAAGGGATATTCCTACCCTACATTTAAATATAGATTAATTAGGTATAAGATTGTTATCTTACTTTTCTCGGTCACCGGCCTCAGCATTAGTGTGTCTTCTGCGAATACTGCAAACTCATTATATACATATATCTATATATATGTATATATACACACTTTTATGTATAGGCATGCACATAATACAGCATTTGCTGTCCTTGTCCGGTGATATAAATTTTTGGTGGACCCATTCGACGGGGGTTTGCTCCGTACAGCCACCACATAAATTATAGTTACCGACTTATATTAAACAAATACAGACATTTTTCATATTAATAATAATTAATAAATTAAAAAAAAAAAAAAACCTGTATTCGTTCATTAATTTGTCTCTCTTGTTCATATCCTTGGCTAAAATGCTTTATTATTGTCTACTCTAGTTTAATTCGCGGAGGATAATTGCTTAATTATTTTAATGGAGATTATATTGTCGTCCTTTGGTTTCATTCATGTTGCTTCTGAGAAAGTAACCACGAGGACAGTGGACCATAGAGTTACTGGTTTAACTCAACTAATTTCAGTGACCTATATACATGTTATATAGTTAAGTTCAGTGACATATATATATATATATATATACTATATACATGTATGCTATATACATATATATACTTGTGGACAAGCTCTCGTTTGATAAAATAAATGAATAATTTTGAGTACATTTTATAAGTTGAATAATAAAACAAGTCAAATTAGTTCATAATTTAAAATTTTTTTGACCCCAAAAAATATACGTATAATGGTGTTTTCTTTAGTCAATTATAAAAAATTTTTAATCCATTTATTTTTAATCCTTTCGACCCCTCTGAAATTTAAAAAAATGATAGACTTTAATTCATAAAAATACCCCTATTAATACATAAAAGTTGTTAGGTCAAAATTTTTATGCAATAATCCATTTAAGAAAAAAGTCAATACATATATATATATTTGAAACAATATGGACTAACTTTCTTGAAGTTTAAATATTTTTCTTGATTTCTATACGTATTAAAATAATCATATAATTTCATTTGAAACAATAAAATGATAATAATTTGCATGTTTCAAATATAGATATAACATAGTTTGTTAAAATTTGTTTGAAAGCCATTCTAGTCATTTCACAAGATTAACTTAGTCAAAACTTATTTATTAAGAGAAAATCTAATAGTTGAGAGCGTTGATGTACAAAACATAAATTATAAGTAATCTATCTATCTAATTCTAAAACCTATAAAAATTAGGTGTATAAAACCAAAATTATAAGGACTCTAGATGAAAATTACCCTAGGCTGTTCTGCATGAATGAATGCCTTTAGATTTGATCCCATTAAGCATAATGTTCACATCGGATTCAAAGGTTAACATTTGCATGAGTGGGTTACTGTCTGCAGCTTTAATTTGATCTAACTTAGCATAACATTCCCATTTGATTCAAAGGTTAAAATATAGTACACTCCTACATGCATTCACAATTAGATATATATATATATATATATATATTTAGTTGATAATTTATCTTAGAGGGGGGATAAATACACTCCCTCCATTAGTTTTCTCTACTCCACAATACCTTTAATGAAAAAGAGTAATATAGAGTGAAAAAAATTAATAAAAGAGTTATCTTATCAAGATCGGATTTTCTTTGATTCCTTTATCTTATTAGGATCTGATTTTCTTTAATTTTAAGAGTTGTTTTAGCTAGCCAATGGGGCCAAAACTCTTTATATATAGCTAGCTTGACAAAAAACAGCTGGTACCAGTTTCAAATTATGTCAACAAAGTTTAACCAACCATGACCTTAATTGGCTTACCAAACAAAATCTCAGAAAGTCAGCACGAAAGCAATTTTATTTTTGGTCTAAAGTTTAACAACTGTAAACAACCATTTAAGTTGTTTGGTCAGCCAACGGATGCAAGTAATTAAAAACCTTCTGGACTTTCTAAAAGCAACAGCAATTGCTGGGGTTTGATTTCAGAATGAAATAACATAGTAGCTAGTTAAGGTCATTAAAGTTACACTATCAGATAACCTTAATTATTAGAAAGTACGCGCGAGTAATGGGGATTAAGCGTAGACCCTATCAACTTAAAACAATTTCTAGTATTTTTTTTTATTTTTTTTAGGATAGCGTTTTTCAGTAATTCCGTTATGCATCATTAATCTGCTTGGTTGGCAATTTTGAAAAGCGCCAGTCTCTCTCCCTCTCTGTCTCTCTCTCTCTCTCTCTCTCGGTCTAAATTAAAAATGGCCAGTCACAAACTAAAGCATTAATAGTCAAAAAGGTATACCTATCATATATGATGCTTTCAACGGCACTAAATGATTTATTGAAGTCTAATTCTTTTACTCAATTGCACCACTCCCAAGTCTTCGAAATTAGATTGCCATTCAGTTTATAATATTCTACAAAGATCATGACTTTATTTTAGTTAATTAGAACTTAATCTTGCAGTCCTGCTGATGCATGCAATTTTCTCAACACACCTAATTTTCATTTAAAAAAAAAGAGAAGAATTAAAGAGAACTTAATTCTCAATGTATTTGATTTTAAACGTTTTTTATTAATTCCTTCATATAGCGCATAATGATAGAAAGCATAAATCAAACACCTTTCACATAAATAATTAAATTTTGGATAAGACAGAAATCATAATAAACAAACAAATTATTACTAAAGTTATTAAAATCACTCAAAGCAATAGATAATAAAGTATAAAACGCTTAATGTAATTAATAATCAAAGATGCTTAAACCCATAAGCTTACAAAGGTTTAAATAGAAATACTAACTAAAAAATAATAATAGAAAACTAAATAATAGAAATTATTCATAATATAACAAAGAAAAAAATAAAAAAATTTTTTCAATTGAAGAGAGTTAAAATTCTAGACGCAACAACTAGAATTATGCTTTTGAAGGACTCAACTCACGACTGAATATATGAATCGAGTCCTTCTCAAAGAAACCTAAAATGCATATATTACAACAACAAACGACGGATGCTGTATCACAAAACAGTAATCACGGAAAAATTTTTTCAATTCTTTCCAAAATTTCTTTTCTTTCAATATAATTCAAAATAATCTGAACTGCATCATTCCCCCGTTATTACTTATCAGAATATATACTTTCTTCATCAATCGAAAATTTCTTATGATATTACTGGCACAAAAACCTATATTAAACATGCAGCAGCGATGGAACGAACTTAATTATGTGCCTGCATATGTAATATATACATATATGGCTTATGAACAAGAATTGATCGATTGGAATGTAATATATATATATATATATATGATGTTGTCGAATTAATTATATATAGCACATGCAACTGTTTCGACTGAATTGATCGTTGCACATGTAATTGCATGCAGCTTGTTATTAGGTAAGTATCAGTATCAATTAGCACAAACCAATGACATTCCAGATCCACAAACAAACCTTTCTTCTGAAGTTCAATATATATATTGTTAGAATATTCTATATTATAGGCATTATTAGATCACAAACATACCAAAGGGAAATACCACCTGAATGTTAATTTCATTATAAGAGATCAGTGGACATTATTTTGTAATCCATTAAACAAACTCCAAGCGGTGACATATGCCAAAACACTTCCTCTTCATTAATTATCTGATTTCCAATGCCAAGCACCGCTAGTTCTTTGAACTGAAAAAATTGAAGTGAATATGTCATATAATGAGCACAAGCGGAAGCGGGTACAGAACAGGAATGCTAGAGAAGGGAGTCAAATGCATTAAAACTAATGCTATACTTACACCTTCTCTCTTACACCCTTCTTATACTCTACTGGTTATGACGGATTATGACTAGTGCATTCTATTCAAAATCATCACAGTCGTTAGGTGTCACCTTCTACGTGCAGCTGTGATGATATAATTTTCAATTACACTATACTAGTTATGAACCGTCATAACCAGTAGGGTGTAAGAAGGGTACAAGAGAAAGAGAGTAAGTGTAACATTACTAAATGCATTAATATACCAAACACATATTTTTATGCATAAGTAACCAACAATATACTTATATTTCAAACTTTTTAACTATAAAATATAAAATATCTAAAATAATTCTAATAATAATTGAAGGGGACCAAAATTTTTATAATTTTCACATAACTCTGTTGAACATAAGAAATGACATAAATGTGATATATTATTTATTTTTTTAAATATTTTTATTTAGTTTTTGTAGGTAATTTATTTAGTTTCCCAAAATAGTATAATTTTATTTTATATTATTTTAGTCCTAACCTATATAAAGGTCAAGAACTATAAGAGATTAGTTGTTTTTCCATTATTGATTGAATACAGATTTCTTTGATTTTTTTCTCCAACTTTCGCCTGAAAAATTAGAATTTTATTATGCTTCCGGTTACGTTAAGAAATTTTTAAATTTGAGAAATTGACAATGTGAAAATATGCAAATGCACCATGCAGCAGAAAATAAGATATCTAAGGAAAGCAAAACTGTGAGCTCTAATTGTTTGACTGTACGCATTGCGTAAAAAGCAATAGCAGTTCATCTAAACATTATGGATGAATACCACAACTGAAACTAGATTTAGGAATTTAATATATCTAAGCTACATAGATTAAATATATGAATAAAAATATATGCTGAACCAGAGTTCTACAAATAGCTCCCCCGTGTGATAAACTGACATTAAAGAAATCAAAGCAGAATCTCTGGGGATGGAATAATCACAGTTATATACTAAAGCCCAGCAAGTATTGGCCAAAATATTAAAGGAATCTGCTCTTCTAGGTGCATCCCTTTTCTTGGGGATTCCAAGGGAACTTTTGCGACAAAAAAAACCGTATGATCAGTACTGTCTGAAACAAAGCATATATATATATATATATATTGCTAAATACATTAATTCCAAGAATGCAGTACTTCTTCCTTCAGACAATATTACCAAAAACAAAACCAATAATTTTATTCCGGGGTTTCCTCCAAGATGCTTCAGTTTAAGTTTATAGGATTTCAAGCTCGTAATTATAAGCTACCCTAATTCGACATTAATGAACATAAGATACTCAGAATTAATGACAAACATATAATACAGGAAGTTGCATTAGACAGACTAGTTAGTGAGATTAAACAAAGTACAAGAAAATGTCATAGGAAACAAAAAACATATCACAGAATAAACATAATAGGGTTTATACATAATTAATCACATATTTCCTTTATTTAAAACCTATTACTAGAAAATTTCCCCATTAAGCACTCACAATGCTGCAGTCAACGCACCCCCAGCAGCAGTTCTCAGCTCATCAAAAGCACTACAGTACTCTTCGAGCAACATTCCTTCTTGTACTTGAAGACCTTCGTAGTTGGAAACAACAGGAACATAACTCGAACTGCTCATCTCCCCCCACTCGAAGCTCTCCCCAGAAGTAGTCTCGGTTCTATTATTACTAACCATGTCCCCATGAAAGAACTCCAACCCCTCTAATCTCTGTGGATTATTGTTATATATCATCTCCCCAAACTCCATAGCTGGTCCCCCTATATTGTACTTGTAGATGGTGTTTAAAGCATCTTTTGAAGAAGAAGAAGAAGAAAGCATATCAATCGAGGGTACTACTCCATTGATGATCGGAAACTGATCAAAATTCGACGACATCTCATATTCGATCTGATGACGATGATCGTCGGAAAACTTTCCTCCAAGCTTGATTAACAATTTTCTGATGGAAGAATGATCGTTGAAGCTCGGTTCCTGGTTTGAGTATGGAATAGGCCTCAGAACGGGGACCTCTGTGGGCCAGAATGGAGCTTGATGATTGTTGTAGTTAGTGTCAGCAGCAACCACTGTTGAGTTCTGGCTCCCGTTCTTTAGGCGGCTACTACGACGATGAGCTTGCTGTTCCTTGCGTTGCTTCCCTAGCAGCTTCTTCTTCAACCTTGTGTTCCAGTAATTCTTTACGTCGTTATCAGTTCTTCCAGGTAATTGTGCTGCGATGATAGACCACCTAAAAAGAAAAAAAAATTGAAACACCCTTAATTATCTGAATTTATGAGTGCTTTTGAAGGACATGGACACACACACACACATATATATAGAGAGAGAATATATATACCTGCTTCCAATACTTATATAGAGGCTGCAAATTATGTTATCTTCTTCCTCAGTGAATCCACCATGCTTGATATTGGGGCGGAGATAATTCAACCATCTAAGCCGACAGCTCTTCCCGCATCTCTTCAAGCCTAATTCAGAAACAACTAATTTTAGATATATATATATATATATATACACACAAGTTGAATTTCCGATTTGATTAAGATGAAGGGAAAGGAATTGAAAGAAGAAAAGGGTAGTACTAATTTGTGCTTAGTTACCAATCTTTTGCGGCAAAGCAATCCAATTTCCACCGGTGCCGTGTTGTTCTATATATGATTTGAGCTTGGCGTCTTCTTCGGGTGACCATGGGCCTTTCTTGACGTTGGCTTTGTCACAGCAAGGAGCTCTCCCCATTTTTTTCCCCCGTTGTGTAAGAGCTTGATGATGATGAATTTGTGGTTAATTACTAGTTGGGGCTTTCCTTAGACTGATGAGAACTTATAAGCGTTAATTAATACGAAAAGAGGAGAATTATTATATCATATTATATATATATATATATATATATATATAATGTGGAAAAGGATAAGACATGTTTCCTGGAGCAGCCATATTATTTTAAAGAAGGGGTATGGAATTAATAAAGACGGTGACTACTCTCTCTATATATAGAATATTCAACAAATTAAAATTATACGGCCAAATGAGACCAGAGTTTTTTCCTTCCTCACTTCCTCCAGTCCTGCTAGAACCATTGTATATATACCCAAAGGACTGCTGGTATCATCGTATAATTAATATTAATTTCAACCATCCACTAGAACATGTATTGATACATGCATATATGCATGTTATCACAACCGCGATCTATATATATATATATATATATATGTATATAACAATATTTCAGTTTAGGTGTCTCACATCAGTTTTCTTACAAATGAATGGATGTTTTGTGAAGTTATAGATAAAGACTCATTTTAAAGATACACCAGTTGAAGTTTTGAGTGGTAAATTTGTACTCTAGTTAAATTCCCTCTTTCAATATGAGAGTTAAAGTTTACTTAAGAATTACTTTGTAGAGTGTATTAGGATATTAAGCGAGAGAAAATTTGTATAATTATAATAATTTGTTACATAGTGAATTTTTTTCTCTATGTGCCTATGATCTTTTTAGTTTAAAAGTTTTTCATGTAAATATTGCACTCTCCCATTGTGTGATTCTCTCTCCCATTGTGTGATTCTCTTGTATTTCGTTTGTGAGTTTACCCACATATCAAAATTTACCAAATTGTATCAAAAGATGTGAACATTATTGTTGGGGAATTCTAAAACATATTTAAGTCAAATCCCTGCCACGATGGTAACCTCCAGATGGCTAAACTAACAGAATTCTAGAAGCACGAGACAAGAGAACATCAGATACCAAAATCAAAACCCACCCCCCCCTCCCCGGGGGAAGGAGAAGAAATAGAGAGAATTTTTCTTTTTGGTAGGTTACCAAATCAACAAGAAGATGGAAGAGCTACAATGCCCACTGAAAAATGCTGCACGCACACATATACATACATACATACATATATATATATATATATATATCAGAAAAGTGACTTGTCCCAAGACCTTCAAGTTTGATCACTGCTAATATTCTGGCAATATCCAATGTATACTAATCGCAATCAATTCATTCTTCGACAAGAAGCTCAAAAGTAACTTCACCCACAAAATCAATAAATAAGACAAAATTATAACACATCTAGAAAATTGGAAATTATCAAACTTCTCTCGATCTCTAAGCCCCACATATATTGGTGGGGGTTTTTTTGCATTAAACTGACATTTTCCTTCAAATATTTCTAGAAAAAAAAAGAGATCTAATTAAGTATGGACAGTAAACTTATTTTAGGGAAGATGGGGGAGGAAATGAAACGAAATTAATTAATTTACATAGTTTAAAAATGATCAGTGCCTATACATTATTATTTCTCCAAGTTGAATTAATCATTCATAATCCAAGGTAATTGCATGTGGGAGGTCTCCTTATTACACCTTTCTTTAATCTACCAGATCCCAACAAACATTCAAGCTGTTGATTTGGAGAGAAGCATTTGTCCAATTCTTTTGGCAAATGAATCTGCCCTAATCTAGTTGCACCACCACCTTGAACTAACGTATTTAACACCCTATGCATGTGGGTGCCCATGGAAAAAGTTCCATCGTATTATTAATTAGCTGGCAAAATCTCTCTCTCTCTCTCTCTCTCCCCCTCTCCCCTTAAGGATCATATTTGCTCCATTTTTTTTTTTTTTATCAAATTAACTTCCAGCAGTGACTTCTCAAATTTCTCAACCTAGGCTTACGTACATGATGATCATAATTTAATTCCTTGAAGGGATGCTTTTGCGGTCAGTTTTAGGAGAGATTGCTCAATCCATTCATTCATCAAAGGACACATCCCTTTTGAAGCTAAATTGGAGTATTCTTCACACCTAACATGTATGACGCATAAAAAAATCCTTGCAAAATCATTGAATGACCTGAAAATCTGATTTCTACAAAATGTTCTATTTTTTGAATAGAAATAAATTCATTCAAAAAAATGTTCCTAGAGTACACTGATTGATTATAAGAGAGATGATTAGTTGCGGAGAAAAGATGATAAGAGATAAAGAGTCTTATGCAATAACTAAAAATCAAAACCATGAAAATTAAATGTATCAAATAAGGCTCCATTTGTTTTAATATAATTTTTTTTTTGTTTCAATATAAAATATTCTTTAAAAAATACAATTACTCATATTTTTAAAACATGACTAGAAATATTTTTCAACAAATATTTATATTGAAACAAAAACTAGGCCACAATTGTTTTCATTATGATCATATTACATCATTCATTTATGGAGATAGATATGCATTAATAATTGAACATTATTATGACTAAAACAAAAACTACTCTAACCTTAACATTTCTCTCTTAATTTGACACTGTTTGGTTTGTTAAAAACCAATAAAAATCTTTGAAAATTTCTAAAACTCTCTAACATATTTTTGTCATCTCGTATTTTGTAAAATCTTTATAAATTTCTATATATATTTATATATCCCAACAAATTTTTACAAATCTCAATACTTTTTTTACAAGCTCCAATAACTTTTTAAGAAATTTCAATGAATTTGACATAAATTCGTAAGAACGAATCAAAAAAATCATCTCTATAGTTTTTCTCTCTAATTTTTTCACGCAGAAATAAAAAAATTCAACAATTTTTAAAAAAAAATTGACATAAATCCATAGGAACAGACCCAAAAATCATTTCCATAGTTTTTCTCTTTAATTTTTTATCGCAAAGGTCCAAAAATTCAGCAATTTTCAAAAATATTTTGACATAAATCCATGAGAACGGACCTAAAAAATCGTTTTCACGATTTCTCCCTCCAATTTTTTACTGAAAAAGTCTAAAAAATATACTATTCATATCTAAAAAATATGATTTGAACTAGAAATACTAAATACTAAAAGTTACCTCAAATCACATTTTTTTATTATTTTTTTATTTTTTACCATTCTAAGCGCTACTTTTATCTGCGTACCAATGCCCTCTGTGCAAGCCTTCTGCATTCTCATAATATAGTCCAACCCTAAAACTTGCCTTAAATAAAGTATTACTATTAAATTAAGAAAGTTAAAAATAATCTGTGGGATCCGCCCTGTACATCGACTTGTTAATTTCTACCTCTTCCAAATAATATTAATTAATAATAAAACTTTGAAATGTTTGATTTTTAACACTTAAAAAATATCTTTGCGAAGCATTGTCAAAGAGGGCACGCATTGCATCCACACAAAAACAAGGGCAGTAATTCCATGCCTCGAGCCCCATTGAAGATGGGAACATGAATTTGACCGTTAGAGAGGCAAGTGTCTGCATCATTGGCGTCACTTGGTTGACCTCAATCCTAACACACACACACACACACATATACATATACACAAATCAATATTTGTATGAATTTAGAATGCACTTAATTACATATATATATATATATATATATATATCTTGTTTCGGTAGTGCTTGACAGACATGCAATTAATTGTTGTTTGGAAGCATCCCAAAATGCGGATTGATGTTCAAATTCTGCCTCACCTCAAGCAATGATCGATGTAACAATAATAATAAAAGACAAAAAGAGAAAGCGTAGAGGATTGGTGGGATGAAAATGAAACGGTGATAATGCTGTTATAATAATTAAAATATACGTTACAATAAGTCATTTATTTTAAAATATAAATTCATAAGCATGTTATCTTATTCTGGGAGTTAAATAATTCTCCACATATAGCTTTATATATATATATATATATATATCATTCTACTGCATCTAAATTGGCATTTAATTTATAAAAAATAAATTTATCTACAATTTTTAGTTGGCAGTTGATGAGTAATCTATGTATCTAGAACAAGGATGAAAGTGTTGATTGTCCTCCTCCGTACCATGCTGCAGCCAACATTGAAATTAAGGAACAGTCTAAAGAACAAGAAGGTGAGAGAGTTTTAGTTCCTGTTACCTACCGTTACTTAATTTGGCTTAGTCTTTTTTTTTTTTTTTTAATAATAATTCGCAAGAATATCATTTGTATAGTCATTGTTTAGGAGCCGAGGAATAAGCTAACCAACCTAACGGGAAAAAGTACCAGACGCGTCCCAATTAGCCACCTAAGCCATTAGGTGCCGTGTGGTTAAATTGTAATATGTTTGTCATGATGCAAATGTGGTCAACAACTCTGAAATATATATATATATATATATTTATGTCATATTTTGAAAGGCTAAAGAGTAAAAACTGTAAAAACAATAGTTAATTTTGTTGATTTGTGAGGTGATGTTTGATTTGTCAAAAAGAAAAAATTAAAAGTTAGTGTCTAATTAACAAGTGATAAAATTTAATTAAAAAGAGTCAAAAAAAATTAAAAATTTTATGATATTTTTTAATAATTCAAACGCTATATTAATTTTTAATTGTCACGGATTGAATTATTAACATTTTTATAAATTTATATCTATTAATCACAGTTAATAATTTGCACTGGCGGATGCACGAAGGGTCGAGTGTAGGCGAAGGCCTACACTGAAAATTTATACCCGATCCGATGACCCGACCCGACACTATAATATAATAATAATATTTATTATATTATAATAAAATATAATTATATTTTATTATTTTTTTTAGATCCATCACTACCCACCTTTACATCCGTCATTGCAACGTGTCGGAACTTAAAGATTTAAGTTATGCTGACTTGGGTTACCTAATTTACGCCTACACTGGCCAAATTTTTTGGATCCACCACTGATTATTTGCATATATGGCCATAAGATATAAAAGTGATATTTGGAGTTTTAAAAAAATTTAAAAATTAATGTAAAAATGACTTGTAATGAAATTTAATTAGAGTAATTTAAAAATTTTTAAAAAAAATTTTAAATCTTCAAATGACGCTAAAATTTAAAAAAAAAAATAGCAAAGAAAGTGACAGTACATATCTCTCTCTCTCTCTCAAAACCTGGCTGGACCTACAAGTTTGAAATGTCAATCCTTTCTTTTTGACAATCTTCTCGGGATTACAGCTCAAGCCAACTTCTTCTCCAGGCAGTTTAATTTGTATTTTTTTTGGGGGGGGGGGGGGGGGGGGGGGGGGGAATTGGCAGTTTGTTGTTTGACAAAGAAACAAAAGAAGTACATCTAACGGCTTGGATATTTTAAACTTTAGTATTTTAGTGATCTTTATTGTTAACTTAAATTTTGTTTAATCATAATTTTTAAAAAGTTATACTTTTTTAAATTAAAGTATTATAATTTATATTTTTTACGGTACTTATTAAAAATTAATTAAAAAAATCAAAATATATATAATAACTGTTAAGGTCTAAATTTTTTTTGAAGAAATTAGAACTGATAGATTATCTTAATTTTTTTAATTAAAATTTTTTATCTAAAATTTTAACTATATAAAAAATTTAAAACTAATTTTATTCAAAATACTGTAGACACAAATTATTGCTCGTGTATATATATATATATATACACACACACACGGGGGATAAAAACCGCCTGTGTTATTCACTCCTCAATTTCAGATCACGGTATTGTGATTATTGTTTCCATTTTAATTCATTTATTTTTTTCTCCAATTACATATCTAAGAATGTCAAACTTTGGAAAATTATTAGAAGGTTGGTATAATTTTAGGGCGTGTTTGGAAGTATAATTTTTAATATTTTTTAGTATTTTTTTTACCAAAAATTGTTATTTGTAATTTTTAATGTGTTTTGGTGAAACAAGTAGCAATTTTAATTTTTTTAGTAATTTTTACAATTTTTGGGTGATTGATAAAATTTTTGACAAATTTTGATAATTTTTAGTAATTTTTGACAACTTTTAGCAAATTTTGACAATTTTTAATAATTTAGAGTTAAGAAATTATTATAATTGAGTAGAAAAGTAACAAAAATTAGTGGTTTGTCAAACACTCAAAGATCAAAAGTTATAATTTTTTGCTAAAATTGTATCTCCAAACGTCTCTTATAAAAATTTTGAATGTTACTTTGATTGACAAAAAGTTGATCAAAAAATACAATAACAGTTGAAAGATGTGACATAAAAGTTATACGTGGAGAAATTTGATTAGAAGAAAGTACAAAAATTTAATTAAAGTTGGTGAGTTTTAATAGATTTTGGTGCCCAAACGAGGCCAAACTTGCCCTTATTTTATTTTTTCAAAACTCTTATTAGCTATTATTCATAATTTTCCAATCTTACCTCATAAGAATCAAAAAATCCGTTACTTACCATTATAGAGACTGGTTTGCTGGGAGTAGTAGAAATCTAAACAAATACAAACCACATTAGGTTTACCCAGATCCAATCCCAGTTCTGATTGAGATCTACTCAGTTAGATACATACATATATACATACATACAAACAAACACACATATATATGTATATATAGCACACAGAACTCTTGTGTTAAAGGTGGCAACCTGCCAACCATTCTTTGAGTAAAATGGGTATAAGAACAATTTCGTACTAACTTGAATATGGCATCACAATCCACACAATGTTAAGCCGTCTATCAAGGACGGAGTAAGAAAGGGTTCATGCATGGAACTAAATTTTAGACCCAACCATATATATTTTCAACATTGATCACAGTCAAGACAGCTGTTCTAAGGGCTGATTTTTTTCCTTTTTTTTTTTTTTTTTTTTTTCTTGTGGTGCAATTTTAATGTATGGCATGGGTATGGGTAAGTGCATGTATCCTGTGACTTGGCCATATAAATGTAGCTTTCCAATGATTAATTGCAAAGAGTCATATGAATGTCATCCACTTGACTTTCACCTTCGTTGTTTTTTTCCCCAATGTTTGGTGCGGATTTGGTTGATAAAGACACTTACATTATCATAATAATAAAATAAATTAATAATATTTTATAAAAAAATTAATGCAACCGGAAAAATATGAAGTGATTAAGTACAAGTGTATCACCTTAAAATAAAAATTCCGTACTAAATATAAGTTATTTATTAGATTGTTGTTCATGTATTTTGATAGTATAATTTTTTATAATTTTCTAATAAAATATCATATTTTTCAAAAAATTTTGTCACACTTTTTTTTTTGGGTTACTTTCCTAATCAATGTCTTTCAACTACCCATCATAAAATAAATAAAATCTAGTGCATAAATTTAGAACACTATAAATAATAACAGGGTGCGCCCAATCGAGTATGGGTACCCGATTGACCATAGATCATTTGCCTGACAAACCGTTGTTAATCTTGGTCAAGCTGACCGATCAATACATTAAAGACAAAATTACTTATGTCATAACAGTATGTATAATCGTATTCTGGTATATTCTGTGATTCTTGCTTATTAGAGTACTGTTTAATGCATAACAATTTTGATAACTAATTATCAGAATCATCTTGGAATCTACAAATATACGTGGCACAATGATTGAAAAGAAATCATAATTGTGTCAGGCTCACATGCATCATACTCATGCAAGTCCTACACTTTTATATGTACACAATTCTCTCAAGTATACAGTATGCACCACACCAGTCTCTATTGTTACTTTACTAAAATACTTTCTCAAACTCTCTTGTTAATTAAAGTATCGAAAACTCTTTAACAAGTATCATACCACTTTTTCAAACAATTTTCTGGACTCAGACTTGGAGCGCCTCCAACACTCCCGAATTACTATGTTTTCAAATAGTAATTTAATTCACAATGTTGGGTATTTTGTCTTCAATGTTGTAATAGAGATCCCATCGTTAACCATTGTTTTATTCCTAAGGATACGCAGTTTAGAAAACACTACCCATGTCTTCCTTTATTCTCCCTAAAAAACACGAGGGTGACTCTCGACGGGGTAAATACAAAATTAATTAAGGTAGAAAGGGACCCATCCTACACAGAAATAAATCCAATATAACACTCTCACTGTACAAGTCAAAATAGGATTAAAAGTAACCACCCCACAAAATTAGTCCAACAAGATGTGTAATAGCTCATATCATATAATTATTATCATTAACATGAGCGTTAGATACATCTCCCATAAAATATTACTATAATCCATTATTTTGTAAAACATAGCCCAGACAATAGAAAAATCTAATATTCACTTGCTAAGAGCAAAGCTTTTTCAAAAATATAAGATGTCATTTGCTTTATTTTCTAATTTTTTGTTTTTTTTTTATTTTTTATTTTCTGTTTTGAGCGCATTTACTATTTTATACTTTTAAAAATAAGAAAAATATGTAAAACGCATTTGGTCACTTGTATTTTAAAGATTTATTTTAGAAAATAGAAAATAAATTTACATATGAAAAAAGACAAAAAGTCATTTTGAGTATTTTCAATCCAAAATAAAGAAAATCTCAAAATAAGGAAAACAGAACATATTCTAATTTCTTGTGTTTGGATTTTTAAAATATAAAACTCATAAAATAGAAAACAAAAAATAGAGAAGTAAATCAAATGCCACCTAAATTATTAAATGATATTGTCTACCGTTACTTGTATAATCTAATTAAGACCTCCCAATTTATATTCGATATCACAAATGTTTTTCATTCGATTTAAAATATAAAAGTAAATTTTTTATTTTTCTAATAAAAAGTGATGATCATAGATCTGCATTCATGGGGGTAGCGCTGGCTTGCACGTGCTGACACGTGAAATTTATAGAGGGTGTTGTACCGTTGTGTTGGTCAGCCATCCACGCCAATCGTGATTGGGTAAGGCTCCTGGTTGGGCCAAAAAAAAAAAAAGTGAACTTATCTTGGATAATTTTGACATTTTATATGATTTTTTAATTAAAATTTATTTTTTATTTGATAATCTTATAAAATATTTATTCAGAGTTTTTTAAAAAATACAAAAAATTCAAAATAAATTATTATTTTTAAATAAAGCCCCCTTTTTGTTCTATGCCAAACTAATAAGACTTCCATAACTATACTTTTTCTCTGCGTGTTTTTTTTTTTTTTTTTTTTTTTGATTGTAACCCTTCAAGGACGGTGATTATTATTTCTTACACATCCATATTAAGACTATGAGGCCGTTTGGAGATTCAAAAATAAGAAAAAAAGTAAAATTTTTGGTAATTTTTTGTATGTTTTTTAGTTACATTTTTTTATGTGTTTGGTGGAATAAAGTGTATTTTTTAGTATTTTTTTTACAACTTTTAGGTGTTTGATAAACTTTTTATTATAACAAATCAAAAAAGTGATAACTTTTTGTTTGTTTGGTATGTTTTTTATTGTACAAATCAAAAAATTGAATTATTCGACATAACTTGTTATCACGAGTCGAATAATTACCCATCGGACCCAAAAGTTTCATCAAGTGTTTATATGAACAAATTTTAAAAGTTTATCCAGTTAATTTGATAATTACACGTTTTATTCTTCTAGCCAGCTACTAAATTATTTAACTTCCAGCCATGCCTCTAATTAAACAAATTGATGAGTAAAAGGAGTGCTAGATAAAAGGTGACCTCTCTACAGCCGTTTGCTCCAATCCAATAGCAGCGATCGATTGGTTTCAACTTGTTTGACACGGTTGTCAGCAATATCTTCAGCAAGTCTTGCCGGTCACCTCTGGTCATTGGGCTTCCACATTCTGTATTAATAATTGTCACGTGCTGAGGTGGAAAATCTTCCTCTTCTTGACAGAGCAAAACAAATAATTGGTCACAGTTGTCACCGCCAAACTCCCTCAATTGTTGTTCACACACTCAATTGTCTAATACCGTTGATGGATTCAGTATTTGATGCGTGGGAGCTATTAAAACTAGTTCTTCAGAGAGAGAGAAAAAAATGGGAGTAAGCGGGTATACATTTAAATAATTACAAATTTTACACTAGATTTTAAAAAATAAATAAATAAAAATTTGATATTTTAGGACGATCGCTCCCCTTCTCTAAATCTTTATTATATAAAATCATGTTGAGTAGTACAAAAACAGTTTAGTTCGAGTTGGATTGGCCTATTAGGAGATACAATCTAGTTCCAGGTTACCCTGTAATAGGATTCGGGATAAAATCGCCTTAACACAACTCGATTTTTTATTACTTTTCTTCACAAAATTTGTCATTAATTATAATTCGAACTCCATCCAAACAGGCTGGTGTTTGATTTTGGGTCCAAATTTTGAGAAAAAATAAAAATTGGTTTGGTTCTGAATCCAGCACTAAGTTTAGCGCGAACACAATACATGCACCCTCCTACAACAATGTACACATGGAAGGAGAAAAGGAAAAGACATAATCAAGCTGCACTGCTGCATGTCAAGTGTGCAACCATAATTAAACGAGCCCATCCTAATTGAGAGGCACACAAAGGCCCACAGGTTCCCTAACAGGGCCAGATATTCGGCCGATTATATATGGTCCATGGGTCATGATGGAGATTCCCACAGCCCTGCCCGGCCCAAAAGCCTAGATGTAAAGCCCAAGAACGGCCCAAGCTTAATTTGGTAGGAGAGGAGAGGCTGAAAAAATATAGCCCTAAGTTCAGGCTGTCTGGAATTGGAAGGAAGAAAGTTTTGTCCAGGCTTGGAAAAATATGGGCCTGGGCTCTGGTTGTTCCCACAAAAAACTATCGATCATTTTGTACTCTCACGTTAATAATTATGATATTGAGCTAGTCCTAGGAGAATTACGTTACTTAACTCACAAACCTAATTTCACAACAGGAAAGCTCTCAAATGTGGTTAATGGTAATAGTTGAGAAATTAGAGAACAAATATACAAAATAAACAACAATAATTAGAGCCAACATCTTTTACAACCTCAAGAAGCTGGATAAAGGACAGAAGGAGCTTACATACACTTCCATATGTGAAGGACTAACAATTAAATTGCCCCTTTCACATTATTCACGGCTATATCCCTATTCACAAACTAAAGAAACCAGCGAAGAGGTGATATTACTTCAGTAACCCACTTGCCACTTCTCCACAACTGAGGACATAAAAGCTCATTCGATCTCAAAAAACCATCCCTTCTTGTCTTCAATGAGACCCGATTGAATCCCTACAAATGTTGAGTAAAGATCCCGACTCACAAGCCGACCCTGGGTTTTGTATTCGACCCTGTATACACAAATTGAGGGTGCTGACATTATAGGAACATTTAGAATGATAAAAATTGAGATAAAGTAAGATAATTTGAGATAATTATAGGTTCGTAATTCGTGTAGTGAGATAAAAAATGAATATCTTTTAGAAATTTTTAAAATTTTCAAAATTTTTTAATATGCCAAACGCACCCTATATTTATAAGAAATATAGGGATGTCAACTAAGCGGTATGAGGTGAATATGATTTTTATTTTTTCCGTCTAGCAATACTTTTCTCCATCTCCAACTCGAAAATGAAAATTTTTCACCCGTATCCATTAAATAACGGATTTTCCATTCTCGTTTATCCGCCAAACATAATAACTATAAATTATATATTATATATATAATAAATATAAATATTATATATATTAAATGAATATTAATATATATATTAATGGTAATGGGTACGAGGCAGGGCACGAAAAACATCTTAAAACCTCAATATCTATCCTCATCCCTATTGTTAATATTCCTATATCCTTTCCAAACGAGGAGAGTGAAACAAATACTCACTAGATAGGGGTCAAAAGAAATATTCCCATATTCTCCCCGAACGAAAAGGATGAAACGAGTACTTACTGGATATGAATAATTTTGTCGTTCCTAATATTTATGCAGAATCAATGAAGCCTCAATGCGAGAAAGTGCGCTTTTACCTTTTACCCTGATATGTGATGCTTCCGACAGAAGCAATACCAACAGCAGTTCCTGTACAGAAAACTTCATCACCATCAAGCAATTCCTCTACTGGAATGCTACGTTCCTCAACCTATTTGGAAAATTGTCAGATCCCAAAAAATAAAAATGAAAAACTTACTAAGTTGCAAACAATGTCCGTGCTATACCTCTCCTAATGTTTTCATATGCAACTTTGGATTTGTCTCTCTCTATGTGCATGTATTTATTTATTTTTTTTTTTGAAAACTTCATCTCTCGATGTTCTTTTACGTTCTATGAAAGTAAATACTAATAATTTCTCTTTTCTACTTACCAAAAAAAAAAAAAAAAATTTCTCTTTTCTAAATAGGCCCTCATATTACATTTATCATTAGTCTCTCTATAATTTTCATGCAAGAATTTGAAGACAATTTAAATTATTGTTAACATGTTATAAAAATTATATATACATTTTTTTTTTTTTGATAAGTAAGAATTAGTAATAGCCTAAAATAGGGTCCATGTGCACTAAAAGAGAGCAGCAACAGGTAAATAATAGGCCCCGATAATATTAGTAAAGAAAAAGAAAAGCCCCAGGAAATCAAGAACCAAACATATAAAATATCACAAACACCAGAACCAATTAATGGATTTCTCAGTAATTACATAATGAGACTTCGACATCACTTATAAAGTCTTTCATTACTTCAATTTCTTGAATAGCTACTCTGTTTATGCTATCCTCCTGGTTCACAAATCTTGTGACCCTTTGTTCAGTCATTTAAATTCAAATTCCACATTACAGTAAGAAATCCGATTGTCCACATTCAAATTCAACATTACAGTAAGAAATCTAGAGGCAATAACATGAAATTGCTATCTTCATCATATGTGAACTGCTATGTAACGCAGTATTAGGAAAAAAATTCTGAGGTTCCATTTGTGATTTCAGCAAATACTGAAAGAATATAAATAATGTAACCACTCTCAGAAGATTTAACTACCTGATAGCCAAGATCACGGGCAACATCAATGATAGTTTTTCGCGTGACCCCAGCGAGAATAGTCCCACTGGTTGCTGGAGTTGAAATAAGATTGCCCTGTGAAGGAGAGCTAGCTAGAGTCATAAATTTGTTTATTTCTAGGACATACAATCAAAAGAAATATACGTTAAAACATCATAAAACCTAATTGGAGAAAGGGGAGGGGGGACACTCCCTTCAAAAGAAAATTCCAAACATAAAATGACTTTCTCACTGTTTCTTGTAATTTTTTTGATGCTTTATCTCACTGGAGTATGATCTAAGTTAAGCATCAAAATTTTCAGTGGGATACATAATATCCGTTAGAGATAGATGGGAATGATGATAGTTGCTATATAATTACTATTTGTTGTGATTGTTCTATAATTTTTCTTATTTCTCACTTGGAAGGAATACAACACGGTGATAAGGTATGAACCTCAGTTGAAAATTACCTTCACTACAAAAATGTTACAAGAAGTGACCTCCTCAATATATTTCTTATGCACTGGATCAAGGTATAAGACATCAGAAAATCCTCTGCTCTTTGCTCTAGTTAATGCTTTCAAAACCTACACGATAGAGAGAGGATGATGGTTACTGCAAATCCATCAAAAAAGGGCATTCAAAACCCAATTTTAGCCTATCAAGTCACAAAATAATAAAAACACACAAAGGTTCTAAAGATTCTATTCAAAGAATTGCCATGTGACATTATACAAACTGGTTTTCAAAAGCATCTACTACAAATTTCAAGAACTTAGGCACGTTCGTTTGTGAAAGATTTTGTAGGCTTTTATAAAATAATAATAATAATAAATAATACTACCTTAGAAAAACCATTCATTCAGAAGAAAAATTTTTAGATGTCCAGAAACTAAGCAACTTCATTACATTTATACAGCAGAAGGATCAACTTACCGGGGCATAATTGGTGATGGACTTGACGCCTCCAGCTCCACCACGAGTGGCACGATGGAATTCATCCTCAATATACAAGTTCAAGGGTGATGAACCTTCCTTTATATAGAGAGATCAAGACCATATAAACTCTTTTTCAGTCGAATTCAGACTCTAATGTTTTATCTAGAAAGAAGAAAAATAAAAACTGATAATCAGACCTTGAAATAGTTGCCAACCGGAGAAGCATACACAAGGAATGTGAATTCTGGAGCTGGTGCCAAACCCAGTACAGGCCCACTTCCTATGAGCAAAGGCCTAATATAAAGAGACCCTTTTTCTAGAGGTGGAATCTACTCAGATTCAAAACAACAAAGTTACATACCATACATATGCATACGTGTATGTTCATATGCATGTCCATATAAAGGATAGGATTACCCAACGCCTATTTGCAATGGCAGTTTGTTTCACAGCATCAATGAATTGATCAATGGAAGGGGAGGGCATGCACATTCTCTCAGCACCAATCTGCATGCGAATTGCATTTTGATCCGGGCGGAAGAGGAAGAGTCGCCCATCTTCTCTCCTATATGCTTTTGTACCTTCAAATAATCCCTGTTTGAATTTTCAAACCATCAATTAAAGGGAACTTAGGAGCTGAATTTAGCTGGCACAAAAGGAAATGCCCACATTCTTGTACCCGGACTGCACGCATGCCTGCCTTAAACTATACACCAACAAACCAGTATCATTAGACTCTCTCTCTCTCTCTCTCTCTCTCTCTCTCTCTCTCTCTCTCTCTCTCAATAAATTAGATTCATTTAAGTTGCAATGCAATTTTTCTCTCAGTTGTCCACATTCATTTTTTGGCCATAGTTGTCCTAATTTTTAGCTCAGATATGGACTATGAAAACACAAAACATATGAAAATGATTTTATTTCTCACCATGTTTTAGCCAAAGAAATGTGTATCAGGAAAGCTAATAGAATTTGGCCTATATGAATCAGATTTGGGAGAGTAATTATCTGAAATCTGCGTGAGATTTTGAGAGTTTTACTACTGCAGTTAAGCAACCAAGAATTCTAACTTGTCATAGGGAATTGGCAGCAACTTACCTGCCCATAATTTAAGACTCCAGCAGAAGGGTTCAATTCAATGTTTCCAAAGCGATTAAGTTGACCTTGTTCAAAACTCCCATCTTCGGAGCATTTTGTGACGTACATGTAGTCGGTTGGCTTGATACCAAATCCAAGATTGTTCAAATCAATATGATTGTTCTCCTCATCACTGCGACTGCAAGAACAAAGGATCGCATATCAAAGTCATTTGTTGGTGTGGGTTCAAGAAAGTACCTCTGCTTGCAATTCTCAAAACTCCTAGCCTTCAAGAGTACTCAACCTCAACTTTGCATACTATTTTACTAACTAGACTCGGTTCCAAACAACATAGAGGAAAGTCAGCGAGTACAAGTACAAGCAACTTGAGACAAAGTGAAGATGAATATATACTAGCTAGTTTGAAATTTTTTTAAGCTTCCATCATAGCTAGTAGCATCAAATTACAGTTACTTAAATAGCATTCAAATCTTCTGTTATATGTATTACCCGTAAACAGCCGGTTCACAGGCTTCTTGGAGGGAAGATGCTGTCCTAGACACACAGTAAACTCCAATCTGCAAATATAATTGATTTTAGTCCCCGATTAAACTGAAATTTATAGGCCAATGGATAATATAGAACATTAAAAAACAAACAAACTCGTCAAAATAAGATGGTATAAAATTAATTTCCTTTTTGTTTCTTTGGACCACCATATTTGTTTTAACCCTACAGCAGTTCAGGCACCCAGAGTGCTAACGCTTTTCATTTTTATTCTCACTGCAACAAACTTTCATAGAGTGAACTGTAGATCCTTATGCCAAAGGAGCTCGAAGCCATAGATCGTTATGACTTTTTTCTGAACAGAAATCATTATCACATAGATCAAAAAGTCAAATTGAACGCAAATATTTTGTGATTAGTCAAGCTGTCTAAGTCTCTTCACAAATACATATTCCAGCCCTTCAGTTACAAAGTTGACACAACCCATCAGGTCATCCAAAACATAGCCCTTATGACTCTAATGAACTGTTCATTCCAATTTCCTTTTTTTTTTTTTTTTTTTTAATCGCAGTTCAGTTTTCTTCAATTTCAGTATTAATAACCCTGATTTTTTTTGCAGGGGTTCATTATCAGGCATTCCAACAAACATGGAGAAGGAAAAATGTTGGATTTGAGACCAGAAAGCAACAGGCCCAGAACTAACAGCCACCCACTCTGAAAACAAGAACTAACAGCCACCAAGTTCGTCAAAAAGCAAAGAAATGAAGCAAAATACAAGGCAAGGGATATCAAAGCTAGTTACAGGTCTAAGAACAACAAAGTTGATCATTTGAATCACATCAACATCGAAAAACAAAGACCAAACACAAAAGAAGCAAAAGACCAACCTTTGATAAGGAACCAAAACTCGAAGCTCGGATCAAATTGCGTAGAGAGACACTCTTTTGTATCATGGTTTGGTTTTTGGTCTGGTTTTCTCTGGTTGTTGGTCTTGACTCTTCCGGACAGAGACCAGTTGGGTTTCTTATAGTTAATACCCACCAAAATTTTGAAGGCCAAAGCTACAACAGGGGGGTTGAGCACCAGAAATATCAGAGGATTACAGAGAGAAAACTATTGAACCATGCATGTAGAGGAGGAGGGGGAGTGTTGTATATTTAATATAGAGAGAGAAAGGAGAATAGAGAAAATGCCAAGGGAAGACAAGGGAGCGTGCACGGAACCACGTGGATTCATGAAAGATAGGCATCACCCAATATAGATAAAATTAATTATTATTACTGCTGTAATTATTAGGGGATAAGAGTGAGTTGGCTTCTGCTGTCTCTGCGCATCCATGAAAATTATGGGGCCAAAACCCAAATTTCCAAAAAACCAGATGGATATCTGAACCGTTGGAGAAGACAATGAAATTAAAAATCAGCTGGGTTTGGCAGGGTGGCTTGGCACGTGATCAGCACGTGGCTGGTTCAAACTCCAGTCCAATGGATGAGCGGTGCCTCCGGGACCCAGCTCGTCAAACTAAATTTATACTTTTAGGACATATCTGTTTAAAGGCAAAGGAGGGTAAATTTATTAGGATAATTTTTATTCTCTATTACATTTACTTGGATGAGGGGGCAATAATTGATCTGAAGGAATAATTACTTTTGTAATATTCAGTATTTATTTTTGACTATTTATGTGTTATTTTGATCTAATAAAATATTTATTTTTATATTGTATTGATTTATTTTATTTTTTCTAAGTGGAGTGTAGTCCAAATTGATATATGATTGGACAATTAGGTCAAGGGCCTAGTTCCATTTTTCTTTCCTTCTTTCCTCTCCCTTTTCTTTTTCTTTTTTTTAGTGGGTTCAGCTGCCCCAGGAAGAGACTAGGGGGAAAAGAGAGAAGAGAAAGAGAGAATAGGAAAGAGAGAGAAAGAGAGAGAGAGTAGAAAGAGAGAATGAGTTCCGATGAGGAAGATCAGCGGATCGAGGAAATATTCGACACCGTGAATGTCGTGGATTTTGCTTGAAATGAAGGATATGGCCATTTGAATTTCAGTAACCAAAACCTAAATCTTCTCATTTCTTCTTTTCTCTTCAGATTCAAGGTAAGTAGAACTTATATTCGTATTCTAAACGTTGTTACGATAATTTTGATACATATATATGCTTGATTGGTGGAGTATCCTGTGATTGGTGTATATATGTATATATGGATGTGGATACATACGTGCACATCAATGTTGAGATCTCACATTGGTTTAAGTTATTGTTAAGATAAATGCTAGATAAATATGTTTTTGAGATGTTTATATGTTTATATATGATTGATTGTTGATATCATGGTTTGAATGGATGATTTGAGGATGTTTTGGTTCGGAGTCTTTTGGGGACGAACTAGAGAAGCGAGTTTCTGGGGCACTGTTGTTCGGACGGGGCTCTAAACAGCCCATTGTCTGAACACGAGTTTGGATGAGGTCGTGTGTGTGTGTGTGTCTGGGCACTTTGTTTGAACGCAGGTTCGAACAGCCCTTTATTTGAACGGGGGTCTAGACAACATAATGCTAAGGCTTTCCAATTTTTTATATTTTGGGTTTTAAATCATAGATATTTGCCCAGGACCCATTAGGTATTGATTTTAAACAATTAAATGGACCCCAAATCATCACAAAGTTTAATGAGAATGTATTTTTATATTGAGATGATATTTATTTGCATGGATATTTGCCCAGGACCCTTTAGGTATTGATTTTAAACGATTAAATGGACCCCAAATCATCACAAAGTTTAATGAGAATGTATTTTTATATTGAGATGATATTTAGTTGCATGATTGAGCATATCATGTGCATAGGACTGGGGTGAGTTTTGTGTTATGATTGTTGATTGGTCGAGAATGTCATATTTATATTATGACATGTCGAGGCATGGGTCATATATATGGACAGGATCCATGATTTGAAAAAAAAGAAAGATAAAATGAGATTTTGAAAATACCAGATGATCTCCAGTTGATATATATGACTAAAGATTAGTCATTTAGAGTTGGGACGTTAATTATGAGATATGGTTATAAGATTTTCTCCGGACTACAGCCAGACCCTACTTGAGTTAAACAGATGCTTGATTAGGGGTGTGACACGATTCCCTAGTAGAAGGGGTAGGGGATATAACATGGTTCTCCTGAGTCTTAACTGATTAGGGGTGTGACACGGTTCTCCAACCACTATTTATATTGATTTCCTGCTTAAATTAAGTAGATGCCTGTCTAGGGTTGTAACACGGTTCCCTAGTAGAAGGGCTAAGGAGTGTAACACGGTTCCCTATTCGGTTTATATATGTATATTGAGATATACGTTTGTCGTGAGCGTAAACGGTGCAGTTAGTGACCCCACATGCAATGCTAAGCGTCACTTGTCTCAGGAGAAGGTTGGGGTAGATGGAGGTTAGAAAATATGCATTGACATAACATTCCATCACATCTCATTGCATGATATTGCATTTATATTTCTTTTCTATTGAGATGTTAATATGATGTAACTGTAACATTGATTGATAAGATATATGGTTTATTTGATTGATTATGAGTTTATTATGAAATAAGAGATATAAATTTATAAATTACGATGACCTGATTCTTGCAGTGGGAATTCGTAGGCAGCTTGGACTTGAGTAGCCTAAGTCTGATTTTCACTATGAATAATAATAATTGTGTCTATTTTTCTTAACTAAGAATTTAATTATCAATATTATAAATTGTATAACCCAGGATATGAGTTTGTTGTTTACATTTATAATATCATTAATTTGAGAAATTATAAACATAATTATAATGTTTGTTTTAATCATGCAGACCTTGGACGTAGTCAAAGAAAATGATGTTAATATGGATTATGTAATTAAATAGACGGTGACGTAATTAAATATTATTTATATGGGAATAAGTAATGATTTTGGGCATTTTGATAATTTTAACTCAATATAAATTGAATTTGGATTGAATTTTATTATTTATTTTGTTTTTCATATTCTCATACTGTCCGTCTCGGATAATTAGGTTAGGGGTATGACAATTCTATATGGGGGTAAATTGTTACTCAAGGGGAGGTGGATAACGGAGGACAATGGAAAAATTTTATTTCTTCGCATTACTCTCGTAAAATATTTATTTATATTCCTATAAAACCCCAGACAATATTCTTCTATATAATTAATAAATATTATAAAATATCAATTTATTTAATTAAATTAAAATTAATTAATTATTAAATTATTTCATCAAAATAATATTAAATAAATAACAATTTATTATTAAAATAATTTATTGTATTTTATTAAATTAATATTATTAAAATTTTAATTTATGACTAAAATTATGTATTTTCCAAAATAAAAATTAATGTCTTAATAAATAAAAATTACTTATTAAAATAATTTATTTTATTAAAATATTTTATAAAATAAAAATTATTTCTCATAAATAATTATTTATTAGATTATATATTGTATTAATATAAGTTACTAAAATAAATAATTTATTTAAATAAACTAAAATTATTTGTTTATTAAATTATTTTATCAAAAAAAAAATAATTTTAACAAATAATAATTCATTATTAAAATTAATTACTTTTGAAATATTAATCTATGATAAAATTACTTTTTATAATTAATATTTTTATTTAAAATTATATTTAATAATATATATTTTATTAAAATAACAATTATTATGATAATTTATTATATTATAATATTTTACTAAGATTAAATATTAACTTTTAGTTAATTTACTTTCGTTCCAAACATAATTAACTTTTATCCCTTTAAAATTTTTAGTATTTCAAACATAATATAATTATTACCGGATAATATTTATTTTTTCAATCGAAATATAAGTATCATGAACTTGTTAACCCAATAATTATTATTAGAGCAACTATTAGCCCGATAATCTTTTACCTTCTAAATTTTTATCCTATACCAAACATGTCCTAGTTGGGTTTGATTAATTTTGTTAATTAATGATTAGATTATAATTTAAAAATTAAAATAAAATCAAACAGTTGATACAATTAATGTAATTGATGTGTATTATATAACATATACATTTATAAATTTTTTAAAAAACACAAAAAAAATATTACATTTAGAATTTGTAAATTACTATTATCAAATTTGATTTGTAAAATAATTTAATTTAAATCAATTCTTTACAATGTTCTAAATGTAATATTTTCATGAATGTGAACTATTTTCATGAATGAATCTAAATTTAGTGATAAAATATATCTATATGATATGCGTATATATATGACTAATATAACCATTAAATGGAATCAAATTAAAATTGTAGTGCAATGTAGTCCAATTTTTTAATTAGGGTTTCGTTTACAATTATGATATTCACTAAAAAATATTAAAAATCTCTAAAAATTATTTACTTTTTATCTCACTCTACAAATTATAAACTCATAACTTTTATTAAATTTTACTAACTTTTTTCATTGCAAACGCACTTTAAATGATGTAATTGTAGCTTCATTTAGTGAGTTCACGAATTCAATTGTAGCAATTGTAACTATTTTCATGAACCAAACTAAATTTAAGTCCCGTTTGGAGTAAGAAAAAATAAGATAAATTGAGATAAAATATGATTTAGAGTTAATTTTGGTGTCTGTTTTTTTTTTTGAAAAGTATCAAACCGTGGGAACGAATTTAGAAAACTATTCCCACAGATTCAAAAAAAATCACAAAAAATAGCGACAATGGTACTCATTTGAAAGCTTCGACACGAAAAATATGATTGTATAAAAAATTAACATATTCGGTTAACTTATTTTTAGATTTTTTTTATTTTTTTAGCGAAATATTAAAATTTTTTTAAATTAGTGATAGCGAAAAAATTAGAGGTAGATGAGTTGTTAGAGATTTATAGAGTTTGTTAGTATGCCAAACGGGGCCTTAGTGATAAAATATATTTATATGGTACGCATGTATATAAATAATTATTAAATTAAATGGAACCAAATTAAAATAGTAGTACAATTTAGTTCAATTTCTTAATTAAGTGGTGTAATTATGATTTCATTCAATCCAATTGCTGTAAATAGGTCTACTTTTCCTTTAATATGTTTAATTTTATTGGCAAGTGTTGTGAATTTAAGGCAAAATTACTTGCGTGGACCGCAAATCACATATTGATTTGATATTTAAATCTAAAAAGCCTCAAAATTAACTACTTTCAAGTAATCAATCAATTGGTCATCTTCATATTAATTTTTACATTACTAAACTCCTTTAAAATAAAAAATATCTCAATATAATATATTTATAATATATTTTCATAATATTATATTATCTATAATATTTATGCTATTATAAATATAAAGTATTATGCGTAATTGCTGAAGTTATAAAAATAATGAAGGAATTATTTGATAAAACTTCTATTTTGTTTTATTAATATCTATTAACCATCTCACAGAGAGCACATGAGCTCGATTTCTTACTTAAGCAAGATGTGCGTAAAGGGTAACGTACATTTTTTCGATTTATCCATTAGTTGCGCAGTTCGTTAAGAGTTGTAATAAATTGGTGAAGGTTTCGAGTTACCAAAAAAAATCTATTAACCATCAATAATCACCCACAATTTAAAAATATATATATAAGTAATTTTTAAATTATAATTTATTTTTAATTAAATGAAAAATTATTAAAATAATGATTTAGAGAAACTAGAGTCATCTTTAAGCATGAATTTGTGAAGAGAAAAAAAAGTGGAGGAAAAATGTAAGAATATAAAATGAAGTTAAATAATTATATTTATTTATTTTTATTTAGTAAGAAAAATAAAAAAATGAATAAAATTTTATTAATAAAATTTAACTTTTAGTTAGTAAAGTGTACAAAAATTACGTAAATTATAAATTTTAATTTCCCTTTATTTTTCCTTTCTATCCATGAATTCACATGCCAAACATAATATAGTTGGTGATCTCAATTTAGGGAAATACACAGGGAATATGCTCGATGCCAAAAAATTATTACTCCCTTCGTTGTTATAGGGAGTTACCATGAGTAGAGAAGTTGGCAAGTTACTTGAAATGCCCTAAGGATCAATCCAAATTCCCAAAATTATTATTTTAATAATTTTTATTTTTCATGTAAAATTGACATTAGAGAGAAAACTTTTCGAAAGCATAAGAATAAAGAAAGATCTAAAAATAAATATTCAATGCAAGAAAGAGTGGTTTTCTTAGAGAATCAATTAAATATGAAAGTAATATTTTTTAATATATTTTAAAATTTTTATTAAAAAGCTATTAAAAAATATTTTAAAATTCGTATATTTAATCACCTCTAAATTAAACCTCAAACATCTAATTTTCCTTCGAATCACGCAAGGAAAAAGAAAACACACACACACACACAAACGAGCTGGTACACTCAATTTTTTCCATTTTTTGGAAGGATAGATGATAAAACATACAAACAAATAGGAATTACAAAATACCGCAATCAAAGCTCCACAATACTATAGCTCCGTTTGGAGTTACAAGTTTTACCAAAAAAATACAAAAAATTTCTAAAAGGTACTATCTTTTATTTTATTATATCAATTACAAAATTATAATTTTTATTAAATTTTATAAATTTTTTGCCACTCTAAACGTTCCGTTATATAATAGTGGACTTGACCTCTCTACTATTTTTTTTTCTAAGATTTCAGGGGATTACAGTGAAAAAATTCACTACAAGAGTTACAGTAAAAGATAAAGGATTGAGATTTGTTTGTATTTAATCCGATGGTTTTAATTTAATTTAATTAAAATTATTTTTAAAATAAAAATTTTAAAATTTTGATTATAATACAATCAATATAGAATTTCAAATGTCCACATGTCATTAAAGTGTAAATAAATCTCAACACTTCATTTTTCTATTACAGCTCCTGTAGCCCCCCGAAATTCTTTTTCTTTTTCCTCCTACTCTTTGTCTACTCTTTTTAAATCTCAACCCTTTAATTTGAGCGTGGCATGTAACTCAGTAGTTAAGAGCCTCTCTTGCCCGCTCATGACTTGAGTTCTAGTCTTCTCCCTCTCTCCTTTAAAAAAAAAAAAATAACATTACCTTTAAAGAAAAAAAAAACCCTTTAATTCATCTTATAGCTAAAAAAATTAACTTTTTGTGGGCTCCATTTTTATTGCCAACTCATGTTTTAATGCATAACAATTAAAAGAAACGTGTATCTTCGGGAGATTTTAATTGAATTTGTAAAATAAACTCTTGCTTTATAAAATAAACTTTTGATAATTGACTAAACATTCTTAAAATACTTTAAATTTCCATGTTGGTTTAAATAGTTTTTTTTTTTGGTTTAAATAGTATTTTTTTTCTCTTATTTGTTTCATTACTCTTTATAATTTCAATTTCAAATTTATATTCATTTCTTTAATTCCAAATAATTTAAACATTTTTAGGGAAAAATACTTATAAATAATACTTTTATGAGTACTTTTTTTTGACAAATATAATTTCCTTATTTTTCTCCATCAACTAAACCAAATAAAGAATGTATATGCTTCCATTTATTTTATAATCTGCGTAAAAAAAAAAAGAAAAAAAAGAAAGGGCAAATAAATTGAATTTGAAAACTCACGGAATTGATTAACAAAGCAGTCCTTTAATACTTATGAGGAAATTCAAAGTATTTTAAGATTGTATTTTTGTTTATTTTGCAAATATAATTAGAATCAAGAGTTTATTTTACAAGCACATCAAAAAGTTTATTTTACAAAATCAATTAGAATCTGGCAAAGATTCACGCTTTTTTGGACTTGGCTTCCTCCTCCTCCTCCTCCTCCTCCTTATTATTATTATTATTATTATTATTATACTCTTTTTTGTCTCTCCTTTTTAAATCCTTAACATTTTATTTCATCCAATGATTAAAAATTAACTTTCTTTGGGTCCCATTTTCATTGCCAACTCATGTACTAATGCACAACAATAACTCCACCCAAAAGGAACGTGAATTTTCCTGAGATTTTAATTGAATGGGTAAGATAATTTTTTATAAAAATATCTTTTAAATTATTTTTTTTATTTCGTCCTCAAACTATACATGCACATATTATATCTTCGAATTATTCAATTCCGTTCTATTTAATTTGAGCACTAATTCTATCGGTTAATCATATCATGAGTCGCACCAAAGTCACCACTCAATCACAACATAAAAATTAGTTGAATTTTTTCAACATAATTCTTGTCAATTATGGATCACGCTTGAAAGGACTCATATTTCTCACAGAAAATCTCTTCCTCACCTTATTTTAGGTAAAGAGTATGATCGGACAGATCAGAAAATCAGGATTTAAACTCCTTGAATTTATACAAAGTTAAAGATTCGAGGAGAATAATAATTGGAGCTAGTATTTTGACCAAATAGAAGGGAATTAGATAGTTCAAAAATATAATAGGCGCGTTTAATAATTTGAGGACGAAATAAAAAAAAAATCGGTGGTTTGAAAGATATTTTCATAAAAATTATTATTTTTTATTTATGTTTACTAATTTTTAAAATTTGGTAACATAAATACGTTTGATAAACATATTTTTTTTTTGTCGCCAGAAATAAAAATTAAAATAAAAAATTATGTTTCCATTCTATTTTTTTTATAAATATTTTTTAATTTTAACACTTTATTCATTTTTTTCATCATATTAAAATGAGTTATTTTTTTGAATATTTTATTAAACTAAAATTATTTTAGTAAATAACATATGATTATAATGATTTATTTTATTTAACTAAAATTATTTTTAAAAAAATAATTACATATTAAAGTTTTTATTTTTATAGAAATTAATTTAATTATAAATAAAATAATAATTTATTATTAAAATAATTTATTTATTAGACTATAATCAAGTTTTAATAAACAATAATTACAAAGTAAAATAACTTATCTTAGTAAAATTAAAATTAATAATTATTACATATTAAAAGAATTTATTTATTAAATTAATATTAATATTAAAATAATATTTTATTATTAAAATAATTTATTTTATTAAATTAAAAATTTTAAATAAGTAATAAATACCTCTTAAAATTATTTATTTTATTAAAATCTTCTTATTACATCGAATTAATTTTAATAAATAAAATATTAATTTATTGTTAAATTATATTATTTATTAATATAATTATTAAAATTAATTATTTCTTAAATAATATAAAATGTTAAATTAATTAGTTTAAACATATTTTGTTAAATTTAGTTAATTTTATTTTATTAAAATAAAAATTAGATATTTTATTAAAATAAAATTAATTACCGTAAATAAAATTATACTACCAAGCATGTTTTTTCAAAAAAAAATAATAGAAAATAAAAAATTAAAAATAAAAGCTATTGAAAATAAAAGGAAAAAATCATAAATGTTACAAATGAACCTTAAAACAAAAGAACTTTTTATGAAAATATCTCACAAATTATCTCTTTTTTTTTTTTAATTTCATTTTCAAACTATCAAACACACCTATTACTGGGGTGTTTGATTGACAAAAAAGGGACAAAAGTACAATAAAAATAGAAAGATGTAACATAAAGGTGAAATGTGAAAAATTTTAATTGGAAAAAAGTACAAAAGTAGTTAAAGTTGATGAGTTTTGGTGATTTTTGGTGGTGTCAAACAGGGCTGTATGTCCTCAAACTACCCAATTTCATTTTATTTGGTCTGAGCACTAACTCTATCCGTTTACTTTAATAGATAGAGTTAGTATTCGTATCAAATAAAATGTAATATAGATAGAGTTAGTATTCGGATCAAATAAAACGTAATATAGATAGAGTTAGTATTCGGATCAAATAAAACGTAATTGTATATTTGAAGAATCTAATAGGTGCGTTTGATAGTTTGAGGATAAAATAAAAAAAAAGTGAGATAATTTAAAAGATATTTTCATAAAAAACTCTTGTAAAATAAACTCGTCCTTTATAAAATACATTTTTGATAACAGACTAAGCACTCTTGAAATACTTTGAATTTCCATGTTGGTTTAAATAGTATTTTTTTGGTTTAAAATTATTTTTTTTTGCCTCATGTGTTTCATCACTCTTTACAATTTCAATTTCAAATTTGTATTCATTTCCTCAATTCCAAATAATTCAAACATTTTCAGGAAAAAAAATACGTATAAACAATACCTTTCATGAGTATTTTTTTTTTTTGACAAATATAATTTTCTTGTTTTTCTCCATCAATTAAACCAAAGAAAAAATGCATCTACTCCTACCTATTTTATAATCTGCATAAAAAGAAACAAGAACAAATAAATTGAATTAAAAAAACTCATGGAATTGATTAACAAATCAGTCATTTAGTATTACAAGGAAATTCAAAGTATTTTAAAAGTATATTTTTCTATAAGAGTTTATTTTACACAACAAAAGTTTATTTTACAAATTTAATAAGACTCAAGAGTTTTTTTTATAAGTATATCAAAATGTTTATTTTACAAATTCAATTAGGATCTTACAAAAACTCACCTTTTTTTTGGATGAATTTATGGCTATGCATTAAATGTGAGTTGGCAATGAAATTGGGGCCAACAAAAAGTTGTGTTTTTACCCGTTGGATAAAATAAAGAGTTAATATTTAAAAAGAATGGACAAATGGCAGAAAAAAAAAATAACAGGAGAGTTAAGTTCTTTACCGCGAAGTGTCTTAAGTTATTTATATTAATTATTTTTTATTTTTAGATTTTTTAAATTATAATAAAAATATTAATTTTTATTTTACAAATTCTATGCTTAACAATACTTCACAAAAGATTTTCCAAACTAATTTCTGTAATATCTATTTTTTTGTATTATTAATACATGCACATTAACAAAACGTGGGTGCCCATACGAAAGGGGAGAGAGGCGCGAGAGAGAGGGGGGAAGCAAACAGTGTGAAATATAAAAACAAACGAACTGTGTGAAATTTAAAAATAATTTTTAGCATTTAAAAAGTTGCAATAACTTTTCAAATTTAGAGAACTATTGTAACTCTCCTGCTTTATGGCAGCAACTGCGGATGGTCTTAGCATCTAACGCTTGTTTAGTTTGAAAACAACGACGACAACACCAATAATAATAAATAAGGCTCATTTAAAATTCTATAAATCTCTATAAAGCTCTGTTTGAAAACTTAAAAATTAGTAAAAAAATATCAAATGTTATATTTTATAATTTTTGGTGTGTTTAGTAGAATCACAAATTTTTTCACTTTTTTTACTTTACTACAGTAAAAAATAAAACCAAAAGTTTTACCAAACACACAAAAATTATCACTTTTTTGTTCTGTTATAGAAAAAACTTACCAAACACACAAAAAGTTACCACTTTTTTGATTTGTTACAGTAAAAAGTTATAAATAAAAATTAAAAATTATATTTTATTCCACCAAACACACAAAAAAACTACTAAAAGTTAAGATTTTTTACTTTTTTTTTTTAACATCCAAACAACTTCAAAATTAAAACTTTTTACGCATAACACAAATTACATATTAATAATTTTTATAAATTTATACTATCTTTTATAGTTTGAAACTCATAAATAAATAAATAAATAAATAAATTATTTGTGTGGATAAATGCTTTTGGTGACTAGTCTCCAGGTACTGCTGTTTTTGTGTAGATAAATCCTTTAATGTACGGAATGACTCTTATTAGCTATCCCCTTTTATTTATTTTTTTTTTTTTTGAAACCGACAGAAAATGATGAGATATCCTTTTCAACGCCTCGTCCACCATTTCAGTTTCAGTTTTTGTCTCCGTTTAGCACTATACAAAATAAAATAAAATTTTATAAATTTTTATAAACATAAATTATGTGATAATAAAATTTAAATTTTTTACTTATTATATAAATTATGAGATATTTTTTTTATAATTTTATTTTATTTTAAATACTTTTATACAACTCTTAACACATTTCTGTTACTTTGGAAGCGTTTAAAATGATAAAAATCGTTTGAAACGGTAAAAATAAAATAAAATATCATAATTTATAAATTTATAATTTATATAGTGGGGTAAAAATAAATAATTTTTAAAAATTTTTAAATTTTTTTTTATCAATTTTTAATAACTCAAACGTACCTCACATTTAAGTGAGTTGAGATTGCCGACATCTCGTTCTCTATGAATGGCGATTGTTAATCCGGAGTTAAAGCAGAATTATTGCGGAGGCAGACATGACGTGTGATAAGAAAAACCGAAAGCCAAAACAATTATAACCATTAGATATATATATATATATATATATGTCAAATCACTGAGTTAATTTATTATTTAGAAAATGACAACTCTGGTTGTATTCAATGCAGCTAAGTTGCGTTGTCACTTTTTTTTTTTTTTTATGCAATTTGATATTTGAATAAATTTTATTTTTATTAAATTTAATTCTCATTTTTATATTTGTATATGCCGTTGATCTCAGATAGTTAAGTTAACGGGGTGACGTTAGAATTCAAGTGGTGTTTGAATAGAAAAAAAAATTAATATAAAAGTACAACGTAACAAAAATTTAATTACAGAAAATTAAAAAAAATTGATAATTTTTAATAAAATTTGAGTTTCCCAAACAACACCTCACATGAGATGTTGCCTAAAGGTCTCTATGAAGTCAAAAATGGGGTAGGGTACAATGGGCCCGAAGCGGTTGTTGAGAATCTTTTGTGACAATGCCTTCCCTGGAGCCCGCACCAATACTGTTATTTATTATGTTATTTTTTATTTTTTAAATTTTAATAATTTATTTTTATTTAAGAACTAAAAATATAAATTCAATTTATAATAAATATAGAAATAATTATAATACTTGAATTAAAGAAGAAAAATTAATATAATGGGATTCATTGTATTACCAACTATGAAAAAAAATCAAAATCAAGGATTGGGATATAAGGAAAAAAAAAAAAAACAGAATAGCAGCAAAGTTAGGTCCGCCTGCCTGGCCCCCATTGATAGTCCCTAATACTTTTAGGGCTAGTTTATTTATCGGATAAGAATGTGAGATTGGATGCCTTCATTTATGGGCCCTACAACCGAGGGATTATGAGGGTGGGATAGGATGAGTGATCCGGCAAATGGCCGGATGAGTTATCCGAGGGAGGTGGTGGTATTATTAATATTTTATTTTTGAATTTGTTTTTTTTTAAGATTTAAAGGTTTAAATTTTTTTTTATCACATTACGGGTGTGTTTGGAGTAAGAAAAAGTGAGAAAAATTGAGATAAATTTAAAGTTCGTAATACGTGCAGTGAAAGAAAAAAAGTTGATGTGATATAAAATTAACAGAGATTTATAAAGTCTTTTGTTATTTTTTTTCAAACCAAACAAACCCTACATATCAAATTACATCTTTTATCCCCCTTTATATCCCACCTCCAAACACAAAAAAAAAATAATAATCTCACATAAAAAATTAATCCCATCTTTTATCCAATCTTATATTATTCATAATATTATTTATCTCTTATCATTCAATCCTTTCGAACAAATGCAGCCTTAGTAGTTATTAGGTTATAGTTACTTTTTTGCTTTGGCCTTATCTCTTAGTATGGGATTTTCCCTCTACCTAAAGGTCCTTCCGCTTTTGTCCCATCTTTGAACGCACTGTTAATTTTCAAATTCTTATAACTTCTGCTTTAGCTTTAATTTTAATTTTAATTTTTTTTAAATTAGTTCTAATATTATCATAGGATAATAATTCTAGTAGCATAATTATAATATAAGGAATGTTACTGAAGACGATCAATTTTCACGATCGGCAACCCGATTTCCTCACGTATGGGGATCCGAAAAAGATGGAAGATTCTACCTTTCTAGAATACTAATGCCGAACTTACTAAAGGGTCCTCAATAATTGAATCGGCCAGGAGTTTTTTAAGAAGTTAGCTGGAATTACTCTATTGATCCCAGCAAGATATGTGCCTGTCGTACCAAGACTAGAACGGGAGAAAGTACTATTGCCAGTCGATAATGAAGCTGTATTGGAAAAAATGTACAAAGGTTGATTAATAAAATTTTATATACAACAAAATAAAAATTTTATGTATAACCAAATAAAAATAATTAGTGGAATTAGCTACCCTAAGGCAGTGTTCATTTGGAGATTTGAGAAAAGGATTGGATTTGTAATTTTGTAAAACTCGTAAATATTGTGTTGGACAACAATAAAAATAGAAGGAATAAATAATCATTTCGAATTGTTAATAGTTAAAAAAAAACATTAAATTAATTCTGACATTGTCTGTTGCTTTGACAATTATCATTACCTTACCCCTCGTTCTGCCTTATATAACATATATGGATGAGTAATACTTTGCTTTGTTATGTTATTCAGGGAATGTCGATGCTAGCGATGTCAATGGAATGAGTATAGGACGGATATGATCTTTTTTGTTCCCATTCTTATTTAGCAATACTCTTATTCGTTCTTATTCCCGTTTCGGCGAAAAAAAATTTTCTTATACCCATTTCTACTAGATAATGAATTTCCGGTCTCCGTCTCTGTTTACTCGTTTACTAACTATTACAAATTATATATTATATGTATTAAATAAATATTTAAAATTATTATAAATATTATATATATTAAATAAAAATATATATTACATATATATATATATATATATATATATATATATATATATATTAATAAATAAATATTTAAACAGGCATGAGATAGGATGGAAATTATTATACCTGTCCCTATACCCATTTGGGTAACACCTTAAACTCTCATACTCATTCTATCCCCGCTGCTAATATCACCATACCTTCCCTAAACGAGACTGATGAAACTGAGTACCCACCAAGTATGAGTATATTTAACATTTCTAATCAATGCTAAAGTAATCATGGTAATGTTAGGTATCTATAATTATTAATGCATAGGGAATGTCATAGCTATCTATGCTTATTAATACACATGGAATAAGTGATTGATGCCATTAATTACTCTCGCGTTATCATTTTCCTTTTATTTATGAAAAATATAATAAATAAATATATACAAACTATTAAATAGTTAAAAAATAAAAAATTAACATATAAATTAACAAAATAAAAAAATAATTATTCTAATACTAACATTTTAACTTCTCAACATACCTAGGAATATTTTGTAATCTTCGGGTACATGAAAATCCACAGCCGCTATTTTGTACTGAGGTGCGCACAGGACAAAATACACTCCGAGACTCTAGCCGGTAAAAGGACCTGAAGAGTAAACCAACCTAAAATTATTTTGTAATCTTAAATCTAGGAGAAGTGGTGAGGATATTGCTAATCTAGCTCAAACCTCACCCAAAATCTTTTCGGGTTTCAATTTCTCCACCCTTGATTCATCCTTTCAACAACTTTATTATAAATTAATAATTATGCAGGCAGATACGTGAAGTTTAATTGTTAGGTGAGTTAATATTAAGAGTAGTAAAATAATTATATCTCATATCATTTAAGTAAATTTTAATGAAATATTATATATACAATATTTAATATTTTTTTAATACGACGTATTTTTAAATCGCATGAATGCTAAATTTTGTTAAGCAACTCCACGGTTAAACATATTTAAATTAAAATAGCATCAATGCGCACTTTGAAAGAATTCTCACACTACACTCGCAACATCAATCAATAAGCACCTTGCAAAATTCTCGCACTACACTTGCCCTAACAATGAATGGTTGTAACCAAAGCAAGAAGAGGTTGTTTGGGCTGTCGAAAAAATTAAAAGTTAATAAAAGTGAAATTTTTTGAAATTTAAAATATAAAAAATTATTTTAAAATGATAATTAGATATTTGTATTTAATTTAATATAAACTTGATAAAAATTGTATAAAGTAACACGTGACAAAATTTTAGTGAAAAAATTTTAAAATTTTTAAAATTTTGTAAAATGTTTTGGTACAAATATCAGTCTAATTTTTTTAAAAATTTGTCAAAATTCGTTGAAACGTACTATTATAATTTATTCGAATGGAATTTTGACAAATTTTTAAAAAAATTTAGAATTTTTTGGAGTAAAAAAAAGTTAAATTTTTAAAAATTTTTTGAATTTGGTTCGACACCAAACTGACTCCTAGAGACTGATTGCTTATTGTAACCAAAGCAAGACATTAGGGTCGTTTGGAACATTCTTTTTTAACTTTTAATAAATTTTTATAAAATTAAATTTTTTTTTTTACCCAAGGCATGAATTATGAAGCAATGATTTTCATAAATTTATAATAATTTATTCAATTACAATGAAACCCATTAAAAACTGATTGTACCATGGGTGTGACAAGTGATTTCTTTTCAACGTTCACTAATCAATTTTTGGCACAGGTTCTCTTCCTGCGTGAGTACGAATAACTTTAGCGGATCATTTAAAGGACAACCATTGTTGACGAAAAGAAAGTTATAATGGGGCATATATTTCTCTCCTTTTCTTTTTCTCCTTCACCAAATGTGATTGATATGAGTTGATTGGCATTTTCATCGGCCCTAAACAAGTTCAATGATGGGACAACATGCTCTCTAATTTTCAACTGAACTTCTGATACGTGGAAGTCCGCAACCCCTACTCCGTACTGGGGTGCGCACAGGGCGAAGCACGCTCCAGGACCTTAGCCGGCAAAGGCCCCTCGAGAGTTAACCAGCCTAGGCAAACCCTGCCTGACCGGCACGACCGAGAGGAGGCCATTAGGCACCCGCCATTACAGCGGTAACCCACCCCCCGTGGGAGAGTCGAACCCGGAACCTCGAGAGGTTCAAGCTCTAAGGCGAGCCCGACTTCCACTCGGCCACCCCCGAAGGGGTAATTTTCAACTGAACTTATTAAGGTGTTGTTTAGTTTTAAGTGTAATTTAAAACATTAGATGTAATTTAGTTTTATCTTTTCACTTTACATCTTTTTCATAATGAATCATGCTTTTTAAAAATGAAAAATTAAAAATAAAGTATATTTATTTAATTAAAAATAATATATAAACCCCATGCTAATTCTTAAATTTCAAGCCCGATCAATTAAGCTCACTTAATTTATAATTTTTTTTTACTATTTATCCCATAATTTCTCACAATTTACATAATTAAAAGTAACTAAACAAAATTGAGAGATTCAACTAATAAGCTAACAAATAATAAAATATTTATTATTTAATATTTGTTTATTGTATGCTTAATTTTACTTTTATATTTTTAAATTTCTATAATATGTAACTAACAAAATTATATTTAATATTTTCATGACATTGAGTATATTCAAAAAATTTACTGACTCACTCTAAATAATATAAAATTAAATCTAAATCATAAAATATATAAATGAACTTGAATATATTACCAAATTTACAGGTATATATTTACTTTTTAATAAATGTGTGGCAAGCAGTTCCTTTAAACTGTTTTTAATATTATTTAATTTTTAATTTTTGTAAAGTAGATTAGAGGTTACATTAATTAGTACTCTAGGATTACCTTTTCTCTGTATATCTAAAGATAATCCTATTATATATATATATATATATACACACACACACACTAAAATTTAAAACTATATATAAAAAATGAGTTTAATTAATTTTGGATATATTTACGGTTTAATAACAAACAAAATTTGAAAATAACGTATGTTTATAATTTTTATTCTTCACATTTTGTTAAATCATAAAATAACATATTATGTTATAGTATGTACAAATTAACGTGTGTATATAATTATTTTTATATTTTTTTAAATTATAAAAATAAAAACATCTGACGTTAAAATGTATTATTTATGAAAAAAAAATTATTACAATAACAATGAAAATTAAACTTGTAAAAAAGTGGTAACACAACTTAGCTCTTATAAAAAAATCGTGGAATCATTGTTGCTTTCTAAAGTGCCTCCAATATGGAAAAGGAAAGGAAAAAACAAGGAATACTTTCTATGAAATAAAAAACAGAGCACCACTTGATTCTTTCATGCCTCAATTGTCTCATTAACCTAAAATAAAATAAGTTAAATGCCACATAATTCAATATTGTTATATGTTAATTTTTAATTTTATTCATTAATAAAATATTCTTCCTTCTTTGTATCTTTGATTTTTAATTCTCTATTATTAATCCCATATCATCAATACCCATATTGCATATTTGTTTCATGGAATATAACTTTGATAGAAACTTACATTTACTTACATTTTTACCATTTGCTTACTTTTTTTATGAAGATAATATTTCTTTCGTGATATAAATAATAACATTATAGATACATCATCTGATGAAAAAGATATTATTCTAGAAGAATATATATATATATATTATTAAACTTGGGATGAAAACTAACAGATGGGATACTTTCTCCTATTTGACTATATGTGGGAGGAAACGAAGCATGCTAATATATTTTTACCATTCATATCATTTATCACCATGTCCCAACAAATAAGATTTTGAACTCTAGTCTCTTGCTGATGGTAGTTTTTAGGTCTTCTACTAAAACTATATATATATATATATAAGTTATAAATAATTGTGAGTGTCATAGATGACCATCTACAATTGTTGATTGACGTGGGGCTCGCATTGATCAATTATTAATAGTCGTCAGTTGCATGCCTTTTTATTTAATTTCACTCACTCTCTCAGTATAGTTCGTCGGATTGTGTGTTTTACGTGCCCATTTTAAGTTCATTAGTATAATGTAATTTTGGTGATTTGTTGATTTTTTTTATGATTATTTTGTACCATATTGAATGCCCAATTTACTTTACTTGCCATAAGGTAACCACCATGTACATTTGGAGTACCATATTTTGTAAAGAATTTAAAAAAATTTTTAAAAAATAAATTTTTACTCAATTACAATATTATAATTTTTTTTATTTTTACTTACTTTTTGCTAGGTAAGTGGATCCCCAAATTTCTATCCTCTCCTTTTATTTCTTCCAACTTTTCACCGAACCAAACAAGCTTTTAAGGTTTAAGACGTACGTTCGGGTCCATTGGAAAACTCCAAATACCTAATGAACAAATCTTCTGGGGTTAGGGAGAAACCCGCAGTTACTACCCATGGGTGCGCATTGAGTGAAGGCCGTCCCGTGGCCCTAGCCGGCAAAGAACCACGAGAAGATAAACCAGCCTAGGCAAGCTCTGGCTGACCGGTTCAGCCGAGAAGGCTGTTAGATGGCCCTCCACAATTATAGGAAGGACTGCCCCCAAAATGAGTCAAACCCAGGACCTATTGGTCCCAAATCCTTCAGCCCGCCATCCGAACCAACTCGACTACCCCTTTCGGGGCCTAATGAACAAATCTTAAAGTGAAAGTTAGCATCATCACTTTTACTGGGACCTTGTCAAGTTCATGTTGGTCTTTGTGCTTCTTTCCTTTCACCTGGAGCTCTATCTCGTCAGTTTTTGACAAATCTCTCTCTCTCTCTCTCTCTCTCTCTATATATATATATATATATATATAATTTTCTGGAATGTAATTAAAACTTAGGTAGAATTCGAAAGGAAAAAAATTAGAGTTAATTTCACTTTCACCCCCTGAATTATCAATTTAGCTTCACTTAGACCCCTGTAGTCTCATAAATTTTAGTAATCACAAAATGACCTCTAGGAACCACTATAAACCACACAAATATTACAAAAAAACCTTAATAGTTTCACATAATTAAAGAGCACAGCCTTACAACTCACAAACACTTCCTAATATTTTAACTTTTAAGTTTATGACATTTTTAGTCTCTTGAACAACTTCATGATTAATTGATAAATCTACTAACATTAAATGCAAATCATATAGAGAATTTAAAATACTTCCTGGAGCATTAATATTACATATATATGAAGAAAAATATTTAAGAAAAACAAAATAGATAAAATAATTTTTAGTATCATTATTCATAAATTACTAAGCTTCATGGACTAATCTTCATAGAGTAGGTGGCTTACAATTATACCTTTAGAATGATTTAAGCTTTGACATCATTCAGTAATATGTTCTAATATATTAAAAAAGATTGAGAAAAATATTTAAAATTTTATTAATAATACTTAATATTACACCAGGAAGAAAGAAGAAGAAAGAAGATAAGAGAGAGAGAACTTTAATTTTTGACATCCCTAGTCAATCCTAAAGCAATCATGTTAATGTCATAGCTATCTATAATTATTGATGCATATGGAATAAGTGATTGATGCCATTAACTACTCTCGCGTTATTATTTTCCTTTTATTTATGAAAAATATAATAAATAAATATATACAAACTACTTAATATTTAAAAATAAAAATCAATATATAAATTAACAAAATAAAAAAATAAATATTCTAAATTTCTAATACTAACATTTTAACTTCTCGACATTCTTAGGAATGGTTTGTATTAATCTTAAATCTAGGAGAAGTGGTGAGGATATTGCTAATTTAGCTCAAACCTCACCCAAAATCTTTTCAGGTTTCAATTTCCCCACCCTTAATTCATCCTTTCAACGGCTTTATCATAAATTAATAATTATGCAGGCAGATACGTGAAGTTCAATTGTGAGGTGAGTTAATATTAAGAGTAGTAAAATAATTATATCTCATATCATTTAAGTAAAATTTAATGAAATATTATATATATTTAATATTTTTTTAATATGACGTATTTTTAAATCGCTTGAACTTTAAATTTTATTACAACTCCACAGTTAAACATATTTAAGTTAAAGTAGTATCAATGCGCACTTTGAAAGAATTCTCACGCTAGACTTGCAACATCGATCAATGAGCACCTTGCAAAATTCTTGCACTACACTTGCCCTGACAATGAATGGTTGTAACCAAAGAAGAAGAGATCGTTTGGACTGTCGAAAAAAATTAAAAGTTAACAAAAATGAAATTTTTTGAAATTTAGAATATAAAAAATTATTTTAAAATGATAATTAGATGTTTGTATTTAATTTAATATAAACTTGATAAAAATTATATAAAGTAACACGTGACAAAATTTTAGTAGATAAACTTGAAAACTTTTAGAGTTTTGTAAAATTTTTTTGATACAAATATCAGTCTAATTTTTTTTAAAAATTTGTCAAAATTCGTTAAAACGTACTATAATATTTTATTTCAACGGAATTTTGACAAATTTTTTGAAAAATTAAAAATTTTTTGGAGTTTAAAAAAGTTAAAATTTTTAAAATTTTTTAAAATTCTTTGAATTTGATTCGAGCTCCAAACAACACCTAAAGACTGATTGCTGATTGTAACCAAAGCAAGACATTAGGGTCATTTGGAACTTTTTTTTTTTTTCACTTTTAATAAATTTTTATAAAATTAAATTTTTTTTTACCCAAGGCATGAATTATGAAGCAATGATTTCCATAAATTCACAATAATTCATTCAATTACAAAGAAACCCATTAAAAACTGATTGTACCATGGATGTGACAAGTGATTTCTTTTCCCCAATGTTCATTAATCAATTTTTGGCACAGGTTCTCTTCCTGCGTGAGTACGAATAACTTTAGCGGATCATTTTGATAATAGAAAAAGGACAACCATTGTTGACAAAAAGAAAGTGATAATGGGGCATATATTTCTCTCCTTTTCTTTCTCAATTTCTCCTTCACCAAATGTGGTTGATATGAGTTGATTAGCATTTTCATCGGTCCTAAACAAGGAAGAAGATAAGAGAGAGAGAGAGCACTCTAATTTTTTTTTACCTCTTTACTACAACAATACTCCTTTATATGGATTTAGAGGTTGGATCTCATATCTAGACTTCAAACACTTTATAATAAAGGATAATGATAAGTTAATTTGGCAAAAAAAAAAAAAAAGATAATTACTTCAAAAAAGATAAAGTAAAATTATCAAAGAGTTACTTTTGGTTAAAATAAATTCTTTCACATGATATTCACATGGGTTCTATCGTATGCTGGATAAGGGTGTATTGTCCATGGCCCACTTTTGAAAATGTTTATTCTTTTTCTTTTGGCAGCATTCTTAGTTGATTCACTACACTTCCATGATGGTGTAGTTTTTGTTAGCCCTCCATCATATTTTTGATATTGTGCCATTTTTCTTCATCCATATTCTCTCAATAATCTTTTTGATAAGAGTGCATTGTCCATGACTCACTTCTGAAAAGTTATTTTTTTTTTCTTTTGACAGCATTCTTGGTTGATTCACTGTGCTTCTGTGATGGTGCATTTTTGTTAGACTCCCACCATGTTTTTGATATCGTGCCATATTTCTTCATTCCCGTTCTCCCAATAATCTTATTTTGCTTGGGTTTCTTCAGCTGAGAGTACGACTCCTAATTTTATTTTTTCTTCAAATTTTTCATAAAAATCATCGAGATAAAATACTACCTTGGATGGTGCATCAATTTCTACCTGACTAATTTTATTTAAAAAGTCGAATGCCTCATTTCTCTGATTTTCAGTAGTTCAAAATATTAATGGAACAAAAGATATAAATAATCTCTTTCCATTAATAGCTATATATTTTTCTAGCATGTTTCGCAAAATCTTGGCATTATAAACTAATTCTACCCAATACTACAACAAAATTTGTTCTTCTAAATTGACCTCTCCTTCCACTAGTTTAGAGGAAATATAAGTATCGAAAAGGAATTATTTACTTAATTTCTAGATTTGGTATGATTGAAAAAATTTTTAATTATATCGTCATCCCATCAAGCTGTAAATTTTAAAGGCAATGGCTTTTTTTTTAAAGCTATATGAAATTTTGTTGATCATGATTTTGATCAATACTGAAAATTTTGATAGACTGTTGCCTCCAGTAGATTGAAGATGATCTTTTTTACCAAACCCTGATTAATTGCTTCAAACATCTAATTATTAACTTGAAGGTCAAACTGAATTTTTTTATATGAAAAATAGGATCATATTTAGTTTTATCAAAAAATTTTTAAATGATTGGTTTAATCCTTTGATTATTAATATATTTATCAATGATTGAAAATATTGCTTTAAGAAGGACTTGTTTAGCCTCTTCATAAAATTTATTTCTTTTGACTTTATTAAAATGAGCATTACCAGTAGATATTTCCAAAATTTTCATAATTTGCTGAATTTCAGAAATTATTTGGTAATCAAATAAAAAAGTTTCACTGTTAAATTTTGAAATCATGTTTTTTAACAATTCGTTTAAATGATTAATTTTATCTTTGAACTTTTTAGGCTCATATGTCATTCCTGCCATTACTTTGTGGAATTCATAGTTTTTTTCTCTAAAATATGGCTTCTTCATATTTTGTTCAGGGAATTATGGAGTTTGTTCTCTAAACCAGAATTGAAGAAGTCTAGGATAACTTCTTCTGCTAAATCAATTAACTTTTTTTAACACTGCTTGAATATACCTTTTTTTATTTAACTTTTTTGCTAGTTTTTTTATCTAATTCTAAATTAACTGTTGTTTCAATTTCAGAATCAGTTTCATCCTCATTCACCATGCTAGTTGCGCAATATTCTTCATCTAAGTTTTCAGAATCAGAGTTTAAAGTGAAAACATATTTATATTGTTTGAATAGGTTTTCATGTTGATTATAGAGAGTTTGCATTTGATTGAGTAATTTATCTCTCTCTTTCACATCACTTTCATTCTTATATTCAAATCTCTAAAATTCCAAAATTTCTTTATTAGCTTAGAAATCTTTATAAACTTTTTCATTAGTAATTTTTTTTTCAAAAACTTCTTTCCTATTTTCTCCTACACATAAAAATCTCTTATTACTATTATTAGCCATTTCTAATTTGTTTATCCTTAAAAGACATCACTCATAAGTTTAGATTTGGTCTTAAATAATCCTAAACACGCCTAATGATGGCTTAAAGATAGATTAGAGTTGGTCTAATTGTCTGCGCTTATAATCTCTTAGTTTGAAATTAACTTTTAATAACTCTAGGGGTAACTACCAAAAAAAGAAAAACTCTAGGGGTATATATGTAAGAAAATTTAAATTGAATGGTCAAGTTTACAATTCCCACTAAAGATAAAGGGTCTAAATAGAATTTTTTTTTCTTTTTAAATTTTTATAAATTACAAGAGGTGCAACTGTTATAGAGGGATATTGTTGCATTTTACCCAAAAAATTAAATCTTTTTTTAAGATAAAAATTTAATTTTTCAATAGTTAGTTTTTTTTTTTAACTTTATGTTAATTTGATATTTTTTTCCTTTATAGTTTAAAAAAAGTTAAAAATGTAAAAAGGTAAGTATAATCATTTTAGAAAAAATCAAGAAACTGAGAAACACAACCTTAATTAGTTTTTCTTTTTGGCTATATTTTCTTGTATGAATTTTTTTATCAAAATTTAATACTATTTTTGACTCGTAATTTTTAACTATGTTACTTATATTTATAAAAAAAATAATAAAAAATAAGTAACATTGCACTGTAAGAAAACTAATTTTTTTTATCCAAAAAAATCAACATTTTAACCGTACATGATTTTCCGATTTGAAACATTTTTATATAAATACGAATAATATGCCTAAATTTTATAAAATAATAAAAATTTTAAATTTTAGTAAAAAAAAATTATATACAATAAAAAAATAATAAAAAAGAAGTGAAAAATAATATTAACATTCCCAATAAAAATTTTCGCACTTTATCGTGAATGAAAATAATTAATTATAAGATAGAGTATTCTAATTCTTTTTTAAAGTGCGAATATTATTTAGCGAGAGAAAATTGACAACTGATTGCGATAGTAATTGCTAAAAGACTAACGCATCAACAGCGATATCATCGCAAAAGCATTGATCAAAACAAGTAGCCATTAGCCGGTGCCACTATTCAGTCAATTCTTTTTTAAATTGCGAATATTATTTAGCGAGAGAAAATTGACAACTGATTGCGATAGTAATTACTAAAATACTAACGCATCAACAGCGTTATCCATCGCAAAAGCATTGTTCAAAACAAGTAGCCATTGGTCGGTGCCACTCATCAGTCAAAAGGTTGCGTAAGTGACTTGTGTCGCGTAAGTCACTTTTTAAAGTTTGAAAAACTTTATTTTTTTTTAATTTTTATTTTTTATTAAAAATTAGCAGTTAAAATTTTGGTGTATTTAATAAAGTAAGTAGTAATTTTTAGTAACTTTTGATAATTTTTGAGTGTTTTATAAAGTATTTAATAATTTTTGACAAATTTTTGTGTGTTTAACAAAATTTTAAGAATTTTTAAGTTCAATAAATCTTTATAACTGAGTAGAAAAATAATAAAAATTAATATTTATCAAATACTAAAAAAGTAAAATTTAATTATTTCATACTAGAAATTTCTCCATCAAACGACACCGTACCCAAACAAGAAGAACAACTGCTTTGAACCCACGTTAGGGTGAGGGAAAAATCAAATTCACCTTCTTTTGTCAAGGACCTCAACTAGCCAAGAGTTTTTGTTCATCTATTTGTGTGATCACAGTCTCTGTCTGTATTTATTTTAATATAAAATATTTTAATTTAAATTTGGGAACATTATTGAAATATTTAAATTGAATTTCTAACATGAAATATATTTAATTTGTAATAATGTTTAATCAATAAATTGCAAACTAATGCTTAGAATATTCGTATCAGTATCTCTTAGTAGATTTTTTTTAAATTTAAATAATTAATTATTACGCTCACTCTAAACATAATGTAATCTTTACTTGTTAAAATTTATTCTTATTATCTAAACATGGCTAACAAATAATGGCAGATCCAAGTTGAGGTAAGGGGGCAAGCAACCCCGTTAATTTTGGATGTGAAATTACCAAAACTTCTTTGATATTTTAACTTTATTGAAAAAATTAAATTAATTTAAAATTAGGATATTTTTGTCTTATTAAAAAATTAAAGTTAATTACAAAATTTTAAACATAAAAAGAGTTTACAAAAATCAAAATTAATTTTTTTAATGAAATAAAGTATATTTTCTCATTACACTATAAAATACCTTTATACATATCATCACGAAATATAGCATGTACCATAATTAATATTTTTTTGGGCAACAAGGGATATCCCTAATAAATATAATGTGCTGTTAAAAGAATCAGTTGAATTATTAAATTATGAAAGCATATTCATTAATTTAATAAATAATAATTTTATCTCTCCCTAAAAGTTATATAATTTCTCTCATACTTTTTAACTCTCTCTTTTTGAGTGTTTGCTACTCTTAATCCCAACGTCCTCTTTTTGAGTGATTGGCGTCCCTAGTAAAAATTCTAAATTAATTATTCGCCCCTACTAGTAGTTAATAATAAAGATAATTTTGTATACTTGGTACCCTTAATAAAAATTCTGCATCCACCCATACTTACAAAGATATATTATTCCCGTTTAAAAAACTTATTATATAATTCTTTACACTTAATTTTTTTTTTCACTCCTATGAGTCTATATTTTAGAGAGTTCTAAGATATTAATGTGAGTGCTCTCACATCCATAAAATTAATATGGGTTGGATTCCAATAACAATACGACATCTTTGAAGGTTGTATTGTGCCACTCAAATTTGCTCAACTTTAATTACGGGCATATTTGAAGTTTTATAAAATTAAAGAAATTTTTATAAAATTTAAATTAATTATTCATTGTACCAATTAAAAGGCTGTAGCTCTTATAAATTTATACTAATTTTTAAAATTTAAGTAAACTTTACATCGAAAATGAAAGGAATCACGAATAACTTACCGCATGCATTTTTTTTCTTTTTTTTAGGGGAAAGGTAATGCATTGATAGCATCAAGACCTGAATAAAAGATATATTCTATTCCTTAATTCGGATAATTATTACTATTTTTTTATGTGTTTTGCCAGTGAAATGCTAGAGAACAGAAGGGACGAAGACTAAAAAAAACAAACAGAAACAACGTAAAACCAAAACACCTTCAACTCAATCTGGGAAAATTATTATATGATAATATTGTACCGTCATGTAATTTCTTACACGAATTTTAATATGACAAATAAAAGTTTTTTTTTTTTAATGTAATGCGAGTTTACAGAAAATTTAAAAAATGTAAAAATAATGCATAACACGCATAAAACTACTGTTATGTTCAAATTTGCACACCAGATCGCGTGGCCTCAGAATCTTAGTGTGTAATATTTTTGGCTTAATTTGGGTATTACGGATTTCAATTTTTTTCGTTATAGTTTTTTTTATTAAAATTTAATTTTCTTTTGTTTGTTTAGTAAAATTTTAAGCATGTTATTACATTCATAAAAAAAAAATAAATAATAAAAAATTCATGTATGGGTGAAAACAAAATTAAATTTTTTCCTACGTACATTGAATTTTTTATTTGGAATTTATTTTTTTTTATGTGAATGATATGTCTAAAAATTATAAAATAAAAAATAATCAAAATTTTAATAAACAAGGGTCATATAAAAAACCCCAAAAAAAAAAAAATATAGCTATTTAATAGTTGCCAAAACACACTTTATCCTCAACGAAAGTCCTCAATTTCCTGACCGCCCAGGCAGTACCATTGGCTATTTCTGGGTATCACAACGGAAACTAGCGGAAATGAATTGACCTGACAGACGCACCTCTTGTACTATCGTTTAACTAGCATGGTACCTGTGAATGACACGGTTACTCCCTCTCCCCAACCTCCCCCCCCCCCCCCCCCAACCCGAGCCTTCTTCTCTCCTTTCCATGTAGAACAATTGTTCTATTAACGTTTGTCTATTATTATATAGATTTGTTGGTAGAGGAGTTATGCTTCCGTAACCGTTACTATGTTAACCAGCTAATGGTTATTTGAACTCAAAGAAAAAAAAAAAAACTTAAAGTTGTCAAAAAATTAATAATTTTTTTTAATTCATTCTAATCAAATTTCATTATAGATTACTTTTACATTAACTTTTTGTAATTTTATTATATTTTTTTAATATCCAAGCAGCCCCTAAAAGCTGTCACCTCAAAAACTCTGAAGCATCAAAATTAAAAAGTTCCATATTTTCTTGATTGATTTTAATTGTTTGAGGAAGACTGTTTGTACTTACCATTTGTAATTTTGTGAGCATATTTGTAATTTAGTATATTTTAGTTGTATGCCAATTTTGAAAGACATTATTACCAATGATGGGTTTGCTAGAAATGCAATAATTTTTGAATGGAGCATTACGTTGCCCTTATTGTCATTTGAAATCACATGTGAGTTAGACGTACTGTAGTGAATTACTTAATAGTTTGTGTTACGCATCAAATTGTGCCGCGCCACCGTCGGTCTGCTCGACCGATATTGTCCTCCTCCTGTGGCCCTAGGGTGTCGGGAGTTTTGTTTCTCGCTGTGAGGAAAATGCCTCGATACCAGTGAAAGGAGATGAAACCCCTTATTAGGTGACCTCAATCCCCGACTCCAGTCGATGTGGGATAATCTGGAGACGCAACACGGCCCCCCAGTTGGGGACTGAGGGACCACAGGCCACGTCAGACCTACATGGGCCACTAAATGTTGTGCACCAAATTGTGCCGCGGATATTATCCCCCTTCCGACGTCCCGCGCCACCGCCGGTCCGCCTAGCCGATATTATCCCCCTCCTGCGGCTTGAGGGCGTCGGGAGGGGGATAATATCTGCCGGTAGTGGCACGGTACAATTTGGTGAGCAACATTTGGTGGCCCATGCAGATTCGACGTGGCCTGTGGTCCCTCAGTCCCCGACTGGGGGCCATGTTGTGTCTCCAGATTGTCCCACATCGACTGGAGTCGGGGATTGATGTTATCTAATAAGGGGCTTCATCTCCTCCCACTGATATCGAGGCATTTTCCTCACAGCGGGAAACAAAACCCTCGACACCCTAGGGCCACAGGAAGAGGACAATATCGGTCAAGCGGGCCGGTGGTGGCGCGGCACAATTTGGTGCACAACAGTTTGATACTTGGGTCTTTTGTCCTGGCTAAAACGGTTATTGGCAAAGGAGTTGTGCTTCAATTGCTGAGGCTGCGTCAACCATCTAATTGGAAGATGTCACCTCAAGAACCCTGAAGCACCAAAATTAAAAAGTTTCATATTTCTTGATTGATCTTATCTTTATGCTATTTGAGAATCTCTTACAAATTTTATGTGCATAAGATGAATCCATTAAGAACACCCAAATAATTGGGATAAAGTACCATCCCTCCGATTTGCTCATAAACCAAGGCGTAAGTAAATCACATTATTTAATAAGCTTATTCTTTGATCAAAGTAGAATCACAAGATAAAAGTAAAATAAAAACTAGGCATAAAGTTCCAAAATTACAAGTTAAGATCCCACAGCCTATATAACCCTCATCGAAGATAATGTATAAGTATACTCAGGCTCCTCACATCAATATACATAACTCTAAAAAATATATATAAATATTAAACGAAATATGGGAAGGTATGGCCCCCGATCTGACAGTACGGCCTAGCCATCAAACATGATCCTGTTAGAACATGTAACAGTCTATAGAAACAAGAGCATTCTCACAGATGTGTGTAGCCAAAACAACATTAACGTGTCCTATCATACTACTAATATGATCATAATAATCAAAATGAATAAACATCAACATTTTATAATCATATCATCTTTATAATTTCAGTATTCCATTCCATTATAATAATTAATAACAACATTTTGGGATAAGTACTCTGTAAGACTGACCCAAATATCAGCATTTAGCCTAAATAAACAACCCTGGGCTAAGTTTTTTTTAGTTCAAGTTCAAGCTTGTTTCTAAATTACTCACAAATAAAGCTTGATTCTAGCTCATTTTAATTATGAACTGAACTTTAGTCGAGCTTGAACAACTTAAAAAAAAACTTGATTCATTTCCACTGTGAAATGGCAAGCACAATTACTTTATGGAATCTTTCCTATATAGTTAAAGAATGCAAATGTTTGGATGTGTTGTTCACCCATGCAATATATATATGTATATAAAACTCCATTGATGAAAACATGTTAGGAATCCTAGAAAGACACACCAACGTATGCACTTACAAATTTGCATATATATGCCCGTGTTGATGAGTTTTTGTACACTTACAAAAACTTAGGATTTTAGAGGTTACATAAAATGATCAAATTACCCTTACATCAAAATAATATTAAATGATACAAATATAATATGAACATAATTTTTAGTTAATGGACGATTCATAATATAGAGGCACTCTGAGTTAAAAAAAATCAAATTAAGTTTGCTAGTATTCGGTTTGAGTACTCTTTTAATAACAATTCGAGTTTGAGTCTAATGGATCGGTTTGAATATTTTACTTATCAAATCGGGTCTAGATCTGTTATATTTGGTTAAGATCCAAACCATTGATAGCTGTTGTTGTAATGGTGAATGTGTTGATATGGTATGCTGTTGTAATGGGTTTAACTCAGTTCAGGCCCAACTAGAACTTAGGGCCCAATTGCACTCTTCATGAAACAGAACCAACCCGACCCAAGAAGATTGGGTTAGTTTGATTTTCAAATCTCTCTGCACAATTTATGCATCCTTCTTCGCAACCATTTTGGAGTCCCAGATCAAAATCAGGAAAGTAGTCCAACTATAGGAGAAAGGAAAAATAGGAAGAATTTCAATAAAACTAGGCTAATATTGGCTTCATCAACTTACAAAAGGTGCTTCGAACTCAGAGAATTAAGCTGTATTAAAGCAACATATTCTCTGTACAATCCTTTATTTATTTGAGGGTAGAGATAATTATATTCGTCCACAAACTCTTACGAGGGGAAAATCACAACAGCCGGTTAGAGAGGGTCATGATCACAGGATCGTACAGTAGGAAGAGGCTTTAGAACCATCGGCGGCGGCGGCGCCGGAGCCCGAATCGCCACCGAGATTGACGCCCGGCCAACCCTTGCACTGGCAGTGCTGGCCCTCGGGCACCCGTTTGTAGACGGAGGGGACATGCCGGCCGCAGCCGCCCCAGGTGGTCTTCCCACACGTCGAACACTTCTGCTCGTAGCACATGTTCCTCGTCTCTCTAGCTCCTCTCTCGTCCTTGGAAATTCAGGTATTTTGCAAACAATTTCAATCCCATCTTGGAATTTATATACGTAGAATCGAATGCACTATTGAAAGCATAAGTCGTATCGACAATTAATTCAACTATTTTGACGTTTAGGTTGTTTACAATTGTTTGTTTCAGCATTTAGAACGGACGTGGACCGTGGTACACGTGCGAAGACTAGGAAATAGAATGGTTATTTGCAGAAGACCGGCAAGTGTATGCGCGTTGGAACTTTGTCTTGTCAAATTTGTCTGTGCAGTCATTTGTGGTCCAGCTGGTCAAGTTTAAGACCGAAGGATTGCGGTCTAGGTTGGCCATTCCTGGTCATAATTTGCCTGAGAATTTTGAGACAAGCAGCTGAAAGAATTGACGGAGACAATTTCAATTTTTGATTCATCTATCATCTAGAAGGCCTCAATTAAAAAATAAGGTAATTCTTCTAAAGTTTGGATAACTTATTGTATCGTTTTGAAATCCAAATTTTAATAATTTTTATTTTATTTTTTTTTAAATTATTAGTTATAGTTTTTAGTACATTTGTTGAAATAAATAGTAATTTTTTATAATTTTTTATAATTTTTGACAATTTGACAACTTTTAATAAATTTTAGTAATTTTTATTAAATTTTGATAACTTTTGAATTAACCAAGTTATTGTAATTAACTAGAAGAGTTATAAAAATTAATATTTTATCAAACATTTAAAAAGTAATTTTTAATAATTTTTCGCCGAAAACTAGATTGCAAAATGGTGCCTAAATAAGTATTGAGATGGTGGAGGTCCGAAATAACTCAACAAATAAAGTTAGAGATTTAATTAAAACATAATTTGGCTATTTTATAATAAAAATAAAACAAAAGAAGAAATTCTCAAACATGTGTTATTATGCGTTGATCTATTCTCGCTTAAAAACAAATAAATATATTCCGCAACTTGAGATATGATATCTACATAAAACAATCAAAATGAAAATACATGATAATTTAAAACATGCATGATTGATCACATGTTTATGTATTCCCCGTGAATATATGTATATATACACACACACAAATTAGTGATTAAATCTGTGCGTTGCACAAATTTATTATTTTATATTTATTTTAATTTTTAATTAAATTTTATATTAATAATCTCTTAAGAAAATAATTTTTATTAAATTATATGTAAAAAATAATTAAGCTATTAAATAGATATTTAATTTCTTAATAAATTACATGTATAATTAATTAATTTTTACTAATTAAAATATTACATGATAAATAAATTATTATTACTATTTAATTATATTCATTGAGAATATGAATGACTTGAATGTTATGTTAAATTAGACATGTAAAATAATAAAAATTTAAAAATCAATTTATTACATTATTTTTATTTTTTTAATAAAATTTATTAATTTTAATTTTTTTAATCTCAATTATCAAAATAGAATGAGATAAGATGATGATAATATTTGAATTGAACTATAATACTAAGTTTATATAATAAAATAATTTTATTTATTATTAAATGTGGAATTATATTTAATAAAATATATTTTAAATAATATATTCTAGCTATCTAAAATGTATAACTAAAATTTAAAATAAATCCATAAAATTATATTTAGTGAAATTACATTTTTAATAAAATCATAAAATTATCACTTAGTATTTAGTTTTTATTTAAATTAAATTTTAATATTTAATGTTAACGTAATAATTTAAAAATTCACATAATAATCAATATAGATAATGGAGGGGTTCAAATAGATAATAATTTCAATTTATATAAAATATACTATGCTTTTATTTAATGAAATTAAATTAACTATAGTTTCTAATTAAGTAGAATTATATTAGATAATTATAAATCAAGATAGAATTTAAATAAAGTTTCAATATTTAGTATGCAAAACATTAAAATGTTACATTAAAATGACTAAATTTAATAAAATAAAAAAGTTACATTAAAAATCATATTAAATAAAAATAGAATAAATTTTAAAAATTATAATTTCTATAATTTATAGAATTTAAATAGAGTTTCAATATTTGGCACATAAAAAAGTAAAAATTTGTGAACAATGAAAAGTTTAATAAAATCTAAAAAGTTACGTTAAAAATAACATTAAATAAAAATAGAAAAATTTTAAAAATTATATTTTGTATATTTGAATGAACAAATTGAAAAATAAGTCAAATAAGAGACTTTCTTTGTAATCTAATATATAAAAAAATTAAAATTTTACTCATAATAAAAAATATAATATAAATTTTATTAACAATTACACAAAAATAAAATAAAATAAAAAATAGATCTTACATATTTGAATGGACGGATTAAAAAGTAAGCCAAAAAAATACATAGTAAAAAATAATTTTAATGTAAAATAATATCATCCAATAAAAATAAATATAACAATAAATATGAGGAGAATGTCAAAAAAATAGAAAAATAACCATAAAATGAGGTTTCTTCTAAAATTTAATATACAAAATGCTTAAATTTTAACAATAATAAAAAAATATAATAAAATCTAAAAAATTATGTCAACAATCACATTAAAAAATACAATAAAAATTAAAATAATCATAACTTGCATTTTTAAATGAATAAATTAAAAAATATAACAAAGAGTAGGCTTTCCTTGTAATACACAAAAAAAAATTAAAATTTTATCAATAATAAAAAATAGAATAAAATTTAAAATTTAATGTTAACAATCACACTAAAAAACTAAAACTTTACATATTTTAACAATCATGTTAAAAGATAAAAAAGAATAAAAAAAGCCAAACCATCTATATGTTTTAATGAACCAATTAAAAAATATGTCAAAAAAATAAATACATAAACAAAAAATAATTTCAATATAAAATAATATCATCTAATAAAAATAAATATAATAAACTCATTTTCATTCTTAATGACGTAAAAGAAACTAACAAACAATCACTTTCAACCATGTTAATAATGAGTAAAAGCCATCACCCAATAAAGTTCTAGTAAGTTTTTTTAGGTGTGAATGCTATTTTATACCTTTTTTTAACTTGTTATGTGTATTATAATTTCATGTGAATTTGTATTCTATTTTAAATAGGAACACATTATCTAATCTAATAAATATCAAATATTTAATAGTGGTTAATTGAAATTGTCTAATCATTTATTAAAATATAGAAAAAATAAAAAAATAAGAAGTTATATAATAAATAGAAATGTAAATTAAATAAAAGTATTAAGTGACATTAATGAACAATTTAGTTTGAATAGAATTGCGAATTAATGGTAATTATATACAATATTAATTCCTTTTAGATTATATAATTATAATTAAGATAGTTATAATATAGATTAATGTTAATAAATTAAATTATTTATCTAATAGAATAATTATTTTTTTACATTATTTTATTTTTTAATAATAATAATAATATTTATTATTAAAATCTTTATTTAATAGAGTAAATATATTTTTGCATTATTTTTAATAGCAATAGTAATATTTATTATGCTTTAAAAAATAATTTATTAAAATATAAAAAATAAGAAGTTATATAATAAATAGAAATTTAGATTAAATAAAAATATCAAGTGATATCCATGAATAATCTAGTTTGAATAAAATTAAAAATTTGTGAATAAGTAATAATTATGTGAAATACTAATTTGTTTATAAGATAATTAAGACAACTATAATTAAGTGTCACGCGTCATAACCATATATATGTTAGGTATGATTAGGTGTCATGTATTACAACCGTAGAACAAGTTAAGTTTTACATGGTGCAGCGGCATTACCAAACTATACTTTATATATATATATATATAATATGATATATATGAAAATATTAAATCTATTTTATTTTTATATTTTTTATTCTTTGATAAATAGTCCCTTTTGAAATAAAAAAAATTAATACATTTATTAATTTTCATATGTTGCACAACTTGGGATATGCATGGTATATTATTTCATGTTTGGTTGAATGAAAAATAGAAAGGATGAAAAATGGAGAGAGGATAATACCTCATTTCCATTATTTGGTTGGAGGGAAAAGTGAAGAGAAAGGAATATGGGGTGAAAAATGGGTGGAAAAATAGGGAGTGGGTCCTCCCGATTTTTATCCTCACAAATTTGGGAGAGGAAAAGAGAAGGGAGAGAATGGAAAAAGAGAGAGAAAGAGAAAAAAGTGTGACAATAATTAAAAAAAAAAAAGTGGGTCCCACATTTCATAAAATAATTTTTAATTTAAAAAATAAATTATAACACATATATATACACACACACACATGCACACACTCTTTCCTTCCTCTCTCTTTTTCACTCAACCAAATATATTTCCTTTCTTCCACTTTTCTTTCCTTCTTTTATTCTTTCCTCTCACTTTTCTTTTCTTCTAAATTTCCTTTGTACCAAACGGAGCCTTAGTTTTGCAACTATTTATCATTTGGATCCTCCGTCCCACTCGTGGACCAACCTTCATTTATTTTAGAACGGAAAATTACTAAAATAAATTATATATAAACATATTGCATTTACTTAATAACTTCTAGAATAAATTATTTTCTCATTAGATAATTATATTGCTCTAGTCATAATTTATGAGAGTTAAAATTCATTTTAAAACGGAACTCAAAAGGACATTTGGTAACGTAGCTATTTTTCTGCTTATGTTTTTCTATTATCAGTTTTTTTTTTCTAAAATAAAAATTGAAAAATTGTTCGAAAATAAAATTTTGTTTACAATATTTAATTTCTACTTTAATAAGACACTTAATTTTATTAACTTATATTTCATATTAACTAATTAATTTAACTATATTATTATTATTAATAGTTCAATAAAATAAATTTCATATTAATTTAATTGAATTATTTCTATAAATAATATAAATAAAATAATTAATTTATAAATTAATTTAAATTAATTATTAATTTAATTGCATTATTTATTAAAAATAAATTAAAAATATATTTCATATAATTTAACCAATTAAATTGATATAATTTTATCATATTTTTTATTAAAAATAAATTAATAAAATTTATCTCATAATTTATTAAATTAAATTAATTAATTCATTTAATTTAATTTCATTATATTATTTATCAAAAATTAATTTTATTTTTATAAAGTATTTAAGTAAAATAATTTATTTTTATATGAAGCAACAGAAATAGAGAAAGTGTTTTAATAAATACAAAATGATAAATATATTAATATATAAATTAATGAGTTTTTTAATGAGCATAAGTATATTTCTACTTCTATGTGTTCTTTTTTCACCAAGTCATGTTATGATAAATTATTCATCATATCATTTAAAAAATTTTAAAAAAACTGCTTAAAAATAAAAATATTTACATGCAAATAAAATGATAATAAAATAAAATAGTCAAAATAATTGATCTTTTTTGCACATAATATTTTTTGTCTTTAAATAGTTTACATTTAAAAATAATGGATTTAGCAGATGTGATCTGGATCCAAATTCATTAGTCATTGAATTCATCAGATTTAAATCTTAAATTTATCAGATCTGATATAATATTATTGAATTTGATCTGAATCAAATTTAAATCAAATCCAACCCATTGACGGGTTTACATGTAATATTATCACTCATAATTTTTCGTTCTTAGTAGTTTGCAGAAATTTTCTTATTCTAACTTAGGCTTGGTTTTTAATCTCTTTTTTCTTTGTTTGTGGGATTCGTTCTTCTCTGATCAGAACGAAAATCAGACCTCTCCTTGTGTCTACGCTGGCGTATCGTACTTTGTAAATCTGGTTTTTTTTTTTTTTTTTTGAACCGTGTAAGAATCGTTCAAAATTTTAGTAGGATACCCAAATGGTAGAAAATGAAGTTATTGACATCTAGTCTCAATTTCTCCAAGTAATTATTATCATGGTTGTTGTTGTTATTGTTAAATCAAATTTTAATAGAATTTGGAAACAAAATGTATGTGAATGAGAAATCTTTATGAAATAAATCGCTCTGGGACTTCAAAAGATTGAGAGTTAACTCTATTGTCAAAGCAATTTGATGAGTTAGGTTGATAAAACTGTTTAGCATATATAAAAACAAAGACTAAAGTAAAAAATCAAAATGATAAATCGAAACTAAACCTATTAATGGATTGAATTTGGTCTAGATCAGATTCATCATTTTAAATAAAATTCAATAAATTCGATCCATGATTGCACATATCTAAATTCGTTGGATTCATAATTAATGGATCTGAATCCAAATTAATCCACTAAATTTATTATTTTTTAAACATAAAATATTTAAAATAAAAAATAAAAATTTAAAAATATTTAAAAATAAAAAAATTATGTTCAAATAAAATCAATAGTTTTGACTGTTTTCCTTAAATATTTTTTTGTTTGTATGTAAATATTTTTGTTTTTAAATAATTTTTTTATAAATTTAAAACAAATACGAGTTGAATATTAAAAAGCTATTAAACATAATATATAAATATATATATACACATATAAGATAATTTTAAAAAAAATAAAAAAAGTTACATCTCTCAATTTCGACATCTAAAAAAATTTCATGATTGACGTTCTAGATATAGAACTGTTAAAAGACTTCTTGTTTCAGCAAGAGGGAATTTTCGTTTCCTTAATCTCTTTTTTGGTTGCCCAACAAATGGTTTGGTTATACCTAAATATTCATTGTTAGGCGGTTGGAAAACCTCTTTTATTATTGGATACGGCCTGCCAGTTAAAGTTAGAAAGTTCAAAATTTATTAAATTTTGAAAAAAAAAATTATTTTTTCAATAATCTTGAATTATTCATTATTTCAAAAATGTTTTAATTAAATTAAATAATTACATGTATATTTATATCTCCTTCTACCGTAGTAATTGGGCTCGTCTATTTCACTCAAGTTATGTCAATAGCAAATCTACTAATATGCAAGGATGGAATCGAATCAAATTGAGCGAAACTTGAATTAGATTCGAACTTTTATATATGCTCGAATTCGGTTCGATCAATAAAGAAAAATTTGAATTCGAGCTCGGCTCGCGAACAGCTCAAATTAAACCAAAATGACGTCGTTTTGGTTTAAAATATAATAAATAAAATATTATGAAAATATAATAAAAACTAATATTATTAAAAAAATATGTATATTATTTTGTGGAGCATGCTCATGAATTTTCAAGTCAAGGTTTGCCAGACTCAAGCTCGATTCTAAACGAGTTATAAATCAAGTTTGATTCGAATTCATTTTAATCACGAATTGAGATCGAGCCAAGCTCGAATAGCTCGCAAAGAGCTCGATTCATTTTAACCCCTACTAACATACATACATATATATATATATATATATATACATATATATATATATATATACATATATATATATATATACATATATATAATAAAATATATTTTTTAATTTTATGAAATGATGGTTTAAAAAAGAGAGTTCGAGCTTCTCTCACTCATCCAATTCTTTTTATATTGGTCTTTTGGATTAGAGTCCATTTGCATCATAATATTATTATTATTATTATTATTATTATTATATTATTATTAGTTTTTACCTTTCAAAAAAAACTTATTATTCAAAATGGGTAGGATTTGGGTATATGAATTAGATCTAAAATTTGCATAATTGGATTGACGACTTTTAAATCTGGATCGGATCAACTATTATTTGATACAGATTGAATATAGATTTAACAAACCTAATCCAGATTCAATTGATACGTCTAATTGAAACCCGTCACTCACGTGGGTGGAGTTGCTCCCTTCCATCGAAAACCGCCAAAAACCATAAGTGAACTTTGCTTACTCCATATTTTGTGAGAAATTATTTTCCCCGTCTTTGTGCAAAAGAAGGAGGGAGAGGGATGTAGGTTAACAAGAAAAGAAAGAAAAAGAACTTCGAATAGAGAGACGACAGAGTTGGAGCAGCGATTTGAGAGAATTCTAAATTCTGTATTTTTTGTGTGCATTATTGTTTATGAACACTCACCGACCCTTTAAAAAAAATAAAATAAAATAAAATAAGATTGTGCAACGCAACATAATTGGGTTTAGTAGTTGGGCTATCACTGGACTTTGGTTAGCTATATGGTCTGAGTAGAAGGATTCGATCCGTCCACCTTAAATGGCAGCCTGAATACCCTGGCCCAAATAATTCCTCCCTTCTTTTTCGATTATGCGATCCACATCAAACACAATCTATGGTTTTGTTTGAGACAAGCAGCTGAGTTTTTAATTACTCAATTTATTGCTTTTTACTAAGGGGGTGTTTAGTTGGTAAAATTCGCTAATATTTATTTATTATTGTAATTTCTTCCAATCAAATTTCATCACATATTACTTTTATATCAAATTTTTATATTTTTACTGTACTTTTTGACCAACAAAATACAACCTAAAATGACTAAATTTAATCTCTTACATTTTAAATTTGTTTTAAATTATGAAAGACAAAAATATCAAATAGCAAAAAGTTAAAAAATTAGTTGCTAGAAATTATTTTTTATTTTAAACACAAAAAAAAATTAATTTTTTAGTAGGTAATTAGTATTTAGCTATAAAAAAAATTAATTTTTTTTTCTTTTGAAACAAGCATATATACGGTCATATTAGTAGTCACTGTACCTTTCAAAAAATATTAGTAATCATTGGTCAACATTGTAAAAATCACTTACTTTTTGCCATTTGATATTTTTACCAAAATTAAAAAGTTTCATATTTTCTTGATTCATTTTATCTTTATGCTATTTGAGAATCTCTTGCAAATTTTGTGCGTATAAGATGAATCCATTAAGCACACCCAAATAATTGGGATAAAGTATCATCCCCCGATTTGCTCGTAAAAACCAAGGTGTAAGTAAATTACATTATCCAGCAAGCTTAGTCCCTGATCAAAGTAGAATCACAAGATAAAGTAGAATAAAAATTAGGCACAAAATCTCAAAATAATGAGTTAAGACTCCACAGCCAATACAACCTCCACCGAAAGATGATGTATAAGTATACACAGACTCCTCACGTCAAGATACGTAACTCTAAAAAAATATACAAATATCAAATGAAATATGAGAAGGTATGCCTCCTGATTTGGTGGTCCGCTCTATCCATCAAACATGGTTCTGTCTAAACACGTAACAGTCTGTGAAAATATGAGTATTCTCACAGATGTGTGCAGCCAACAACAACATTAACATGTCCTATCATACTACAAGTATGATCATAATAATCAAAATGAATAAACATCAACATTTTATAATCATATTATCTTTATAATTTTAATATTTCATTTTCGTTATAATAATCAATAACAACACTCTGGGTTAATTATTCTGTAAGATTGATCCGAATATTAGCATTCAGCCCAAGTAAACAATCTTGGGCTAAGTTTTTTTCGGTTCAAGTTCGAGCTTGATTCTAAATCAGTAACAAATAAAGCTTGATTATAGCTTATTTTAATAATAAACCGAGCCTAAATCAAGCTCGAATAGCTTTAAAAAAGTTTGATTCATTTCTATCGTGAACTGGTAAGCGCAATCATCATATGGAACGTTTCCTATAAAGTTGAGAATGTAAATTTTTGGATGTGTCATTCACTCATGCAATATGTATATGTTATAAAACTCAATTGATGAAAATATGTTAGGAAATCTAGAAAGGCATACCGACGTATGCACATATAGATCTGCATATATATGCTCGTATTGATGAGTTTTTGCCCACTTATAAAAACTCAAGGTTTTAGAGGTTATGTAAAATGATCAAATTACCCTTACATTAAATAATATTAAATGATACGAATATAACATGAACATAATTTTTAGTTCTTTGATTGGTATTTTAATATAACATGGCTTTACGATTTTTTTTTTATTATTATTGATCAAAATTTTCTTGTTAAGACCCTATGAAATGATTAAACCTCAGATTCATATTGCCCATTTTCGAAAATAGGATTTGGCCTAGGATTGCCTATTTTTATTAATTCTAGGGTTTCTCTGAATTTGATTAATGCACCATTCATAATATAAAGGCACGTTGAGTTTTAAAAAAAAAAATCAGATTGAGTTTGTCAATATTCGATTCGAGTACTCTTTAATAACAAATCGAGTTTGGGTCTATTGGATCAGGTCTGAATATTTTACTTATCAGATCGGGTCTAGATCCATCATATTTGATTTAGATCCAAACTATTGATAGTTGTTGTTGTGACAGTGAATGTATTGATATAGTATAATATATCAATTAAATAGGAAACTATTTATAAAATATTATTGTAATTACTTCATAGTTAAATTTTGAATTTTAGATTTTAAAAGGTTGCTCCGCCAAGATCATATTACACGTATTCTAATTAAACTTTTCAAAAACCCATGCTTATATTATTAGACATAACCGTGCCGCAAAAGGTCTAACTATGCCTCTTCATCTCTATCATAAACACTTTCCAAGCAAATGTATAAAATTAAAAAAGCTCGCGCAATTCATGTGCAAATTTGTAGAGGGTATGTTTGTACAAAGAATTCAGCAGGAAAAAAAGACAAAAAAAAAAAGGAAAAAGATAAGGGTGCATACGGATTGGTGGAATTTGAGTTTACTTTAAATTCAAAATGAATTAGATTACCGATTCTCTTATAGAAATAAGCTAATTCAATTATGTAGTGTCAATTTAGCTCCATAATAAGTGCCTTATTTTATAAAAAAATACACATTAAAAATCGGTTTAAATCAGTTCAGGCCCAACTAGAACTTAGGACCCAATTGCACTCTTCATGAAACAGAACCAACCCGACTCAAGAAGACTGGATTAGTTTGATTTTCAAATCTCTCTGCACAATTTATTCATCCTTCTTCGCAACCATTTTGGAGTCCCAGATCAAAATCAAGAAAGTAGTCCAACTATAGGAGAAAGGAGAATTAGGAAGAATTTCAATAAAACTAGGCTAACATTGGCTTTATCAACTTACAAAAGGTGCTTCGAACTCAGAGAATTAAGCTGTATTAAAGCAACATATTCTCTCTACAATCCTATATTTATCTGAGGGTAAAGATAATTATATTCCTCCACAAACTCCTACCAGGGGAAAATCACAACAGTCGATTAGAGAGGGTCATGATCACAGGATCGTACAGTAGGAAGAGGCTTTAGAACCATCGGCGGCGGCGCCGGAGCCGGAATCGCCACCGACATTGACGCCCGGCCACCCCTTGCACTGGCAGTGCTGGCCCTCGGGCACCCGTTTGTAGACGGGGGGGACATGCCAGCCGCAGCCGCCCCAGGTGGTCTTCCCACACGTCGAACACTTCTGCTCGTAGCACATTTTCCTCAGTCTCTCTAGCTCCTCTCTCGTCCTTGGAAATTCAGGTATTTTGCAAACAATTTCAATCCCATCCTGGAATTTATATACGTGGAATCGAATGCACTGTTGAAAGCATAAGTCGTATCGACAATTAATTCAACTATTTTGACGTTTAGGTTGTTTAGAATTGCTTGTTTCAGCATATACAACGGGCGTGGACCGTGGTGCACGTGCGAAGACTAGAAAATAGAATGGTTATTCGCAGAAGACCGGCAAGTGTATGTGCGTTGGAACTTTGTCTTGTCAAATTTGTCTGTGTAGTCATTGATTGTGGTCCAGCTGCTCAAGTTTAAGAGCGAAGGATTGCGGTCTAGGTTCGCCATTCCTGGTCATAATTTGCCTGAGAATTTTGAGACAAGCAGCTGAAATAATTGACGGAGACAATTCCAATTTTTGATTCATTTATGAACTAGAGGGCTCAAATTAAAAAAAAATAAGGTAATTCTTCTCAAAGTTTGGATAACTTATTGTATCATTTTGAAATTCAACTCTTAATAACTTTTGTTTTGTTTTTTTTTTTTTTAAGTTATTAATTACAATTTTTGATATATTTACTAAAACGAGTAATAATTTTTAATAATTTTTTGTAACTTTTGAATATTTAACAACTTTTAGTAAATTTTGATAATTTTTAATAATTTTTTAATTGAACAAGCTATTATAATTAACTAAAAAAATGACAAAACTTGATGTTTTGCCAATAATCTTTCGCTGAAAATTAGGCTGCAAAATGGTGCCTAAACAAGCATCGAGATGGTGGAAGTCTGAAAGAACGTACTCAACAAATAATGTTGGAGTGTTAATTAAAATATAATGTGGCTACTTTATGGTTAAAAAAAACAAAAGAAGAAATTCTCAAACAAGTTTTATTATATGTTGATCTATTCTCGCTTAAAAACAAATAAATATATTCCGCAACTTGAGATGTAATATATCCCCCGTAATGAAAATATACGATAATTTCAAAACATGCATGATTGATCACCTGTTTGTGTATTCCTTCATAAATATATAAATATATATATATATATATACTAGTGATTAAATTCGTGTAATACACGAATTTATTATATTATATTTATTTTAATTTTTAATCAAAATTTATTTTAATAATCACTTAAGAAAATAATTTTTACTAAATTATAGGTAAAAAAATAATTAAGTTATTAAATAAATATTTAATTTATTAATAAATTACATGTATAATTAGTTAATTTTTATTAATTAAAATATCACATGATAAATAAATTATTATTATCATTTGATTATATTCATCGAGAATATGAAAGACTTGAAATGTTATGATAAATTAAACATGTAAAATAATAAAAATTTAAAAATCAAATTTTTACATTATTTTTGTTTTTCTTTTTATTAATATTAATTTTATTTGATCTCAATTATCAAAATAGAATGAGATAAGATGATAATTAACAAAAAAAAAAGATAAGATGATGATAATATTTGAATTGAATTATGATACTAAGTTTATATAATAAAATAAATTTAATTATTATTAAATTTTGAATTATATTTAACAAAATATATTTTAAATAATGTATTCTAGCTATCTAAAATGTATAACTAAAATTTAAAATAAATTCATAAAATTATATTTAGTGAAATTATATTTTTAATAAAATCATAAAATTATCACTTAGTATTTAATTTTTATTTAAATTAAATTTTAATCTTTAATGTTGACATAATAATTTAAAAATTTACATAATAATAAATATAAATAATGGAAGGAGGTTCAAATAGATAAAAATTTCAATTTATACAAAATACACTATACTCTTATTAAACGAAATTAGATTGACTATAGTCTCTAATTAAATATAATTATATTAGATCATTTTAAATTAGATAGAATTTAAGTAGATTTTCAATATTTAGTATGCAGAAAGTTTATAAAGTTAAATTAAAATGACTAAATTTAATAAAATAAAAAAAGTTACGTTAAAAATCACATTAAATAAAAATAGAATAAATTTTGAAAATTATATTTTCTACAATTTTTAGAATTTAAATAGAGTTTTAATATGTAGTACACAAAAAAATTAAAAATTTTAAGAACGATGAAAATTTTAATAAAATCTAAAAAGTTACGTTAAAAATCACATTAAATAAAAATAGAAAAATTTTAAAAATTATATTTTGTATATTTGAAAAAATAAATTGAAAAATAAGTCAAATAGGAAACTTTTTTGTAATATGATATATAAAAAAATAAAATTTTACTAAGAAGAAAAAATATAATGTCAATTATTAACAATTACATAAAAATAAAATAAAATCTAAAAAAATAGATCTTATCTATCCGAATGGACAGATCAAAAAATAAGCCAAAAAAACGTAAATAAAAATAATTTTGATGTAAAATAATATCATCCAATAAAAATAAATGTAATAATAAATATGAGGAGAATATCAAACAAATTGAAAATTAACCATAAAATGAAATTTCTGCTGAAATTTAATATACAAAAATTTAGATTTTAACGATAATAAAATATACAATAAAATCTAAAAAATTATGTCAACAATTACATTAAAAAATACAATAAAAATTAAAATAATCATACCTTATATTTTTAAATGAATAAATTAAAAATATAACAAAGAATAGGTTTTTCCTGTAATACACAAAAAAATTAAAATTTTATTAATAATGAAAAATATAATAAAATTTAAAATTTAATGTTAACCATCACACTAAAAAATTGAATAAAATTTAAAAAACTCAAACTTTACATATTTTAACAATTATGTTAAAAGATAGAATAAAATAAAATAAAATAAAGCCAAACCATATACATGTTTTAATGAACCAATTAAGAAATAAGTCAAAAAATAAATACATAAATAAAAAAATAATTTTAATATAAAAGAATATCATTTAAAAAAATAAATATAACAAACTTATCTTCATTCTTAATGACCCAAGAGAAACTAATAGACAATCACTCTCAACCATATTAATAATGAGTAAAAGCCATCGTGATAAAATTCTTGTAAGTTTTTCTAGGTGTAAATGCTATTTTATACCTTTTTTTTAACTTGTTATGTGTATTAGAGTTTTATGTTAATTTGTATTCTATTTTAAATAGAAATATATTACCTAATCTAATAAATATCAAATATTTGATAGTGGTAAATCGAAATTACCTAATTATTTATTAAATATAGAAAAATAAAAAAATAAGAAGTTATATGATAAATAGAAGTGTAAATTAAATAAAAGTATTAAGTGACATTAACAAACAATCTAGTTTGAATAGAATTGCAAATTAACGGTTATTATGTACAATATTAATTCCTTTTCAATTATATAATTATAAATTAAGATAGTTATAATTATAGATTAATGTTAATAAATTAAATTATTTATTTAACAGAATAATTATTTTTTAAATTATTTTATTTTTAATAATAATAATATTTATTATTAAAACCATTATTTGACAAGGTAAATATGTTTTTGCATTATTTTTAATAGCAATAACAATATTTATTATGCTTTAAAAAATAACTTATTAAAGTATAAAAAATAAAAAACAAGAAGTTTTACCATAAATAAAATTGTACATTAAATAAAAATATCAAGTGATATACATAAATAATCTAGTTTGAATAAAAATTGTGAATAAATAATAATTATGTAGAATACTAATTTATTTACAAGATAATTAAAATAACTATAATTAGGTGTCACGTGTCACAACCATATACGTGTCAACCATAGCGTAAGTTAAGTTTTGCATTGCGCAAGATAGTTATGATTAGGTATCACGTGTCACAACTGTAACACAAGTTAAGTCTTATGTGATGCAGTGGCATTATCAAACTCTATTCTATGTATATACTAATAATATGCCCCGTGCAATGTACGAATTTGTCATATTATATGACTGTACACACAAATTTCGTGTTTGGAAATAAACATAGAAAATTACAGTAACAAATTAAATTTTTATTGATGTAGAAAAAGATGGATTACAATCCCTGATAATTTCTAATCAAAGAAATAAAATCCTCTGATTTTTCTCTTCGAAAAGTTGATGCGAGGGTTTGCAACTTGATCTCAAATCAATACGTGTATCTTCTTGTTGCTTAAGAGTCTGTGGGCTTTGGTAGCTTGATCTAGTATAGTCTCCTTATGTGCAAAAGAATGTACTTTTGTGCTTGTAGTGACCCCTATTTATAGATGTGTGAGAGAGAGTTACAGTTGGATTTAACTTCTCTGAAATAATTATCTTATTATTTTATTTATAAAATAAAAGATAATATCAAAGAGTTTGAATAATATTATACTTCTTAAATAATTATCTTTTCTTATTTATTTTTAAGAGATAAATATTAAAAAGTATTTAATTATATTTAATAGTAGGCCAAGCTGACAAGTGGCACAATTTAATTAGTAAAGTCTTGTTATCTTCAAATTGCATCATTTTTACCCGTGGCGATTTGTAATTTGTCCACATGTACAATGTTCTTGGAATCTTCACAAAACATGTGGTAAGATTTAATTTGTCAATTTAATATGCTTTTACTTGACACATGACAATTTATGATTAGTCAAAATTTGTGTGTCTACAAATGTCCCCTCAAGACTTGATCACATACACGTTGCAGTAGTGTTGAAGAGCAAGCAGGAATCGAATTTGAAAATTCGTCGCCATTGACTAAAATATTTTGAGTTCTTGTACAATGACAAATTTTCTGAAATTTGATGCAAGTTATACTTCAAATATTTTAATTTCTATGATGGAGATTAAAATAATGAATTTGAATTTATTTTGAATTCCAAATTTTGATTGGAAAAAAATGAATTTGATTTTATTTTGAATTCCAAAATTTGATTGGAAAAAAATGAATTTGATTTTATTTTGAATTCCAAATTTGAATTAGAATAATGAATTTGATTTTATTTTGAATTCCAAATTTATATTGGAATCAAAATAATGAATTTCATGAAATTCCAAATCATAATTTAAATAGGACTTTATTATATTTGCTTATAAAATATAGGCATGTCCACGATAAGTTATTCCATCACAATCACGTCATATTACTCGACAAGGAGCAGCAGAGGTAACTCTCAATCATATGTACATATATATAGCCGTTTAAGCTTGCACACCCACATACATGGTGCAATTGATGGAGGCCAATACTATGTATATATATATATATATGTATGTATATATGTAACATCAACTTGTTTTAGATGCCACTTAACTGATTTTTTTTTTTAAAACCGAGGCTTGCCTTCTTTTTCTTATCTTTTTTTTTTTAAATTCCAATTTACACTTCCTTTTTTTTTTTGGCTAACTTTTCTCTTTTTTTTTTTAGAAATTCTAATCTACACTATTTTTTTGCTGGCTCTTTTTTTTTTTTTTTTTTGAAATTCCAACCCTTTTTTTTTTGCTAACACTTTTTTTTTTTAAGCATCTCCAACATCATGCTAAAGTTTTTTGTGCCAACATCGGTTCGTGTCTACATCAGTCAGAGCCTTTGAATTTGGTTTCGATAAGAATTCTAGGATAAAAGACGTTCGTGACAGCAGCCGTTCGCATCTATATCAGTCAGAGCTTTTGAGTTCAGCTTCGGCAAGAACTCGGGGCTAAAAGTTGTTCGTGGCAACAGTAGTTTACGTCTACATCAACTAGAGCCTTTAAATTCAGTTTCAGTAAGAATTCGGGATTGAAAGTCGTTCGCGCTAGCACTTGTTCACGTCTACATCAGCCAGAGCCTTTGAGTTCAATTTCGACAAGAACTCGGGACAGAAAGTTGTTCGTGGCGGCAGTCGTTTGCGTCTACATCAGCCAAAACTTGAGTTCGATTTCGGCAAGAACTTAGGGCTGAAAGACGTTCGTAGCAGTAGCCGTTCACGTCTACATTAGCTAGAGCCTTTGAGTTCGGCTTCGGTAAGAACTCGTGGCTGAAAGTTGCTCGTGCGACCAAAACTTTTAGAACTGACTTTAGCGACCTTTGAATTTTTCAAGATCAATTATCTTAAAGAATTATTCATTGCAAGCCAGTAGATTCTCTACTTTATTATTATTATTATTATTTTTTGATATTTTGCCAAAGGTGAATCTTATTTGGTAGCACGAATACGTGGAAATCTAATAAAGTTCTGTTTAGAAAGATGGGTTTTAAGTGGGACCGATGTGACCCTTCCAATTTTTTCTAGGAACTTACTTAAATTCTATCTAGGAGATTGGGTTTTATGTGGGACCGATCTCACCTCTGCAATCTTTTCTGGGAACTTACTTAAGTTCTGTCTAAGAGATTGGGTTTTAAGTGGAACCAGTGTGACCCCTCTAATCTTTCCTACGAACTTACTTAAATTCTGTCTAGGAGATTGGGTTTTAAGTGGGACTAGTGTGACCCCTCCAATTTTTCCTGAGAACCTATTTACCTCCAATTTTTCCTGGGAACCTATTTAAGTTCTATCTAGGAAATTGGGTTTTAAGTGGACCGAAATGACCCCTTCAATCTTTTCTGAGAACTTACTTAAGTTTTGTCTAGGAGATTGGGTTTTAAGTGCGACTAGTATGATCCCTCCAATTTTCTTGGGAATTTACTTAGGTTCTGTACTATCCGTTTCTATTATAAGATTCATTGCTAAAGGCAATTTTCATCAATTGAAAGCCTTAGGAATCTTTACATCAGATCCTTGTTTCTTTTCAGATCATGGTTACCTTCAAAGATTATTCGCGTCATGACCAGAAGATAATCTCTATTGTTAATGAACATGGTGATCCCACAATGGTCTTGGACTTATCAGTGTTCAATCCAATCATTGACTACTTTTCTCGCAATTGGTCCCTTTTTACTGATTCACCTCACCTGATGCGATGGTGTATTACTTTAAGAAGTGATTTATTTGATCATACTATTTCAACAACTATTTTTTCAGAAGTGTATATTAAATAAAAATATCAAGTGATATCTTTGAACAATCTACTTTGAATAAAATTAAAAATTATGAATAAGTAATAATTATGTAAAATACTAATTTTTTATAAGATAATTAAAATAATTATACTTAGGTGACACATATCATAATTATACACGTGTCACAACTATAATACAAGTTAAGTCTTACATGCACAAGATAATTATAATTAGGTAGCACGTGTTACAACTGTGACGCAAGTTAAGTCCTATGTGACGTAGCGGCGTTACTAGACTTTACTTTATATATATGTAATATGATATATATGGAAATATTAAACGTATTTTATTTTTTATATTTTTTATTCTTATCATAAATAGTCTATTTTGAAATAAAAAAAATTAATGCATTTAGTAATTTTCATATGTTGCACAACTTGGGATATGCATAATATATTATGTTATGTTTGGTTGGATAGAAAATAGGAAGGATGGAAGATGGAGAGAGGATAATACCTTGTTTCCCTCGTTTGGTTGAAGGGAAAAATGAAGAGGAAGGAAAATGGAGTGAAAAAATATGGGGTGGCTCCCACCTATTTTTATCTTCTCAAATTTGGGAGAAAAAGAAAATAGAGAAAAGAGAAAAGGAGAGAGAAAGAGAGAAAAGTGTGATAAAAATTTTTTAAAAAAGGCGGGCTCACATTTCATAAAATAATTTGTAATTCAAAAAATAAATTATAACATATAGATAAATATATATATACTCGTTTTCTTTCCTTTTACTTTTCCACTCAACCAAATAGGTTTCCTTTCTTCCACTTTTTTTTTCCTTCCTTTATTCTTTTCTCTCACTTTTCCTTCCTCCTAAATTTCCTTTGTATCAAATGGAGCCTTAGTATTTCAACCAAATAGGTTTCCTTTCTTCCACTTTTCTTTCCTTCCTTTATTCTTTTCTCTCACTTTTCCTTCCTCCTAAATTTCCTTTGTATCAAATGGAGCCTTAGTATTGCAACTATTTATCATTTGGATCCCCCGTCCTAGTCGTGGACCAACCTTCATTTATTTTAGATTGGAAAATTACTAAAATAAATTATATATAAACATATTGCATTTACTCAATAACTTCTAGAATAAATTATTTTCTCATTAGAAAATAATATTACTTTAATCACAATTTATAATAGTTAAAATTCATTTAAAATGAAACTCAAAAGTGCATTTAGTAACGCAGTTATTTTCCTGTTTATGTTTTTTTATTGTTGGTTTTTTTTTTCTTGAAATAAAAACTAAAACAACGTTTGGAAATAAAATTTTGTTTACAATATTTAATTTCTATTTTAATAAAATACTTAATTTTATTAACTTATATTTCATATTAATTCATTAATTTAATTATATTATAATTAATAATAGTTCAATAAAATCAATTTCATGTTAATTTAATTGAATTATTTATGTAAATAATATAAACAAAATAACTAATTTTTAAATTAATAAATTAATTATTAATTTAATTGTATTATTTATTAAAAATAGGTTAAAAATATATTTCATATAACTTAACCAATTATTGATACAATTTAATCATATTTTATATTAAAAATAAATTAATAAAGTTTATCCCATAATTTATTTAATTAAATTAATTAATTCATTTAATTTAATTTCATTATATTATTTATCAAAAATAATTTTATTTTTTATAAAGTATTTAAGTAAAATAATTTATTTTAATATGAAGCAATAGAAATAAAGAAGTGTTCTAATAAATAAAAAATAAAAAATATATTAATATATAAATTAATGAGTTTTTTAATGAATATAAGTATATTTTTGCGTCTATGTGTTCTTTTTTCAACAAGTTATGTTATGATAAATTATTTATTGTATCATTTAGAAAAATTTTAAAAACTACTTAAAAATAAAAATATTTACGTGTAAATAAAATAATAATAGAGCAAAACAGTCAAAATAATTGATCTTATTTGCACGTAATATTTTTTGTCTTTAAATAGTTTATATTTAAAATAATGGATCTAACGGATGCGATCCAAATTCATTAGTCATTGAACTCAACAGATCTAGATTCATGGGATTATTAATTAATTTTATCAGATCTGATCTAGTATCATTGGATCTGATCTAGATGAGATTTAGATCAAATCTGACCCATAGATAGGTTTACATGTAATATTATCACTCATAATTTTTTTCTTCTTGATGGTTTACAGAAATCTTCTTGTTCTAACATAAGTTTGTTTTTTAATTTCTCTTTTCTTTGTTTGTGGGATTCGTTCTTCTTTGATCAGAAAGAAAATCAGACATCTTCTTGTGTTTACGCTTGCGTGTCGCACTTTGTAAATCTCAAAAGCTGGTTTTTTTTTTTCTTTTTTTCTTTTTTTGGAACCGTGTAAGGATCGTTCAAAATTTTAGTAGGGTACCCAAATGGTAGAAAGTGAAGTTATTGACAGCTAGTCCCAAACTCTCCGAGTAATTATTATTATCGTCGTTGTTGTTGTTAAATCAAATTTTAATAGAATTTGGAGACAAATTTTAATAGATGAGAAATCTTTATGAAATAAATCACTCTGGAACTTCAAAAAATTGAGCTAACTCTATTGTCAAAGGTAATTTGATGAGTTAGGTTGACAAAACTGTTAAGTATGTGTAAAAACAAAGATCAAACTAAAAAATTGAAATGATAAATCAAAACTAAGCCTGTCAATGAATTGAATTTGATTTAGATCAGATTCATTATATTAGATCAAATCTGACAAATTCAATCCATGATCAAACGGGTTTAAATCTGTCAAATTCATAATTAATGGATCTGAATCCAAATCGGCCCACCAAATCTATTATTTTTTAAACATAAAACATTTAAAATGAAAAATAAAATTTAAAAATATTTAAAAATAAAAAATTATGTTCAAATAAAATTTATAGTTTTGACTATTTTCCTTAAATATTATTTTGTTTGTATGTAAATATTTTTATTTTTAAATAATTTTTTTAAAAATTCAAAAAAAAGTACGAGTGAAAATATCAAAAAGCTATTAAACATAATATATATATATATATATATATATAAAAGATAATTTAAAAAAAGTAAAAAAGTTACATCTCTCAATTTTGAAATCTCTAAAAAACTCATAATTGACGTTCTAGATATAGAACAGCTAAAGACTTCTTGTTTCAGTGAGAGGGAATTTTCGTTTCCTTAATCTCTCTTTTGGTTGCCCAATAAATGATTTGGTTACACCTGGATATTCAATGTTAGGCGGTTGGAAAACTTCTTTTATTATTGGACACGGCCTGCCATTTAAAGTTAGAAAGTTCAAATTTTATTAAATTTTGAAAAAAAAATTAATAATATTGAATTATTCATTAGTTTAACAATATTATAATTAAAGTAAATAATTATACGTACATTTATATTTACTTTCAATGTGATAATTAAACTCGTTACATCACTTTCGCTATTTCACTCAAGTTATGTCAAAATCAAATCTACCAGTATAGTATATTAGGGTGAAAACGAGTCAAATTGAGCTGATTTTCAATTTGTTTGAACTCGGTTTGAGCTTTTTGAACCAAGCTCGAATTTGATTCGAGTTTTTATATATACTTGAGTTCGATTCGATCGATAAAGAAAAATTTAGGTTCAAGTTTGACTCGCGAATAGATCAAATTAAACTAAAACGATGTCGTTTTGATTTAAAATATAATAAATAAAATATTATAAAAATGTAATAAAAATACTATTAAAAAATATAAAAATATTATTCAAAAATATGTATATTATTTTATCTAGCTTGCTCTCGAATTTTCGAGCCAAATTTTTTCAGACTCAAGTTTGAGCTCAAATCTTAACAAGTTATAAAGCAAGCTCAATTCGAACTAGTTTTAAACATGAATCGAAATCAAGCCGAGCTCGAATAGCTCGATTCGCTCGCGAATAGTTCAATTCGTTTTCACCATTATCAGTATGCATATATATATATATATATATATATATATATATAAAATAAAATATATATTTTAATTTTATGAAATAATGATTTAAAAAAGAGAGTTCAAGCCTCTCTCACTCACCCAATTCTTTTGTATTGGCCTTTTGGGTTAAAGCTTATTTGTATTATTATTATTATTAGTTTTTACCTTTCAAAAAATTTATTATTCAATATGGGATTCGGATGCATGGATTGGATCTGAATTTTATATAATTGGACTAACTACTTCTAGGTCTGGATCGAGTCAACTATTATTTGATATGGATTAGATCTGGATTTGACAAATCCAATGTAGATCTAAACTATTGACAGGTCTAATTGAAGCCCATCACTCACGTGGGTGGAGTTGCTCCCTTTGCTTAATCCATATTTTGTGAGAAATTATTTCTCCCGTCTTCGTGCATAAAGAGGAGGGAAAGGGATGTGGGTTAACAAGAAAAGAAAGAAAAAGAAATTAGAATAGAGAGACGACAGAGTTGGAGCAGCGATTTGAGAGAATTCTAAATTCTGTATTTTTTGTGTACGTGATTGTTTATGAACACGTACCGACCCTTAAAAAAAGGGGGGGCTTTAATTAAGATCTTGTAACGCAACATAATTGGGTTTAGGAGTTGGCCTGTCACTGGACTTTGGTTAACTATGTGGTGTGAGCTACAAGAGGCCGGAACCAGGCGTGGTACTAAGATTCGATCCGCCTTAAATAGCAGCCTAAATTTATCCTGGCCCAAATAATCCTCTCTTCTTTTTCGCTTATCGGATCCACATCAAACACAAAACGTATGGCTTTGTTAGAGAAAGGAGCTGAGTTTTTAATTACTAAATTTATTGCTTTTTACTAAAGGCAGTGTTTAGTAGGCAAAATTTGCTAATATTTATTAATTATTATACTTTCTTTTAATCAAATTTTATCACGTATTATATTTAAATTAAATTTTTATATTTTTATTGTACTTTTTAATTAACTAAAATACCACCTAAAATGATTAAATTTAATCTCTTATATTTTAAATTTGTTTTAAATTATGAAAGATAAAAATATCAAATGATAAAAAGTTAAAAAATTAGTTGTTAAAAAATTTTATTTTTTATTTTTAAACACAAAAAACTATTTTTTTGATAAGTAATTATTATTCAGCTACTGAAAAAAAATTAATTATTTTCCTTTTCAAACAAGCATACATAACGGTCATATTAGCAATCATTGTACCTTTCGAAAAATATTAGTAACCATTGGTCAACGTTGTAAAAATCACTTACTTTGAGGATGGTTGTTACCTCGCGATTATCGTAAATCACTCGCGGATTTGTAGGCCATCCAACTTTCAAGACCTGATGGCTGAATTCAATTTAAACGCCGTCGTTTGGCTTCAAACACCATCGCCTGAAGACTGTTTTCCTTTTTCTTTTTTTTTTTTCTTTTTTTCTTTTTTTTTCCGGGGCAATTGATGGCTTTAGTGTCTTTGATGTCATAATTCAAAATGTTTATAAATAAAATAATTAAATTTTTATTTAATTAAGTTAGAAAATAAAATAAAATAAAATATATTTTAAATATGATTACAAATAGAAATAAATAAAATAAAACAATTAATTTTTATAAATAATTAATTTTTAATATGTTTGTTCAAAATATTAATACAAATAAATTTTATTATAATTTTTAACATATTCTCTTGTACTACAAACTAAGTTTAAGTTTTTTTATCAAAATTTGTAAAGGTTTATTTATAAAAGATAATTGTATCTATTCAAAATATATATAAGAACAAGAATTTGTTATTTCACTCATACTATTTGGAGGATAAAAAAAATCAAAATAACACAAAATTTTTAGTGATTTAGTTGTTTGGTAAAGCAATAAAAGTTGTCAACAATCCTATGTGGTAGGTTGTCAATACATTAATTTTTTGCTAAATTGGCAAGGGATAAAACACCAAAACATTTCTTACTCTTTAGCTGCAGATTAAATTAATAAAAATAAAAATAATTAATTTTTTATTTGATTAAGTTAGAAAATAAAATAAATTAAAAATATTTTAATATAATTAAGTAACTTTTGATAACTTTTTGTGTGTTTGGTAAAAAAATTTTGATAATTTTTGAATTAGCTTAAAGTGAAATAACCATTGCACCTTTGGCCAACTCAGTAAAAAATTTATGTGTTGCCAACCTGCCACATAAGATTATTGGTAACTTTTACTGTTTTACGAAATACCTAAAACACCAAAGTTTGTGTTTTTTTGATAAAAATACTTAACCTTAGTTTGGTATAAGAGAATACGTTAAAACTATAACAAAATTTAGTTATATTTATATTTTTAACAAGCATGTTAAAAATTATTTATTTATAAAAATTAATTATTTTTAATAGTTTTTATTTTATTTACTTTTATTTGTTTTACTACACATACACATATAAAAGTTGTCAAAAGTTACCTAATTATTATAAAATATATTTTATTTTATTTTATTTTCTAAGTTAATCAAATAAAAAATTAATTATTTTTATTTATAAACTTTTCGTATTCTGACAGAAAAGACCCTAAAGCCATCAGTTGCCTTAAAAAAATTTAAAAAAAAAAAAAAAGCAGCCATCAGATGATGACGTTTCAAGCCAAACGACGATTTAGTTGAATTCAGCCGCCCCCCTTTCCATTTGCCAACATCAATTCAATTCAATGCTTCCCAAATTGTATGAAATTACGATCGTTGTCAAACTTTTTATTAAAAATTAAGATAAAATATTGCAGTGATAGTATTATTACAATAAAAGACCATCATAACAAATTGTAATAATAGCATTACTAGAAAAGCATTATAACAAGTTATTTATTTCAAACTAATAAATATTTATCCTTATTATTTTATAAAAAATTATAAATTTAAATGCTTATCCTAATTTCTAATTTATCCATTTAATTATTTTGAAATCAAAGGTACTAATTCATCTTTTAAGTGACTTCGTTGGGTTGAGATCAACATTACCAGCTTGTCAAATCATCTCTACATGCATATATATATATATATGAAAAAAAAGTTATTATATCAAGTTTTTCTTTTATTAAAATTAATATAAAAATGATGTAACGATAGTATTATTATAATAAAAAAAGCATTATAATGAATTATTTATTTTAAAATGATAAGCACATAATCACATTACATAATTCGGATTTAAAATTAAACAAAAAAAAATCTACTTGTGTTGCATCACCTCTCTATGTTTTCCAATCCTAAAGTCATATTTGTGGTGATGAGGAACGTCTACAAATTTGGCATGAGACGAAAGCTTAATAAATATATATATATTTTTTTTAGCTCCTTAATTAAAGGTCGAACAAGAACAACTTACAAGGCATTTGGACATCATCATATCAGCATTTTCCTCTTAGGAATGAATACTAATAATGTTCCACAAACTTTGCACTTTTTTCTGCATGATTTACGTAATTAATTATAAGCATCTCTCCTTGTTCTAGAATAAAGAATACGTATCAATCTGCGGACTCTATTTGTCTATGGAGAAGAGAGTTTCATTTTGTAGGAAAAAAAAAAAGATATAATTAAGGAAGTGATATTCTTATTGACTCCTTAGGTTGGCTCAGGAATTTTGAGATATTTTATATAAAATAATTATAATATATAAAAAGTACGGCGGTTATCGAGAATTTCGTTATCGGTGAGGAGAGAGAATCAAAGCTATTGTTAGAGAGCATTGTTGGTCTTTTGAGCCTTTTTCTTTTTATAGTGATTGAAAGGATGGGAAAATTATATAGAGAGAAGTCAAGAGATATAAGAGAGAGAGAGAGAGAGAGAGAGACGGAAAATAGTGAAATTAGAACATAATTATTGTAATTAAAAAAATGTATAAATAAATATAAATTTTATTTTTACATGATCAGTTAATATAGAATATCTACATCACAATTATGTGTCTTAGGCAAGTTCCTTTCTTGCCTAAAGGTTGGGTTGGCATTGTTGACTCTATAATATAATTGTGTGTGTGTGTGTATATATATATATATGGTACCATAAATTATAAAATGAAGAGATAAAGATGACATGAATTCGACCCGCGGCTGCGCGCATGCATGCATGCACACACCCATATATATATATATATATACACACATATCACAGATGAAGATTACAAATAAAGTTGCATTTATTAGTTTGAGTTAGCCAAGCCCACACTTGTGCGTTGAAATTCGGTGGGCTGTAGATGTGCCGAATCTTTTGATGCTCATACATGCTCAGGTATGTCCTTGAAATGTTAGGTCTATATGATGAACCAGTGGGTGCTTCGTGGGCGCATCCACTAATTACTTCATTTCAAGACCAAATGAACGACCCATGCATGCATGTGCATACTCATGCCCTGGCATGGAACCCCTGTGGATGGGATTAGACCTAGATATGGACGTTGGGTCCCTTTGCCTTGTCTGTGAGACACAAGTTAGCTGGTCGTTAGGCGTCAAGCTGTTCTTGATTCAGTGCACCAGCCAGTCATATGTCACATACATTGTTTTTCCACATTCCCTCACAAAACTCTTGTGTAGGACGTTTGTGGACAACTAGACCTAGGATGGTGATATATATATATATATATATATATATAATGAGAAGAGCTATATAAGCCATCCATTTGAGTGACGCCTCAATGTCGTCATAGTTTTAAATTACAATATATATCAATTAGAGTAACAATTGCAAATATATATCGTGTAATAACTACTGTTAATTAACAGAATTAAAATACTCAAACTATCACGTAATGATCACTAGATAATGTAATCAAAAGTCTTTAAAACAATTACGCAATGATAATGGAACATTTTTTAAAACATGACTATAGGGTCACTAGATGAACAGTATTGTAATTAATGTGCGCATAGCATGCCTAGCTATCACTGGCGAATGCATCGGGGGGCAAGGGAGTCAAGTGCCCACCTTAATTTTAACGGTGAGAAGACCAAAATGCCTCTCCTATATTTTAGCCTTACTGTAAGATTAACATTAAAACTCAAAAAGACAAGCTCCCAAGGATCAACCTAAGGCATTCTTGGTAAAATAAGCCACATTCCTCCGAATGGATAATTGGATATTTTGTGAATAATATCATTAAATAGTTAATACGGCATAATAAATTCTATAAATAATAATCATTTTTGCTTTTATGATACGAAATGTTCCATATAAGCTTTTGAATGACATTAGAAGCTACTAGTTGAACCAATAAACCATGTTACAGGTAAAAAAATAAAATATAAAAAATAATTAAATTAGAGAGAAAAATTATAAGATCTACATCTTGTCTAAAGATAAAGAACAAATTTTTAAATAGACTTATAATGAGAAGTATATACAATAATAATTTACATATCAAAATAAAATTAACTACTTACTAAATATAAAATATTCTAATAATCATATAAAGTATCATTAGCTATTTAATGCCCGATTCATCAATTATGTTTTTCATACTTCTATTCTCTTTCAATCTTTTAATTTCAAGCTCTTTTAGTATTTTTTTTTATGATAGATAATATTGTTTCTCATTCATTTTTATTTTTGTCGTAACTCACTATTCTCTTTTTTAAGTAGGCTGTTTTCTGTAATGAAAATATAAAATCTGCTCCGAACCTATGTGCATAATTGGTCACCTTCGTGGAGACTGACATGGCTCCTTATCTCCATAATCACCCCGGACATCTGTTTCAGGAGCAGGCACGATGCCCTTATCTGAAAGCCAAGTTCCAACAAGTAGAGAGGAGGACAATCCAAGTGGGGTATTCTGAGCTTTGCTTTTTCCACAAAAGTCGGTGCCTTTCCTGATGCTCTTACGTATTGAAATCAAACAAGATACAAGTAAGCAGTGACTAGACTCCATCTTCTCAAACCGAATTTATTCGCTTTTTTTGCCCCCCTCATACATCATTTTAATTAATTAATAGAATTTTCTTGCGATATATATACAGATATATATATATATATATACTGACAGAATCATATTTTTCAAACAGTAAGGATTTATAGCCTCCCTTTTCAAGGTTATCTTCTCAACAAAGAAATTAATAAGAGAGACCCATAATAGTGTTTGAAGCATATTTAGGTACAAATTTTTAATATAAAATAGCTAATTCTACTTTTTGCGTGTTTGATAAAGTATTAATTTTTATCATTTTTTATTTAAGTAACAATAATTACGCAACTCAAAAGTTAATAAAATTATTAGCAAATATAAAAAAATTATCAAAATTATTAAAAATTGTTATTTACTTGATTAAATATACCAAAAAAATTTTAACTATTATTTTTTGGTAAAAAAATACTAAAAACTACGAAATATTAGAGTTGTAAACTGCCACCTGGAGATGACGTGGATTACAATAAAAAGTCGAAAACAAAATAAGTGCTGTTGAAATTGAAATGCAGACAAAAAAAAAAGTGTTGGTCTTCCTTGATTATATGGCCGGTTAGAATGGAAAGGGGATGCATACAAAAGCCAAACAAGGCGCACAATCTCACGCTACCACTGGTTGGGAGTCCGTGAAGGCCGCAACACCCAATCTGAAAGTGAAAACCTTATCTCCAACATAATCCATCTATCATTTACCAACTTCTACGCTCCATAATTAATTAACCACCCAAGAATCAAATGCCCATCATGCCAAATCATTGGTGGGACCCCACCCCTTCCTACTCTTGTCCCCTCCACGGCTGCTATTTCACCTGTCATGTACCCCTCTTTGATCGACACGTGGACTCTACCATCAAATGACTATAATTTTAAACAATGGTATGCTGTATAAGACATACGTACAGTGTTACCTAAAATGTTAATTAATTGTACATGGAAGGAAGATGAACCGTAATATGCTTGTATCAGGAGACTGAAAAATAAAATTTTCGGGGAGTTGTAATTTATGTATAAAAGTGATTTATTTTTTTCAAATTAATAATAAAAAATAAAATAATTTAGATGAAACTAAATTTGTTCTGTGTTTGATTCAAAATTTTGACCATTAATTTTTCATAGAAGTTTAAACTCATTAACTATTGTCACACAATTAGTTATGAATCCACTACTTTTAAAAATTTTTTTTCTAATCTATCTAACAATACAGTTCATTAATTTGACATATATCCCTAAATTAGGGGTTGAGATTTTGTTTTATAATTATCAATGGTTGAAATTTATTAGAGAGAGAGTTTTGTCGTACAAGAGTTTGATTGAAATTTCAAACTTTCCTCATGTTTGATTTCAAACTTTAAACCACTGTCTGTGACCAAAAAAATGGTAACAGTCCAGTATTTGACTACTATATAAGTTTTTCTTTTAATTTTTTCTAAAAATTATTTTATTTATTTTTTTAACTTCTTTATAAGTCAAATTATGTTTTTGTACTTTTAGACACGAATAATTTCTTGTAAAAATATAATATAGGTACAATTATTTTAGATCGTTAAATTTAATATTAAAAATTTAGTGCATCATATCTCGAAATGTGTGCACAAAAAACATAATTCATTTGGGTAATAATAATTTCTAGCAACTATAAACATCGGACACAAAAATAAATAAATTTATTGCTACAATTATTGAGTAAGAAATGTTCAGATAATAATAATTTCTACATAATTATGAACGACAGATATAAAAGTAAATAAGTTTATTGTTACAATTATTAGGTAAGGAATTGTGACATGCATAATCATGTTCGGATAATAATAATTCTAATAATTATGAACATTCAATATAAAAATAAATAAATTTAGTGCTACAATTATTACATAAGGATTTATGACAGAATCAAGACTCTCACATAAATAGGTTAACTATATTAGCGATTTATTAAAACTACGGTCGTGACAACAGGAGCGCAATATCAAGAATAGTGGTGTCGGGCATATATTTGCCCCTTTGATGGGGGTGAATGACAACAGGAGAAGATGAGAACCTTTACTGGCTAGTGCTGATTAGCATCATTTTTTTTTTTTTTTTTTTGGGTAGCTTTTATCTCTGTTTCTATTTCATAACTTTGTCCTTTGGGTTAACAGTTGGAGCAAAGAAAGGATTAGTTTATTGCAAGTATACAATTATTCCTAATCATCCCTTACATGGAGTTGTTGCATATGGGTGTATTTAGAATTGTATAAAAGTGCTATAAAATAAAATAAAATAAAATTGTAAAAGTAAATATCTCGTAATTCGTACAATGAGTGAAAATTATAAATTTTATTATTTCGTAATTCGTGTTTATAAAGATTTGTAGAATTTTATTTTATTTTGTAAGACTCCAAACGGAACCTATATTGTTGATTTCCTCCACACCGTGACAAAGTCAATGTCTATCTATTCAAGTTAGGAAACTTGTCAATGAAGGTTTGGATAATCCAACACATATTAATGCCCGCTAAACAACTTTTTTTTTATAGCCTAATGATCTCAGGGGCCACTTTAGTACTTTTTCATCTTGTCCATAGTCCCCAGCATTTGTATATCAAATTAGTGCGTTAATCTAAACTGTTGCTTGTACATAGTACGTTTGAATTGATAAAAAATAAAATAAAATAAAATAAAATAAATAAAGATAAATTATGAAGTTTGTAATTCGTGTAATGAGATAAAAAATAAATAATTTTTTAAAATTTTTATTATTTTTTAAAATTTTTTACCACTCAAACAGAGTTATATTTGTACCTTTGCTAGTAATTATACATTTCCTTTCAAGATAAAAGATGCATTTAAAATGATAAAAAATAAATAAATGAATAACTCATAAATTTATAATTTATGTATAAAATAAATAATAAGCAATAATTCTTAATATTTTTTTATTATTTTTATGAGTTTTTTTGTTTTATCAATCTCGTACAGAGCCAAAATCAACTTTGAACACGTATGACAGGATCAGAGTGATCTGTCGGTGGATCAGCCGTACCATATTGGGCATCACATCCCATCACTCACAATTTCAAATAAAGGGTTTTTCTAAGAATAATTTAAGGCTCAAGTGGTGAGCTCGCATGGACGGTTGAGATTGATTAATCACAAACGATGTTAATATCTCTCTTTTTATAAATGATAATAATTTAATTACGTCTTTACTTTTTTAATGAGATTAGGGGTACTTGAGTTAGTAAAAATTTAGTTAAAAAATATAGTAAAAGAGGCCCTATTTGGCCAATGAAAAAATACTAAAAGTCACCAAACTTTAACTACTTTTTGTACTTTCCTTCAATAAAATTTTAACACATATCACCTTTATGTCACATCTTTATACGTTTATTGTAATTTTTTCTCAATTTTTTTTCAACCAAACAACTCCAAAATAAAAATTTAATAAAAAAGTGATATGTGGTAAATTTTAATTAAAAAAATATAAAAAATTAATAAAAATTTATAATTTTTAGTTGATTTTAACTAATCAAATTAGTCTTAAGGGCAGAGTTGAGGTTTAGGTTAGTTGAGCACAAGTTTGAGTTTATATATTAATTTGAGTTTAACTCAATAAAAAGTCATTTAGACTTGAGTTTATCCAGTAAATAATTGAATTCAATAACATGATATTTTGATTTAAAATATTATACACGGAAGGATATCATATTTGTCTAAAATATTAGAAATATATACATACACACACTTTATTTTTTCAAACCGAGCTATCCTACCTTGAAACTCGAGCTTGAATTTGGCTTATTAACATAATTAACCTTGAATAAGTGGAAGAGTAACAGTATATGCTATAGTTGTCGAGATATATATATATATATATATATATATATATGTTTTGGGACATGATTTTGCCAAACTCTAAGCTCAGTGCACGCGTAAAAACATCTACAAGGTGTATTTAGAATTGTATAAAATTGTATACAATAGTATAAAATTATAAAAGTAAATATCTCGTAATTTATGCAGTGAGTGAAGAATTTAAATTTTACTGTCTCGTAATTTATATTTGTAGAGATTTATAAATTTTTTTTTTAGAGCTCCAAACGGAGTATGATGCAATCAAAATCACAGTCACCTTAACAACCAATTGCTCCCGGGTTGGAGTAGGTTCAGTGCACCGGACTGTTTGGTACACTGAAAGACCGTGGGATTAAATCTTGGAAGTGTTACTGTTTGATGTAACGATCCTCGGTGTACCGGATCTACCCCGGTCCACTGCTCCCAGTCTGTAATCAACACAAGCCCTGTGCGTGAATGCTCCCTGTACCATACTAGCAGTAGCCAATATATATATGTATATATATATAACTAAAAAATCTTTAGTACTTTTCTGCAAAGAAAAAGGAAGAATTCCAGTAGTTATCCTTGTCAAGCAAATGCCAATTTCTCATGTCTTGGAATACATACATATACATAACTAAAAAATCTTTAGTACTTTTCTGCAAAGAAAAAGGAAGAATTTCAGTAGTTATCCTTGTCAAGCAAATGCTAATTTCTCATGTCTTGGAATACGTACATATACATATATATATATATATATATAATTACTCATGTCACAAATTGGAATACATATATACTTTCATCTTAGGTGTTTACTTCCTAACAGTATTTATTTTTTTTTTTAAAGAAAAATGAGGTTAGATAAAAATCAGCATTCTATACCTATTTTTTATCCCATGTTAATTTAATTGCATATTATTATTTTTAGTAACACATCTCTCCTTTAATATCATCTACACTAATGTTATTTATGTCTCATAAAAAATATTGTCCCGATAAAAAAAATAACCAAACATAAGATAAAAATTAAAAGTGCGATGTTACTTTCTATCCAAGTGCATATTTCATAAGTTAAATTTTTTTTTTATTAAAAAAAAAAGATTTAAGGTTTTCTCTAGGTGGTAAGCTAGAGAGATGAAAAAGAAGTGACTTCCAAGGGGATAGGGGAAAAAAAATTTTAAGAAATTCAGCTTAAAGATAGGACCCCTTATATATATATATATATATTTATGTATTGTTTATGTCTTGCCATAGCAAGGAATATGCATAGTTAATTGGAGAGACATTTGGGTGGTCAGTAACCAGGTGGACATGGCAAGCACACTCCTCATGGGGCTCCAATCCTGCCTCGTGAAGATTGCTCTTCATTCGTCATCAGACTATTCAAAGCAAAGCTTTTTAATCCATACCCCGCACTAAAGGCAGTTCGTTTCTTCATTCAATTGCTTTGATTGGTCAGCTAGGAGGAGGAAGAAAAGACAGGAAAAAAAAATAAAAAGTGATTACATTCTAGATAATAGATTGCGTATGGCTCAAAGTGCCTGACTCACCTATACTTTTACTAATTTGTACATCTTTTAGGTTCCCATTCAGATCATTTTATGCAATTTGAAACACCATACACTTTTTTTTTTAACTAATTAAGGAGTGTGTGAAGTGATAAACATGAGATAAAATAAGATAATTTGTAAGTTCATAATTTATGTAGTGAGATAAAAAGTGAATAATTTTTTAAAATTTTTTAATATTTTTTAGTGTGTCAAACGCACTCTTAATTAATTGGATAAAATAGATACCAACTCATGGGACTCCAATTCATAAAGAAATTATGCCATGTTCGTCAAGCATGGTGTCTAGGCAACTGAATGTGTGTTAAATAAGTACACATTACTAAAATATGCTACTATTATACCAGAATGGGGCGATCAACAATTATACTTGCATAGCACAACTAAGTTATTTTTTTACATAGTGATGAGTCTTTAGAGTTGTCACCCTAATTTTTTTCAACAAAAAATTTTGCACAGCACAACAAAGCCCTGAATAAATGCTTCCAACCAGACCCTTGAGTTAAGAGTACCACGGAAGCAAAGCTTTTGGTCCATACCACACTAGAAGGCTAGGTCTCTTGGCTCAATGGGTTTGAATGATTAGCCAAGTGATGTAATAATTAAGTAACAAAAATTATTAAAAAAAAAAAAAACTGGATCAAAGCAAACTGAATGCTTCAAAGCATTAATTAGGCTGTTCTTTTAGTACCTAAGCCAAGAGTTGGTTGTACTTGTACCTACTTCGTTTTACTCTCCTATCCTGATAATTAATAAACCATAGGAGTTTTGTTAATACCCAGAAACCTTTCTGTATGTATATACATTTTTATATACAGATTTTATAGCGAAAAAGGAAAAAAAAAAAGAAAAGAAAAGATACATATATATATACACACACATATTCATGCTCAAAACAATCTACGTACATGATTAGAAAGTAAAGAAAAAGTCGCAACAAGAACTAGAAAACCAAGTTTTTTTTTTTTTTTTCTGTATATTATTGTTAAAGACTTTGCACTTGACTGAATTTCACCAAACAACAAAGAAAAAAAAGCGAAAAAGAAAAGGTAAAAAAGTGGCGAATCAATCTCTTCATACGTTCAAATATTGTGTGCCCCCACTACTCACTATATTTGATTCCACGTATGTCATCTATTCTATACACCATTTATATACATACATACATATATATATATAGAGAGAGAAAGAGTGTGTGTTTCTCTTGGTCAACCTAATAGGACAAAACAGAGATGAGCTTTTCCATAATTCAACAGTCCAGATTCGTTTCCTCTCTTCACATTCCTTTCCTTTGATTAATAAAAGGCCCCTCCACTCCTACCCTTCCAGAAGTTCTTCTTCATACTCCTTTTTTTCCCTTCTCTTCCTCTTCATTTATTTCGTCAAGAGCCGTTCATATATTTCAAGACTAAATAGTATCCTAATTCTAACATCGCTAATAGATTGCTATTCAACAATGGTTGTTGAGGATGTATGCAACACAGGCCTCAGTCTCGGATCAGGCTCTGCCGATCGGAGGCCTCAGAATCATTTTCAATCCCATCATCATCAACATGAGAAGAAATCGCTCTCTCTGAAATTCGATCACGTGTTCCCATCTCTAACGTTGGGATTAATATCATCCGAGGAGAAGAATCACACTCGATGAATCGACAGGCGTCTTCACATAGCGCGGTTTCATCGTACTCGAACTCTAGTGCGGTGAAAAGGGAAAGAGACCAGATGAGTGAGGAAGAGGTTGAGGTTGAGAAAGTCTCTTCGAAGGTAAATGATGATCAAGACGAAGAGGGCAGCACAAGGAAGAAACTTAGACTTTCCAAACAACAGTCTATCGTCTTAGAAGACAGCTTCAAAGAGCACAGCACTCTCAATCCTGTACATATATATAGATATAGTAACATTCAATTTACTTTATAAATGATCTTGATTAATTTATCACACATGGGTATTCAATCTTTTCATATTTCATGCAAGAATTGTACTTGAAAATTTGATAGATCTGTCTGAATTTTGGTTTTTTTTTTAATTGAATTTCCATAGAAGCAAAAACAGGCCTTGGCAAAGCAGCTGAATCTAAGGCCGAGACAAGTGGAAGTTTGGTTTCAGAATAGGAGAGCCAGGTTGCCCTACTAAAGACATAATAATATCATTGAATATGTTAGATTTTAAATTCTTAATTATTTAATAGAAATTAGGTCTTAGATCTCAATATTGAATTTTTATCTTCTTCTTTGACAGGACTAAATTGAAGCAAACTGAGGTAGAGTGCGAGTTGTTGAAGAAATGTTGTGAAACTCTCAGAGATGAGAACAAGAGGTTGCAGAAGGAGCTGCAAGAGCTGAAAGCCTTGAAGGTAACGGCTCCGATTTATATGCAATTTCCGGCAACCGACTCTCACCATGTGCCCTTCTTGTGAGAGGATCGGCGGCGGTGGTACTGAGAACTCTTCGAGGAATCCTTTCTCAATCAGAGCCAAGCCTCACTTCTATAATCCCTTCACCCGCCCTTCTGCAGCTTGCTAGACAACTAACAAGGACCTAGCCTTGTATAATATATATATATATATATATGTATCCCCCATATAACTAATGATCAAGTTATGATCGAAATTAATGTATACGTATAAATAGCTTTCTCCTTTTTCTCTATTGTGGGTATTTTTGTACATTTTTAAGGATAGTCTATGTAAGGATTCTTGGCCTTTTTAAATTTCAGTTTTTAGTGATTTTGATTAGAAAATTTGGGAGTTTGGTTTCGGTCATAGAATTAGATGATCTGTGAGGAGCTACAAGGAAAAAGAAATGGAAATTAATGATTATATATAGGTGAATGGATGAATTCGAGATCATGATATTACCTATTAAGGTTTCAATTAAGTTTTGATTGAACTATATATGTTGTGTGTTGTTGCATGAATTCTATATGTGAGATAAAAGCATCCATTAGGAGGAGAGGATGTTGTGCTTGCGTGAAGTTAGTCCTCCTTAGGGACCCAAAATGATGCAAAGATTATGTTATAATACATTTCAACAAAAAATTAATTAGCAATGGATAGACTGGTCTCGTTTGGATCTTACCCCCAATTTGAAGAATTAATTTTATTGACATAAGATAAACTTTACACTAACACACCTCTCATGGACAATTCCGTTTGCATGTGAATAGATTTGTAGACGCACCAAGATGAAGAGGTATAATTAAGAGAACAGATGAAAAGAAAAAGTTATCCTCAATCCAAATCGAATACTATATTAAAATGCTAGTCATCCTCTCTCCTAAAACTAATTAAATTGTAATCATTTTATATTATCGATAATTTTATTGTTTACATTGTTTTATACTCTCGATACATTTTCTCACGTGTAATTGAAAGCAATTTTTATTTTTGTAATTTTTTGATAAAATCGAAACACGTGCAACAATGACTGCCAAATAATATAATATTAAATTCAAGACTTTTGTCTACTTAAATGCCCATATTAAGGTATCCAATTAAAATAAATTAACAAAAAATGTAGAGGTCGCATTAATAAATCTTAGCTAAATTAGGAGAATTATTTTGCCGATGGGTGATGTATCACAAGGGTAATGTGCAGCAAATTTACAGTTGTGTGGTTTGGTCAGTTAAAAAGTGGTTTCCATTTACTGAGAAGTTTTACCATTTTTAGTACAGGGGTCACAACAATACAGCATTAATATACCACTAGTATATACCTAGAAGATAAACAATTACCAAAGTTTTTGATCTTGCTGTTACTATTGTTGGCTATATGTAATTAACATATGAGGATGTTTACCCAACAAGTTCCAAAATCATACGAGTAGCAAGCAATCCGATGACCGCCCTTAGAATTTCTACTCGAAGGACAATGGAAACAAATAATAACATTTAAATCCACAAAAAGTGACACACAATCTAGCCAGAAACGTTGGTGGATATATATACTGACTGTAAGCATACACGTGATATATATGTGTGATAATTATCTTTTTACATAATAATTAATTAAAGATATATACAAGATAAAAGGACACTAGCATTATAGTAAAATTACATATTTAAGAAATAAATTTTAAAATTTAGTTTACACACTTTCTGAAATATTATGTTGTTAAAAAGAAAGAAGGGAAAAAAAATTGACCAACTACTTAGTAATATCTAAAATAATGATATTAATGTAGGATAAAAAACAGTTATAATACATTTCATTCACCCCATTTTAGTATCATATATTCCACTTGTTCGACATGAGATCGTCATACACTCATTTTATCTATTCTTATTTTTTGAGGTTTAACGTGATATTAAATCTAAACAAAAATGCTCTGATATCACTTTATCGCTGCTCAAATTTTATCTGAAAAATTAATTCATTAATAAAATAATTAATAACTGATTTTACATATTCAAAAGTAAACACCCCCCACTTATCTGATATGGGATCGTCACATTAGATCTTGGTGGTGATATTCCTAGAGAAGGTAATAAAATGTACAGAATACTATTCTAACATTGGTCATGTCCTTTTTTTTCTCCTTCATTTTTTCCTGCTCATGGTCTTGATCATTATTCATGCCACATTCCAAGCAATTTCAGCCTATATATATATATATATAAAGCTATTCCTAATGTTAAATATCCGTCTGGGACTAAAATGTTGGATTTTTTTTATAGCGTGCAAAAAAAAAAAAAATAGCTAGTTAAAAAAAGGTTAGCTAAAATTTGTATTTGGGAAGGAAAAAAAAAGTGATTTTTTTTTACGTGGCTAACTTGTTTTTGTTAATTTGACATTTTTACTCTTGAAATTTAAAAAAAAAGTTAAAATATAAAGATAAATTTGACCAAATACTGTTGAAGTAGTCATTAACTTGGCCAATGACTACCGATGCCAAGCGAGCCTAATTATTCTACACCAATTTTTATTTATTTATTTTATTTTTTGGTCAAACGCCTACAATTAATTCTTTGCCCTCCCATTTCCGAATAGAATGTAACTAATTACCAAAGAGTTTAATATGAACGCACTTCAAAATGGTTCCGAGGCACGTATATAATCCTTTTGCACTACAAGTCTCTGCAAACGCGTTAGCAGTATAGGACTTCGAGACCCCACTGGTCTCATTACCCCTTCAAAGATAAGATGGACTCTCAATCAAATCCTCGCTTGCAACCGTCAAACGTTGTCATTAGTCATTAAAACAACAAACATCGTTGTTATGATCATAGTCTTCAACAATAACGTCATCGATCGGCCACAGTTAACAAGGGTTGTCCCACTGCGGTCGGCTCTTGCACGCTTAAGCATAATAGTTTAATTTACATATAATTAATTCATTATTTATTCCACAATCTATTAATGGTTCTATCTCCGCGTTGGGGAATGCATGCTGGAGTTTTGCATGGTTGACCAATTTTATGCATATCACACCTGCTGTATATTTTAAGGACAGGATCCCAAACCGGCCGTAGTTTCTGGCCTTCGACTATAATTAATACCATGACCAAACGTACCTAGATATTCGAGGTATAATTTATGCACTAGACATACATTTGTGTGTATAAATGAGGGAGGATTAATTTAAATTTCATTTAGATTAATAAAGAGTTTAAAAATAAAATGAATTGTACAATAAAAATAAGTTGAACAAATTACTTAGTAAATAAAATAGATAGAACTGCAAAATTTAAGATGAACTAAATTTAAAAAAATAACATTTTTTTAAACTAAAAAAAAAATAAACAACAAAGTTAAGCCAAACTATCCTAATTACAATTTGAACAACCCTGTATGTGTGTTCGCATCAGTTGTACAATAATTTCTCTCACTTCAAAGCACCAAACCCCCCAACCACCGTACCCTTCTCTTTATTGCCCAGCTGCCCTGTCTCCTTATAGGTTTGAATTTAAAGACCAATCAAATTTTAAAATCTAAAATTGTTTTTATTTCTCAAATCCTTCTCACGTGGTACCATCTCTGGCTCTCTAGGGCTCAAAAAATAACACTAATGAGTAGGAATATTAATAAGCATATTAAAAGCATCGATGGAAAAAAAAATGATAAAAGAAAAACAACACAAATTAAATAATTTAAAACTTTGTGTTTAATATTAAATATATGTGTGAATTTTCTATTAAATTATTTTTATATTTTCAATAATTTAAAAAAAAAAATATGCATCTTACATGTTATGTGCAGAATACTGATGTTATTCTAATTTATAAGTGTAAGTTAATTTGGGCCTATAATGTATGTTATTCTAATTTCATGTTCTCACACATATCGCTTGTGTGATTTAGGTTCCATTTGGAACTAAATAAAATAAAAAAAAAATCTTACAAATTTCTACAAATACGAATTACGAGATAGCAAAATTTAAATTCTTCCTTTACTGCACGAATTACGAGACTTTTACTTTACAATTTTATTTTATTTTATTTTATTCACTTTTATATAATTCCAAACACACCCTTAATAGGTTCTGACGATATTTTGACTTGAAATAGGTGTTCTAGTTCCTTTTTAGAAGTCAAATTTTTAGTATATAATTTTTTGTAATTTTTTTACAAAATTTGGTAGTTAAGTGAATTTTTTTTGTAAGTTTGGTAAAAAGGAAAAAAAGAATTTTTATTAATTTTGACAACTTTTAGGTGTTTAAAAAATTTTTGGTCACTTTAAAGTTAGGTTAAAGTAAAATGACCATTATACCCTTCGCTAACTCAGCAGAAGTTAATGTTTGGTAACTTGCCAACTCAGCAAAATTGACAATTTTTTATATTTTACCAAACATTTAAAATACTAAAAGTTGGTTCATTTTACTCTTTTTTTTGCTCTCCAAACGGGACCTAAATTTTGACAAAAAGAGGCCAACTATTCATATTTTAATTTTTTTTAATCACAAAATATAAATATCTATAATAATCTTGATCCGTCATAGAGGGTCACGGCCTCTCACTACCATACCACATTTCCGGCACCCGGATGTGTGTGAGATTTATTTACGAGGGTTCGAGCCACAATGAAAATAAAAAATATTTAATTCAAAGTGGACTCAGGGCAAGATCTGATTTAGGCATTAATACATGATAATAAAAATATTCTTAATACATGATAATAAAACAAAAATCAGCTCTAAAATATATGATACAGTTCGGACAACTCCTCTTTCTTTCATTTTGCCTCAATAAAATGGTTCAAGGCAGGGACAGGGTTGGAAATAAATTGTTTTTAAATGGGGACGGATTTGGAGGTGTAAATCTATTACTAGTTGAAGAGGTGGTGAATTTTTACCAAAATCTATCCTAACCCAACAATGAATTGCTTATTCCAAGAGCCCAACATTTCCCGGTTTGATTAATTGGTTTGGGAGAAGTGTTTTTTTTGTTTCAACGGAGCCAACCAATATCTTTGGGAGTATTACTTATACTGTATAATAAGGGTAAGATTATGATTGTACATAAAGATAATTCATGGGCTCTAAAATAAGGAAGCTTTTTCTCAATTATCATGGAAAATTTAATCACATAATTTATATATCTCATCCCTCAAATAATAAAAAAAAAATAGCCAATGTATATATTATATGTATATATACATAGACAGAATTTTCACCTAAAACAATGATATTTTTAAAATTTTATCAACTTAATGGCGCTCAAATAGAGCACAATACTCTGTATAAAACTTGGACTCCAGAAGGGTTTGGTACTTCTAGTGGAAATAACCTTTGGGCTTAACACGACCCAATGAGCATTGTGTTGTCTTGCGATCTTAACCAAGTGATGGGGCTGGGCCTAAGGTGTAATTTTATAAATAATTTAATCTCAAAAAAAAAAAAAAGAATAGAATTATTGTACATTAATTCTAGCTACCGTCAAATTTTGCCATGATCTTTACCGAGCGTAAAGTAGTGCTCTAGAAACAAAATGTTACGGGATGCTACAACCCTTAGGTTGTGTAGTACCCAGTAAAATTGGGGTTGAATCCACAGGAAAGGGGTGAATGAAAGGTTATATCAAGGATGAAGTAAAAAGCTGGGCGTATATAAAAGATGGATAATGCTCTGCTCCAAACTTGGCAGGTGTATCCGCTTACATGAGACAATTGCAATAAGTGGGTGTTTGGAAGTTTAATTTTTAGTAGTTTTTTATTTTTTTTTTTGGCTAAAAGTTGGTAGATTTGTAAAAAAAAAAAATGGTAGATTTATATTAAAAGATGATAAATTTATGCAAAAATTAGTAAATTTATGTTAAAAATTTTTTTACCAAACTGTACCTAAATAATAAGCAAGATATAGAATATAAAGTAATTGGAGGTTTTCTTACCTCTTCATGAATGCATTGTCTATTTTAAGAATGTTTGCATATTAGGCACTGGGCATCCACGGTACTAGAAAACTTATGATCATTTTTTCGATTAAATACATATTTGGTCACTAAAAGATATTTTTTCCTAACTAAATTAAGATTGATCCCTAATAGTAAATTTTTCTCAATTAAATCAAAGTTCATCGCTAAATGATAACTTTTTTCAACCAATTGATGACTAAAAAATTACTTCCTAACAATCAAAATAATTTAGTAATTAAAAGGTTACTTTTACTTATCACTCGTCGCTAAAAATTATTTTAAGCAAAAATATAATAAATATTTATTACTTTTGAAGATAAAAATTTTACCAACCAATTGGTTGCTACAAGTTCACTTTTACCAATTAAACTAAAAATTAATCGATAAAAGTTTACTTTTATCAACCAAATAAATTAGATTAATATATGTAGAACATTTGCCGATTAATTAATGATTAAAATTAATAAATATTTTATTTTATTTTAGCAACCAAAAACTTACTTTTCTTGACCCAAAATTTTCTTGACCAAAATTTTGTTAACAAAACGTTTAATACATACATATATATTAAAGTATAAATATATTACAAATAATAACTTAATCTAGTGATTAAGTATTTCAAAATTAAGATAAGAATCTAAGTTTGAGTTTTGGGAGAAGAAAATTTTAATTTTTCAAAAAGCATTTTGCTGATCAAATTTTAGTCACTAAAAGTTAAACTGTTCCCGGCCAAGTATGCTTTAGTCGCCAAATGCCTACTTTTTAGTGATCAATTAATCGACAAATGATTTACTTTAGTAACCAATTAGTTGTCAAAGCTCACACTTTTACTGATCAAATATTACTTTCTACAATTAGCTTTTACTAACTAATCAATGACCAAATTATATAATTTGGTCGACAATACTTTTAGCAACCAAAAAAATTGATCGCTAAAATTATAAATTGTTACAGTGCCACTTCTTTGATCATATATGCAGACTCTCTCGTAGACGTATTTTAATCGAAGTATCTACTCAAGTAAGGGTACTCAATTCCTACTTTTTTTTTATATAAAGAATAAAGGGTTCAAGACGATAGGCAAGCATTCCACCTATAATATAAATCCATAAAAGAGGCAGCATGCACCACTATGTAATAAAATACAAACCAACCACCTAACGTATGGACACTCCCACTATCATGGGAAGGTAAAAGATCCCCTTCACGTAAAAAAGTGATTTCGAAGGTTATTTTCTTATTTTCCTACGAAGGTATTGTCCCTTTTAAACGTGTTCATAAATGCTCCAAGTACTTGGCTCTCATCTTTTGATAAATGGTGTATGCAGACTTTTTCACAGATTTATTTTAAGCTTTTTCTCCTCCTATTTAATCTACAACTCCTAACCTCTTATACATGATAAGAGTCATAAGTCGAGGAGTACAAGCGAAAAGCAAACAAAGTGCACAAAATAAACCCATAAAGCCTACATGCACCAAGTGTCATGGTGGGGCCGTCACCTAAAATACGTACAAACCATTCCAAAACAGAAAATACGTGCATACACCACCGGTCATGGTAGAGTTCTAGTGCCTAAAACAAATACAAAAACTTCTAAAGTGGATAATACTTTCATGGGGCAAGTAAAAAAATCATATACATTAAAGATACTTTTTCTGTAAGGTATTTTCTTAACTATTTTTGTCAATAACTTAATTAATTATAAGTTATTGTTTCCTAATTTACAACTTATTTGTTCAGTAAAAAAAAAAATTGTTCATTAACGGTCTCAATTACATACTCATAAACATATTCAAGCACTAATTTGCAAATAAATCAAATAAACAAGCTTATACATGCCAATGCTTAGCTTAATTTAATTAAATTCAATTTATTGGAAGCCCTATCCTCGTGTGATAAATCATAAGTTTTTACATAGCCAATCCAGTACATTTAGGATTTGTTTGGGAAAGGGTCTTGGATGGTGCGCATCCGAAAATATTAGGGTATAAAATACCCATAATACCCTTTCCTTAATATGTCCTCATAATTTTATTTAAATAATATCATATGAATATTTTATCTCCCAACCCACCGCAACCTCCCTCCCGAAACATAGCCGAAACTAAATAGATTTAGCTTCTCACTGTATGTTGCATCTATGCATAAATACTTGCATGCTTCGTAAACTAGTGTAAACGTTTTGAAGAGGCGCACCTCAATGGTTAACACTTCTCCTCCCTAATCTAAGGAACAGATTGATCTGCTAGACTCACCAGTACTAACACATATTAAAACTACTACAATTATTTAACGATTAACATTACTCCTTGATATGACCAACCAAAGTCACCAATATTATTATCTTACTGATTTATGCAATTTTCTAACGTAACACGCACAATAGCCAAGTGTACGTAAGCATTACATGATAATATACTTAAAATAAACTATGTAGTTTCTCCACTACTCGCATCCTCGAAGACCAAGCGCAGTGTGAGAACAATAGATTGACAAACAGCATATCAAAACACTGCCAGATGAAACAAACCAGGCAACGAAGAAAGACTAATAATTGTCTCAACCATCATGATCATCTTAATTATCTAATCTGCTCACATATACAATTCAATAAGTAGCAAATGTCCTAAATACGTACAGTACATATTGCTTGAAGTACTCGTCTCGATGCTTAATTATATCTGGTTATACATACCCCAGGTACACAGCAAAGTATAGCAATCTAGATATTATGGCATATCCCAATAGCCAATGTAGGCACAATATAAAAACTAATGAAATTAAATGAACCCAACAAAAACACACACACACACATATATATAGACACACTAAACATAGTTATATAAAGCTATTTTTCCTATAAAAATACATTTGATTGGGCTGTTGGAGACATTACCCACCCCTTGCAATACTAATCCGTGCCAAAGCCTAATAATGAGGACTAAAACAAGAAGTTTAGTCACCTTGTACGATTGGTCAATGGAAAACCACTGTTCTGATTGTTTCTTACGGCCCGAGTCTGTAAGGACCTTCACCCATGTAGTGGTGCCCTTCCATATAGAGAGCAGCGTTCTGTGCATGGAGGCCATCCATTACCATAAATTGCATATCCTCGGAAGGTTTCCAGTGACGTTTCCTTTGGTTGATGAACCAGTTATTAATTTGTTTTTGGTCCAAGCCTGTTGATTCAGCCAAGGCCACCTTCTCAGTCTCCTGTGTGAGTTAACAACAATTGATCGTCTTAATAATAGAGAATGTGTGAACCAAAAATATCAGTAATGCTATACAAGTATTCACCGAAATGCAATAATTTTAAAATTCCATTTTGCGGTGACATTTGGTTTGTACTTCCATTTGTTGTTTTCTGTTTGTGTATTCTATTTTCTGTTTTCTGTTTTGAAATTCATGTTTTAAAAATACTAAAAATACATTTGGTTTGACATTTTATATTTTTCGTGTTTTGGGATTCTCCTTGGTTTAGGTTAAAAAAGTTCAAAACGACTTTCAGCCATTTTGCATTTTGTGTAAACTCATTTTCTACTCTCTAAAACAGGTTTTGAAAACAACAGTGACCAAACACGTTTTGAGTTGTTTTTCTTGTTTTCAAAACTGTAAAATGGGAAATGGGTCCAAAATAGGTATATCAAATGGCCCCTAAGATTTTGAGTTAGCACAGAAACATTTTGAAAGTGATTTGGGAACGTTCTAAGAAGTACAAAAATATTTAGAAATGTCTAGATACATTTATTAAAATCCATCTAAACATACAAAATCATAATAAAATAATTAAGCAACTGGTTATTTTGATATATTATGACGTACCATATGTTGTGCATTTTATTGTATTTTAATGGAAACATTATAATTCTTATTCCACCAGTGTTTTCTTCCCACCTCCTAAGAAAACGGAAACTTTTCAACCATCCATGAAAAAAACTATATTTTGAACCTTGCGAAAATGATGCGCACGATCAATTGATTAGAAGTTTGCCTTGTTCAAATCATTCTTCTAGTATTTTGTGGTACAACTTTATTCTAAGACAGCAATTTCCCATGAAAAAAACTAAAATGATATCTTAGAATATATGGTGTTTCTTTAAGTTATATAGCTTGAAAAAGGATGAAGCATACCGATGGATATGGCCATTTGTAGTGTAACTCCCACCAGCTGAGTAGCTTTTGCCTAGCATCTTTGGGCAGTTTCCCTTTCTTCTTTTTCTTGGAAAGCTCTTGCTTAAGACTGCTCAAGTACCCACTATACTTCCTCAACAGGTGGTTCTTAAGCTCCCGATCTTCAGCACGTGGATCAATCTCAGGCAGTTCTGTTTCTCCACCACTATTGTCTTGATCCTCTTCCGAAGAACCAACACCCTCGCACTTCTCATCTGCACATTCATCGGTCAGAAAATGCACAAGGAAACGAAGTAAGCTCCAGGGTAACAGGAATGTCAGCAGAGAAGAAGTATATTATTTACCAACATACAACATTCCAACGTTTTTCGACCCACTTCAACCACAGCAATTGCATAAAACTACAACAAAATGACACACCAGAAGTAATCAACATGCTAATCTGGTAATTCTAAACCAACTCCGCAATTTCTTCCTTCCTCTACTCAATTCTTCTTTTTCAGCTACTCTGAGTCAATCCAAAAAAAAATAACAAAGAAAAAGAAGAAACCCAAAAAGAAGTTCCTTTCTCCAAATGGTGTTTATAATTAATGGACCACAATATTTTTGTTCTCAGAATTTAAGATGTCTCACAACATAAACATCCGCACACACGCACATAGAGAGAAACAGAAGGCCAAGAAAAAAGCAAACTTGATGAATGTTGACCTCCGTTGCCAAAGCAAGAACCATCTTTTCTTTACTAATTAGTGTTCAGTGTTTACTAGAAAGAAAAAAAGAAAGCAAAAAGAAAATAAATGCTACCCATATAATTTCATATTCAACACATGATTGCTCATTCATATACTTCCAATTTCTAGAAATATAAGGGATTAGTTCACACTTGTAGGATTTCAATTCAGATAATACAATGTTGAGTGCTCACGAAAATGGTAAAAACGCATACCCTGCATAATTATTTCATGAAACAGTCACAAACTGAGTATAGCCTTTGCTGATAATCTCAGTTATCAAGACCCAATGGACGCAACTAACTATTCAATACCTTCATTTCTTGCACAAACTGTATTAAACAATGCGTATGATTGACCAGAGCCAATGAGCATTGTCCTGCCCAGAGTGCAATCTTACATTCTTTCCAAGAACGAAAATAATAGCAGGTTTCTTTTTCCTTACTCTATCTTTAATTTTTTTTCCCCCCCCCAACCCAATTCTTACTTTCCACACCTCACAAAAATCCTCATTTCGACCACAACCATTAAATAAATTAAAATATTTGTTGGGGACCTAGCAAATTTTGAAATGCATTAAATGTATGTCAGAATTTCTAGACATTCTGCGGTTCATCTCCTCCCCCCCCCCCCAAAAAAAAAACAAAAAACAAAAAAGAGGAACAATGACTACAAGGACAACAAACAATAAAATTGTGAGTTCGCTGGCTTTATGAACATATAAAATGACAAAGATGTATACACATTAAGCTAAAAGATCACAACTCAAATGCCATCAGCTATGAAACAAATAAGGCAAACAAATAGGGAAAGAAAAGAAGAAACAGTATTCAAAGGTTTCATCTCTGCAGTTGATAGGCGATGGGTTGATACTGTTACAAGGATCCAAGGCTTAAAATGCTAACAAGGTATGCAAATTTATCCCTCAAATTCAATGTGACATATTCTTACCGTAATCATAACGTGGGAAATTAAGAAATTTAGATAAGAAGTCAAGGCAAAGCTGGAAGTTGATGAGGCTCTAAAGTTCTAATTTGGCAAATCCAAACAAAATTAGGATTAAATTAATTAAAGACAATATTTCCTAATGGGATAAGGATTGAGTTCCCAAATTGGACAAGGATTGAGTTTTCAAATCAGATAAAGATTGAATTTCCTAAAATATTACTGATATAATTAGGAAACCTAAACAAAGAAGGAAACTGACTGAAGATAAATTTCTCAAAGGTCAAGGATTGTCCAGAGAGCATTAACAAATTCCAGTGTGGTCCACATGCAAGCTGCAGGATGCGCAATGGTTCGAGCAGTCGAATTCGCTGAAAATTCTATTCCTAATCAGATTAAGTCTTCAGTTTCTATAAATATGCATCCATATACAATGTAAAAAGAGATCATATTTTATAGTGTCTTTAGGAGAAAGAATTTTGTAAGAGAGCTAAATTGTCTTTCTCCTTCTTCTACTCATTTTTTAGTTTTTAAGTCTTGGAGGATTCCAAACTCCAAAGTGCACTTTCTAAGGAGTCTGGAAATTTTTTCCATTTGGTTTAGGTGTATCGTAAAGTCGAACAAGAGGTCTAAATAATTTGTGCGAGGAGTCGAATAAGAGGTTGACAGAATTCATGCAAGGAGTCATAGAGAGTTTGAGTATGATCTTGTAACCTAATTATATAGCGGAAATTGTTTGAGGTATTTCCCTATATAGGGTTTTCCTCATTAATTCTTGATACTCTCTTTGTGATTGTTTGATTAATTGTGTTGCCTGGATTCATTATTGTTGATCTAGCCAGATTCGAGAACTTTCAAAGGCATACTTGATTAAATCGCTGATGCAACAGACCTCGTTATCCATACCAAACCTGGGTGGGTTGGGTTCTTGCAGTCAATTAAATATTTGTGACAAGCATCTAGGATTATGAGACCATTACAAGAAATCAATAATTCTGTATCAGTTCAAAATGTCCCTAATTTTCACAAGAAAATTATTCTTCCTCCTTTGCTCACACATCTACTACAAATTCTACCATCCTTTACAAGGAAGATGTAGCAGAAGATTTTTTTTTTTTTTTAAATTGAAACATAGAGGAGCAATCATAACTTGTTGAATTCACTGTTAAGAACGACATACTTCCCGTATCTCTCCCTAATAGTAAAACGATCATAATTATGGAACAAATGCTAAAAATTTGTGGTTAAAACCTGACCACAAGTTTTCTTCCTGATTTTTATTTCTTTAATCATAGTTTCCCAAAGCTGGCTGCATTATCTAAAGAGAGTATAGTTTTACTTCCAAAAACTGGACAATCAGCAGAATGGAGACAGAAGTTTAAAGCCAAATTAAGAGAGTAGCCACATTGGAAGGATGAGCAATCAGCAAAGGTACTTTTCCCTTTCGATTATATTACAATGAATTACATTTTCCTTCCTCGTCATAACTTAACCAAGAGATTAGGAAAGGTAATAAAAATTCGAAACACGTCCAATCCAATCACTTGGGTTGAGATGCCTTCCAAACAATCAAGTATTGAATCAGGTAGGATGAAGTGAGGAGAATGATTAGGACATAGCAGTCGCAACAAATTATCCAATTGCTCTTTAGTTGTCAGGTATTTACAGGGAGAAGAATCAAGTAGGAGGAGATAAATCCCCTTTATTTAGCTTTGCAGAAACAAGCTCGGATGTCATTTTGATAACATCTCAATTATATTTACATGGGCAAAATACCATTCATCTCCTCTGCGTCTTTCATCCAATGAAAAGCACTTTAAGCTAGACATTTTAGGCAATTGTAGTTGAAATCAACAAACAGATTGCTAGGGAGAACAATTTTCACATCATTTCATTAGCACCTATCCATCATGGTTTGTTTAGCCATTTAATAAATATTTATGACAACTACAATGTGCTTGTTTAGGTGCTACTGAAGCAACTGTCAAAAACTATAATGATTCAACCATGAACAAGGAATAAAGAATAACTCATATTACTAATTTTCCATAACATGAATGTCCATCATGTAATTGTGACATATGATATGGCAGATAAAAATATACACGAGAATTATGATTTATAGGATAGCAAAACAATTTAATCTCCTTGTCATCAAACTACAACCAATTAATTGTTCGTATGGTGTCCATTTAAACTAGAATCAACAAAGTGCGAACACTTCAGGATGGGTGTTCCTCTCTGAGATACGTATCGAATAAGCCAGTGACATAACAAATTATTTTATTATTTTTCATTAAATATATGATAAGACAAGCCTAAATTTGAGTAACTGAAACCCCATAAAACCAAAAATCTTCTATCTTATATTTTTTATTATGTTTTATATATATAAATCATATATTGATTAGTATTGTTGTAGATGTTGTATTTACATGTACAACTAATAAAAATGATAAAAATATATATATTGTTTGTCCTATTCCCAACATGTTGGTATATATTTTGTTCTGGTTTTGTATATTAATATGGGTGCGTTTGGCGCATTGAAAAACGCTGAAAATCTCTAAAAATCTTAAAAGTTATTACCTTTTTATCTCATTGCATGAATTACGAACCCACAATTATCTCACTTTGGTGTCACTACCAACCAGCACCCTATATATTAAATTAATCTTGTTGTAGATGTCTTTATATTGTATAGCTATAAAAATATATATAACATATATAAATATATATATTTTGTCAATATTCTCATCCCGTATAGTGTCTATATCTCATATCCGTTTGTGCTTCTTAGATTGGAATTAAATCCATCAAATTTCAAGAAAATTACAAAGTTATAAAATATGCTTCACAGGAAATAATAAAATGTTCTAGTAACTTTCTTTTGAGTTTCCAGAGGCCAATGCTACAAGCTAACAAAACAACATTCATATAGAGAATTACACTTAGAAAGCATTTAATGGAAAATTAAAATTAAATAATGCAACCACATTGGACCAAAGACTAAGATCACCACAACCGATGACTAACTTGCTTTTGGCACAATTGATGCTAAGAAATTTTGATATATATATATATATATAAGAATGCGGGAACAAATAAACTAGTAAGCACAAACTGAGCAAGCATATGTCAATTCCAAGTCAATATTCCCAGGGACAAAACAAATCCTGATCCAGATCTCTGCTTTTATAGGAAGAGCAATTTCTGTGGTATGCATAAGCGTGCATATCCAGGTAGAGGTTTGAATACCAAAGTATGCATGTAATTTTCAGGCATCTTCCCAGCATTTTGAGGCATTTTCTCATTTCTCAAGGAATAATTCTGGAGATTAAAAGTAACCAAAAAAAAAGATGGGTAGTAACAATAAATAATTGTATCATCAAAATTAGCACCCATGTTTAGAAACACATAAAAATCACATTACCATTTGCACCGTTATTAATTTTAATTGATAATGATTACAACTGCATTGGCTGGAGTATCATATGTTTGGAGTAGGATTGGCAAGGGAAAAAAAATGTTGCATAGGAGAAAAAAAGAAGAAGAAGAAAACATAAAATTTCAAATGCATATTCTTATTTGAATGAATCCAAAAATGTAAGAAAATAAAAATCATTCATCAAAAAATAATGTTTCTCCTTTAATTATTTTTAATTTCTCAAATTCAATGTCTTTTCTCTTACATTTTTTTATCACAAACCAAACAATACTATAAATTTTGAATCTCTTTCTTCCTTGACAAATCTTTGATCGAAAAGTCCCATGTAAAAAAATAGGAAAAGCAAAGCCGAGAACTATTTTTTTTTTTAATTTGAAACAGAAAAACAAAACTATTTACCAGCAAAAATAAATAAAAAAATGAAATGAGAACAGCTAAGAAATTAAAAAATAGTAAATATCCTTTCCCAAAAAAAAATGGTATATACCATACAGAAAGAAGCAAATACCATACAGAAAGAAGCAAATAGGGCAACCAACAATTCCTGACACAGCTGTACGGCAACATGGGGTAGCGCTGAAATGAACAGCATCCTATAGCAATACCATACAGAAAGAAGCAAATAGGGCAACCAACAATCCTGACACAGCTGTACGGCAAGGTGGGGTAGCGCTGAAATGAACAGCATCCTATGTTCTTCATTTTCCAAGGGCTAATTCGCCAGGCATAGATTGATGAGAACTTAAAAAATAAAAAAAAAAACAAATATTGTTTTCCTCTCAATAGGAAAGACAAATTCGACACTGTCCACCGGTCCATCTCAAGGCATATAACTTCCGTGAGAACTATAGATACAGATAGGTAGATACATACATAATCTCTCTCTAAGTCTATACATACACGTGTATGTGTATAAAGAATGATTTTTGGGTCAGGAATACTGCAGAATTGATAAAGGTTTAACATGATTAATTAGAGAGCACCAAATGTTTCATCATTGTTTTATATGCATATAATAAAGATGGTTCAGTTTCTTCCCATCGATTTGTATCACTTTATTACAGTTGGGAACTAAATCATGCCTTTTCACTATACACTCGTGAATCGCGATTAGGGTTTCGCCAATACAAATATATATAGATAGATCTATATAAACATTACAAAGATTTCTTCACTAGAAACGAGACATTAATGAGAATAAAAAAATACATATATTGGGCAGGCTTTCAGGTGTTATGAACTCGCATATAGAGTTTCTACTCTTCGGCTATGTTATTGTTTATTAGCCATATCAATAGAAACCCAACAAACCGAACTCTGCAAAGATCCAATTTGGGAAATGCAGAATTTTTTCAGAGATTAAATTAGTTGGAGAGAGAGTACCGGCGGTTAAGATCCGAACTGGGCCATTATTAAGCATGGCCAGTTGTGTTTCAATCCTTCGCATGAATTCCATAGCCTCTTGTAATGGCCTTGTAAGTTCCTCTCGATACTTAACCAGCATGTCGTAATAAGCCTCCTACAAATTTATTAGAATTTTTTACACTATATGTTTGGTTTGAAGAGAAAAATAGAATAGAAGAAGAAGAAAAGACTCAAAAGGACTCGGGAAAGAAGGGGGGGGGGGGGGAGAAGGGGGGAGAAGATGAAAGACTCCTTCAATATTCACCATGAATTGATCGAGTTCTGGGTCTTTGGAAGCATCTCTGCAAGACGCAGAAGCTCGCTGCCTAGTCTCAAATTCTTGACGGACCGCTGTGAGCCGCGCCACCACTTCCGGAGGAGCTCCGACCTAAATTAAACACCCACAGACAACCATATATATATATATATATATAAAGAGACAGAGAGAGAGTCAACACTTTAAAATGGAAACTCTTTATGGGGTTACTGGTATATTACCTTTTGACAATCCATGTAAGCTTCCAAAAGGTTGGAGTAGTGAGGGTGAGCGATGATCTTGGCTTTGATAGCTTCAACATCGTTCGAACCCTCTTGTTGATGGTGAAGCGTTTGGTGCCCTCTAATTATAGAAGGGTAGTGAAATTGTTGCTGACCATGTTGAGAAGTGCCCGCCTCAGTCTTCACAATTGGGTGCGGTTGGGATTCAGAATGATAACACTCACCCAATTGAAGATGAAAGGTGTTCATAGGCATCTGGGTCTGCGGTGATGATTACTCAAGTTGGACCCACTACTAGTTCTCCCATACACAGAACCGCCGCCCCCGCTTCCGCCACCACCAACGGGAAGAACTTGACCACCGTACAAGAAACTCCGAGCTGTGTTCTCGCTCAGATGACTATAATCTTCCATTTTTCAACAAACCCAGATCAGTAATGCCACAACCAAGACAACAACCCTAAAGCAAGAACTCCACAAACCCTAAAAGAGAGGACACAACTACACATCAACTGCCCAAAGAATTACGAAGAAACCCAGAAACCAAAACTAGGTTAATTGATAATTTCATAAGTACAAGAATTTTCCTTACGAAAAGCAAAATTTCAATAGTTGGGTTCGAGAGAGATTAGTTTGTGTAGTTGCACCGGAGCTTCGGACATGTTCAAGGTGAAGAATAAGTACGACGAGATACGATCAGATGAACATAGGAGGGGTCAAAGCTGACGGAGGCGGAGGGGGTGGCTAGGCCGGAACCGGCGACGGCTCCATCGTGGCCTTTGGGGTGGATGATAAGACGTTCTTTGTTGAAGAATAAAGAAATATTATGGAAATTATATTATATAAAAGAAAAGAGGACCCAGAAGATAAGGGCGAGTGACGAGCCAACTCCCTCCAGTTAGATTTTCCCCTCTTTCTTTCTGTTTTCTTTCTTTTTAACCCTCTCTTTTTTCTTTTTTCTTTTTTTTTTTTCTTCACGAGGATTTGGATTTTTCACGGTTAGGAACTGTTTGATTTATTTATTAAAAAAATGTCTCGATCTATTTTGCAATAAACAATTAGTAAAAGAACCCGTGATTTGAATCAAATTATACATTTCGTTTATAATATTATTATGAATAATGTTTTTTCTTTTATACTTTGGAATGTTTAAACTAATTTATATGTACCTTGACTAATTTTTACGGCTCTAAAATTAACTAAACAAGTGAATTTTCAAATACTTCAATTAATAATTATTAAAAAATAAACTCAAATCAACTTTTTGGAAGTTTCACACGCATTAATCCTTTGATCATAATTTAAATAGCGAACAAATCAACTTTACCATGCAAAAAATAATGCCAATGAAAAAGAAAATACATATCTTTAGGGTGTGTTTGGTTAATAAAAAGTTAGTCAAAAAGTACAATAAAAGTAGTAAGATGTGACATAAAGTTAATATGTGAAGAAATTTTGATTAGAAAAAAGTACAAAAAATTAGTTAAAATTAATGAATTTTTGTAAAAGTGGGTGCGCCAGATGGGGCCTTAATAGCAATTTACAAAAACTCTTGTGCACAAATTCTTTGGAATATTTGAAAATTTTTAATTCTCCCCTTTACAGTTTCCTTACATTATTCTTAATGCCTTTAAATATTTATCCGCAAATGTTTTTTTGATTATTAAAATAAAAACATTATGAGAAATAGTATTTAATAAAGTAATAAGGATAAATTATATTTGGTATTAAAAAATTAGGATTTTATAGGAAATCTTATGCAGTTAAAAAACTATATTATTCTTGTTTTTTGCTTCTCTTAAATAAGGAGTTTTCTTGTATAAATTTTCTAAAATATTTAAAAATACTAATTCTCTGATTTACAATTTTCCTAAAATATTGTCTACTACATTTAAGTATTTATTCTTAAATATTTCTTAATTATTAAAGTAAAAATAAAATTATTATGGAAAATATTTATTTAATAAAGTAAGAACGATAAATTATATTTGATATTTAAAAAAATTAGGCAACAACTACGGTAATTACCCACAGATGAGGAATAGTATAGCTTGTCCACAAAATAGGGAAAAATAACGGCTTTCGTTAGTTAAGGGACCTACAAGTTATTTCATATATAAATTTTGAAAATTAATTTCACATATAAATATTATTTTTATAAATAATTTATTTTAAAAAATTCGTTGGCGGAGGGATTAATGGTCAGATAGTCGAATGTGAGTAACGACCAACAATAAAAATGAAAATGGTGGCCGGTAACTAATGGTTGTCGATTATGGTGTATTGGTAGTTGTGGTTATAAACGAAAATAAAAATTTTAAAATACATTTTTATATTTTTATAAATTTTAAAAATAACTTTTACTTTTTTAAAAAATTAAATTGAAAACAAATTTACTAAATAAATTTTTGTATTTAGTTTTTAGAAAAATAAAATTGAAAACTGAGAATCCATTAAGGCTTAAATTGTGAAAAATTTTGCCTTAGATCAGTGACACTATTTGTGCGTCAAACTATTGAAAACTTACTCTCAAAATTTGAAGAATACTCTGTATTTACGTTACTTAGATTTATATAAATGTGCATATATATATATATATATACATATATTTTCCGAACTGAGATGAGCGTCCCCTTTTGAGAAGGGGGAACTAATTGAGAAGAATAATTCTGTGTTAGATTTGTAATTTTGGTTATATTATTATGTTTCAATTTTTTTTTCTACTCTAGCTTTGTTTTTGTATGAAATTTTTTTTTTTAAATGTCAATGTATTATTCCTTTCTACTTTCTTTATAATCTTTACAACTCAATTTATTCCCGTATTTTATTTGTCTGATTATACTTAATTTATTGTTCACTAGCGCAGCACATTTTTACTTATACTATGAATAATTTCTTATGGTATACATTTAGGAGAACGTTGAGTTTTAACTTGGGGTTGAATTGCATACTTTGTGTGATATGTTTGATGAAGAACTTTTATAAACCTTATACTTTATTAACTTGAGAAATAATCATGAATTGGTCATTTGTCATATCTAAAAAAGAATTCAATATTTAATAATTGTATGATATAAGAGTTAAGTACGTGTTTAAAATTGAGTCACATTTCTTATGTCATTACATTAGGTGAAATTTTCTAAATTCTTATGAGTTTTGAACTTATAGCATATTTTATGAGAATTTTAACATTATTCCTTTGGGTTCATTACCTTAATTTCTTCTAATAGGTTTCACATCATATTATTTTTATCTCAAGTATCAATGAATGCATGATTGTGGCCATAGCTATGATTTGATATATGTTATGGGATGTGTTGACCTTTAGGAATGATTGGAGGCATGTTTGAGTATTTGTAAGCCTCCCATTCTTGTAAATTATCCTTAAGACCTAGTTTGAAGATAAAATAATAATAATGATGAGAAATAAATTATTCTTCGCTCATTTTAAACTCGAATTGTATATCTAATCATTAACGTAAATAAGAGACCTTACCACTACTAGAGATAGCTAATCGGCGAGTGAAAATTCGGGCGACCGCTTTTGGCGGTCGCTATAATGTTATTAGCGACCACTTAAAGCAGTCGCTATATTGGGCGTCGCTAATCAAGTGCGCAAAAGAAAATGCGACGGAAAAATTCGGGCGACCGCTCATGGCGGTCGCTAATATCTTTTAGGCAACAGTATTAGCGACCGCTTTAAGCGGTCGCTAATACTCTAATTAAATCGGGCAGAACGCCTCTCTCTTTTTTTCCTCTCTTTCCCTCCCTCCTTTTCCTTTCCGTCCCCCGCGCTCTCTCCTCTCTCCCCCCTGCCCCTTTCTCCTCCCTGCCCTCCTCCCTTTGCCCCCGCTGCCGTAGCCGGACGCCGGCCGCCGCCGCCGCCACCGGTAAGTTCTCCCTCTCTCTCTCTCTCTCTCTCTCTCTCTTTCTCTTTTGTTTTCTCTTGTTCTTTGTTTCTCTATCTCTCTCTCTCTCTTACTCTCTCTCACTAATAATTTTTTTTTTTGTGTATTAGAGTTATTTGGAGGTCTCACTATCACACACCAGGTTTGATTTTTTTTTTTTTTTAGTTTGAATTATTTTTTTATTTTCTGATTTTTTTGTTTATTATTGGATGAATGTAAATATTTTTTTTTTTTTTTTTGTTTTTGTGGTTGGGGTTTGCTGATTCATCTATGCATGCATGTATATATTATTGTGTGTGTTTTTTTTTACTTTACTTACTCATTAATTTGTTAGTTTCATATATATGCTGTTAATGTTAGATGTTGGTTGTTTGATTGAAATGTTTTTTTTTGAATTGTTGGTTGTGAAATGTAATATTAATTGTTGAAATGTTGTTGTTGAATTTTTTTACTGTGTAACGTAATTTTTTTATGTATTTTTTAAAATTTTTGTATGTTGCTGTTTTTTTATTTTTCTATTTTTTTTTTAATTTTTTTATGTATTAGCGACCGTTAGAAGCGGTCGCTAATTGTCTGACGTTTTTAACTAAAGCGGTCGCAAAAAATTTAGGCGGTCGCTAAAACTTTTTAGCGACGACCCAAATGCGACTCGCTTGACGCGGTCGCTAAGCCGTCGCTAATACTTTTAGCGACCGCTATTTACCTTTAGCGACCGCTATTTTACCACAAGCGGTCGCTAATACCCCTCTTTCCACTAGTGTACCCTTATTGTATTAGAAGGAGCAAGTTTGATTGATTTGCTCGAAAGTAAAAAGTAGAGAAGGAATGAAAAATAAAACAAAAATAAAAATTTGCAAGACAATTTAATTTATTAAAATTCATTGTCTATATAATCCCCATGACAAATATATATAAGAAATCAATTTACCCCGAAAGGGGTAGTCGAGTTGGTTCGAATAGCGGACTAAAGGGCCTGGGACCAATAAGTTCAGGGTTCGACTTCTTTTGGGGACAGTCCTTCTTCTAATTGTGGAGAGCCATCTAACAGCCTTCTCGGCTGAGCCGGTCTGCCAGGGCTTACCTAGGCTGGTTTATCTCCTCGTGATTCTTTGTCAGTTAGGGTCACGGGGCGGGCTTCACCCAGTGCGCACCTATGGATAGCGGTTGCAGACTTCTCTTCGACCCCAGAAGAAATCAATTAAAAAACAAAAATAACACAAGAAAAAATGAAAAACAAAATAAAGACCATAAGATCGAAATTGTGAAAAAAAGTTTCAATGGTGTGTGTTTAAATGCTAAATTGGTGGAAAGTAAGAAATAACTTGCCTCCAAGATGATATTGGAATTCCTATCATTTGTTTAGCAACCCATTAAACTTTTGTGAAGTTACAACTTTTGAAACACCTAAATGACCCATAGAAAAGCATGTTTCCTAGTCATGTTTGATATATTAATTATGTGTCATGTTATGTTTCTTTTTACGCATGAATTGTTTAATTGTTCTAAAAGGGAGAAGGTTGATATCACTTTTCGATATCAATTAGATAATTGTGAGGTCAAGGGTCGATGGATTAAAATGTAACAAATTACATGCCTTCACTTTTTTTTTATTAAAAATATATAATTGTATCTCGACCACTAAATTTTTATCCAATAATCTCAACTAAGCAATGTCAACACCCAATATCCAATTGTTATCTATCTTGGAGAGTTAAATGTGCAAATTAAAAAGACAGCATTCTATTATATTTCGTAAGAAAATGTTTCTTCAAATATTACTTTTTTTCTAAATCAAAAAATTACATAATTAAATAAAAAGTGCATTCAGTAATTAATTTTTCAACAACTTTTGGTGAAAAGTTATTAACTAAATTGTTTATATGTTTGGTAAAAATTAGTAATTTTTGATAACTTTTAATTATTTAGTAAAAAAAATTAATAACTTTTTAGAATGATATTGTCCAAAACAGCTGTTAAAATTTGAAAGTTGATAAAAAAAATGACTTTTGAAAATTACTAAAAAAAATACTAAAATTTTAACAACCAAACGGATCCAATAAAATAATTATACTTTCTCCGAACTTATTTTATTACATTTCCTTGGTTACTCTTTTCTACGCCAAAAATGCCAACGTAGAGCCCATTTGGTGGTGGGAGAAAAAAAAAATCCAACTTTCAACTTTGTTTTAGGTTTTTTTTATTTTTATTAAAATTTACCAAATATATAAAAAAATGACGAGACACAAAATCACCAAATATTTCTAACATTCTTTAACTTTGTCTAACTTTTTTTTATTTTTTTACAAGTTTTTACTAAGTACAACTTTCAACAAAAGTAACATTGATAATATCCAAAAAAAAAAAAAAGTTACAAAAAGTTAGAATTTTTTTAATTTATCAAACACATTTTAATACATTGTCATGTATTATTGCCATTATTAATACATCGCAGATAAGTAGTCATATAACTCAAAGTTCATACATTAGCCTCATTCCTTGTACAAAATTAAGATGAATAATATCGTTATCTCTTCACAATTCCTGTTACAAAAAGTTGGAGACAAGAATGCACCCCCAAAAAAAAAAGGTACAATTTTATACTAGGATCAGTGCATATTAGGTTAGTTTTTACTAAGTGTTTGATAATAATTTATAAAAGTTAAAAAAAATTAATAACAATTAAAGAAAATAAGTAAAAGTTAAAAAATTATTAAAAAATTAAAAATATGTTTGATAAAAAATTAAAAAAATAATTCTTTAACAAAAATTATTCAGCCATACACCCTCGTCCTACGGTCAATATTTTCCTGACCATTTTCACTGTCCAAAATACAAAAAAGTAAATTTTGTCAAAGTCATCAGTATTTTAATTACGATGCACTAATTTATTAGACCTGCTGCTGCGGAAGCCAGAGTTAACAGGCCCCACGTTTGCTGTTGGAACGGCCTATAGAAGACTCATAACTGAGACCATATGCTGTTTCAAAAAAAAAACTGAGACCATATGCTTCGTAGCACCATGTGCTTGGGTACTCATGGGCGGATTTGGTTTCCCTTAATTTTTAAATAAAGCTACACTTATGTCTAATCCTTACATTCATATTTATATTCTGTCAATTTATACTGATCACTATCCGTAATAACTAATACATTTGATTCAAAATCATTTTTTTGGATAACTAAACCGGGAGGGAATGGGACTCGAACCTAAATCCATGAGCAGGCAACACAAAATTATTAACTACTAAGTTACAGACTACACCCCATTTGATTCAAAATTATTATAGTCGTTAAATGTTGCCTTTCATTTTTTTTTTTTCTTTTTAATGGACAAAACGCTTTTGTTACTATGAAGGTAAGAATTAGGTATAAGCGTAGCATTACTATTAATTTTTTTTATAATTTTTTTGTTATTTTTAATCTCAACTGTTAATTTTATTTAAAAACTAAAACAAATAATAAATAAGACCCATAAAAGATTGTGTTGTTAACCTTTAAACAAAATTAACCGTTTAATAAAAAATAACAGAAAAATTTTTTTTGCGGGGAGCCGAATCCATTAAAATTTATACCACAGCTAATATATATATGTGTCATTTATATTTGGGTTGTTTGGAATAAAAAAAGTGAGATAAATTGTGGTTTGGAGAGAATTTGTAATACGTACAATGAGAGAAAAAATTGATGTAATATAAAGTTAATAAAAATTTATAAAATTTTTTAAAATTTTTCAACAAATCAAACGATCCCATTATATACATATGTCATTTATACCACAGCTAAGGGGCTGTTTGGCCAACTTCCAAATACTAAAACTCACCAAAAGTTATAAAAAATTTGTACTTTCTTCCAATTAAATTTTGTCACATATCACCTTTACATCAAATCTTTGTACTTTTATTGTACTTTTTGGACTTTTTTTTTTTTTCAACCAAACACTCCTAATATATAGGTACTACTTTCAACGGTAAACAGTGAAAAAGTTCTGACCCTGGTCAAGGCAAGTAAAGCATCAAGCACGGTTTGCGATGACTCGATTTAGCAGAATAACCACGTAATCATATTTACCAAATAATCCAAATTACATAAAAATAAAATAAAAATAAAAATAAACTAATTTATCTTTTACTTTGTACTGATTGGTAATTTTTTTTAACTTAGAATTTACATCGATTTGTTACAATTTTCAACAAACTGTGTAGTTAATAAATAAATTGAGGGTATTTAAACCTACCTACAAGATTCAAGCACTGAGTAAAATAGGGTGGGAGTCAACAGAAATCGAACTCATGACCTTCAATTTTACGATTGATCTCAAGTACCACTGGTCTATCACGACGAATTTTTACGGATTGATAATTATTTATGTAGTCAGGCAAGTTAATATTGAAATGATTAGAATCCTAATCTTAAACCAATTTCTTACCCCTAAGGATTTTTTATCATCTATAATGTACCCGCTTTAAGTCGCATTATTTAAATTGTAAACTCATATTATTAAAATAGTAAAGTGTGCAGTTTAATTAAATTGCCGTTCTTAAACCACAAAACGACTATCATGGGATGTTAATCTGATTTATTTTCGATTTGGATAGTGAAATATGATATTTTTCTACATTCATATGCATATAAATAAAAAGAAAAAATTGTGAAATAGTAAGGTGACATTTGGTTTATTTTTTTATTTTTCGTATTTTTGTTTTATGTGTTAAAAATCTCAAAACGAAGAAATAGAAAATGCTCTATTTTCTTTATTTTGAGATTTTTCTCATTTTTTTGTTAAAAATTCTTAAAACGACTTTTTACCATTCTTTACTTCATGTGTAAAGTCATTTTTTGTTTTCGAAAATAAATTTTGAAAACACAAGTAACCAATTGCGTTTTGACCTGTTTCATTTGTTTTCAAAAGTACAAAATGAAAAATGAATTCAAAACAGAAAATGAAAAACAAAAATAGAAAATAGAAAATAAAAAAATAAACCAAATGTGCCCTAATTTATTTACTTAAACAATATTGAATTTAATTTATCTTATTTATCTTGAATATTTGAAATCAGAACCAATTATTGTAATTATGTTATGAGAATTATATTATATTTTATTATTTAATTTTTTTATAGATATATGAGGTGTGTTTGGTATACGTGGGGTTAAAAATTATAAAAATATTATAAGAGTAATTGTTAATAATTATTTCCGTAACTTTTCACTTCTTTTATCTTATTAATTGAAAAGTTAACATTTAATTGCTTAAGATAAAAATTTTATGCATTTAAACTTGTATAGCCCTAACTTTAAGGGAAAAAAAAGTGAAATTTTAGAGAAATAATAGTTATCCCTTTAAATTATATATCAAATGCAACCTTATTGTTAAAATTACCCACTACACATCATACCATGTTGGCATATTGGTGTGAGTTCTAAGTATATAATTCTATTATAATTCCATTCAAATATTATAAATAATATTGTCTACTTTGCACGTTAGCTCACATAATTTTAAAATGAATTATAATATGTGAATTTCATGTCGTATATATTTTGGCGCTCTTCTCTACCATGTTGTCATGCCTGAGACAACGTGAGACAAGAAAAATTTTACTTCAAGAGGCTTTTGTAGAAAATTCACATTAAAACAAATTAAAATCACTTACCCTTAATTATTATAATTAAAAATTCATCTTACAAATGAGATTTGATCAAAATTTATAGTACAAATCCTACATTATCTAAAACATCAAATTACATATTGATATTCATACTAAATTGTAATTTTAGGCGTATGGTAAACTTACAAAAAATTCTAACATTCTTTATTAAAATTTACCAAGCATATAAAAATATTTACTGCACACAAAATCATCAACTTTCTCTAACTTGTAATTCGTTTTTTTAACGTTTACAATTTTTTACCAAATATATAAAAATGCCAAAAGTGATACGTATCAATATTAAGATAAAAATTATCAAAAGTTAATAAAAATTAATTTTCCAAACCAGCCCTAAATATAAAGTAATACAACATCCTTTCTTGTAAAAAATATATATATATAATGTACAGTAATCATGAATAGAGAATCTATAATTTTCATTTCACAATGAATCTTAGACAACTTTAGATTTAATACATATACATGACATTTGTGGATATATGAGAAGAAAAAAAAATTACGATCAATCCATATTTATTAATTTGAATTTAACGTGATTCAACTATTGTAGATGTTGTAGATCTAATAGTGGCGAAGTTTTGTCTAAGTAGGCCCCTCTAAAATTTAGAAGTTGTAACAAAATGTGTTATATTTCTCATATACGTTTTAATAAATTTTATTGTTTGAATCTAGAAATACCTTACACAGGGACATATTTTTCGATCTCCTCCAGAAAAACAAAAAACGAATAATGATATGTGACAAGAAAAGTCATTGAAAAAAATATCACAATCTTGAGATAGCTTTGTGGACTTATTTTTTTTAAAAAAAATAATGAATTAAAATTTTTTATTACTAAAATATAAAAAGAAAATGATTATAAAATATTTAAAAAAAAAATCTCATATGCGTATACAATGGAAGGTCACCTAAGCGGAGAGGTGACAAGAATGCGGTGCATGGCTGGTTTTATACCCGAGTGGGCTTCTAAACGTCACATATTTGTGTAGCTGGCGGCGACCAGCACCCACCATCTTCCCAACATGCATGTGTAGAGAAAGAGAGAGAGAGAGAGAGAGAGGGAGGGAGGGTTCAGGTTCACTGTGGAACTATAGTTTTGGTTTGGGGAAGGCAAGAAGGTTGGGACCCACAACACTCCCGCAAGTCCCGCGCTCCTCTGGTCCTTGGTGGGGTTTCGTCTAGTCACAGTGAGGAAGTGAGAGAGTGTGAATGATAGAGATTGGTACTTGAGGGCTTTTATAAATTCTTACCATACATATTTATATATAATTTTTTCTGGGAATAGATTGGACATCTCCAGTGAGCACTGGAGCTTAAGCTTGACTGAGGTAATGCCGTGCTCAGTTGTCCGCTCGCTGCAGCCAGCCTTTTGCAGGCCCTTTCTCTCTTCGCCTCTTCCCTATGCAATACTGTATGCGCCACACACCTATGAATATTTTGCATTTAATAATCCGTGAGAATGCATAATTTTATAGATTATTAAGAATTAAAAAATATACATATTATATAGTACTAAACGTAATCCAATTTATTTTTTAATTATTTAATTTCTTTAATTGTTTTTCAATTTATCCTTTTTTATATCGGTATTTTTAATATTTTTAGTATTTTATTGTATTATTTATTATTATTAAGTTAAAAAAAAAGAAAGAAAGAGGATATTAGACCTACTTACCAAGAGAAATGTTGAGTGAGCGAGAGGGAAGAGACCCGATTACTCTATAGCCACGCTTGGATGCGGAGAAAGTCAGCAATCAAACATTTACCCGGCCCATGGGTGAATCTCACATCTTTGTCATGATTTGACAATCAAATTTATCTCATGACAACCAAACTTACCCCTCTCTTTGTTATTTCTGGATTTTTATTTTTCTTCCCTCGCAGTCTTCTCCCGAATAAAATTTGGGTGTCCTCAATCCTAACTAAATTTTATCCGAGAGAATGACAATTGTTTTGACATTTTTATTCCTCATTAATTTGATCAAAGTAAATATAAGACTAATAAAAAAATAATAGATAAGTCAAAAAGTCAAAATAAATATAATTAAAAATAAAATTAGATAATAACTAATCATTCAAAAGTACATATTTAAAAAAAATTGTTTAAATAAATTTATAAAAAATTAAATTTTCAATGAAATAAATTTGAAAGTACAATTTTTGTTTATAATTATTAATTTTTTATTTTTATAAAATATTCATTTTTTTTAGTTTTTACAAAATTAATTGGATTTAATAAATATATTTCAAAATAACTAATATAATTTTATTATTTATTAAAATTTTAATCTATATTGAATTAATTAATTTAATTTTATTATTTCTTTGAAATTTTATTAAAAATAAACATTTAAATTAAAATTTTGGATTTGCTACATGGCTAAGATTATATTTTCTCTCACTTTTCCCATATTTTTTGAATACTTTTTACATAAAAGATTTTAAATTAATATTTTAAAAAATTGATAATAATTGTAATAAATGCTAAAATTTTATACCTTAATATCTTTTGATTGGTGATTTTTATTTTTTTAAAGTTATTTTTACACTTTTCATGTAGATTTGCTTTATAAATATAAATTTAAGTTATTTAAACACTAAGGTATATTTTGTGCATTTAAGCACGGACAATTGCTAATAATATATATTTTATGATAATTTAGTATGAATTAATTAATTTCATATTAAATTAATTTAATTATTTGTTAAAAATAATTTTAGTTTAATACAATATTTGAATAAAATAATTCATTTTAATATGATGTAATAAAAATGGACAAAGTGTTAAAATTGACAAAATATTTGCAATAGAAAATAGAGTGAAAATTTTTCACTTTTTTGTTTACGTTTTTTTGTTTAAGTTTTTATTTTTTTTTGAAAACAAAAAACATAAACAAATTTAATAAACATGTTTCTATTGCTAGTTTACAAATTTTAAAAAATATAAATAGAAAATTTAATTTAATTGTTTATTTTTAATAAAATTTTAAAAAATATTAAAGTTTAAATATATTCTTTTAAAAATAAAAAAAATTTAGTTAATTTTATCTAATAGGTTTCATACATTGTTTAATGTACAATTTTTTTATTTATTACAAATATTATCATATTTTTAAAAATATTAATTTAAAAATTTTATATATAAAAAGTATTAAAAAATATATGGGAAGAAAGAGATTATATTTTAATTTGATGTGATTGAAAAGACAATCAAAGTAAATAAAAAAAATCTTTACAATTAAATAAATCTAACGGTTGAAAATATATAAATATCAAATTAATAAACCATATTCTTATATAAATACATGTTATTTCTAGATAATATATATAAAAAAACAGCTGTTACAGTCAAATTTTGATTTAATAGTGGTAAAGTTTTGATGATATAAGATAAATGTTAAAAAATATTTATTTATTTATTTATTTTCATAAAATTAATTTTCTATTTAAAAAAATATAATTTATATAATTTTACTAAATATAATATACATATATAAAATTTGAATTTCATAATACACCCCCAGACCCCTGTCATCTCATCTCTCACGCTTTCCCGTCTCTCTCTCTCTCTCACTCTCACTCTCGCGGAAAGCAGCAACCGGGAGCTTGTATCCCGCAAGCTCAATCACAGCCGTTCAATTCTTTAAATAAATCTCAATCATTGATCTGAGATATATATATATATATATATCAGATCACTGGCTTATTTTGTTGGCTCCATTTGAAACTTTACAAAATAAAATAAAATCTTACAAATCTCTACAAATACGAATTACGAGATAATAAAATTTAAAATTTTCACTCATTGCATGAATTACGAGACATTTACTTTTGTAATTTTATTTTATTTTATATATTTTTATACAACTCCAAACACACTCATAGATATAAAAAGTATCCACGTGAATCCCACTCCTAATCGAAAATCAAAGTGGCTGGAAATTGTGGGTAATTTCAATGAAATTGCATAGGCTTCGTTTGGAGCTAAATAAAATAAAATAAAATTTTACAAATTTCTATAAACACAAATTATGAGACAGTAAAATTTAAATTCTTCACCTATTACACGAATTACAAAATATTTATTTTTATAATTTTATTTTATTTTATACACTTTTATATAATTCTAAACACACCTATAAATAATGCCAAATTCTAACTTTAAGCCGGTAAAGGATCGGTGGCAAATGCGTTGCCTAATACGCCATTGTAGTAAGGAATTATTACACGCACATGTGGCCGATGCTATTGTACTTTAGAACTAATTATAACATGTCTCCATTCTTAAGGTTTCTCCGATTATTATTCTTCTGGTGAAAGTATTGCAAGATATGGAACACAAATTCCAAGATAAGTGAAGAATGATAAGTTAGCTAGTCTGTTCATTTGGTTGACCAAATGCTCAAACCAAGACGAGCATAGGGCTGCTCTACTTGGATGCCTTCACCCATCAATGGTGCTACATTAAATTATGATTAGGAATGAGTGGTGTATAATTTAACCAATAAAGCTTGCCACCCATGAGGAAAAAGGCAATATGCATGTATGTATGTATGTATATATATATATATATATATGATCTCTTGGTTGTATATATGCATAGGGCTACTTAAATTATGATTAGCGACGAGGGGTGTATAATTTGACTAATAAAGCTTGCCACCTATGAGGAAAAAGGCAATCTGTATGTATGTACATATATATATATATATATATATATGATCTCTTGGTTGTATATATGCATAGGGCAACAATAGTGAAACTATAGAATTGTTCTAATTATTAAAATTAGGATCAAAAGGGTAATCAGGATTCAAATTTTCTATTTTACTTAATCTTGCAAATAGAATTTGAGATTAGAATCACTTGGTAATAAATGAATTTTTTAATAAATTGTTATTTTAAAAAGTCTGAAAAAATTTTTAATAACATTGCACTGTTTTGTATTATTATAAAGAGCAATTTTATGCTATTAAAAAAGATAATTAAAACTATCAGTTACCAGAATGACTGAAAGGGATTAAAAATTATTGCTTGTAGATATTTAAATCACTAAAATAGACTATAATTATAAGATTAACATTGACATATCACTTGAGAATTTTTTTTGATAAAATATATTTTCTTGCCTATAAAACTCCTTCATAATCGTTTTATTTACAGTCATTCATTAATTTACTGTGGCTGGGTTCATTGTTACGAGTTTGTATAATATATGTAAACTTATGGTAGATAAAAAATAACTATATGTATTAATTATTATGAATATAAAATTTAATTGGTAATTGTAAATTCTATAAAATTAATTGTGACAAAAATTATCATTATTCATAATAAAAGGAAGAGTAATAAATATTTCGTAATAAATTATTAGAACCCATTATGTGATGAAAAAATTTTTATGACACGTATTAATTAGGTGTATGCATTCATCAATTTTATATAAAAAGATTTTTAAAACAACAGGAGACGTGTCACGACACATGTCAACCGAGAAAATAAAATATAACAAAAAAAAAGTATGTATTAGTAACGAAGTCCATAGATATTTGAGTAATTAAAAAAATTAATACAAAAAATAATATTTAATATTCAAACACTATAAAAACAAAGCAAAAAAACACTTTTTAATTTGTCAATAAAAGATATACACACCAGCTAATTTGGGGTCCGTTTAGAGGTTCAAAAATTAGTAAAAAAGTACAAAAAGTTACATTTTATAATTTTTAGTACATTTGGTAAAACTGTAATTTTTCCCACTTTTTACTTTGCTACAGTAAAAAATAAAACAAAAAATTTTATCGAACACACAAAAATTATCACTTTTTTACTCCAATACAGTAAAAAACTTACCAAATACACAAAAATTATCACTTTTTTACTTTATTACAGTAAAAAATTTATCAAACACCTAAAAATTGTAAAAAAAATGCTAAAAATTACACTTTGTTCCACCAAATACACAAAAAAATGTAACTAAAAAAACACACAAAAAAACTACCAAAAATTTTACTTTTTTGCTAGTTTTTAATCCTCCAAACGGGCTCTTGTTTAAGAAAAAACCCAAATGCCCCTCGACTACATCAGAATTAAAGACTCTTTATAACTCACCAAGCAAATTAAAAAATAAAAGCAAAACACAAAAATAATGAATTAAAATAGAATAAAACACAAAACAAAATAACCCAAAAAAAAAAAAAAGCAGTGTCAATCCCCCATAATATTCTAACATGGCAGTATAGATTTAATGGGAATTAAAAAAAAAAAAAAAAAACTAAATAAGAATGGCCGTTAAATATTGCCGTTGCTAGTTCAATTAATTCTTGTGTTTTTCCATGCAGCCACCATGTAATTATTGCTGTCATTATCCTCCATATCAAAGCAATCTGGTTGAAAATCCTAACTAATGACACCAACTAAAGATATTTTATCTTTTAATAATTGAGGGTTAAGCAACCAATCAGGATTAATCAGCCAGAAGAATCCAAAGAGATGCATTAAAAAGCTACGTGGACTAGTATCGTCCGTTCACATTACTACCTGGCGACTCAAAGCAACAATTATTAGTCGGATTACTGATCCTCCTTGCATCCAGCTGCTTAGCATTTCAAACCCCAGAAAGGTTTGCTTTGCCATTACAACTGTCTTTTGCCTTTCTTAAGGCTAATGGTATTAGCATAACACTTTTTGAACTTAAAATTTATGGTCTAATAATAACATTTTTTTATAATTTATTAATTAATTAGGTTTTTTGAAATAACTTATTTATAATCAATTATTTTATTTAATGAAAAATTTTAATAAAATAGCATTACACAACACTTGGAGAGCAATGGCAATATTATACTTTATTATATGTGTATATATATATATATATATATATGTTGATAATTCTACATTGTTCTGAATGGATAAAACAAATGCTCCAATCCTTTTTAACTGGGTGTAATATTTTTCATTTATTTTGTTGTTCCCTTGTCTCCCACTAATAAACAAATTAAAGGAAGAGGTTAAGAGTCACAAGTGCTTAGTCAACAAAGTATACTTTACGTAAGGGAAAGAAGTTGGATGGTTAAATCACTTCAACAGTGCACAAAGTAACCAATGCGGACTCATCACTAGTGACTAATTAATAATTAGGTAAGGATTAGAGCACCGAATTGGTTCTGAGGGGGTGTTTAAATTCTAAAAAAATACTAAAAAATTTTAATTTTTACAAATTTTTTTCTAATTTTTTAACTAAATTTCATCATATGTCACTTTTACATTGATTTTTAATTTTTTTTTATTTAGGCTGGAGTGCGAAAGGGAATTCAACTACTGAAGTGCTAACATTCCTGATTTTTTTTGTAAAGAATCTAATGGTTTTAAATTAATTTGATTAAAATTAAATTTTTAATCAAAACTTATTGATTCAATCAAATTAAGAAAATAAAAAAAATAAGATTAAAAATTAATTATAATCAAATTAAATCAAGACCATTAGATCATTTGAAGAAAATCAAGACGGTTTGAAGAAAATCAAGACGATTGATACACAACATTTCAATAGTTAAAATTCCTTTCGCACTTTAAACTCTTGTAATACGAACTAAAAATCATGCGAGTTTGATAGAGATCGTATGATAAAATAGGGATATTGAAAGATTTTTTAACAGAGAAAAAAATCATGCGTTTCCTCTCATACTATCTTTGAAATTTAAATTTGTAAATAAAGCAAAAAAATAAAAAAAAATATAGAAACAAAATTGAAGGAAAAAAAAGTTAAATATATTGTTATTTTTTTAGTTGAGTTAGAAAAATAATAAATAAATATTTATAAAAAATTAATTTTTATTTTATTAAGTATAAAAAAGTAACATGAACTACTATTTTTTTTTTCTCTTTTTTTGCTTCCAAAAATCTATATTCCAGACATAACGTATTATTTGATCATGTAAATTCACTCATTTTCATCACTTGATGAATGGCATATCTATCTTTTTTGGCGAAATGGGTTACCTTAAAAGGCTTAAATTTTGCAATCTAGCTAGGAACTAGGAAGCACTTAAAGCTAAACCCAAAAAAAAAAAAAAAAATGTTTCAATTAATTCATAAAAAGACAAAGCAGATTGCATCTGAAACACTTTAACCATCATTGAAAATGCTCCATCGTTCATCAAAATCTTAGTCATTAACCAAAGTATGAAACAGACTAATATATAAATATACTACATTTAGGAGCTAGTTGTTCCCTATCCTAACCCATCACTTGGACATGCCCAAAACCGTTAATTAATTCAGTGGCCCTAGTTTCTGTGCATGATTGATTTGTACGTGATTAATTGATAACAATATATATATATATATATACATGTACATGTATCTATAAGATTCCCCTTTCCATAAATTTTAGGGGCTTTGCATTGATATTTAATTTGACATTTCTTTTTATATAAAGTAACCAGCACTAGTGCATTTTTTTATTAGTACTGCATGGACTTTAAATTTCGACCTTTTAAGTAATCTCATCAATTAATGTAATTTTGTAATAAAAATATATATATATTTTTTCGGCTCAAGTGATTGTCCCACAATAAAGTGAGATTATTCCAATCAATAATTTTGACAGCAACTTTTTAATTGTATAATTTACTCCTTTCAGAATGGTTAATTATTGGAAACTCTTTTCCTTGTTACACTTTAAAAGTCCATTATCAAATAATTAGCAACCCTAATGATGTTTAAAGACTCAACAGAGAGAATCTAATACTGACTTTTTCTTTAATTTAATATAATCAACGGGAAATCTAAGCCGGCCCAATTATGTGGATTTTATTTTTTAATTTATGGTGTGTTTGCCACAATGGTAGCCAACAACTTTTTGCAAAATTATAATACAAAGAAATGATATGTAGCTGTTGTCCTAAAGTCTTCAACTAAATTAAAAGGTTACTGCTGTTGGATTGGATTAAAGTAAATTAGTCGGATTTTATATATATATATATATATATACACACACATATAGGATATCAACTTTATATGTACGTGAACTGTTAAAAGAGTTCCTCCTTCTTTTTCTTCTTTCTCACGTGAAAATCGTGTGCATAAAAGAATGGAATGGATCACCTTATGATTTTTTTTTTTTTTTTTAAATTCTGGCCGCTCCAGGTGAGAATCGAATCTGGGACCTGAGTATATCACCCAAGCTTCAGACTTGACTCTCGCTCCACTGGGCTAATCAGGGGTGGGTGATCACCTTTGGTTTAATTAGTACAATAGTTAAAAGTACAAATTCTAATTATCAAATACTAAAATAATTTTTAAATTAGGAATTATCCTAAATAATTGAGAAACTAAGCAGATACCAAAAGCTTTTAGGAAGATATAATTGTGAATTATAATACACAAACTAGAAATGTTTTAATAAGTGAATATCTTTTGTAATATAGTTTGCAAAATGTTGTTGCTTCATATATATATATATATATATATATATAATTTGGGGGAATAACTCTCAAATATTTACAAATAACAACCAGTAGATTTCTTTGATGTCCAAACAAAGCTTTAGAAATTATTAATGCAGATTTCTTTAATGTTCAAAAGTTGCTTTTTTTTGGGGGGTAACTTTTAAATTTTAGCAAGTTTTTGCTTGTTTAGTAACTTTTAAATTTTATTAGTTTTTTTATAAAAAATTTCAAAAGTCTTTTAACTTGTTACTGAACAGTTAAAATTACTATAATTACTAAAATTTTCTTTAATTTTTTAACAAACAATCAAGCATTTCTTAAAATTGTCAAAATTTTTAAAATTTTATATGCATATGTATATATTTTTTAACCAAACGCACACAGACTTTGGTCTTTTGATCCAACAATCTCACTAGTTGATCTTTAAATATTCCTCAATTGTGTCGATCGGCGGTCATCAATTAATCCTACTAAATATCTTTTAACCCATCTACATTATTTTTTTTTTAATTCCTTTCTTAAAATAGAGAAAGGGGACTTTAAGATTAGTTTTCAACATGAAAATAAAATATTATGAATGATTATTCTCACATTTTTATTTTATTAATTTGTTTTACATATTTATTTGAGAGAATGATCATTTCGTTCTATTTTCTTGTATTAATCTGAGCCTTAAATATTTGTATTAATATTTTTATATTCTCTTTATTTTAAATAAATAGCATAGTACATTTTAAATTTAGAAAGTCACATTACATTTTGTATATATTAAAATAGATTTTAAAGAATTTGACGCAGAGTGTTTTTAAGTATAAAATATTTAAATTAGAAAAATATCACATTTTACTATATTTTACAAAAAGATAATGTTATTAGACCAAAAATATATCAAAATAGTATAGTTTTAATTAAAATAGATTTTTATATATTTCTTATTTTTAAATAATTAGCCAACAAATATTTCATCTTATTTTATTTTATTTTATTTTTATTTTGTGACCTATCTTTTTAATTGTATAACATTGTTATTTAAACAAAATGTTAAAAAATGTTTTTTTATTAACAAGACAGATGATCCAAATGTGTGTGAATAACGATTATATAATAAAAAAAATTTATAGAACAATATACCTCATTGATTTGATATTTATATATTTTTAATCGTTAGATTTATTTAATGGTCAAGATTACTTCATTTTCTCTACACTTTTGTTGTCTTTTAAGTTACTTCACAGGAAAACATAATTACTCGCATTTCCCATATATTTTTTTAAGTATTTTTTACATAAAAGTTTTTAAGTTAATATTTTAAAAAATATAATAATATTTGTAATAAATAATAAAATTATACACATTTATTAAACAATATACGGTATTAGACAAAATCAACTAATTTTTTTATTTAAAAAAATTATAATTAAACTTTAATTTTCTTTAAAATTTTATTAAAAATAAACATTTAAATTAAAATTTCAATTTTAATATGCTTAAAACTTAAATTTTAAATACATATATTTTTATATTGTTTGTATCATTTATAAAATAAGGAAACTTAAAATTTTGAATTTGAGATATTTTCAACTGTTAACTTTGTGCAATGACCATGATTATTTTTCTTTTTTTTTTCTCTATTTTAGTTGTCTTTTCGGTCATTTCATATGAAAATATATTCTCTCATTTTTTCATTTTTTAATACTTTTTATATAAAAGTTTTTAAATTAATATTTTAAAAAATGTGATAATATTTGTAATAAATAAAAATTTTTTTATACTTTTATTAACACTATATGGATATCTTAATCTCTTTTAATTAGTAATTTTTATTTTTATAAGTTATTTTTATAATCTTTTATATAAATTTGTTTTATAAATTTAAATTTAAGTTATTTGCACGCTAAATTATATTTTTATACCTTTAGGTATGAGTAATTACTAAAATTCTAATAATTCCTCCACAATAAAATAATGTGATTTTTTTATTAAATAATTCTAGTACGTACTCTAAAAAAAATTATTGCAAAAGCACTCGAGACGACTAATATGAGGGTAAAAATTGATAATAATAATAATAATAATAATAATAATAATAATAAGATTAAAATAAATTTCTATTTATGTGTAATGTATATGCAATTATAGAAAAGAGAGAGGGTGACATAAATCTCGTGACATGAGTCGTTAAATTTTAATCTAATGATCTAAATGTATTTATAATTTTTTAATTGAAACATATATAAATATATTTAAATTATTTAATTTTAATTATACTGAGTTCAACATATCAACTACGACATCTCGTAATCATGGCACCGTTAAGAGTTTAAAAAACTAATAAAAAGTTTTACAAATCCCTTTAAATTTTTATAAATCTTTTTTCACTTCAAATTACATAAATATCTATTAATCTATTTAGATCTTTATAAATCTTTACAAATTCTAATAAAAATTTTACAAATTTCAAAAAATTATGATATGAAAAAAAGGAGTTTGTCAGAACCTATTTGAACATACCAAAATATTTGTATAGATTTTTATTATTTATCTCTGCATTTTATTTATTTATATTTTTTGATTAGTTGCACTCCTAATATCGAAAAAAAAAATTATCCAAATCAAAATTTAAACAAACTATGAAGATCTCCAAACGACCTCTGTGTAGGTAAAGAGAATGCACTAGTTCGTGGGGGTTTCGTCTCACGGAGAGAGGGGAGAGGGTATGTTAATGGAGTAATGGGGAAATGGGGCCCTACTCTCCTCCCCAATCAAGTCAAGACTGGGGCGTTGTATGGCGGGGGGGAGGGCGCGCGAAAACAGCGCGGGAGCTGTTTCCCTGCGCACAAAAGACACCATTAACTCTTTGTCAGTCCCGACTCCCACCCCATCTTAATTTTACATACAATAGTTTGCCTTTTGCTTCTCTTCGGTCCCACCTTCCATCTTCTCAAATCTCAACTCCTTCCGGTCCCCCCTCCCTATACGGACGCGGGGGCAGCAGGAGCGTAATTACTACTGTCGCAGCAGTGATTAAAATGACTGCGTTTTGGACGAAACGGTGCCGTTCAACTCAGGAAAAAAATTAAAAAAGCGGGAGTCAGCGCAAAAAAAAAGAAAAAAATCTGAGATGGTAGGGACCGAAAAAAAAAAAGAAGAAGAAACGATTCGATGATTAAAAAATTAATTTTTTTATAAAAAATCACTAATTTAGTAAAAAATTATTTTTTTATCATTTTTTTCTTTTTTTTGGCACTCTACCAAATCGTAAATATACCAAATTGCACTTAACTTTTTAGTAGTTAGTTTTTTATTTTTTGTTGATTTAATATTTTTACTCTTCAATATTTAAAATTTTGAACTTAAACTTTTTAGTTTTTTAAAAAGTTAACAAAAATTTTAACAAAAAATACATTTTTTGTTAATTTAGTTTAACATTTTTTGCTTTCCGTATTTTGAGATTTTCCTTATTTTGTGTTAAAAACGCTCAAAATTACTTTTTTTTTTTATTTTTCATTTTATGTATAAATTTATTTTCTATTTTCTAAAATAAATTTTGAAAACAAAAATAACTAAATACGTTTTGAACTGTTTTACTTATTTTAAAAAACACAAAATGAAAAATGAACTCAAAGTAGATATACTAAATTACACTTAGCTTTTTAGAAGTTAGTTTTTATTTTTTTTATTAATTTAACATTTTTACTCTTCAATGTTTAAATTTTTGAACACAACTTTTCAGTAGTTAGTTTTTATTTTTTGTTAATTTGACATTTTTATTCTTCAATGTTTAAAATTTTAATTTTTGAATTTATTTTTCATTTTGTGTTTTTTTAAAATAAAAAAACAGCTCAAAATGTATTTGGTTACTTGTATTTTTAAAATTTATTTTAGAAAATAAAAAATAAATTTACACACAAAATGAAAAATAACAAAAAGTCATTTTGAACTTTTTTAACGTAAAATAAATAAAATCTCAAAATACGAAAAATAAAAAATATTAAACTAAATGTGTTTTCTGTTTTTTTTATATTTTGAGATTTTCAAAACATAAAACAGATAAAATAAAAAAGAGAAAATAAAAAGAAAAAACAAAAAATTTAAAAATAAATCAAATATTACCTCAACTTTTTTCCTTTTTAAATACATAAAAGTAGTTTTTTAACGGTTAGGTAGTAACTAATTACAAAAAGTTAATTTTTTTCTTTTCAAACTCAATCTAAATCTAATTTTATCAAATAAATAAAAAAATAATTTTTTACAAAATTAGTGATTTTTTATAAAAAAATTAATTTTCTAATCATCGAACTCACTGTTCGTTTCTTCTTCTTTTTTTTTTTTTTGCTCCCTACTATCTCAGATTTTTTCTTTTTTTTTTTTTTTTTTTTCGCTGGCCCCGTTTCTTTAATTTTTTTCCTAAATTGAGCAGCGCCACTTCGTCCAAAACGCGACCGTTTTAACTACTGATGCGGCAGCAGTAATTACACTACCGCTGCCTCCCGCGTCCCCCCTACCCCACGTCTTGGATGTTGACACACAGCTCTCTCTCTCTCTCTCTCTCTCTATATGTGTTGTATTTCTATACATACTATTCATACACATTTCTTCGAGGAGTGCTAACGTCCATCATTGAATGATTTCTTTTTTTATTTCCAATCTAAAATTGAAAATATGACTTACGGATAGTGTTTGGATTTTTAAAAAAATATTAAATAATTTTAATTTTTATTAATTTTTTTAGTAAATCTTATCATGTGCTAGTTTTATTTAATTTTTTAATTTTTTTTAACAAATCAAACACTACCTTAATTAAAATTCAACGGCCCCCAAATTAGGGTACCAATCACGCACATCCTTTTTTATTGTCACATTGTTTTTCTTTTTATTATTTTTATAATAAAATCAAATGGGAGAAAACTCTATGTTTCGGGTATATATAGGTGATAAAGTGTGACGTGTTTGAATTATACAATAATTGTTAAAGATCAAACAATAAATAATAATAAATATGATAACAAGTATTACATTTCATTTTTATTTTTTTTATGCAAAACTTAGACTAAGAATTACATAAAATCAAGAATGGAACTTCGAAGGGTCAGTGGGAGATAATAGAGTTACTATAATGTTATATTTGGTACATGAAAATTGAACGAAATAAAAAACTAAAGTGGAATGAAGGTAGGAATTGAATGAAATGCTAATTTCATTATTTTATTTGGCTCCCAACATAATCGTATGGAAATTCAAATTTATATAATTTGATTATATATTTTAAATGTTATGAAAAAAAAAATGTAATCAAAATTACCAACATTAGTTTTTTAAAAACTATAAAACTAAAATATATTTTTAGAACATGAATCTGAGCAAAATAAATAAATAAATGAATGAATAAAAAAGGAACAAAAGGCAAAACAGTTATTTAAAAGCTCGAGTTTGAACTGAACCAAATTTTTTTTAATTATTAAGAAACATGTCACTAAAAATTTTTTAATTTTTTTGGGAAGCCTAACATACAAATTTGGACAAAAAAGGGCCTAGGGACAATATGGTCATTTTACAATCTAAATTCAAATTAGACTAAAATTTGCTAAACTATTAAGAAATATGTTAATAGATATATTATTTAATCTTTTGGGCAACCTATATGTGCATATGGACTAAAAAAATTAGTCAAAGGGTAAAATTGTTATTTACGATTTTGGTTTGGATCGAACTTAAATTTTCTTAATTATTAAGGAATGTGTCAATGAAAAATTCTTAATCTTTTGAACAATCAAAAATAAAATTTTGGGCAAAAAACGTATAAGGGGTAAAATGGTAAATTTACAACTTGAATTTAGATTGGTCTAAAATTTAATTAATTATTAAGAAATATGTCAATGAATATTTTTTAAATTTTTGGAAAGGCTAAAATATGAATTTGAATAAAAAACAAACCTATGGATAAAACAATTATCTTGTAACCTAATTTCAAATTTAAGCTAAAAATAAAATTTAGGGGTAAAATAGTTATTTTATAACCAATAGAGTGATTGTGAGAAATTTATGATTGCAAAATAGTTGTTCGTTTATTTATTTATTTATTTATTCATTCATTTTTTGGATCTGATTTTGATTAGAATGAAATAACTATTTTATCATTTAAATTGTGGAATTTTTTTCCCACTTAACATGGGAATAATTATTCATAAAAAAATTAACATTTCAACTTAAATTTTTAATACTAAGCATAAGAATAGGTCCAAACATAGTCTAAATATCTTATATTTTGTAATTCACAAATTTTAAACATGGATATTTGCCTTCCCCTACAATCATAAGTTTACTATAACTTTTATTTATTTATTTATTTTTTCTTAGAAACTCATACCTACTATTAATTTTATAAATATTTTGACGTTCTCAATTGATATAATTTTTTTTTAATCTAATAAGAGTGCTAAAGTGAAGTTAGATTTTCTTGACAAGTGTAACGAATGTTTATGAAAGATGAGATGCACTAATTCAAAATAATGTCTTATTTTAACGATCTAATGAATTGAACAAGGACACACTGTATAATTTGCGGGGAAAGCAAAACCGGAGAAAGTTATATTGGCTTCGTTTGATTTGTAATTTTTCATTGAAAAAGTTTATAAATGTTTGTTAATTTACATCACATCAATTTTTTTTTTCACTGCACGTATTACGAACTCTCAGTTTATCTCAATTTATCTTTTTTTACCTTACTTTTTCTTACTCCAAACGAAGCCATTATGACATCAACTAACTCTATTTTTTAACCCTTAATTAAAAAATATAAAAATTTTTTGAAGACCATAAAAAAAAAATAATAATAATAACAATTCCACTCAAAGTATCTATTTGAAACTTAGCCTATTAACGATCAGCTACCCAGCCCCCATATGACTTCGAAGTTTGACCCCTCTCTGTCGGTGAATATTATTTCATAGGCCCAATTAATATAAGGGCAACTTCATATAGATTAAATATACTATATGAATGTGACTTATATTAAGCCATATTATTTTATAATTGTGTTTATATTAAGGATTTATCAAAAAAAATAAATAAAGAAATAAAGATTCAAAATCATTTCTCACGTTTAGTTTGTAAGATAAATGAAAGAAAAAATTATGAAATTTGAGAAATTAAAACTAATTAAGATATAAAATTAATTTATTAATAAATTCTTGATATTTTTTAATTTATTCAAGTAAATCATGTAATTGAAATTATATATATATTTTTTCTTTTTCCATCTTTTTTACTTATTTTTTTAATTTTTCTCACAAAATTTTCACTCAAAACACATTTTATGTGCTTAGTTTTTATTGATCAAACTTAGGTAGGGCAGATTTACTAAGTGGGTATTTGGAGATGTAAAAGATATTATAAATTTATAAAAATTATAATTTTATAATTCATGCACTGATGAATAAAAAAAATTAAATTTCATTAAAATTTATCAGATTTTTGAGAAATTTTATAGTGATTCAAGCTAGCCCTAAATGGTTTTTTTTCGCAAGGATGACAATTTGATTCTTACGCATAATTTGGCTCTTACATTGTGAGCCAACTACGAGTTCCTTAACTCTTTACAATGGAATAATGATATGAGTAAAAATAATATATAGGGAAAGAATAAATGTTTCTTTCTATTTAAAATATATATATATATATATATGGTTCAAATAAATGTTTCTTTTTATTTAAAATATATATAATACAATATTACTGAATTTAAAATATATATAATTTTTTTAATGGCATATATAATTTTTCTATTCAAATAAAAATTAAAATATATTGGATAGAGATGAGAAAAAAGGAGAAAAATTAATACTTACTTTATGTACACTGTTGAGATTTTTATTAGAACTTAAAACTTACTTAAAAATAGAGGTATAAATATATCGAGCCGTTTATGAATAGATTCAGACTTAACTTGTTAATCGCTCGGCTAAACTAGTTCATTTAATAGAGGATCCAAGCTTGACTAGAAGAATTAAACTTGTTTAATAAACGAGTCGAGCTTAAATATTACTATTAAATAGTTGGACTCGTTTAATAGTTATATATATATATAATTAAATAGTATACATTGAAAATATAATAACATATTAATTTTTTTACATTTAAGTTATAATATATTTTTTTTTATTCTGAAAATATGTTACAGTTTACTTACATTTAATTGAATCACTTTTATGTTAGGTATTTGAATATCATTCGATTGATTTTCGACAATATAAAATTTATATTTAAATTATAACATTTACTCAATTCAAAAGAATTTAAAATTTATCTTATTAATTTATTAAAATAATAAAAATAATATATTAGTGAATTATATTTATTTTTTCTATGTTGAATTGTAGGTAACAATTATACAAATGATATTTTAAATAAATTTTACCGTTTATAAATAATTTAATCTCAACTCGTTCAATTAATAATTGAATCAAGTTATAACATAAAATTTAATCTCATTTATCAAATAAAAGATTTTGAATAAATTAGTTCCCCCATTCGACTCGGCTAAACCCTGCCCCGCCCAAACTGATTTGCACCCCTGGTGAGTCGGAGAAAGGGCAAGGCATGGGCGGAGCAATGTAGAGCAAGGTGAGGCCAGTGACCTCCTTAATTTTAAATGTAAAATTATTAAAATACCTCTAGTAAGTAATTTAATTTTATTAAAAATTTAATTAATTAAATATAGTATATTTTAGCTTTATTAAAAAATTAAGGATGATTTAAAATTTTTATCATAAAAAGAATTTATAAGGATCAAAATTAAGCATTTGTTTTGAAATAAAATACATTCTCACAATGTATTATTATATATTTTGTGCATAATATTAATAAATACAATATATGATTTAATAAATTTTATAAATAATAAAATTTAATAATAATTATTTTTTGATAACTTGAAACATCCTTATTAAGTCTTAAGTGATGTTAAAAAAGTTAGTTGAACTTAAATTATGAAAATAATATATCAATTGATCTAATATTTAAAGATAATTTTTTTTTAAATAATATCACTTTTTTATTATTAATTCTAACGTAACACGTTATTTTGGTCTTGTTTGGTTAGATAAAAGATGGGTAAAAAATATAATAAAAATATAAAAATTTGATATAAAAATAATATGTGATAAAATTTAATTAATAAAATGTAAAAAATTAATTAATTTTAATGTGCCGTTTCCTTTATTTCTAATTGTTTAGTACTCCGCTGGCAAAAATTCTGGACCCCCGAGGTGAACCAAAAAGACACACAGGAGTGTGGCAGAGGGCGCACTACGCAACCATGTGGAAGTTGGGGTCCATGGGAACCCATGAATGTGAGACAGACATAGGACTGTTTTATTTCAGGGAGATGTCTGCCGGGCCCCACCAATAGTCCTATCATGGTAAGGGAAAGCAGATGGTGGGAGTCTTTCAAATGATGTGATGGTGGGTCTCTCGATGTGCCCCCATCATCATTCTACTTCGGAAGCTCACAAATGATTGTTGATCAACCATAAGGATACAGTGCTGGCATTTAAGGTGTGTTTGACATTAACAAAAATAAAAAAATTTAAAAATTTTTATCACATTAAATTTTTTATTTTATTACACGCATTACGAATTTATAACTTTTTATCATTTATCTTATTTTTTTTATTTTTTATCGCTCCAAACACAAACACTACTTTAGAGTGTTTGAAATTGTTTAAATTTGCGAGTGTTATAACTTTATAATTTGTGTATTGAGTAATTTTTTTTAATTTATATAATGAGTAAAAATTTTAAATTTTAAAGAGATTCGAAGGACTTTGAAACAAAAGTACTCCAAATAGTTTAATTATTTTCAATAATTTAAGATTTTGAGTGGAAGATTGTTACGGGTGCGATTAAAGTGATAAAAAGTAAGATAAATCAAGATAAAATGAGATATTTTGTGAGTTCGTAATTTGTGTAATAAGATAAAAAATTAATAATTTTTAGAGATTTTTAGAGTTTTCAAAGTTTTTTAACAAATCAAACAGATCATAAATAAAAATTTAATAATTTAAATTTATTTATATTTTTTAAGATTATAAAAGTGTGAATGATAAGAATTGTCCGATTTTAATTCAACGAAACTTAACTTTAATGTAATCGAATTAACATTGAAAACAATATCATCCTCTCTTTCTTTCTTTTTTTTTTTTTAGATTATGGCTTCGTTTGATTTGTTATAAACCTCTGAAAATTTTTAAAAATCTCTTAAAATCTTTAAAAGTTATTTATTTTTTATCTCACTACACGAATTATAAACTTGTAACTTATCTTACTTTGGGGTCCGTTTGACGCGGTGAAAAATAACAAAAAATAAAGAAAAATGTAGTTTGAGAAATTTTTAATGTTTAGTGTGCAGCAATTAAACTACGTTTTTCAGAGATAAATAGTGAAACTTTTTAACTCTTGAGTCAGTTTTTTGGAGAAAGAGAAACTGTCTGAACGATTTTTTGATTCCGTCGGATTGATTTTACGTTAGAATTTATGAAAAGTGGTTAAATTTTTTTTTTATTTGTAAAAAAATTTTTAAAATTTGTGAAATGTTATTTGAGTTTGGAGGGATTTGGTTCTTATGAATTAATTTATAAATAATAATACAACTAACTAAAAACTTATTCTTTTGATTATTATAAAAAAAAGGGGTAAAATTTTAGAGACAAAATGAAATACACCCGCTATTGTATGTATACATGTATGTATGTGCATACATAGCCATATACTTTTGCTATGATGTCGAGATAACATACATCATCATTATTACAGAGACTGTGTCAATGATGTAGGATGCGTCTAATTAACATCCAGCTGTAATTTGTTTAAAGTGATTGATTAGATAGTGGTAGGCGACTTAATATTTTGTACGAATTCTTAGGCCAAGTAACTGTCATCTCACACCCGACTTTACCGTTTTAAGTTCATGGGTTCATTTTAGTGGGCCCTGCTCTATTATAACAATTAGTATGTATATATAAATATGTGGGCTTTGGGTTGGCCTAATGTTTTCAGCTCTGATCTGGCCCAAACAACTTATTTGGAGACCGGTCACTATTTATGGACTTATAAAGATTTAAGTCATATCTAAAAAATTTATTTGTGAATAAGTCACACTTGTAACAAAAAGACCAAAAAGGATATTACGCGTTTTTCACTACATTTCAAAACTGCCAGTTTTATCTGAAAATAGTGCACACTTTACTCATAACTTCCGTGACTTTCTATCTTATTAATAAAGCAAGTAAAACTGATTTTTGGAAACAAAATCAAAACTGTTTGAGAAAAACCTAATTCCGCGACTTTCCATATTCTTTACAAAACAAGCAAAACTAATTTTTGGAAACAAAATCAAAACTATTTAGGAAAACAGTACCACATAATAAAACAATACAGCATTAAAAATAGTACCACATAATAAAATATTATCTCATAAAAATAGTACCGCATAAAAAACAGTACCACATAATAAAACAGTACCGCATAATAAAACAGTATCTCATTAAAACAGCACCATTCTTTGCATGATATAGTTATGCGGTACTGTTTTTGAACGAGCATGCATCCTAAAAAAACAGTACCGCAGACATGTGGTACTATCACACATGCGGTACTGTCGGTTATTCGTTTGATATGTGAAGTATTTTTGTGTTTACATGTGATGTTTGCATGATAGAGTCATGCGGTACTGTTTTTAAACGAGCATGCATCCTAAAAAAAACAATACCGCAGACATGTAGTACTATCACATATGCGGTACTGTCGGTCATTCGTTTGATATGTGAACTATTTTTGTGTTTACATGTGATGTTTGCATGATAGAGTCATGCGATACTGTTTTTGAACGAGCATACATCCTAAAAAAAACAGTACCGCAGACATGTGGTACTGTCACACATGTGGTACTGTCGGTCATTCGTTTGATATGTGAACTATTTTTGTGTTTACATGTGATGTTTGCATGATAGAGTCATGCGGTACTGTTTTTGAACGAGCATGTATCCTAAAAAAAAAGTACCGCAGACATGTGGTACTGTCGGTCATTCGTTTGATATGTGAACTATTTTTGTGTTTACATGTGATGTTTGCATGATATAGTCATGCGGTACTGTTTTTGAACGAGCATGCATCTCAAAAAAAACAGTACCGCAGACATGTGATACTGTCACACATGCGGTACTGTCGGTTATTCGTTTGATATGTGAACTATTTTTTGTGTTTACATGTGATGTTTGCATGATAGAGTCATGCGGTACTGTTTTTGAACGAGCATGCATCCTAAAAAAACAGTACCGCAGACATGTGGTATTGTCACACATGCGGTACTGTCGGTTATTCGTTTGATATGTGAACTATTTTTTGTGTTTACATGTGATGTTTGCATGATAGAGTCATGCGGTACTGTTTTTGAACGAGCATGCATACTAAAAAAAACAGTACCGCAGACATGTGATACTGTCACACATGCGGTACTGTCGGTTATTCGTTTGATATGTGAACTATTTTTTGTGTTTACATGTGATGTTTGCATGATAGAGTCATGCGGTACTGTTTTTGAACGAGCATGCATCCTAAAAAAAACAGTACCGCAGACATGTGGTATTGTCACACATGCGGTACTGTCGGTTATTCGTTTGATATGTGAACTATTTTTTGTGTTTACATGTGATGTTTGCATGATAAAGTCATGCGGTACTGTTTTTGAACGAGCGGTACTGTTTTTGAACGAGCATGCATCCTAAAAAAAACAGTACCGCAGTCATGTGTTTAAATACTTAATCCAAATCTGTATATATTCATTCGATCGACGTTAATCTCACAGCACAAACTCGCGTAATCCGTGTGTATTCCTTCGTATATAATCCTTTAACAGATTTTTATCTCACTATATCTTCACGCGATTGATAAGGAATGAAACAAAAACGGAAAACGTGATTCTCGGTTCCGTAATTTTCGGCAACTTCATCTCAGTTAATTATAGAAAAAAGGGCATTTAAGTCATATTATAAATTATATTTAAAACAAACTCGTGGGACCCACTCAAAAGTATGACTTAAATACAAAATTTTTCACATTAATGTGACTTAAAAGCAATACTTTTTTTTAGTGTGACTAATAACTTTAAATGATTATCAAGTATGACTTGGATACAATTTTCCGTAATATTTTGTACGAATTATTGGGCCAAGTAACTGTCATCTCACACCCGACTTTACTGTTTTAAGTTCATGGGTTCATTTTAGTGGGCCCTCCTCTATTGTAACAATTAGCGTGTATATAAAAGGGGTTTTTGGAAGCCGGTCACTATTTATGCACTTATAAGGATTTAAATCATACCCAAAAAATTTATTTGTAAATAAGTCACACTTGCAACAAAAAGACAAAAAAGGACATCACGCGTTTTTCACCACATTTCAAAACTGCCAGTTTTATCCGAAAATAGTGTACACTTCACTCATAACTTCCGTGACTTTCCATCTTCTTTACAAAGCAAGAAAAACTGATTTTTGGAAATAAAATCAAAACTGTTTGGGAAAAACTTAATTTCGCGACTTTCCATCTTATTTACAAAGTAAGAAAATTTGATTTTTGAAAACAAAATCAAAACTGTTTGGAAAAACCTAATTCCGCGACTTTCCATCTTCTTTACAAAGCAAGCAAAATCGATTTTTGGAAACAAAATCAAAACTGTTTGGGAAAAAACTTAATTTCGCGACTTTCCATCTTATTTACAAAGTAAGAAAAATTGATTTTTGAAAACAAAATCAAAACTGTTTGGAAAAACCTAATTCCGCGACTTTCCATCTTCTTTACAAAGCAAGCAAAACTGATTTTTGGAAACAAAATCAAAACTATTTGGGAAAAACCTAAATCGATCATCATTCCTAAGTATATTTATTTTTTTTTATTTTCAAACAGTATCGGTACTATTTTGAAGATATCTCAAAATACTAATCAACTCCATGGATTTCTCTTGCCCAAAACTTATCATCTGCTTATAATTCATAGTGTTATTTTAAAAACAGTACCGGTACTGTTTTGAAGACAATACCAATAAAACAGTACCGGTACTCTTTTGAATCGGTATTGTTTTCATACTGCCTAAAAACATCAATCGATACATAATACAAACCAACGATACGAGCCAACATCATCATATTTTTTGAAACAGTACCGGTACTGTTTTGAAGATAGCTCAAAACGCCAATCGACCCCATGGATTTTCTCTTGCCCTTAAAACTCGTCATCTGCTTATTATTCATGGTGCTATTTTGAAAACAATACCGGTACTGTTTTGAAAACAGTACCGATAAAACAGTACCGGTACTGTTTTGGATCGGTACTGTTTTCATATTGCCTAAAAAACATCAATCGATACATAACAAAAACCAACGATACGAGCCAACATCATCATATTTTTTGAAACAGTACCGGTACTGTTTTGAAGATAGCTCAAAAAGCCAATCAGCCCCATGGATTTCTCTTGCCCTTAAAACTCGTCATCCACTTATAATTCATGGTGCTGTTTTGAAAACAGTACCGATAAAACAGTACCGGTACTATGTTGAAAACAGTACCGATAAAACAGTACCGGTACTGTTTTGGACCGGTACTATTTTCATATTACGTAAAAAATATCAATCGATATATAACACAAACCAACCATACGAGCCAACATCATCGTATTTTTTGAAACAGTACCGGTACTGTTTTGAAGATAGCTCAAAACGTTAATCGGCCTAATAGATTTCTCTTGCCCTTAAAACTTGTCATCCGCTTATAATTCATGGTGCTGTTTTGAAAACAGTACCGATAAAACAGTACCGGTACTGTGTTGAAAACAGTACCGATAAAACAGTACAGGTACTGTGTTTGGACCGGTACTGTTTTCATACTGCCTAAAAAACATCAATCGATACATAACATAAACTAACCATACGAGCCAACATCATCATATTTTTTGAAACAGTACCGGTACTGTTTTGAAAATAGCTCAAAACGCCAATCGGCAAAATCAATCCATAAAGAAGATAGGCCAAATAAGTTCTATCTTCTTAATATCTTCACGACTAAAACTGTAAATAATGAAACTGAAAATAAGGAAAGAAAAAAAAAATGGAAGAAGCGTGATTCTTGGTAAACATATCTTCACGTGATTCCCGGAATTCCTGAAAATAACTTGTGTAACTTTGTTATAGAAATAAATGATATTATCGGTATATTAGAAACTATATTTAAAACAAACTCGTGGGACCCACTCAAAAGTGTGACTTAAATACAAAACTTTCCACATTAATGTGACTTAAAAGCAATACGTTTTTTTGGGTGTGACTAATAGTTTTAAAAGATTACAAAGTATGACTTGGATACAATTTTCCGTATATAAAAATATGTGGGCTTTGGGTTGGCCTAATGTTATCAGCTCTGATCTGGCCCAAACAACTTATTTGGTCCATCTTGATCCACACGTTAGGAACGCCGGAGCTTCATTGGTTTGTAAAATTTAGATCCACTTGGTTTCTGATGCAGTGTGAAAATGGCAATAAGATTGCATTATGAAAGTTTCCTATCTTATTCTGGATACTCGCCAAAAATTATATATACCTATTAGAATCAATTTAGAATATTTATTTATTTTTAAAATATATTTTTAGAATACTTTATTTATATAAGGTATCAAATTAAGAATATTCTAATGATAGGAATAATTTAGTTTCTATATTTTATATTATTCAGTTTCTTATTTTCTACCTAGGATTTCTATTTAAGAATCGTAAACGTATAGATTTAGGAGCTTTTGATCAATAACATAATTTCCATAGATTATTTTCTTTTTTACTGTGTTTCTTTGTATATTCTGGATTGGCACACAAGATTCACTAAATTCTCTGCATCAATTTCCAATTCCAAGCAATGCAAAAATTTGTCTAGAAAAAAATAAAAAAATTACAGTAATAAATTATTTTTCATTGATTTGAGTAAATTAGGATTAAAATCTCGGATGATTTCAAATCAAATAAATAATTTTTTGGTACTTTTCTTCAAACTGTCAGTTCAAGAACTTGAATCTTGGCCTAGAAATTAATTATTGAATCTTCTTGGCTGAGAAATAAAGTTCTTTGGGTCTTGGAAGCTCAATCTTCAAAGGTTTTTCTTTTCCTTTCTTTTTTTTAGCAAAAAATTTTCTTTTTATCTCAAATGATGATTCCTATTTATAGTAAATATGTTAGTTTATATATTCTCATGATAATTGTTCCCCTTCAAAAATAAAATCAATGAGACTCTTCAAGTGCATGTTGCAGAATTTGATTGGTCATACTTAGTTATCTTTTATACTTGTGTTATTTTATTCGTGTTTGATTCGTCAACTTGTGTAACCATTGAAATGCAAAGATAGCGCATGTCTGCTACCAATCATCTGGTGTCTTTAAAAAAAAAAAAAAAAATTTCCGTGTGGGAACATGTTTTCATCCTTTAAAAAGCTCAAAAGAATCAACAGATCAAACATTTTCAATAAATAACGACAAGCAGGAATGTAGTATATATTGCAGAATCATCAACACAGGATCATATATTGGGCTCTGCATGCCAATTTCATCAGTGTTCACCCGGTAAATCATCAACATAACTACAAATCTATGGATACCACCAGCGGGGACTCACCTTTTTCAACAACAAATGTCTTGGAAACTTTCTCCGAGAGAGTAACAATCTCCACTTCGTAGGTTCCATGAAAGCCTCTGAACCCAAACAATCCTTCAGCATCAACATGTCCACAAGTGTGAGACATCCACTCCTGCCTCAGAGCAAGGTACCTCCTCCCGGCCTCATTGACATCGCCTTCCGCGTTCACCAAATGCGCGTTCTGACGGCTCATAAACAGCTCCCAAAATCCCCACAGCATTACACCATCGACCGCAGGATGAGCGAAAGCTTCCCGAAGCATAACTTCCAAGTCATCCGCCCTCACATATTCATTGACAGAAGACACATCAAGCTCTGTGAACCATATTGGAAGACCAAGAATAGCCAATTTATCCAGAGCAGAAGAAACAATGGGCCCCACCGGACTATCTATATGTCCCTGAATTCCAATTCCTCCCACTGGGGCCCCTTGTCCTTGCAGATCAGTGATCAGTTGAATGTACTTCTCCGGAGACGATCTGGGGTCGCCGCCATCCTCGACGTGGTAATCATTCACGAAAAGGGTGGCAGATGGATCCAGCTGGCTTGCAATCTTGAACATTTTTGCCCGGATATCTTTCCCCAGGCGGTCTTGGTAGAACGATCCGTGCAGCATCTCGTTGTTCACGTCGTAGTGCTTGAACCTCCCTCTGTAGCGCGTGAGGAGGCCATTCAAACGGTTCTGAACAGCTACCATCAAGTCGTTCTTGTTGAGAGCTCGTACCTGTTAGATAAAAGAGGGAAGAGACAAAAAATTATGTATATTTCTGCATATTATTGTAATGGAGAATCAACTCAATTTATGGGGTGAGAATAAGAAATTAAATCTAACTCTACAGAGATATATCAAAATCATATTAGATATATATTAATGGTACCCATGGTTGAACTGCGCCTTCAACCTCCCAGAAGATACAATGGCCGCGGCATGGAATGTTAAGGCTATCACACAAGCTCAGCATCTCATCAGCGTCCCTGTAGTTGAAGTTCCCCCTCTGTGGCTCCGTCCAATACCACTTCAACTCATTCCCAAAGACGGCCCAGTTGAAATTCTTTGCAAAGAAATCTACGAAGTCTTCGTTGTCTATGTTTGTTCTGTTCACGCATGTCCCAAAGGGAAAACTGTTCTTAATCTGTCTCACTTTCACAAAGGTGCCAAAGAAACTGCACGAGTCCGATGAAGAGATTTTCAAGATGACATCGCGCTTTCGTATCTGCATGGTTTTACATGGCTATTAGCTAACCAATACAAGTATTTAATACAAGTGCATTTGATAAATCAGGTCTAGGAATTACCTTATCAGTCTCCTTGCTTAAGTGTCTGAATCTTGCCTGTCGATTAACTGGGAAAATTTGAAGTCCAGCGACCATCAAGTCAACACCAGGGGCAGGACCCTGCAAATATACCATCACCTTGGCCGGTTGCTTCTCAATTCTGAAAGACCCGCCGATTTCGAGCCACCTGTCCCCGTTAGCCTCGACTTGACCCCCATTGACCCACTGACCGTCGACGCTTAGTGCAACGTTCACGTTCTGAGGACCAGCCGCCTGAGAAGTACCAACTCGAACCCATGCGGATACTTGGTATGTTAAAAAAAGTGTCAGTTTATCAGTGATCATCTGAGCAGGACCCATCCAAGTTTGGGTTCGATTGGACACAAGAATGTAGCGGCCGCTTAGAGGCTCGTGAGGTCCAAGGGAATCTCTGGCCATTGGAGGAATTATGAGTGGTGATCCAGTTTTAACACTTAAAGTGCAATTACCAAGGGGAAACCACCCATTGGTGCCATCAACAAGGCTGCTGTTGGTGATTATGTTGACTCCGAAAGCTGCATTCTGTAAATCAAGAAAACCATACTCATCAAATGATCAAAAACTAAAAATTTTGTCTATACGAAATGAGCTGCAAGGGAACGTATTAAATTCCTAATTTTTAGAATATCTTATTCAACCAACCTCAACAACTGGCGGAGGCGAAGGAGGAACTTTCTGAGCATGGTTTACAACTAAGCTATTAAGGAGAATATCAGTGCCCGGAGGTGGACCTTCTAAATAAATTATCACCCTTGATGGAGAACCATTTAGAAGAAATTTTCCCTGCAACTGTACCCATTCTTTGTCTGTTGCCTGCGTGCTTTAGAAGAAACCAGCAACTTTAGGAAGCTCGCAATTAATGACAAAAACAACTTATATCAAGTGAGTTGCAAGCATCAACAAGAAGGAATGAAAATGCTCTTACACATCAAGGTAATGACAGAAACTGATATTAAGTGGAACATATGGCCGGCCCCCGGCATAAATAATTTTCCATATCGATGAGTTTCATTGTTTCGATTAAAAAATCTAATATGGGTAGAGAGCAGAAAGTTCAACAAAATCCAAAATATTGACGTGGAAATACCTAGGCATCATGATTCCTCTACAAGAAGCAAAATACTGTCCGCGCACCATTATTGCTTTACAGAAATTGCAGAACTTAAATTGTCTCGTATAGCTTTAAGCATAGGCATAAAATATTGTAAATTTTCCTCATTTGTAACCCCCCAAAAAAGTGTTGGGTGAAGCACAATTTCTATGCACAGTAGACTTGTTAATGGCTCATAAAACCATTAATATGAAAACCCAAAAAAAAAATAAAAAAATAAAAATCCAACTGCAACTGCATATCACCCTTGTTGAACTTCAAGATATGCTCAAGGTGTTACTAGACACAGCAGCTATAGGATTTTACATTTTTATATTGGTTCTATTTTATTTTTCTTTTCTTGTTCTTGTTCTTTATAGGGAGGCAATTATTACCAGAGCTTGAACACTCAAACTTGAAGTTCCAAGGCACTTCCTATCTACATGAGATGTCTCCTTGAGGTTGGATAATTGAATCAATTTAACATACTTCAAACAAAAGAATGTATATTAGTATGATTTGGATCACTGAAACAAACTATCCATTGATTGTACACCATCAAAAGAGACCTTCACACAAAATAGCAATAAAATCCAGAGAAATATGCACCTAACATAAGAATATAACAATATATTTACATATAGCTCGAGATAAGGTCAAAGAAACTAACTTGGCGATGACTATGTACTGCTCACGGAGATCTGGTGCCTGAACCCACAATGTGGCCTGTACATTTGCATTGGCATTGTTGCGAAATATTCGAACTACGGCAGTAACCTCATAAGCAAGCTTTCGCTGTACTCTTCCAGTGATCTCCTGTTGAATCCCGTTCCAGCTCTGTGTCCTTTCTGTCGCAGACGCAAAGAACTTTCCTGTCAATGGCAAGATTTTTCCATCCGCCAGAGACTCATGTAAAACAATCTTACAGCCTCTTCCAGACCAATTGTTGAGGCCATTCTCAAATCTTGGATTTAATATAATATTGTCATCTCCAGAGGTGACAACTCCTGTGCTTGTACCCTATCAAATCAGACAGGATGATTACATGCCACCAACTAGTAAATCATTAAGAAACAGAAAACTTGTATGCATTGTGATAGTCATCAAAGATGTAAACTAAATTCTGGCAACAAGAATTTTTAACAAGAAACCATTGACCAGAATGATGTGGATGCCTTGCGAGCCAATCACTTTTAAATAATTACCCACTGAAGTGAAGTGCTATTACAAAAATGCCGTTGCCACATCATTCTTGCACACCTTTCTGGTTAAAAATTCTGGCAGGGTAACATTTTCCGAATTCTAAATCAGTCACAAAGACACTTGGTTAAAAACTCTTATCTATTCATTTCATTGATCAAACAGACATAGGTCACCGCTTGTTAGCAGTCGTCATGTTCAAATCGAATAGGTGGGAAAACAATTTAGATTATATACTTACGTGACTTTCACTTGTATTGGGACAGATAGCTACGGATTCTATGATTATGTCTACTCCAGGAGAAGGCCCTTCCAAATAAAATACAATTCGATCAGGCAGACTTGACAGTGAAAATGTGCCTTCAAAATCATTCCACTGTCCTTTTGAAACAGATGTTCTGCATGTAGTGATTAACATTAAGAAACCTTTCATTTTTAATAAGCAGACAGCATCATTACAGGGAAAAAAAAAAAAAAAAAAGAGAGGAAGAAGCTTGATCACCTTCCAATGAAATGATAGCTCGTGGGTGAATCTCGGAATTCTAATTTCAGTGTGGCCTGGACAAAATCAAACCCTTGAACAGGACCCGATACACCAACACGAGCGGAAACTGTATAGGTCAATCCTGGGGAAACTCTTGCCGTGATGTCTTGCTCCAAGCCTTGCCAATATTCTTTCCGGTTTGTTACAACAGCATAATTACTTCCTGACTTGGTCAATAGTCCTTCCAGATCATCAGACTCGGCCGAAACTACAAATGCCTGGCAACAGTTGGGGTTCCATGAATCAAGCCCTCTGGAGAAGTCGTGGTTGATCAGAATATTACTGGGATCGATTACACTTGTATTTTCCCCCTGTAAAGAGAAAGAAGTTAGTTCAAGCACCAAAATTTTGTAAGAACAAATGCTGGAAGATTGAACAAAAGCTATAATGGTGGTTTTTGCGTAGAAGGTATAACGGTTAAGTAATCTAATCCACCCAAGTGAGGTGGCAAATAGTATTCCTCTAATTTGCGAATTCAGCTCGAATTCTGATCAAATCCGCAAAATTATTTGGCCAAATCCTGAAATTTGAAACAAACTCACAATTTTTCTTCTACTTTGAAAGAATAGTACAATATCATCATGATCTAATACACACTAAATCATTACCATAAATTATAAAATTGTTAACCATTGTTGATAAGAAATTTTGGAATGACACAGTAATCCAATAAGTCAAAGGATGTGCGTGTGGCTTGTCAATTCATTTGTAAAGCACACTTATTCTTCTAAATTAAAAATATTTAAGTTTTTTAAACAATTAATACATAAAAAAATAAAATTAAACAATTATGCCTTAGTAGAAGTATGTGTTTATATTATTTATATTTACGTTTTAAAAAGATTTGTACTTCTTATTCATTACTTAGATGGGACATACAAGTCAAATTTTGTCTAATGAATGAACGTGATTAACTTTCCTCATTGATGTGACTAAATTCATGTACGAAATTTTTAGTTTACCAAGCTTTATCTCCAAATAATAATAATAATAATTTTTACCAATTTTCTCTGATTCTTTTCACCAGATACAAAATCAACTTTTTTTTTAATTTTTATCAACTTTTACCGAATACTCAATGCCCACAAACAGTGGTGATACTTGTCAACTTAATGTACAAAATTAAGAAAACTTTACACACGAAACGTCCCTTATCAATTTGACAAAATTCACCATTAACCACCACCAAATTTACACGTTCTCTTATTAATATTTTTGGTAAGTTATAAAGACAGGTATTAAAAAAAAAAAAAAAAATTCACAGCTTCTTTGTCAAGCTTAATTCAAATCTTACCAATCAACTCATGAATCCCATTCATATGAAAACTAAAAGTCTGGTGACCTAATTTTGAAGCAATCGCTGCATGTCCCTTACTGAGGAACAAGCATCAGAATAACCCAGAAACGAAGGAAACCAAACTGACATACCTCGGAATTAAAGTGGTCTGCATTGCCGGCTGATGGGTTCTCCATGGTTTCTTTGGGTAGCTAGAGCAACCATATTGGATCAAATAAAACAATTTAATCCGAGAAACTCGAAATGGGCATGAAAATGCAGAACCCGAAAAAAAAAAAAAAAAAAAAGAAAGAAAGAAAGAAAAATGAAAAAACAGAGCACTCGGAAGATTACCTGTGAATGGCTGTGCTTCTGGCCGGTTGTAGAGACTCGACCCGTGAAGCAGCAAGCTGAAAAACTCCTCATTTATATACAAACACTCTCTGGGTTTCGAAATTTGCAAGTGAAGACTGCAACAAAAATGGTGGGTCCATCTCCATCAGAACCCCCATCCGATTAATGAAACATCTTCCTGACAATCTGACATCAAACAGTTACCTTTTTTCGTCTTTAAGTTGGTTTTCCTTCTTTCGTCCCGGGTAATCCAAAAACATTTCCTTTGTAAAAATTGGACTCTAAGCCTGTCTCGCTGTTCTTATCTTGTTTGCTTTCTGCTCTGTTCTTCGGCTTGCTTAGGCTTTCAGATTGGAGCAAAGGGCATTTTTTTTTTCAGGCTTGCATTGAAATGGAAGATTTATAAGTTTTGTGCAGATACCTTGCTTGCTTCAATTCTACCGTTACAATGTCGTTCCTCAGATCATTTTATAACAAGTTCTCTAAACTTAATTCGTTTTTTAATGTGCTATATTTTAATGTAGGAAATCATTTGAATCTTATTCATTCACAATTTTTTTTTTATTTTGATTTTTTTTACAATTAAAAGTTTTAAATTTTAAAACTACCAAAAAGAGTGTCAAATAGTTAAAAAAAAAGTATGAGAGAGAATGTTAATTATTATTAGTTTAATTAGTGAATAATTACACTTCACATTCATGAGTTTAACTCAAAATTTCATTTTAAGATCTAAGTTTTATTTTTTAACAATTTAGGACTTAATTTTGTTTTTTTTTTTTTTTTTTTTTTGTGAAAATTATTTAAGGGTCTTAGGATTCATTTTCTCCTTAAAAATTGACAGTTAATAGTGAAAGTACAAAAGTTTTATTGGCAAAATAATCACTGAAAGCTTTAATTATTTCCAAAAAAAATTCAAGTCTTTAGTTATAACCAAAAAAAAAAAAAAAAAAAATTAAACCTAAAGTAAAATTTCGAATGAAATTGAAAGTATAATTTACCTATATAAATGGATTTGTAAGATGAAATAGGAAAGTGGTATAGGGTTAATAAATCTGTTCATCACGTCTTTTACATTAAATGGATTTAAAGAACTAAGGGTGAGTTTAGAGTAAAATAAATTGAGAGTTCGTAATGCGTGCAGTGAAAGAAAAAAGTTGATGTGATATAAAGTTAACAAAGATTTATAGAGATTTTTGGAATTTGTTTATAAATCAAACTCACTCTAAATAGGAAAGAAATTTAAGGATAAAAAATATGTTGAGTGATCATGCTCTTTAAATTTAGGGATAGAAAATAAATAAATATTCTATATTGCAAATATTATCAGCGATTTTAAGAAAGATGAAAAAAGAAAATAAAGAAAAGGAAAATATTAACGATGAGAGAAAAAATTAAAAGAAATGATAATGCATATTCTCTTTCTATTTGTTGAGATTTGGGAAGAAACAAAAGGAAGAAGGGAAAAAAAGAAGTTATACATTGTTATTTTATTATTTTATCTTTTAAGCATGTATTTGATTTTTATTTTTTTATTTTTTATTGGGTAGGTAAAATATAATATTATAAAAAAAATGTCTTCTCTTTATTTTGTCCAACCTGGGAAAGTAGGGGATGTTTGATTTTAAGCTATTTCTTTATTTTTTATTTTCTCTTCATAAAAGTCATAAACACAAAATATATTTTTAAATTATTTATTTATTTATTTACCTTTTTCTATTTCACTTTATTCAAACAAACTACTAAAAGTATGCCAATTTGGCAAAGAAGATTGCGAATGCCAGATCATTACTAGCAAATTGTAACCGTTCGTGCGTACGAGGCCAATCACAACTGACCTTAATATATATATATATATATATATTGATGAACCCTAACATTCTTCTTTGACGAAAGACTAGTTATCGCCTATAAGAGGTTACAAAATCTACCAACATGGAATTGTGACAAACAACTTCTGAACTAAAACCCTGAAATTACATGATATCTCGTGACCAACCGTATGAGAATAATCTATATCATTAATACAATACTAAGTTGGGTTTAGAATAGTAGCCGAGTGAGTTAGTGTATTAATTCACGCTTAGGTCAGAAATTTGATTTATTAAGCTTTTGAGTCAATACATAGATTAACCTTGTCAAACCAAGCTCAAGCAGAGTGCAAAATAAATATATTACAAGTTACGTTCAAATTTGACCTCAAATGAATTTTTAGTAAGCTGAGCACAATTCCATTTGAATATTATTAATGTAGAATGAGTAGCACTGAACTACATAGGTTGAGTTAAAAGAATTCAAACACCTAATGATGTATAATGGTGCTTCTGTCATGAGTTTTAAATTTGGATGTGTGATATGCGAATTTCAATTATCTCAGGTCATCAATAGCCATTTTTATCACTCACAATCGTGACACAAATTTTTAATTTATGTAGTTGAATTTTGCTGCCTAAAACCTAAATTTGACTACTTTGCAATTTTTAATAAATTTTTTTTGGCTATTGTTGTTAGGATAGAAGTCATCGATTCTAGACTGATTTATTTTATTTTGTAACCCTCTCATATTTTTCATATTTGATAACTTTTGGACATATTACAATTTTTTTATTTCAATATTTAGGGTTATTTTTACATCTCATAACCTTTAGGCAATTCACTTGAGGATATTATAATACAAATATATTTGATAATTCAGTATTTGTCGTTAATAGATTCTAATTTTTTTTAAATTAAAATTATTCGTTCTACGTGAATTATTTAGTTTGTTTTTTTTTTTTCCTTTTTTTGGTAAGTATGAATTATTTAATTTGTTGTACTACCCCCATTGGGTATCTTTTTGAAGCCATGCTAATTCTTTTCTTATTTACTAATTTCACAACTCAAAATAGCTTTATGTATTTTTTTTATGAATTATAGGGGTAGTGATGTAAACTTAACAATTCTCATGATAGCCTCTTTCAAAATGTTACGTGTAACTTGCGAGCATTGCTTTATTCGCTTGTGCTGCCTTTAAACTTCGTTTGATCATCTCGGGCCCACACGACAACGAGTCCGGTGCAAAGCGCTATCCGTTTTAGGTTAGTTGATAAGTTCAGCATTTCTAATTGGATTATGCCAGCAGACGCATAGCCCAGTTGTGGCACTTATTCTAATAATGACAAAATTTTGAGTCGACACGTACACTCAATGAGAATCGAAGGGTCGTTGTGGAAAAGACAATTGTTTAATTTATCTCACTTTATCTCATTTTTATCTCACTTTTTGTCACTCTAAAAGCACCTAAATAGTAACGACGTCAGTTCGAGTCTCTATGAACACTCACTTAGAGAATTGTCAGTCGTTTCCCCATCTCAATCCCTATTCTGCAATATTACAGTGCCATTCAGCAGTATAGGGAGTCGCTATTCAATCTTCTACACTCAACAAATTCCTAACACTTATTCCCTATTGTTTGCTGATGTGGCAAATTTTTAGTGTTTCTAAATAATATAATTATTATCAATAAAAGCAACGGTCACTTTTTTTTTTTTTTGAAATTCAAAATATAATAATTAATTTTTTTGAAATTTAAAATTCAAATTTTTCGAAATTCAATGTTATCCTCTTGCTTATTGATGTAGCAATGGGGACCACTTAAAAAATTAATTTTTATATATAACAACGGATTTTCTTATTCTCTGAATATTAGGAATCAAATATATTATTGGAAATGAATTATGGAAGAGATATAAAGATAGGGATACTATTGGGTGATTTTTTTTTACTAATAATCTTTATATTTAAGGATAAGAATTGAGATGAGAAAACTCTCAAAAATATTCTTAAAATTAAGTAATCATTGTGAAAAAAGATAATCACTTAATTAAGCAATAATGACGAACGTTTGAGTCTCTATAGACACTTAATTAAATCGAATAACCAATATGAAAAAATTAAGTTGGGAGCCATCCCTATGAGACCTACGCTATTAGTTAGCCTGGGTTTAAATGGGAGGCCATGAGAGTGGGCGAGGTGTGATTTAGAATTTTTTTATAATTTTCAAAAAATTTTTTTTTATAATTTTCAAAATAAATATATAAATAAATGGTTGGATTAACCTACAAAATGTTTGCACTGCCATCAATTCATTCAAAGCGCACTGCATATTTTTCCTGCATTATAAATCTTTATGGTATTTATGATTATATATTTTTTATGTATTTCTTGTATAAATTAGATAATCTTTTTTATATTGCACTATATTTTAATATCAAATTTATTCATTTAAAATTTATAATTATTCAAATGAAATAGAACATTGATTATTTAATAACGTAAACTAAGATAAATCTGCTTCCATATGTTAATTTTTAAATTCAACAATCATAACTTTGCGCTTGTGTGTGTGTGTGTGTTAAGAGATTAAAAGAGTATATAAATTGTGTTTTTATATATGAATTTAAAATGATAAAAAAAATTAATGCTAATGTAATAGTTTGCAACTGATGCATTTGATTGGGTTTGAGGTCATTATATAAAATGTTATAGTTACGGGTGGATCTATTAAGTCTTGTCTCTACTAATTTAAAAAATTATATTAAAATTTTTATTAATTTGTTCTTTTTTATAAATTATAATTTTTTTATTATTAATCTTTTGTCTTTATTTTATTTTTATGTTATTTCTATTTATTTTAAAAATATAGTTTTATCCATTAATTATAAATTTTGAATTCACCGCTATTTCCAGGGAGGATGATTTTGGTTTTGCTTTGTCGGGGTTGTACATTCTGTGTGCGGGTTTTGAGTGGAGATATTTTTCGTATTATTTCGTGTGGTCGTTTGACTATGAGTCAATGTTTTTTTTTTTGGTTTGGTAAACCTCGAGGGAACTCGAACCCTAGTCATGAGTAAATGATACAAAACTTTTAATTAATTGAGTTACAAATCTCGCTCTAGGTCAATGTTACATCTTCTTCTAGGTTGAGCTTACCTGGTTCAAGTTGTGGGATATGCCGTTAAATTTTTGTGTGTGTATATATATATATATATATATATATTTTCTCTTTATCTATCTAATAGAACAATATAGTTTTTGAAAATATCAGTCTTACAAACTAATATCCAATAGTAAAAATTATTTTTTTTCATTTAATAAATAATATCATATTTATATTTTTAACTTTTCGCTTAATTCTTATTTTAGTAGACGTTACTATAATTTATCTCACAAAATAATTTAGGTATTTCAAATTTCAATATATTTCAAGGTATGAACATCATATGCAAATCAAAACTGTCAACTTAAATTCTGCCAAATTATAATTTCTAGGAAATTAAACTTTTCAAATTAAAACACCATAATTTAATTTTCTTTTATGGTGGTGCTTATAAAAAATTAATTAGAAAGAGAAACTAAAACACATGCAGTTACTGTTAGGGTTTAAAGTTTTGAAAAAAAAAATTAAAACTCATAGATTATCATAATTTTTTCAATTCAAACTTTTTGTCCAAAGTTTTAATTATATAATAAACTTAATATTAACTTTGTTTAAAGTGCTGTAGGCATATGTTGCTGCTAATCTATATGCATGGATTAATCTTACCCACTTATCAAATATATATATATAAATGGTTATTTGAAATCATTGACTATAATTAGTCAAATTATACAAAAATGTAACAGAAATAATTTTCAATTTCTCTTATTATAATAATCATGTTACTTATGTTTTTTATCAGGGAAAATAATATTTAACACTTTTGTACTTTATTATTAGTTTCATTTTAAAATTTGTAGTTTGGTTAACCCCATTTCCCTTCTTGTAAATTTCAATTTTCTCACTTTGTATTTCTCTATCATATTTTTTAACGATTACTAACAAAAAAGATAAAGTAAAATTTAATTAAATGTACAAAGTATAAAATGAAACTGAATTAAATGTAAACTAAGCAAAATGAAACTAGTGATACAATACAAAGTAGGAAATATAATTCATTTATTTTTATTTAATAAAATTTAATCTCAAATCTATTCCATTAAAATCTACGTTTATTATTCATTTGGATTAATCAAGGGAAATACTACAATACCCTTTTTTGGCAAGTTGAGGTATTTTACGGGAAAGTGCAACTCTTTACTTAACATGTACAATTTTTCTCCTAAGCTACCTTTAATTTTTGTGTTTTATTTATTTATTTAATTTTAATTTTAATTTTTTTTTTTATCTCCTTGAATCTAAGATTCAAGACAAGATATTAATATTGGCTTAATTCTTGAATACGGGTGTTTTTCATTTATGTGAAAGCATGGGGCAAATAATTTTTAAGATAAGGTTTCCAATAATATTCATGTATATACATACTCCATTTTACACCAGTACGAGAAAATATATACATACATATATATATATATATATATATATATATATATGAACAATGGTCCAATTTTTAGAGCTAATCCCATAAAGGAAAAGAGTATACCCCATTTTACACCAGTAAAAGAATTCCACTAAAAGAATTTAGTACAAGATTCTCCTGCTCCATTTTTCTTCCAATTTCTTCCCCAGATCTGGAACTTTTCTCATTTTTATAATACAGAACTGAAAGATCGACGTGAACTGCAAATCCAACGCATTAATGCTGCAGGAAATATACATATACCGATCAATCACCGGCCTATGAGCTTCACCATCCATGCACCGCCCAAGTAGAGACCGAGAAGGGGGCCGGCCAGAAGTAACTGAGTAAGAGGATCAGTTGACGGGGTAAGTACGGCGGCTGCAACTACAGCTCCACCACAACATATCTCCATATCGACAGCATTTGATCTCCGGACACTAACCCAACTTGTCCCAACAGAAGTTGTATAACTGGAACCTGTGGAGAAAATGCAACTCTAAGAATCCATTGACAGTTCATAAGAAGAGACTGCTTCTACTGATTGATTTGTGATGCACCGTAGTTCAAATTTTTTTGCAACATCAGTGTGGAGGATTTTATTTTACATTAAAGACATCAGCAGGGGAAAAATTTTTTTTTTTCAAATCGTTAATCTAGTTTGATATTTATTATTAGGCCCATTTCTTACAAGGACAATTGGTGACTTAGGGCCCGTTTGGTGTGCAATAATTTGCTGAAAATCTCCAAAAATCTCTATAAATCTCTGTTAAACTTTATATCACATCAACTTTTTTCTCTCACTGCACGCATTACGAACTCTTTCTAAACCACAATTTATATCAATTTATCTTATTTTTTCTTACTCCAAACAAACCCTTAATATAAAATCACACGCTTTGGTCTCGAGTTTAAGTTTTGTTATCGTGTTTATTCCCCATTTATTCTTGTACACACTATATTCCACTTCAATAGGCGCACCACCTATTATCATGTTTGTTTTGCCTCTCAAACTCACCTGTAAGACTAGGTTGAGTGTGAGGAGTGTGTTTATCTTGATATTACACTTCGAAGCCCATCTTCTAATCTTGACTAGACATGTAAAGAGAATTGGGTCGACTTGACCCAACCAGATTATAATCTAATCCAACCCTGATCCAGTTGTCTGTACTACCCTGCCCCATGGCCCTGGGTCCGAGCATGGGGGTCCCCAACCTTTGACCCGACCCTATGAACAGTAATTTTATTTTATATGATAGAAGTTGAATAAGATATGTCATAATGCAATTGCATAAACGCAGTTTACTACCAAGGAGTTTAGGAGCTAGACCAAGCGGTCAAGTCTTGGCATTCCCAAACTCATTGACCTAGAGACGAATCCTGGCATTCCACCCTCCGGTACATTGCAAAGTTGTTCAAAAAAATTAAAGAACAAAGTCTACTACATACAAGGAATTGTTTACTTGTCTAGCAGTATGATAAAATAATGGAAACCAAAACTCAAAGAGCCACACAAACAAGCATGAGATAAGCTTAAAATTTTATAACAGAGGGTATAGATGTAACTTCTATGTGCAAATAACTTTTACCTGGAAGGACAGCCCAGTGCTGAACATAAGCACTAGAACAAACTCAAAGTATTGATCAATAGACCATAGTGACTCCACAGCCCCTTCCGCATAGTTGACAAAGAAATTCAAGGCTGCCGGTGTGAGAACCAAGTACGAGAAGACAATACCAGCGTAGAATAGAACAGAGGAGCCTAAAACAATTGGACCCAGGAATCTCCTCTCTGCCTTCGTCAAACCTGGAAGAACAAAGGCTATGATCTCATATAGAATTACTGGGCTTCCTAAAAGAAGCCCACAGTAACCTGATACCTGCAGCACGACATAAATAGAATTATACTAAAATCCAAAGACGCTCACTTCAAATAGTCATAAAATAAGGGTAAGTACACCAAAAAATTGAAACAATGATGCAGAAAATATAAAAACTTAAATGATCCTAGTTGAATGGACCCACCCTCAGTGCCACAATCTCATGCAATCACGAAAATGATCCCAGAAGTTGTTATAATATGTGCTAACTTCTCGGAAACTTGTTTGGTGGATCTGTCAAAAACACAGTGGGCATCACATAGAGCATGTGCCACTACAAGAACACTTCATAATTTCTCTCCAACTTTCAACAATTGTTTCACAGAAGTTATCAAAAAACCCAGTTGAAGACCATCCCAATTCTGCGGTTATAGTAACATTCCACAAACTCCCGCGAGTCATTTCACTGCCAATACGCTTGGACCTAATTACTAGTAATAGGATTGCAGACTTGTCATTTACATACTATGTTGGCCAAGCTAGATAAAGACAAATGCAAGTGACACAAATGATAGAGGAGGAGCTACTTCATCACAAAAATTTATCAGATCAAACTTTTAATGTACATAAACACACAAAAAGAATACAAACAAGCAACTGATAATAGTAACCAAATTCCATGCTTACTTAAAAGGTTTATGCTTACTAATCCACATGCATACTTGAGTTAAGTGTTCACTGGTTATTACAAAATGAGCAAAAAGCAGTGTGTGCCCCAGATGAGGTGCCGCCCTGTGGTCCTAAAAGATGGAATCTCATACCAAGTGGATACTTTCCAATTATATTGAATTACCCACCAAAAATTGCAAACAATAATGACGGGGCATACTGCAATGCAGAAAATTTGGAGATATATCAAATAAGCAACTATAAATAATCGATGTGTCCCACCAGTAGCAGATACATATAGTTGAAAGAGAAAAGAAAGAGAAGATAATAGTATGTAGACTCCCCTCTCTCATACTGTATTTATAACCATGGAATTATATTAGAAAAAGGCAACCAAAATATATGCAAAATACCAGAAGATTCTCCAATTCTAAAATACAATATCCCCTAATACCACCCCTCAAGCTAGAGCATAGAGATCAAACATGACTAGCTTGATAACCAATTGCTCAAAAGGAGGACGCGCTAACGACTTGGTAAGGATATCACCCAACTGAGAATCCGAGCCCACAAATAGAGTGGTGAGGTCATGGTTAAGCAAGAGATCTCAGATGACATGACAATTCACCTCAACATGCTCGGTACCTTTATGAAAGACTGAATTATTGACGACAAAGATAGCAATATGATTATCACAGTACATAAATATCAAGGTCGACACTTCAAGACCAAAGTCATAAAGGAGATAATAAACTCAAAGCATTTCTGAAGCAATATGAGCCATGCCACGATACTCAATCTTAACATTTGAACGAGCAACAACGGTTTGTTTTTTACTCCGCCAAGTCACGAGATTGCCATGAATGAATATACGATAACCAAAAGAAGATATTCAATTCGAACGACTACCAACCCAATTTGCATCACTGTACCTAATTTCATCCAGAGTAGCAAATAGTCTATATAACAAGCCACAACTAGGGGACTTATTCAAGTAATGCAAAATACAACAAACAACCTTAAAATGTGGTTGTCAAGGTTCATGCATGAATTGACTAACCACTCCTACATCATAATTAGGGAGTGTTTGGTTTACTAAAATTAATCAAAACCCACTAATTTTTATCAACTTTTTTTAATTTTTTCTAATCAAATTTCGCTAAATATTAATTTTACATGAACTTTTTGTACTTTTCTTGTACTTTTTTGCCATCCAAACACTATCTTCATATTTCGACATGTCACTGTAAGATAAATGAGCTTACCCACGAAACGATGATACCCACCAACATTAGAACAACTACTAGCCCAATTTGCGTCACAGGATTCAGAAAGGGTGCATTAAGATAACTCTCCATTTGACTGCTGATAAAAAAAAAAAAAAAAAAAGACAAATCGCATAAGCCTAGGTTAAATAGTTTACTTCATTCAATTTCTCATAAGAGATTGACTTCGAAAGACTGTGAACCGAAACTACTAAAACATGAGCAGGAACAAGAGGAGAATAATCTTCAAAGAAGTCTCGACATGTGAAGGACAACAGCCATGAGTGGAACATAGAGAATATCACTCTTCAAGACCAACTCAAACAGTCACGGGCCTGTATACGAGGCTTAATCCGAGCACGACAAATAATGAATTTCACAAACAAGCGACGAGCGAGCAAGTAGCAAACCACAATCAAGAAACCATAAGTAGCATTAAAGTGATGCCATGTGCAATACCAGGAGAAAATAGAAATAGTCGGCTAATAGGGACCGGAACTGTGGAGGAAGAACTCAAGGATAGCTGCACGGGAGCTTAAATCCAGCAACTAGCAATGTCAACGTGTAGAGTAGCAAGAGATGAGCATGCAGAGAGATCATTGGAGATTAGTCGAACATTCACGAGTAGGGTAAGTCTCCGGCGAATGACTTTTACATGAATAGATTCAATCCATGTGCGGCAGCACATCATACCACTATGGCTGATGGCGCTTCACCAATGGAGGTCGCTTGAGAGAGGCGAGTGGTATAGTGGGCTCATCAATTGATGAAGATCACTGGGGGCTCACCAGCAATAATGCTATGGGTCACGATCACTGCGATTCTCCAGGCCACTTTGCAGATGAGTTTGTCAATGGGGCTCAACAGAGGATGGCACAGTGGACGATGATCACCGGAGGGTCGCCGGAAGCAAGAGGTTGAAAACTAGGGTTTCTCTGCTGCTTCTTTAGGGTTTTTTACTTTTTTTTTTTTTTAAAATAAACTTGCTCTGAATGTAAGTTGAGAGAGAAAAGAAAATAAAAGAGAAGAGAAGAGTATGTAGACTCCCCTCTCTCATACTATGTTTGTAATCATGGAATTACAATTAAAAAAAAAAAAGGAACCAAAATATACGCAGAATACCAGAATATTCTACTATTCTAAAATACAATATCTCCTAACACATATAAGCTCCCATAAGAGGGAATGACAGAAAACGCATCTTCACTCAGAAAAAAGAAAAGAAAAAGGAAAAACAAAGCCGTTAAATTGAAATGAAAGGCTAAGATATCAGCTGCAATTTCATTTAAACAGTGTAATCATAACAAAATTTTTCAGCTTCGGAAAACAAGAACTATCTGAAATTATATTACATTGGCATTGAGGAAACTAAATGTAAATGCAATATAGGGCACTCCTACCTTTAAAGTTGTAAAGAAAAACTCGCCAGGAGCTAGTTGCAAAAACCGAACACCCTGTGTTTTAACAGGAGCTTCAAGAAGTATTATCAGTTCCTTTGAAAATGCAAAGCATCCCAAAATAGCAGCTCCAACCGCCAAAACAGACACGAAGATCCTCTGCCGTAACTCCTCTAGGTGATCAAATATACTCATTTCCTTATCATCCGGGAGCAGCTCTTTACTTGGATAAAGAAAATTATAAAGAGATCCTTCCTCGTATGGTTTGCCATTTTGCAATGTAGCTTCTCCTGAACCATCAGCTACATCTATGATTTGCATAGAAAATTGAGGTTTATTTAAATCAGGTAGAAAGATCATGTTAATGACAAAAACCATATTAAAAGGGAGGAACAACATCACCATGGCACCATGTCAACATAACAATACAAGAAGATTGTTATAGTTGGTATTACAAGAAGAAGAATAGAAAAAGTTCATACCTATGCAGAAATGTTCCTGACAAGTAAATGAAAATGGTGTGTCCAAAGAAGTGGCCACTCCTTATAAACATATCAGTTATTATCTACACAGAAGGGGTCACAACTTAAGTGATGAGAGAGCTAAATAAGTGAAACTTATAATCATTATTAGGATGAATTCACTCAGTCAAGAACTGTAGTAATATAGACATGAATTCTGCAAAACTTGATAATCAAATGTTACATATGGTATTCCACGTCTAGTAGCTTCTAGATATAATATTATGAACCTGAGCTGTTCCAGGGATTTTCTTGCTATCATTTTTTGATATATTCGTGAGGAATATGGGTTGAGCTACAGGATTTTATTTTGGACAGCAGCCCCCTAAGAGTAGGGACTGTAAATAAACAACAAAATGGGTCAAAACTTGAGTGATGAGAGCTAAGTAAGTGAAATTCATAACTATCAAGAAGATGAGTTAACTCAGTCAAAACCATATTAATATAGACATAAATCCCGCAGAACTTGATAATCAACTGTTAAATATGGTGTATCACATCAAGTAGTTTCTAAATATGGTACTATGAACCTAAGCTGCTCCTGGAATTTTGTTGCTACCGTTATTTGATATATACGTGAGGAATGAGGGTTGAGCTACAGGATTTTATTTTGGACAGCAACCCCCTAGAAATTAGAGTAGGAACTCTAAATAACCAGCTGGGAACAACCCATCATTTATCTTATATCAAGAAACGCTTGCAATACAATAGAAACGGAATACTGATAGCTTTTGCTTCCGTGCATACAGTTTTATTGATCATGGCCATAATGGTAGAACTAAGAATGTCTTCTGTGCAAAATAGAAAGTTTAACTTGGTACAAACTGCAGAAAGGAAAGGAACTACAAACCTTTTTCCCATAACAGAAGGAACTAGAAACCTTTTCTCCCATAAAAAAAGGAACTAGAAATCTTTTTGGCTGATTTATGAACAGTGGTAGCTTCCTGGGTTAAGATACAACTATGGATCAAAAATACTAAAGATGGTTGATACACTCCATCATTTCTGCATCAACAGCACCAATTTACCAAAATTCTTCTCCTTGCTATAAAATTATTAATGGTCAAGATATTATTACGCATCAAATACCACATAAAAAATGCAACTTCTGGTGGGTCCCCAAGACTACAAATTTTCTTCCAAGGAAAATCTCCTCCTTGCCCACTAAAACTTTATAAAAATGATTTAAACTCAAAAAATTAATAACATATTCTCTTTGTTTCTTTCATTTAAGAGAGGTCATTTTTATAGCCATAAATATAAAAATGACCAGTTCACAAATAGAATTTTCTCTTTGCTTTCCCCCTCCCTTTGTTTGAACATGAGGTCAACTGATATTAGGTGGTATCAATAGCGTACCAAAAGGGAAATTAGAAAAACATCGTGATGAGGTCAACATTATGAGCGGATGGGTTTCCAATATTAGGAACTTGGAAGAAAAAATGCAATTCACTACTGTGTACTTTTTTTAATTTTGTTAGACAACTTGCCATTTCTACTATTATCTCAATTTTCTAGTGATTCCTAACTAAAGGTTAGTAATTATTGCCCCGCTTAATTGCTCAATGGTAAGTAGCCCACTAGCAGAATACATCTTAAATTACTTAAGTTTCTATCCTAGTCTCCTAGAATGAGTTTCGTGATTTTTCTTCATACCCCATGGTCGTTATTGCACAAAACCATTCAAGGTCTTCCGTGAATTACAGAATCAATAAAGAAATGTCATTTGGTTTCTTGGTTATCAAAGCCCAAACCTCAAAAAGCAAAAGAGGTTTCCTCATGATGTATTAAAGAAAAGGAGAAATAAAACAAAAGCTAACCCTTACAACAAAGCCAAGGAATCTTAGCAACGGGTTGACACACAATTCATCTACGCAAGTTGAATCAGTACAATATGAAATCCATGCATACTCAATTGGAAAGCAACCCATTCCAGTAAATCCAATCAGAACCCGCATCATACAATAAAAAATGCGTAACATCAAGGACGCAATAGAGCTATTAATTTTCAGGAGTCCCCTAGTGTTTTTTTTCCTTTTCTTTTCTTTCTTTTTTTCATATACATATATATATATATATATCCAAATCAACAATGAAATAAAGTTTAAAGGTATTCCAATTTATATTTTCTATTTTTTTTTCCTTTTTTCCGAAAGAGAGAGAGAGAGGGGGGAGAGAGAGAAAGAGAGAGAGGGAGAACATATATCTCTTTGCTGATGATAAAACGATATATTGCAGTTCACAAATATTATCCAGCGATGGATTGGCTTCAAACAATTAATAACAGATTATCTTTGTTTGGCTTGACGTTGATTGGAATAATTGAATATTTGGACAAGTCTTTGGATGGCATAAATAACAGTAATTCCAAACAGAATCGAAAATAGCCCAGAAATTCTAAAGACAAATTGGAGAATAACCCATTCAAGAAAATCAAATTAAAAAACACCCATATCAAGAAACCCACGAAATGGAACGGATTCACGTTTGTGTTTGACGAATATATAGAGAGGTTATTTATCCAAAAAATAGATAGAACCATAATAGCATCTACCAACAAATTATAAGGGTTTACTATACCAGGCTTGTCTTCGACAGCTGAGCCAACACCAGCGCTGCCCAACTGCTCTTGCTGCTTGGTCAATTCGTCGTCAACGGCCGAGCAAGCAACAACAACGAACTTCTTCGGCTCTCTCACCGGTAAAATGCCGAACTTGGCTTTCCTCCGGTTGAGTTGCAGAGAGGTTGCGTCACCTCTGCTCGAGTTGCGACATTTGAAGAAGCCGCGAGTGTGGTTGAGCTGGAGATGATAGGCGAGGGCACTCGTGCTTGCCATCGCTCCGCCCACTCTTCTGGGTCTCGAATGTGGGTTTGTTACGTTAAAAAAGTAAACAGAGAGAGGGGAAAATATCTATCTGTCCTATCTTTATTATTTTTTATATAATTATTCAAAAAATATACATAAAAATTAATTTCGTAAACATATTAGAAGAGTTCAAGTAAAATAAACTATCCAAAAAAAAAAAAAAGTTCAAGTAAAATACATAAAATGAAAAAATGATCAGAATCTGTTTACACAGTCGGGGGCTGCTAATTACGATTTTACGAATATATTTGTACCGGGGCTGCTAATTACGATTTTACGTATATATTTGTTGCGGATTAAAGCGTTAAAGTTTTGTTTTTTACTATAGAGAAAAGATCTCGATACTAATCGGAGAAGATGAAATTTCTTATTAAGTGGTTTTAATCTTTGACTTTAATTGATGTAGGACAAATCTGAACATAATAATATTTTAATCATCAAAATTTTAATTATCACAAAATTAACATTAATTTTAATGTCAAATTTATTTTATTTTATTTTTCCCCTGCCTCTGCTCTTTTCGTGAGAATACAATAATTGTTTGAGAATTACCAATAGTAACATGGTTTAAAAAATATTTTAGCTAAAAATATAATTTAAAAACATATTTAAAACAAATTAAAAACTTAAATTATTTATTTTTACATTTTTTTTTCTTCCAATCTTTTTTAAGCCTCGCTCTTTGCTCGCGCGGAAGGCTGCTTCTACTTCCCGCCATTTTCCGTTCGCTACTGTTTCTCCCGCGGCGGAGAGAAAAACCCAATCAATGGGACGAGAAAACGCAGCGGAGGAAGCCCTGATGCTCCTTCGAAGTAGACTCTGCAACCCTAATTTCGTATTCGCTCCCTTCTCCGACTCCCCTGACAGCAACTACAGGTCCAATTTCCCTCTCCGTACGCCTAAACCCTTTCGTTTGGTTGCTGAGCAAATGCAGGAAAAAGGAAGAAAAATCATCTTTCTTTTGTTCTAGCACTCAAACGGGGGTTAACTATTTAATTTTTCCTTTTTGATTCCTGCTTACTTTTCCACTCTTTTGTTGGATAGTTTCATGTGCTGTTTCTATGTTAATTGATTTACTGTTTTTTTTTTTTTTTTATTTGTTTGTGGAATTTCAGCAAGTTGAAGTTTATAATATCGAGTTCAGTCACAGAGGCATGTAACAATTCAGTTCTGCTTCTTGGTCCTCGTGGTTGTGGAAAGACAGCGGTACCATTCAATGTTTTCTCATTAATTTTGGGTCAGGAGGTTCAAAGTTAATTACTCGGATTTATATTTTCTTCATGTTTTAATTTGTTACTCCTATCCTTCTGTGAGCGTATTTATTGATTTTTTGTTTATTTAGTTGTTGATTTTTATTATTTGTAGGTGTTGGATCTTGTTCTTGAAGATTTATTGCATGAATATCCTGACATGATAACTGTGGTATGCTTTGTATAACATTGCATCTTCCTCTGATTATTTAGCTTTATTACTTCTTCATCTAAAAATAATTACTTCTCTCTTAGTTTAGTAGTATTTGAGAATTACGTTTAACTAGGTTCTTGAACATTTGAATTTTCTCGGAGAGTCAATTACATGGACTATAACTTGGAAGAATAGAGACAGAAGTCCAATCATGCTTCTGGTAGCACCTAAATGAGTTAACCGTGATTTTCTAAAATGCATGTTACTGTTGGTGATGCCCGGTTGCTCGCTGATGTACTTTACGCATAGTCATATCAAAGGCCTGGGATCTAATGCACTATCTTTTAGGTGTTAGGTGAGTGGGGTCCATCTTAGCGATGGTTTCCCGTACTTTCTTAGCTCATTAATGGGGAAGATCCTTAAATTAGTGAACTTTGGATGGTGGTAAATCTGAACTGATGCCCCCCCTTTTTTATAACATATAGATATTTCTTGTTTGGTGAATATTGTACTTCTTTTAAAATAATATTTTCATTGTTTCAGATAAAATTGAATGGGCTTTTACACTGCGATGACAATTGTGCACTCAAGGTTCAACTTCTTCAAGCCGGTTCCTTCAACTCAATGAACTGCTGTATTCTTTGCCTTAGTTTTGAGTTCGTTTCATAATCACATGCCTGGCACTCATTAAATTTTATGTTATGATCCCTTCATATTTTCCGTTACCCAAACTTTGTGCGTTATGCTTGTAGAACTGCACTGAAAGTTTTGCATGTTTAATGGGTTTCGCTGCATTAACTTATGTTTTACTTATTATTATTAATTTTTATTTGTCAATTGGGTTATATGAACATCCAATCACTCTAGCAATTATAATTATCGTGTTTGGAACTATGCAAAGGAGCAGAGAGAAGGGAACTTGATTAATTATAGCAAATCAACCTGATTAGCCACTTAGGAAATTAATCATTTTGTACTTTAAAATCAATATTAGGCATATGATGGTACTTATACCTTGGAAATCTTTGTTGTTGTATATGCAAAAACTCTTACAGTGCGATCCTATAAGGATGGATCATGGAGAGTCAATTGTGGGATACATTTCTTTCGTGTTTTGGCACGCATTGGGTTTTTCCCAAGGAAGCAAAGCATATGTTTGAGGCTTGATTGATGTGATACTCACATTTCTAGAAGGAAGAGGAAAGTTTGGATAATTGCTCATTTTTGTTTGGTTTGGATCATTTGGGTAGAAAAGAATAGAAGATCTTTAGGCATGAATTTCCATGGTAGATTATAAAGGGCATTTTAATTTGTGCTTTGTATGGATGGAATTTTTTGGGGGAAGGAACCATGTTTACAAGGAGGAATACACTTTTGATTTTAAACTCAAATAGAAAAGTTTGGCATGGGAATGGATGCTTCGCCTTTTTTTTTTAACCTCAATACTCATACTTTAGATTATTTTATATGCAAATTATGACATTGTGGATAGCGGAACACTTCTGAATTGTGGCTTAAAAAGCTTTTTAATTACAATACATCTTTATCACAAATATGACTTCAATGCTTTAGGTGTACAATTCATTTCCATGCAAAGAATACGAAATTGTAGAATTATACTCAGTTTTCACTTCCTTTGATAAAGTGAAAGCTGTAAAAATAACAGTTGTGCACATCGTCTTCTTCTCCTTCTTCTTTTTTCTTTCCCCCAAACCCCCCCCCCAAAAAAAAATAATATATATATATATAGCAACAAATCAATGTTTACCAGACCCATCTCTTAAATAGATTTCATCCTTATGATTCTCGTTATCTTCTTTTGTTTCATCTAAAATATTGGTTTAAGGTCAACAAGTTTCATTGGATACTGAAAATTTAAAATGATTTTAGGACAACATTTGATTAGTGAATATTTTCTTGTAATCTACCAAAAGAAAAGAACGGAACGCTATTGATTTTGGTTCTCTATCTTTGACTCTATCTCTCCTTCTCTATTTCTCATGCAACACTTCAAAGTCAGTCTGATAACTGTTAACATTAGTGAGTATAAAAGAGTTAATTATACAGTATATGCTTTGGTTATCCATCAAAGAATATGTGGTAAAACAAGATGATGGAGTATGGCAAAGTAATCCATGGAAATCATACATGAACAACAACTTGCTAATTATTTTGGTTGTTGGGAAGAAACCAGTGCTATTTGCTATGGTGTGCATACTTGTGGTGTAGCTTATCTGCTTTTGAAAAATATTCTCAGATGTCTTCTTTATGAAGTTCAATGGAAAAATTGTTACATTAATTTTTCTAGATTCAAGAAAAATAACTTTTTGTCTGTCCGTTCTTTTATTTTCTTTTTATCTCACCCTCCGTGTCCCAATGCTATTTGTTGTGGTGTGCATACTTTTGGTATAGCTTATCTGCTTTTGCAAAATGTTATCAGATCTTTTCTCTATGAAGTTCAACTAAAAAGTTACATTAATTTTTCTAGATTCAAGAAAAATAACTTTTTGTCTGTCCGTTTGTTTTCTTTTCCCCTCACCCTCCCTCTCCTCTCTTCTTGTATATTTTTATCTATTTTTCAGGAAATTGCTAGACAATTATGTGTAGAGCATCAATTATTGTTCTCAAAAATGGTAAAACGCCTAATCTTCATTTATCATTTTATTTTTGATACATTTTGAACCTAATTGATTTAGTGTTTCTAATCTTGAGATGATTTTTGCAGGCATCTTTTGACGATAATTCACAGTTCATGGTAGCCATGTTAATGTGAGTGTAAAAATACGTGGTTGTTGTTGTCTTCTATCCTCCTCTAATTCAATATTCTTAATTTATTTTATGACCTCTATCAGCCATTTTTTGTTTTATGGAATCCCTTTCTTTTTTTTTCGGCCAGGGAATGTGGATTAGCACATAAAACAGTTATTTTTGTCCTGGATGAGTTTGACCTTTTTGCACAGGTATTTTTTATTTTTTAATTTTACTTTATTATTATTATTTTTTTTGGGGTGGGGGGGGGGGAGGGGTATATTCTCTTTTCTCGTTGCTGAACTCTGGAAATTTACATCTAATCTTTTTCAAGTTTTTCATTATTCCTCCTCTTCTAGCTTTTTTTGGCATCTCTTCTACCTTTCTCATGTGCTTGTGTGACATCTTTGTGCATGTATGTTTTTTGTCTGTCATGTGATGAGCTGGTGCATTTCATGGGTGATGGTCCTTGCAAAACTCCCTTTTAAAGAAATTGGGGTCCAAAAGGAATGTCGTATTTTTAAGCTGGTCCTTTTGTCTTACACTTTTCAGGGTAAACAACGATTGCTTTATAGCTTGCTAGATGCAATACAATCTGTAACATCACAGGCTGTTGTAATTGGCGTGAGCTGCCGACTGGTATGTTCCTTCACATTCTTTATTTCTCTATTGTTTAAATTATTTCTGACTTACTGGCATTATAATCTTGCATCCTGTAGTTGTGACTACTGAATCTGTTATTGAATGGAAGCTCAAGTTTTATTTCCTATTGCTGAACTTGGTACTAAAACTGCATCTTAGTAATACCAAATTGAATTTGGAAGGTCCTTTTGGTTTTGGGTGGGGTAATTCATTAGTGCATGGGGTAATCATGCAAACTGCATTTGATAATTTGAAAAATGTTGTGCAATTTGTAGAGAACCTGATAGACTAGGATATTTACTGTGCAGGATGCTGATCAGCTCTTAGAAAAAAGAGTGAGATCTCGTTTCTCACATAGGAAACTGCTGTTTCTTCCTCCCTCAAAGGAAGATTTGCATGGGTAATTTCTATATTCTCTGCCTTCTGAGTGCAGCTATATCTTATGAACAGGTTGCATATTCTAGATCAAGAATTGATTTTCTTACCTTGTTTATGCAGACTATTAAAGCACATCCTAGTGTTGCCAACAGATTCAAACCTTCCTCGCAACTACGTAGTCGAATTTAATGACAATCTTCTTGTATCCTTTCCCTAATTTTGTTTTCCTTGATGGCACAACTAACTTTGGTTTAGAGTCTATAAATGCATATAGATCAGTAACACAATGAGCTTTAATGGCACAACTAACTTTGGCTTAGAGTATATGTATTACCCCAAAGTAAAATTACACAAAGCATTATAAATTCACAAAGTTTCACATGATTCTTTTGCCACAATTCTCTAATTGACTGCCAGATAGCATATATACCTATAGTTTCTAGGAATATGACTAACTTTGACCCTATGGCTAAACTATTTAAAACCCAAATAAAACCACGTCCTGTGATTTCAATATTACTGAAATACCCTGACACCTAAAATGTAACAAGTCTTACATTCTGTCCAAGATTGTTCTGATTTATAAAATACATTAAAATAAGACTCAAACCAATTATAAAAATAATTATTTGAAGCCAAAAATATGTTGCATATGAAATTCTAGATTTACACTTCTTTTGCTTTCAATTCTCTGCGTCACCTGTTGTTTCACTTCAAAACATTGCAAAGGCTCTTAACAATTTTATGTGTAGCTTTCCTTGTTTTCTTTAACTTGTAGGAGCACCATTAGTTATCAAGTTGCACGGTTGTTTTGTAAACAAAGAGTCACTAATCACCTTTAACCATCTTTTGTTAGTATACCGTAGTGTATCATGCAAAAACTATTACTTCTACTAGAATATTTGTATTTTAATTTTGTCAGGAGGAACTTTCCATACTTATATCTCTTTAAATTATTAAGATGAAGATTCGTAAATTTCATAAAGAAAAATTGATTAGAGCTCTTCTAGTGTTACTACAATTGTGTTTATTGGAAGAATGAGATCCAGTGCAAGCATATGAACACTTATGGGCAAAGAAGTTTTATTAATTTAAAAAGAAATCATCTTTTATTTTCTACTGCTGAAAAAAGAACACAGATAGAAATCAGTACCTGCACCAAATTAACACAAGGTCAAAAATTAAAAGAGACAGCAAATTGATTTTCAATTTCAATTTTAATATAAGTTGTCCTTCATCTGAAATGAGCTATACAATATTTTCTAAAACCTTGCTAATGAGAACAATTCGATGCATTCTACACATATATAAGTACCTACATGCGTGTTCTCGTGTGTGGTTGAATGTATTTAATTTTGAGAGATTAATTGTGCATAAAATAAACAAACACACATTTTGGGGTTTGTTGTGGGTGAGAATGCACGGGATATGCTAGAGATTGGTAGGTGTATGAATTAACATGGTAAGCATACAAAGCCCTGAGATATGCGCCTTAAGCCCTTAATTGTGTGGGGCACATATCATAAACAATCTTAAATTCACTCCTAGACAGTGAGGGCTTTCTTACAATCCTGGCTTCGAATTGCTCCTAAATGCATAAAGATAATATACAACACGGTATAGTAGGTGATGTGCTCATAATGTGTTATATGACTGGGATTTGCCCTATTACAATGCACAAGAAGGGGAAAAGGGTGAGAAAAGAAGAGGGGATACATCAAAAGGGCGGGATTTTTGCAGAGGAAAAGATGAAAAAAGATTAGGATAAGGATGAGATCCAAAAGAACAACCAAGTGCAAATGAAAATTTCCATTTCAAACACAGCCTTAAGGAACTAGCTACCAGTGCACTATGAGCTGTAGGCTTAATCATTTGCATGCTAAGTGCGTTTGATAATATACAATTTTTCAATTTTTCCAAGACAATATAGTTATTTTTTTAAAAATTTTGTGATGAAGTGATCTTTTAAGCATTATTTCACTTATCCTTCTTAAATTACTAGTTAATATCTTGGGGGGTAGAATCAGTATGATCATCTGCAGATTTTGTTTAAAACAGGCAACTTGTCTTTTGCATTTCCCAAGTTATTTGAAGGTTTTGATGATGAATTGTTCCTGAATCTTAGTGCTTAGGCACATATGTTTAGGAAGTCCTTGACATTTTTCAGAACATATTAGCCGAGGATAAATTCAAACAAATTATCGATACATTATCAAATTCTGATTCCACATTCAACCATCTTTTGAGGTTTCTGTAAGTTTCTCTGTACCTGGAACCATAGAATTTTAGTGCAGATGTATACTGTTAGTTCCTCCTAAACCTTTCCATTGACGATCCTCGGCATCAGGTTTTCAGCTGTTTGTCATATGGATTTGAGATCTGGGTTCTTGTCTCTTGAAAATTTCAAAGCTGCAGTTTCAAGTATTCAGAGGCAGCCAAAGCTAGAATGTTTAAAAGGTAAGGGCATATTAACAGATTTCTTTTGCGTTTTTCTCTTGCATTTCTTTCTCATGCACTCCTTGTTATTCTAAATTTTATATTTTTCTCAAAAACCACAGGTCCTACTCATTAAATACTCCCTTTCAGTCTAACAATTTTCCTAGTGAATTGCTTGATAATCTGATCTTCAATTTGCTAGTTTGACTGATATTAGCTCCTGCACCCCATAAGCAGAAAACAATGCCATAATGTGTTACCCTTTTCCCCTGATTATGTCCCCTGTAAGGATATCTTCTTCAATCTTTCATTTCTTTTATTTTTCAGAATTCATTCTCATCTTCTTCTTAGAGTGAATTAGTGTGAAGGGTAAGAAGATGAAATTTTCTCGTGGCAAGATTTCAGCTGGAAAACTTGATTTAGCCTAACACGACAATGAAAGATATTTTGCTGCTATCATTTGAAAAATGATTTTCTGTACCTCTTTCATGGAATCATTTGTGAATTTCAATTTTCTTACAGAGAGATGATCATTTTAAAACAGAATCCTGTTATTATTATTTTTTTTTCTATTAATAAATCATTACCTGGGAATTAATGTAAGTTGACTGTATGAGCTTTCAAAGTTGGACTTTAAGCCTCTGTTTGGAACCCAAATTGTCAGAGGCAAAGGAAATTATACAATCTCTGAAAAACATTTTCGAGTGTTTTGAAGGGATCAAAAAGTAGAAAGAAAAGGAAAACAATTGGAAAGCTGATGGAAAAGATACTAAAAAAAGGTGATTTTCAACTTTCCAATAAAAAGATTCGAAAAAACTGGAGGGAAACTAAAGGAAATTTTTATAGGGCCTCACCTTTTTTCTTGTCACGTCCCAAATTTCAAAACCTGAGTGCGTGAATAGAAAGACAAATAATACACCTTTTAATAATTTTTTCTGTCATTCGTCCAAGCCACACACATACTCTATGGAACAATAAAAATAAAAATAAATAAAACTAAACTTTAAATTTAAATAAAGGCCATAGTCAAAGCTAACCAGGCAATAAGCTCCAAAACTAACCCCAAACAATCTCCACAAAATTAAATAAATCAACAATTTATCTTTACCTTACAAATAGAAGTTTATTACAATCCACTAAAAAATAAAATTTCCCAAAGTCTAACATAACTATATAGTAATAAATAAAATTTCTAATTTTTATGCTCAGAAGGTCCAGCACATGACTCAAACTCATTACCTGCATCACAAACTGTAAGGGAATGAGCACTAATATCACGTGTGCTCAGAACCCTAATAATAATATAAATGCAGTAATGCCCTAGCATGCTACTAAGTGAAACAATTATGCACAGGTAGCAAACTTAAGAAAAAATTAAATTAATTTATCAATTTATCTTCGTTATAATTAATTGTGTTTGAGCACCACATCACACATCAAAGAAAAATAATTCAATTTCGAGGTACTGCTGCTTGGTTGTCCTGTAAAAACAGGACCCAACCAATATACATCATCCTTCGATATTTGCTTGGTTGTCTCGTAGAAACAAGACCCAACCAATGTACACCATCTTTCGGTATCTGCTTCTTAGGCTGAAGCCTTAGGAATATAATATGTCACCCTTAGACATCTGCTCGTTCGTAGCGTACTAGCTTACTAGAATCGATAACTAACCCGCGTGAGTTTTGGGACTTTCAACTCTTGGGTACGTAAACATAATATTTTCAGTACTCTCGATCCAAACAAAACACATGAAATTTTATTTTATATCCACATTAAATAAATTCTTTATTTAAATTCATTATTTATTTAATTCCTTAAGATTTCGTTAGAATAAATTTAATTAATCTGTCAATCTCAACACATAAACAATAATGATAATTACAAAAAAATCACAGGACAAAAGATTGCTGAATATGTTCTAACTAACAATTGATGCAAGACCTTTGAAGACAAATTAACATGTAAAGACGAAATAAAAAAAAAAAAAAAAAGACAAAATAACATATAAGACAAAAGTTTATTGCTTTTTCAAATCATGGCTTTGCTGGACATCCATTTTTTCAGATGAACATATTTGTATATGTATATATATGTATATAATAAAATCCATCCATTCGTGTCAGCTAAGCAAGTAAAAGATCTTATAATTAAAAAAAAAATTCACCTAGCACTCAATTGCACGGCCTGGGAAGTTTTCTTTTCTTTTTCTTTTTCTTTTTCATTTTTTTTTTTTAACACGCGAGGACAACCAAAAAAAAAGAAAAGCAAATCAATGCTAAAGACAAAAGCAATTCACATCAGATCACTTTAAATCACCAAAAGGACGTTTCAGCAAATGCAATTCAAGAAATTAATTATACTTATATATAAATATATATTAGACAAGTAAATACTAGATTCCGCCCCTTGCCTCTTTAATTCGGCAACAGATGAAAATTCGACAAACGGAAAAAAAAAAAAAAAAAAAAAAGTAAGCCTCCGGTTTACAAAGAAATTTTTTTTTTCAGTGCATCTGCCTGAACCTCTTTCTCTTTCTCTATCTTTCTCCCCCCTTCTCTTTCTCTAGGGTTTTCTTTTCTTTTACCACAATAGATATAACAATATATATATACAGAGTAGAAAGTTTTAACCTAACAAATTTAATTAATTGCATACTCTCCCCCCAAGAGTTTAGAAAAATTATATATTTTCCCTAAACTTTTAAAATCTCTTCAAATGTAACCAAATTCAACCTTTTTAAATACCATTTAAAATTAAATAGCAAAATTTGAAATTATTAAATTTAAATAGCAAACTATATTAACCAAGTAATAAAATATAAATCTGGGTCATTACATTCCTTGTTCCATTTCTTGTCCATTTCGTTGTTAATTCTTTGAACACTCTCCATTGATCGTATCAAGCTTTTCTATTTTTAACATCTGTTGAAATAACTTGATATATATTGTTAGGCTAATTTCCTAATAGTTTAAATTTTTGGAACAATTAGTAACTTAACATGGTATCAGAGTTTTGGTTTCAGGAAGTCTTGGGTTTGAATCTTGTTATTCCCCGTTTATTATTGTGCACTTTGTTTTGTTTGCTTGTATTGGTGCACCTTGTTTGATTTGATTCGCTTATCTCTGTTCCACGTGCAAGCAAATTGGGGTTGCACGTGAGGAGAGTGTTGAAATAACTTGATATACATTGTTGGGTCCATTTTCTGACAGTTTAAGTTTTTGGGACAATTGGTGACTTAACACTATCAATCTTGTTAAGAGCTACTACATCTCTCTCTATCTCTCTCTCTCTCTCTTGATTGCACCATCTTTTTCATTTCTCACTGTCAACCTTGATTAGAGTGTGCTTCTGTTTCACCTAAGCTGTTGGTTTATTGAATATAAATTTTTGAGTTTTTGTATCTTTACGATCCCTTGCAATAAATCTTAAGCTTCCTGATTAGTTGCAACATGATTTGCTCCTAGATTTTAATTGTTGGCTCTCTCTACTGTTTCTACCTTTTGTGCTTATTAGAAAAAGGGTTCCGTAGAATTTTAGCTTGAAAGTTACCTTTTCATTTTTTATATGTAGGTTCATTGATTGATCATTTTGTTTCACTTTGACCATATACTAGTGTTGTTCATAACGTAGATAATGTATTTCTTCTGATTAGATTTAGAAGGGGAAAAAAAAAAAGGAAATGTTTGCACCAAATGTTATTTTCGATGTTCATACAGTATCTTTGCAAATAACACTTGTATCTTTGCAAATAACACTTGTTCAAGCAGATTGCTCCATTCTAGAACTCTACATTCTGGTTTGCATGAGGAGGCTTGAAGTCAAAGAGCAAGAAACTTACAACTTCAATTCTGTAATGAAAGGTTTGCAACAATGTTATTTATGATGTTGCTCAAGTACTGCTATGTCAATATTCTGTTACTTATCGTTCTTGTCATATGTGGCAGAGTACAAAAGCATACATGATTCATTCCAAACATCAGACTATTATGCATGGACCGTATGCTTACGGGTATGTATAGTATTTCGTGTGGTGGTGCCTTTCTAATCTTTCTCCAATCGTATGTTGGTAATTTGTTGCTCTAACTTCTAAAGGCATTTGAGCACCTTCTCGAACGTGGATTAGTCTCCTTTATGGACAACAGAGGGCACAATCAATCTATTGAATTTCGCCCAGTAAAGCTTCTAATCTCATACCATGAATTATATCAAGGGTTGAAATCATATCGGTCTTGTCCAGTAAGTTTTTCGAATAAAATGCATATGTTGTGTTAAATGGCGTTGCTTTTTTTATTGTGATGCTATGTAAGTTTTATTCAAAGCACACTTTATCGACCTTAAATTTCCAAAATTGGGCCTCACATGTGAGATCCAACTCATGAGATCCCTCGCGAGGCCCTTTTTTTGATTGGTCCAAGAATACGACCCGTAAAAATTAAAAAATAAGATTTTATTCGGTATTAATAATATATAATATTTCAAAAATATAATTACAAATACAATTGTGTATTTCATCTTGATTCGACTGTTTGCAATGCAGATTCATTTTCATTATTGTCCGAGGAATAAACCTAATGCTTAGTTTTTTTTTTTTTTTGAAACTGAGAATATAAACATAATGCTTAGTTGGGTAATATGAATCCCATTTTTTGTTTGTTTTTTTTCCTAAAAATTATTATTTATTTTAGTAAGTTTTAAGTATTCTCTTCATATTTATTAAAAAAATATACTTTCAAATAGAAGAAATCATGTACAGTTTTTTCACAGATAGGTACATTTGTCTATTTTTAAATGTGATTAACTTGTTTAAATTTTACCTCACAAAATATATTAATAATTATCCGTACCTAAAGGTACAAAAATATATTTTTGCTTGTAAACAGATCAAATTTAAATTTATAAATCATGCCTACATAAAAAATTATAAAAAATAACTTCTAAAAACAAGAAAAACAGGAAATGTTCTATTTTTCTTATTTTAAGATTTTTTTAGTTTTGGATTGAAAATGTTCAAAATGATTTTTTGCCTTTTTTTTATTTCATATGTAAACTTATTTTCTGTTTTCTAAAATAAAATTTAAAAGCACAAGTATCTAAATGCGTTTTTTCTTGTTTTCAAAAATGTAAAATAGTAAATGTACTTAAAACAGAAAATAAAAAACAAAAATAAAAAATAAAAAATAGAAAAACAAATCAAATGATCCTTTAAATTTGTCAAAAATTCAAAATCTAACTTCCTAACATCATCTAGTCAAAAGATTTTGTAAGTTTGACTCACTATATTTTGATATAGTCAATGATCAGTGAATTATTTTACTCGTGTTGATAGGCAATTCTTCAGAAATTGATTGATCACGAAGGTTGAAACAGCCAAAAGGAATGCATTCATGACTGCCTTCGGCTGCGCAGATGAAGAAAAATGGGCATTGCCATTGTATGAGAGATGATCTTACCCTTGGCTTCTTCACCTAAATGAATAGAACTTACGCCAGTGTTTGCAAGTTGTTTCTTTTTAAATTTTTGACCCTATGCCACAGTGCTTGCTTGTTTCCTAGCTGTTGTATTCTAATTTAACAAAATTTTCTTGAATACTTTATTGAATCAATAATGGGAAAAGGAAGTCATGTTTAAGCAGTGTGGAAGGATCTGTCTGATTGACATAAAGGAATAGAGAAGAAAAATATTCTTCTATTTTAGCTAATTCAGAGCTTGATGCTACTGAATATACACATACATATATATATATATATATATATATATATTTTTGAAGTCCAAAGCTGTTTTCTGAGATGGCATTTTGTTTGGCCTCTGCTGCTGCTGCTGCTGTAATGGTATCTCCAGGCCTAATCATACAAATCTTTCACTCAAGGTCTCGTTTCAATTTTTGAATTTGGGAATTCAATGTGAACCCTAGTCAAATCCTCAAATTGAAAATGAATTCAATTTTTTATTTACTATTTGATAGATGTGCGTAATATTATTATGATAATTAAAATACATCAAATTATTAGGAATAATTTAGAGATGATTTATTAGCGAATATAATATTATGTATAAAATGATTGTACAAAACAATAGTCATATTACATATAAATATATTTAAAATACACACATATCAATATGAATATATATATATATATATATATATATATTTAAGTATTTTTTTTAATGGGTGTTTTGATAGTGCTGTCCAATCTTATGGTTTTTCGAAAGTTAAAAGCTCCTGCTGCCACTTTGCTTTGAATCATGGGATTTTAACTCTTGATTTTGCGTGCCACTGAAAGCATTGCAAAGAGGATTTTGTCCAATTTGGGGTAAAATTACAAACCAAGATTTTTAGCCTTTTAATTCCAAACATATCCTTTTCTGTGCTGAATTTTATTCTTTTTTCTATTAGGATTCGAAGGGCGGCTGGCCGATATGTTAGATTCCAATTTCTATTTCTGTATTTCCTAGCGATTTAGGCATCACTGTTTGTGTGGATTCGAACGTTGCATTTGTGAATACAAGTCAAACTGCGGCCACTTTACGCTATAACGATGGATGGATGGGGACACTGTTTGGAAATAATGCCACTCCCTTTGACAATCTTGTTCTGTTTGTTGGTTGAAACTTTGGTCCTTTAATTTCGATGAATTTTCACATATTTCACCATATTATATATATATAAACTGTTTACATCTAAGTTCAAAATTTACAGCTAGAAAAATCATAATTGACTAATTTTGCGAGATTTAGGTCACATATGAATGATGTTTTTCTCATGGAGGAATATATATATAAACACAAACATCTCTTATAGAAGACATTGAAATGAAAAGTCATAATTAGTTTTTTTTTTTTTTTTTTAGGTTGAAGAATTAATAGTAAAAAGGAGAAAAATGAAAAGAAAGTGTTTGTTATTTGATTGTTTTGTTGCGATTAAGATTAACTGTTCGATGGCTTGCTCTTAGTGAAATTTGATGAAAGGTAGATGGCAGTGCCAATTATTAAAAATGCAGGGAGGTACAGGTAGATGGCGGTGCCAATTATTAAAAATGCAGGGAGGTACACATAAGAGATTCTTTATACTTGATTTAGAGAGAGAGATGAAAGAAAAAAAAGAAAGAGAGAGAAAATGAAAATTTTCTATCCGTCTCTTCTTTTCTTTTGAAAAATATTTTGTTTTCAAAAAATATTTTTTGAAATATGAGTAAAAATGTTCTCCAAAAAATATTTTACAATGAAACAAATGTAGCCGTAATAGTATTAACTTATCTTAGGTAAAAAATAATTGCTATATTATTAACATATATTAATTTGTTATTTTTTCTTTGTTTTGTTTATTAGCATATGTGTATAATATAAATATTTTTTTATGTTTATTTTAACCATTTACTTTAAGGGATGCAATACAATTTAATTTTAAAAAATAAAACTCTAATCACGTTGTATAATATCTTTTATATATCCCTAGGTAATCTTATATATCAATTCATAGGAGGAATTTTTTGCTTGTTTGTGTTATGTTTCAATTTTTATTTAGAATATTTTTTATTAACTTTTTGGTAAGTTTATAATAAATGATTTTATTGTTGTTGGGAATATTTAACTTTTCCTTTTTATTGCTTTAATATTCAATGTTATTCTTACGTTAAAAATTTTTAAAAATTGTTAACAGTCCAACATATATCTTACTTATTTTATTTTTTATTTAAAGGATCAACATGTGATACATTTTTTTTTATAAGTCTATAATATATTATTTTGATATTTTGAAAGTATTTGAAAGATTTTTTTTTTGTTTGGAATGTTAGAATAATAGCATTATTTTTACATTAAACTTGATGAATTGTTGATGATCCGACACATTTCCGCTTTTTTTTTGTTTTTTTATGTTTTATTTTTCAAGCAAATGGGATATTCCATTGAGGTTGATTAGAAAATTTTTATTTTTTATTTTTTTTTTTGCTGTGCATTATTAATTTACCAAAAATCACATGATACCGATTTTAAATCTTAATTGTATTAACTCATTTTTCATGAAAAAAATTAATATTAATATATGCATTTTTTTTTTCTTTTAGCACAATGGCAGGACTCAAGCGATGCTGGTGATGGGTTAATCAACTAGTAACAATTAGTAATGATTGACCATATAGCTTCCCTACTTAACAAAAACTCTAGGTGAGAATTTGGATGGCACCTTCTCCATCTAAATTTTCTAGCATTTCGAGTGGCAAAAGAAAAAAAAAAATTGTTAAAATTTTGTAGTTAAAATATTCTATCACTTTCAATAAATAATATAACTAATTCTAAATTTAATTATTTTTATTAAACCCCAATTGATTTAAAATGTAAATTAAAAATAAAAATATAAAAGAATTTTAAAAATAAACATATAAGGAGTTCTAAAAATTGGGGGCATTCCCTAGAAAGAGAAGTTGGAAGGTCTCATTCTAATAATCGAGGCCTTAATTGTCTAATGCATCGCATGTTCCTGTAAAACCTCAAACTAACTTCTCGTGAATGTATAGCAAGTATTGCTAAATTGTATAGCTTGCATTACTTTCTTTGCTTTATTCTTTTTATTATTATTATTATTATTTACTTTTTTTTTGAGAAGAATTAAGCGAAATTTCACATTTCTTTTACCAAAATGAACAATTTTTACATCATTGTTCATGATTCCCACAAGAAAGGGATCGATGCCCTTGTTTTTTTTTTTTTTTTTTCCTTTTTTGTTTTGTTTTTTGGGGGGAGGGGGTTTGCTCAAGACTTATTAAGCATTCCTCAAATTAGCTTAATTTCATGATCCGGCACAAAAAAGATAAACTTTTGATCACCCAAGGGGCCATCGAAGTTTAGTTGGCTTTTCATGCATCAAAAAGTAGCCAATTATCATCCAAAAGTTGTCCCACCCAAACATGGCCAACTCACTCAATCATCCACCATTGCCACATTCCTTATATAGCATAGGTGAAAGTGTCATTTTTATCACTTGAACTGATTCCTCGGTCCGGTCCGGTCGGGTGAATTGTGACTTTTTGCTACAAAAAGAGTAATCTATACTCTTTATTTATTTATTTATTTGTATCTTTACATTTTACGAGTGTGTTTGGAGTGATAAAAATTAAGATAAAATAAGATAAAGTAAAATAAATTGTGGTTCGTAATTCATGCAGTGAGATAAAAATAAATAATTTTTAAAAATTTTTAAATTTTTTTTTTAATTTTTAAGCACGGCAAACAATACCGATCGCTATCTTAATTAAACAATTAAGATCAGTATCTTAATTTAACAATTACACTTTTAATTTCTCTATTTCCTTGTTTGGTTATATTTGTAGAATATGAAAACGGGGGCGGAACTAGTAATTTTTTTTAACTTTGAGATATGAGAAAGGTATTTGACTAGATTAATAATTTTTCTTATCCTGAATTAGAAATTGATTATTAAACTTAATTATAATTGAGCATTAAACTAAAATATGAATAATTAGATTAGAATATTATGTATTATAAGTATTAAAAAAATTAAAATAAAATTTTATTCAAATTATTGTTATCACAACTCCTTATTAGTCCAGTCTCTGTATGGCACGAAAACTTATGATTACGTATATATAAGGTGTATTTAGAATTGTATAAAAGTGTATAAAATAAAATAAAATTATAAAAGTAAATGTCTAGTAATTCGTGCAGTAAATGAAGAATTTAAATTTTATTGTCTCGTAATTCGTATTTGTAAAAATTTATAAGATTTTATTTTATTTTGTTATGCTTCAAACGGAGTCATAATAATGACGGACAAGGAATTTGGCAAAAGCTTGTGGAAAATAGGCTGGAAAGATGAAGATTTTTTTTTTTTTTTTTTGGTAAATAAGATGAAGAAGATGGTTAAATGGAGAAAATATAATTAGAGGGAGGAAGACCATAAAATGGAGCCAAGGGATCGCTTACGGTTTGTCTCATTCTAGGCAAAAATTGTTATGACAACCAAAAGTCTCACGACAACGAAAAGCACCTGTCTGAGTCCGATAGCCGGTCTATTCAAAGCTCACTTATCCACCTTAAATTTCCAAAATTGGGCCTCACGTGTGAGAGAAAACAACAATGAGATCCGACTCACGATTTTCCTCGGGAGCCCCTTTTTTTTATTGGTCCAAGAATACGACCCATCGAAATTAAAAAATAATTAAAATTAAAAAATAAGATTTTATTCAGTATCAATAATATTTAATATTTCAAATATATATTTACGAATACAATTGTGTATTTCATCTTGATTCGACTCTTTGCAATGCAGATTCATTTCCGAGGAATAAACATTATACTTAGTTGGGTAGTATGAATCCCTTTTTTTTTTCTAAAAATTATTATTTATTTTAGTAATTTTTAGGTTTGCTTTTCATATTTATTAAAAAACATATATACTTTCAAATAGAAGAAATCATGTACAGCCTTTTTCACATACATGTACATTTTGTCTATTTTTAATTGTGATTAGCCTGTTTAAATCTTACCTAAAAAAATATATTAATAGTTGTTCATATTTAAAGGTACAAAAATATAATTTTACCTGCAAATAGATTAAATTTAAATTTATAAATCATACCTCTATAAAAAAATTATAAAAAAGTAACTTATAAAAATAAAAATCACTAATTAAAAGAGATTAAAGTGTACATACAATATTTAATAAAAAGTATAAAATTTCATTATTTATTATAAATATTATCACATTTTTTAAAATATTAATTTAAAAATTTTTATATAAAAAGTATTCAAAAAAATATGGGAAGTGTAACGACCCGCATCCCTATAGTAGGATATTGTCCGCTTCAAGTTTAGTAAGCTGTTTCCCAAGAAGTCACCCATCTTGGTACTGTCCCCATTGGAGCACGCTTAATTCTGGAGTTCCTACTGAATCCAGTGCCTTCATAGCTTTAAAACGCGTTATTCTATATTGATATCGAATATTACATATATGACACTTCATTTCCATGATCCAGGCGATGTGGGATGGAAGGCATTGCTTCTCTACTTTATTCTCTGGCTTCACTTTCCCGCAAGCAGAGTCCTTCATGAGTAGGTTCTTCACAGTCTCTCACAAAAAAGAGTGAGAGAGTATATTTTCATATGAAATGATAATAAAGATAACCAAAATAGAGAGAAAAAGAAAAATAATTCTGATCGTTGAGCAAATTCAATGGTTGAAAATATACTAATTTAAAATTTTCAGCTTCCTTATTGTATAAAGACATAAAAAGTATAAAAAGTGCGTGTATTTAAAATTTAAGTTGTAAGTACATTAAAATTGAATTTTTAATTTATAAGTTAGTTTTAAGAATTTTTAAAGAAAAAATAAAATTTAAATATCATTTTTTAAAATAAAAAAATTTATTTGACTTTGTCAAATATGTATTCTTATATTATTTAATAAATGTATAAAATTTTATTATTTATTATAAATATGTTATCACATTTTTAAAAATATCAATTTAAAAATTTTTATATATAAAGTATTAAAAAATATGAGAAAATGAGAGATTATACTTTTACGTGAAATGATCAAAAAATTAATCAAAATAAAGTGAAAAAGAAGTAATTTAAATCATTAAATAAATTTAATGATTAAAAATATATAAATATCACGTCATATCCTTCTTGATATATATATAGATAAATAGATAGGTAAATAGGCATATTAATGAAAGAAAAAGTCAATTAATATGACAAAATAGTAAAAAATAAATAAAAAGCGAAAAAAAAACAAAAGGGTCTCCTATGAGCTCCACCTCATCATACCTTCGCTCATCCTGTAATTATACCATAAACCAGGGGCTTTTAATGGAGACCATATCAAAAAGTCTTTAATGATTTATCTACCTACTTCTAGTCTAGGTTGCGTTCCATCGTGGCGGCCTCGGTGGGCCTCCCAGTTTTAACCAACAACACTCAGAAAAAAAAAAAATATATATATATATATATATATAAAAATCGCACATAAGAAATTACCCATAATGACTGCGTGCTTTCAGTATTTTAATATTTAAATAATTATGATATCATTACCAATGTATTTAATTTAGTAATTATTTTGAGAAATGACGGTCAACTGTAGTCATAGTTCCGTCCATAGACAAAGCCAATCGGAGCCGAAACCGCTCCCTTTGACGCCCCACCGTCGTCCCCCTACACGCGCACCCCCTCTCTCTCTCTCTCTCTCTCTCTCTCTCTCTCTACTTTCTCTCTCTACATATATATATATATATATATACATATAACTTGAATACATCAGCCTAGTTCGAAGACCGTCTGAGAAGTGACGGCGAGAAGATTGGAGATGGATTCAGACAAGATTGGGAGCAACGGAGGGAGCAGTAAGAATAATAATGGCGGGAATAAGGAAAAAAAGAAGAAGAGGATCCCCTCGATTGTTCCGAAATTCGGATGCTTCAGATCAGACTTCCGTTATCCGACCGTCGAGAGACCCGACGCCGGCGGGAACTTCGATATCGAGGCCGCCTCTGCGGGAACGGAGCGCTCGCCGACTCACCTTGTTGTTATGGTTAATGGATTGAATGGCAGGTTTGCCTGTGATCCGATTTCCTTGACAGTCACGCTTATTAATAACTTCAACGCGGATAAATGTTGATCATTTGGTTTGGAATAGATTGATGCTCAATCACTTACCCCTGCAACACACCACACGCACACGCACACATGTATATATATATATATATATATATACTTGTATGTAATGTAAGACTTTTTATTTTCTTCTTCAACATGATTGACAATTGCCACAATTTGTGATAGATATGGGGGTAAAAATATAATTTATGGGCTACTAAGAGTAAAAAGTGGAAAAATAATGAGATAAATTTGGAATAAAAATAAGGAGGTATAAGCTGTAAATTTTCAAGCAAGTGGGGGCAATCTCCGTTCTTGATTGCCACAGGCACCTCTTGTAATTCAAATGCGACAGAAAGGAAAGAATGAATTGGGTAATTGATAAAACTGGTTTGTTTGTGAATTTAAGCAAATTAATTGAAGTTAGTCCTTGAACTGATTGATTAGAAGTTTGTCCTTTTTTTGTTTCTCTCTCTATTCTGCCAATGCAATATACTTTGTTACTGAACCTCGTGGATTACTCTTGGGATTGATTTCTAATGTTCAAATGGTTGTATGCCTTGAACAAATTCCCTGTGATATACCTACCAAAAAAAGGAAAAAAAAAAAATCCCTGTGATCTGTTGTTTATTTCTTTTGTTGCTTTTCTATGTGTGCAGTGCTCAAAATTGGAGATTTGCTGCAAAACAATTCTTGAAGAAGTATCCTCAAGACATTATTGTTCACTGTGAGCTTTATAACCCATTCACCTTTCTTCCTTTGTCTATTGCTCGTACAGCACGTGCTTGCCTATTCATCTTTTTTCTCCAAGTATCTATAGCTGAGTCACAAGAAGCGCTTTTTTTTTTGGGGGGGGGGGGGGAGAGGGGGTGGGGGGTTAGTTTTTGGGCATGTTATTCACATTCATAAAAGAAATGCTTAAAAATTGGAGAACCCACATTCGAGTGAAAAATCCATAGAAGGCAAAGAAATAGCCCCAAAAAAACCCGGTTACTCTATGCACATCTCAATGAATTGTGTTTAAAGAATTTTAAGGAATGTGATGTTAATACAATCAGTTAAAAAAGTGACTTTATTTTTATCAAAAAGCTATTGCTTAAAAGCGCAGGGGATTGATGTGGTTAACCATAGAGGGATTCGTTCATACTTATAGGACTTGGTCCACTGTAAGAAGTAGAAAGAAAAAGCAATGTCATTTGCTTTTGTTTCTTATAAAAAAACTTGACAAAAGCTTTACTAATCCCTCTCAGCCTTGCCATTAATATTTCATTAGGCTCTTGAACTAGGCCTGACCTTACCTTATGATAGAATTGCCTAGCATTTTTGTCATTTATTTCTCCACTGTCGCACATCAGATAAAGATTAAAAGTTTTCTTGATCGTGTATTTTGATAGTCATTCTGTTATAGACATGAATTAACTTATGTTTTATGTCCAGGTAGTGAACGTAACTATTCAATACTAACATTTGATGGTGTTGATGTAATGGGAGACAGATTAGCTGCTGAGGTGTGTGATAGATCCATCTGGACGTACTCATCCTTAATTTTGGCGTCTTTATGCTCAGAGATTTGTATTCAATGTGGTTTTTCTTGATTCTTCAATTTAAATTGTTATAGTTGCTACTGCTCCCTGCAATTATAAGTTGTCACAGAAAGAAATGAATTTAAACAAGTTTTGCTTCTTTCAGGTGATATCTATTATAAAACGTTATCCAACCTTCAAAAGATCTCTTTTATAGCTCACTCACTAGGTGGCCTGATAGCAAGATATGCTATTGCTAAGCTGTATGGAAAAGTTATCACACAAACTTCTCAAGAAAATGGATGTAGAAGTGATGAATCTAAAGGTCCAATCCCAGAAGAAAAATTTAAAGGGAAAATTGCTGGACTGGAGCCCATGAATTTTATAACCTCTGCAACGCCACATCTTGGTTCCAGGGGGCATAAACAGGTTATTGGTTTAGCTTTCGCATATCATTCTCTTTGCTATGAAATGACGTGCCCTTTACAATATTCTTAGAGCATAAACAGGTTATTGGTTTAATATTTACTTACTCAAAGTACTTTCAAATACCAAAGAAGTTGATGTCATTCTTTGGTGGCATGTAATTTCTTTAGGGATATGTGCAGAAGCATGGTCTACAGCACAATGATCATGGACATGTTTAAAATGATGACATGCTCTGTTTTTATTTGGTCCTTGTAATTTTATGAGTTTTATACATTTCAGGCCCCAGCATTTTGTGGCTTTTACACCTTGGAGAAGGCAGCATATCACACGTCTTGGTTTCTTGGAAGAACAGGGAAACATTTATTTTTAAAAGACGGTCATAAAGAAAGCCTCCTCTTCTACTTCGAATGGCCAATGATAGTGATGATCTTCCATTTATGTGAGCCTTATGAATTTAATAAATTTTATTTTTTAGACAAACAAATGTATTGTGTTGCCTTGAAATCATGTATTGCTTCTGCAGATCTGCTTTACAGTCTTTTAAGCGTTGTGTTGCCTATGCTAATGCACGTTTTGATCGTATCCTACCATAATATTTCTCCTTTGCATTCATATTTCAATTTTTTTTTTTTTCCATTTTTGATAAAAATTTTGAAGGTAAAATTTCAAGACATTTAATAATATGTTCAAACAATACATAAGAATTGGAGCCTATGACTGGACCTAATGATCCAGGCAGTTTCAATTATCCTGTCTCTGAAATCATCTAATTTATGTGAAGAACTTGACAATTTCTGAAAGATCTTGTTGGATGGAGTACATCATCATTGCGTCGTCAAAGTGAGCTCCCAGAGGTAATTCTAAAGATTTATGGTGCTTTTGAATTATCATTCCAAATGTTCTCACTTTATTTTTATTTATTTATGTTTTTGCAGCGTCGCAATCTTTCAAGAAGTGACAAATACCCGCATATCATAAATGTAGAGGTAGCAAAAACTGTAAACACTCAAGAGGAAATCACTTCAGAGGCCCAAGTCAAGAGATGGAAGACCATTGATTTGGAAGGTTATTTACTAAATTTTTTCTTTGAACTAATTGCTTGAGTTGCTCATTTAGAAGTGATACTATCAAGGTCACTCATTTTCCAGTATAATGTTCTGAGGCTGTTGACATAAATTTCATGGCCAGAAGTCTTATTAGTTTCTTAACATTATTGAAATAAACATTTTGAAACAGAATTCAAAGAGATCCATTACTTCCCCTTTGAAAAGCAAAGTTAAAATCAAAATAAAAGTTTCATACCTTCATTTTAGTTGTAGATTTCTCTCATATTTTTAGTTTTTATCTGGAATTGCAAAAGAAAGAAAAATGTACTTGTGAAAGTAAGTTCCTAGGGCATTATCTCTGTGTCATCAGACAAAATTAGTCGAAAATGCATGATACTATTGTCAGGGAAAACTTTAGAGAACTGCTTTAGAGAACCTCTATAGTCATAGTTTAACAGCACAAGTGATGCGGAAGCCAAAAAAATATAAAATAATTATTATTAGAATTTAATTTTATTAGGATTACATTTTACATAAGGATTTTACCTTATTCTATTAAAGATTTATTTTATTTTAGGCAAAATTTTATTTAGATTTATTTTAAGAATGATTTATTAGAATATTTGATTTTGTTTTATTTTTAGTAATCTTGAGAATGTATTAGCCTATTTAAAGGCTTATGATGATTAGGGTTTGATACATTGATGAATATGAAAATTTGAGTTGTTGAAGTCTCGTGGCTTGTTTTCTCTCTCCACTCTCTCTCCCTCTTCTTCTTCTTCCCTCTCTCCTAAACTTCTTCTCTCTCTCTCTCTCTCTCTATTTCTCTTTCTTAGCTTTATTCTCTATCCTCCTACATCAACAAGTCACTGTTGGCAAATGTGCTTCGAGTTATATATTGTCTTTGTGGAGTTTATTCATCCTAAATATAGAGAAAAGCATAAAAAAACAATCAAACATGAATGTCTGCCCTATAATCTAGTTCCTAGCAGAACTCAATTTCACAGTAGAGAGGCGATACATCAGAAGAAAAAAAATAAATAAATAAATTGAGTGTAAGATTTTGAGCAAGACGAACGAGGTTAAAAGAATTTGAAAACAAGAGTTCTCTTAATGGATGTAAATTTATTGTAGAATGCTTCTGATAAGTTCATTATGTAATAGTTCAGGTCTTTCAATTTGTAGTATTTGGGTCCAGAATGTGCGAAATAAGGTTGAAAATGGAAGAGAGAAAATGAGGAGCTAATGCCAGAATTGGTGTTCAATGGTGTACTTCGAACAGCAATTAACAAGTGGATGAATTCCCATTATGCTCTTCTTACAATGCTTACTGTGACTGAAGATGTCAAACTTTGGAGTTGCTTAGTACTTGAGGATTTGGAATTCCATACATATGATTTTCACTCCCATTATCTCATGATTGTTACTTGTACTGATCTGTGCTCCAGATGTAAATCACACGTTTGCACTTTTATCATGCAGTGTCTTGAATTCACTTTTATCAAACTTTGGAGTTGCTTAGTACTTGAGGATTTGAAATTCCATACATATGATTTTCGCTCCCATTATCTCATGATTGTTACTTATTTGATCTGAGCTCCCGATATAAATCACACGTTTGCACTTTTATCATGCAGTGTCTTGAATTCACTTTTTCACTATTGTATACAATTTCAGAGGCAATGATCAAGGGTCTCGCAAAAGTGAGGTGGGAAAGGGTTGACGTGGACTTTGGTGGAAGTAAACAAAGATTTTTTGCTCACAATACCATTCAGGCAAGTTTCTTTGTTTTCGGGAACTTAACTATAGATAAATACAAGTTCCTTCTCATAGTCTAGAGGAGTAGAATCAAGCTTGGAGGTCAAACTCTTTGGAAAAAAAAAAAAAATACCTCCTGGTTTGAATCTTCCTTCTTCCTGATAAAAGAGAAGTGTTACCACCACCAAGGATTTAGACTTTGCTTCTAGCACTAGAAACAGAAATATATAAAAAAAAAATATATTCTGTAATACTTTGGTAACATGTAGAAAGCAAGACAAAAATATGAAAGTGTACAGAAATATTTGAAAATATAAATTGAAATTATCATGTATGAAAAGCTAGTAATAACTTAGTTAAACAACTTATTATTTTGGTGGAAACATTAGAATTAATATTCCATTGGTGTGGCGTTTTTAGTTTCTTAAAAAAATAGAAACTTTTTGCTCAATTTGTGGAAGGGACAATATTTTGTTCCTTCTCTTCACCACCAACAGATTTTGCAATCTGTCGAGGCAGGCACTTGTATACATTGGGTTTTACTCTCATACCACCTGGAAGATGAACTCAGAACCTCTCTCATTATACCTGTGCCTGACCAGCAAACTGATTATTTATCTCAATTGCATGTCAAAGCTCTGGGATGATCTGTATCTGTAATTTGTTCCTGCTTGGTAATCATGGATAAGGTCTTCTTATGTTGGTATTTCATGGTGAACATGACTTATTAGAATCATTTATTTATTTATTTATTTTATACTAGAGGTATCCCCACCGAAAGGGACTAATCCTCTAGAGTTCTTAACCAACTCCACAAGAATTTTGAACTGGTGACCTATAATTCAATTGGTATAAATTTTATCGCTGAATTGCCTTGTGTGGCCATGACTCATTAGAAGCATTGTTCGTTATTTCTACTCTCTCGTCGACATTTTTTTTTTGCTTTCTTCTGTGCAGGTGCAGAAATTCCGGATGAACTCTGACGGAGCTGATGTGATACAACACATGATCGACAATTTTCTGCTATAGAAGTCGACCTGATTCATTCTATTAATTTCACGTTTCTTTTCTTCCACAAGGTGATCATATGTAAATACGTCGCCCAGCAGTAATTGGGCATTTCTTTCCTTTTTGAACTTAGAAATGTAAGACCTTCAGGGATCGTGGGGTGAGTAGTTTTGCTCCTTTGTAGAGCCGGGTAAATTATAGTGCAATTGCAAATATCTCTTTTAGCCTAGCCTAATGCTTATAATCTCAGCCCCTTTGTCTTTTTTTTTTTGGGATATTCTGAATAACTTAGAACCCAGCTTGAATTAGAATTTTTAGTTTACTGTATAATGATACAGATAAATTATTTAATTCACAAATGAGTTTAAAACGTGGGCTGTTTCTTCACTGTCAGCTGGCAGCATATGTATATTTGGTGCTCCTCGAAACCAGTTAGATTTGTGGGACGTCTATCCAATAATGCACTGACAATCTCTTTGGTTCACATTGGTATCAATTCAATTTGCACTGAAAAGATACAAATATGGGTGTATTTGATTTATTAAAAAACATTGAAATTTTTTGAAAATCTCTGAAAATATTTAAACATTATTCACTTTTTATCTTACGACACGAATTACGAATTCATAAATTATTTTATTTTATCTCAATTTATCTTACTTTGTGTCACTTCAAATGCACATGGAATAGATACAAACATTAGAAACAATTATAAAAAATAAATAAATAAACAAATTGTTTAGAAAAGCCTATCATGCATGCAGTCACTTTTTGTCCACTATAGATTTTTTTTTTTTTTTTTAAGAACCAAGAAAAGTTTGTATTCCAAATATTAACTTGTTTAATACATATTGAGCCATTTCATAGGCTTCTTTAACTACAAGTCTTGCAACCTTCCTAATACAACAATAAATAAAACAGACAAGACAATGAAACAGGTTAATAAAGACACTCTTAACTTCCAAGGGTAGGTTGACATATTTTGTAAATATTAATAACTAAAAGACAATCTGTCAGTACAGTAACTTTCTTGTAATTCAAAGGTTTAACCCATGACAACGTTCTAAGGCATGCTATTGCTTCTGCCATTAATGTTGAAGATGCATTGATCAATTCTCCTCTTGCACAAAGAACATTTCACTATCATCTTTAATTATCCACGCGACCGATGCTTTACTTGTACTCGGTTTCTATGCTCTATTAGGATTACCTCGTATAGCAACTCTGGAATTCTTACGGCATTAATCATAATCACCTCTCTTGTAGCTCGATGAGAATGACACCTATCCTCGAAGTTGTTTCTCTGTGTTTTGTCCCTGTATCACGTACATGAGAACTTTCTAGCATTTTATAATGAAAATCTGTCATTAAAATAACAGATGACAAAGCCTTTCTTTCATTGCCCAACGTAACTTATTTCTTGCTACCCATAATACCCATAAATGAGCTATAATTTTGTTAGTCAAATCTCCTCTACCTTCCCCCCTTAGCACTTGCCTCAGCCATTCTAAAGGTTGCACTTGATCAAGCCCCATTGTTTTAATTCCCAAATTGGGTCAAACCATATGGCTTGCGACTTCACATTGAAAGAAGATATGACTCTTGAGTTTCTATTCCATTGCCACACATTTGGCAGCAACCATTTATTGTCAGCCCTCTTTAGAAGATTATTATTTAATGGGAGGATGTTATGCAAAATTTTTCATAAAAAAATCTCCACTTACTAGGACCTTTCCACTTCCAAAGTTTTCCCCAAACATTATCCACTATCTCACTATAAACTGCCCCCACATGAGCGCCTATGCTTGTCACGCCTTCATCCCTTCCAGTAGGCTGCAATAATAGGTCGACTTAACCGAAAAGCTTCCATCTTTTGTCCCCTTTCATAGCCACTCATTCTGACAGAACTCAACAGGCATATAAATTCTTAAAATCTCCCTCACCATAGCTTTCAGAAAAAAACACTTCAATAAAAGGTTCTCGCCAATATCTTTTCTCAAAATTAAAAACTTCGCAACTTTACACGACAATCCATGAATATCAATATTTCGCCACATATGGATTGTCAATTGGTATCCATTTATATTTAAAAGCATCGATATCAAGCTTTGAGCCAACTTGACAAAACAACCCTTTTTTCACCAGCTCCTTCCCCAAAGTATACTTTTCCACCCCCAAGATGCATGCTATGATTCTTTGGCATATAAAAACTCTTATTCTGGCAATATTTTGCTCTAAAAAACCTCGATATCAAACAGTCCAGTTCTATATGAATCCTCCAAGCCACCTTTGCTAACAAAGCTTGATTAAAGTGTTTTAAATCCCTAAAGCCCAAACCACCTTCTCCAATTGGTTTACACATATCCTTCCATTTCGCCAACAAATCCCTTTATGATTTTTCCTTTTCCATAGAAAAGATACCATTGCCTTTCTTATATTGTCAATCACTTTCCTTGGAACTTTGAATATTGACATAATATAAATTGGAATAGTTGAAAGATAGTGTCGAATTAACATTCTCTCCCACTAAAAGATAATAATGGCTTTTTCCATTTCTGAATTCTAGATAAAATCTTTTGCTCCAAATGTGTAAGAAGTACCATCTTGGGTAAAGTGAAATCCATCAACGATCCTAAATATTTCCCAAGCTTTTCCACAATTTTAACAAGTAACATATCATGGAAGAAACTTACCTGCTTGTTTGTCATTGATGGCGAGACCACAATCTCCGACTTATCTATATTATAAGTTGACCCGCTTGATGACAGTATGCATCCAGAATCCACTTAAGACAAACCACTTGAGATAATTCAAATTCTTGAAAGATAAAACTATCATTTACAAAAAATAACTGAAAAACTTCTGGGGCCCTCCGACATATACAAATTCCTTTACAAACCTTGTTCATACCTAAATATTAAAAAGACGTAGATAAAGCTTCCGCACAAATAATAAATAAATAAGGCGATAGAGGATCTCCTTACCTTAGTCACATTTAGGCTCAAACAATTCTGATTTCCACCCATTAACGAGGACTGCATAAGAAACAGAGGAAATGCATGCTCTGATCATTGCAATCCATTTATGACCAAGTCCCATAGCCTCCATAACCTTTAAAACGAAATCCCATCGGACTCTGTCATGTGCCTTGTTCATGTCAACTTTAGTTTGCTTAATTTGGGCATGTTTGATTCTCTTTCTGGGTACATATAAATTGAAAGATGTTAATGATTTTGATTATTAATCTAATGATACTAGGTGAGTCCTACGTAAATGAAGGATGCTCACTAAATGAAAGATTTTCATTTGTGGCACTGCTGTGTAGTAGTTATCACTGTATATCTCGGATGGCTAGAATGTAGTAAAGAAATAAAAATCCAGATCTTGGAACAACAGTTTGCGTGGAATGGCAAGTGAACGGTCCTCATCACATTCAGGAATTGCAGTTTCCACATGCAGCAACTATCCTTACCTCAAACAGTGCCATAGTCTACTGTCTAGCTTGGTGCCCACCGACCCTATAATTTAACAGTACTATCTGCTTTACAGAAAAATAAATACAGTCACACACAGAGAGGAGAGAGGAGAGAGAGAGTGTTGGCGTGTACAAGTAGAACTACTTGCATACAAACATATATTCATTCATATTTCACATATATAAGTATGTATATGCTCCCTGCCGGAAGAGATGGATGATGCACAAATGTAGGGGACAGAATGACTGAAAATGAAAGAAGAGGGAAAACCCATAACCCATAAAAACCACGTCTCCGTGATCTGCTGCTGCGTGGCTTGTGTATCCGAGTCTACATACATTATTGTTGATTTCATTGGGATTTTGGAGATCGGGTTTTGTTCCATTTCTTGTTTTCTATACATTCTTTCTCAGGAAACGAGGCTGAGCCTATTTCCCTTTCTGGATTTTTGTTAAGTTTATTTCTTTTTAGAACCTGCAGTAGCTTTTTGCCCTCCACATTCCATCATCGAAAACAACGTAAATATTTAGAGAGAGAGAGAGAGAGAGAGAGAGAGTGTGTGTGTGTTCAAAGACAATGAACTAGCTAGTGCTCTTAGTTCAACTGCTGAACCCATATAGACTTCTGTTTTCTTAATTCTATTCGTCCCCTTCCCTTCATCACTTTTTTTTTGGTAAGTATCCCTTCATCACTTTATTTCTGTCAAACCCCCCAACTTCAAAAGGAAGATCTTTCTTTCTAGTCTCTGCCTCTCTGAGAATTCAAAATGGGAAGAAGCATTCAAAATTATGCAAGCTTCCATAGAAATCAGTGGCTAATCTTCCCCTTGATGATCTTCCTACTGATTTCAAGCTTGACCAACACCATATTCAAGGCTGAAGGTAAGTAGTGGTATCCTTTGACATACTACAAAATATTAAAAAAATTTTAGAAAACTTTTAAAATTTTAAAAATTATTCATTTTATTTCTTTATACGAATTACGAAATCAACAAATTATTTTATTTTATCTCATTTTATGTCACTAAACATCCTTATTATCAAATTCTAAACACCTAGCTAAGAAACTTATATATGTATATTACATACACACACACAAAACATACGTGTGATTAAATTCGTCATCTTTCATTTGAATTGAAATTTCCCCACTTTCATGCACTGCAGGCAGAGGAATTTCCAAGCTGCTAGTTGACTCTGATTCCCTTATAGACTATACTCTGGTACAAGCTTCTCCCATCTCTTTTCTTTGCACTTAATAATTTCTCCTCTTGATGTGTGTGTGTGTAGATCTTAAATATGTATATATGTATGTATGTATGTATATGTGCAGAAGGGAAGAGAAGAGAAGGTGTTGGTGGTGAGTAGAAGGTTGATAGGGTCAAGGCCTCCAAGATGCGAGATGAAGTGCAGCTCCTGTGGGCACTGTGAGGCAATTCAAGTCCCAGTTGCCCCCCAGCTCAAAATCAATTCAACTGATCAAAGAAACCTAATTCATAATGGATTCTCTGCAACAACCCAGGCTGCTACCGCTGTATCTTCAAGAGGTGACGGCATGTCCAACGACTACAAGCCCATATGTTGGAAGTGTAAATGTGGGGATTTCATTTTCAATCCATGATTGTATAAATAATAACGTATGTACATATAAAATAATTAATTATATGTAGCTAGCTTTCAAGTTTTTGTACGAAAGGGGGGTAATTTCTTTTTTCATTGCGTCAATTGATTCTAGCACTCTCTGCTCACCCTTTGTTCTCCGATTGGCTTTTGTAGTATGTGTGTTTGCGTAATGACATTAATGGGCATTTTGGAGGCTCAACTTTTTACCGGAAAAAAAAAATTATCAATTTTGATTCTTGAATATTTGACAAATTATTAATTTTTTTTTTTTTTTACAGTAATTTCTTAACTCAATGTTATAAAAAATTATCAAAAATTACTTAAAAACTGTTAGCAAACTCACGTAATTTTTAATAAAAAATACTAAAAATTACGCCGCTTATGACATTAATATCTAAATGCCAATAATCCTCCTTCCTATTTATTTTTAACTTCTATAATTAAAGCACCACACACACATACACACACACCAGTGACCGGCAAGAAAAGATAAACCTGGGGCCAGGCAGAGGCACAGCACTGTGTGCTGTGTCGGATTAGTGGGGGGTAGGTCCTGTAATATAAATTGGCGTGTGTATATATTTATATAAATGGGTACGAGACCACATATATAGAAGAGTATGATTTTCAATTAATAGGGTGATAGGGAGGTGAGGAAATCAACTGGCATACCCAGCAGGGGCCATAGTCAGACAGAGCCAGCTCTGGGTTTCTTGTCTTACAAGGTTTGTGTGAGCCACTTCAGAAAAGATATACATAATATATATATACAAGGGCCTAATAAATAAACAGCACAGGCCTACCACAGAACCATGCTCTTTGCTTGATAATTAACCCATGTTGGGTTTTCTTAGACTGCAGTTTTCAAGTCTCAAAAGCTCAAATTTTAATTCACTGAACTCATCATAGAATTAAAAAATTAAGGAAAAAAAAAAAGTTTGTTTACATTGTGGTTTGGTTTTCTGGTACATGATCATTCTTAGCGTTGAGTGCAGAGAGAGAGAGAGAGAGAGAGAGAGAGAGAGAGAGAGTTTGCAGAGAATGCATAAAATTGCATCACATGCGTTCTCTGCCAATTTTACCCACAACGCCTCAGTTACCGCTGGGCAAATTTTAACTTCTTGTAAAAACTGATTTTTGGCGAGAAGATTAATTTTCTTGGGGAATATTATGCGATAATATATAAATTAAATATAATATGAGATTAATTTACATATTTTTAAATTTTTAAATTTTGACAGAAAATAAATTTAAATATGTAAATATACGATGTCATTCCCCGTACCCACGGTACTTTTACACAATCAAACATCCTAGGCATTATAGGATTTATGCCACACTGTTCATAACACTTTGGGTTCGGTTTATTTCAATATTATATTAATATTTTATTATACTAAAATACAAATTGAAGAACATATATATAATATAAACTTGAACAAATAAGAATATTTAAACTTGAAAAATAAAATTTAAAACACAAATTTGAGACTTTCACAAAAATTGTAGTACTTACAAAGAAGAATTTTGAAGATCCTTTTCTAACTAAGCAATCCAAAAATTGATACAAAAATTGAACTTGATATAAAGAGGGGAGGGTTTGGAATAAGTCTTGAAGCTTGAGGGTAATCTAAGAGGTGCCTTGTATTTGGAGGAGAGAGCCTTTCTTATATGGACAGCGATTATCCCCTTATCTTGAAGCTTCACATGTCTTCTACAATAGAACCATGAGTTGGAAAAGCTGAATTAATTTAAATTTTAAAAGAGCAAGCTTAAATTACACTGATTCTGAGCAAAACTTACAGTTGCAAGTTTAACAACAATTGTGGCAACACAATCTTCCAAAAAGGAGAAAAGAAACGTAAAGGAAGGAATGAGTCAATCTTCAAAATAAAGTCAATAGACAATCACATCTAAGGTGAAGAAACTAAAAATAAGGGGGAACTGAGTTTCTGATCCAATTTACAGGTACCCAATTTGAAGAATTCGAAAAACCATTGTCAAAATCTCATCCAACAAAACTTGATAATTACTTATTAGTGTTAAGTCCTTGAGCAAATGCAAGAATGGCAATGGAAATCAACAAGACTTATAATTGGAAACTCAATCATCCCCAAGCAAGAAAAGGATGGCACAACCAATCTTCCCTCACTTTCAAGAATTCTTAATGTTAATCCGCTGATGTGAATTCCACTGCAACAGCATCCATACTATGGACGTGCCTGATCAAAACAACATTGGTTAGATTCTAGTAATCGAATATTACTCTAATAATTTCCATTAACTTGTGAAATTGTGACTAGAATTAACAAAACATGATCATATGGAGCACATTAGCGACCATAAATCCTAGGGATAGAGAGAAGTTGAAAATTAAGATACAAATATAGTCATTAATTAGAGAACATTCAAACTCGGGAGTTCAACTCACATTCCTTTAGAGTGACTACAAGCATAACCAAAGAGCACAACACCCAACCATAACCACAAACACAAACACGCCCTTCAATAGTAGATGGGCAAATCAAATCAGAAGCTAGTGGTGACATTGCCTAGGGGTAAACAGTTCATTGAAGCAACAAACTGTCCAATTCTCATGCGTGAACGCGAGGAGGGGCTCTGCAGCTTGAAGTAAAAACGTATGTGCAAATGTAAATGTCCGCACAAAATTACGAAGTCGTGCAAGAGTCCAACAGGTGGCATCCTTATATAATGTACAGATGCATGCAAAATTTTGTCTCAACCAAAACAGTAAATTATCGTTCAGGATAGTGAAGTTATTGGGGAAAAAGAAAATCATTCAAAAAAACAACTAGTACTCTGCACATCTTGTTGCATTATCACTAATATATTCTCTGATACCTGGACTCGTGTATGGGTGTTAGACATGGGTGCCTATCCAGGGGTTGGATTAATATTTCTATCGAATGATAGAATACGACATGGCCAAAAAAAGTCCAAATTTTGGATACGGGTACACGGAAGGGATACAGTGCTTGAAACGATATTGAAAATTTATTAATATCAACATTACATTTATTATTATTATTTTGAGAATGTGGCATTTTACTTTTTAGTGCTTTTGTGTCGACATGGGTACTCCACCCCATAGTGACAAGTCCAGGTAACACAGAATATATCAACTCCATGTAGCATGGGACAATGAAGACAACGTGTTAAAGTGAGCAGCAAGATTTGAAAATAAAAATCCACACTGATGGTATATATAAAATACATGGAGAAAGAACAAAATTGAATACACACGTGTAGAGTTATTACTAATAAGGAAAAACAGTTTGATGACAAGATTAGTACTTTAGTTGAATAAAAAACCTTTGGCTGAACAAGAAAAGGAAATTTCCCAGTAAAAGGGTTTCTAACACACCCTTCTCTATATTTTTCTTCTTTTTAATTCTATTGGATATAGATATAGTGTAAAGAGACCTGCCTTGTGCACGCGCACACAAAAGAAAAAAGAAACAGATGCAATTAGCAAAGGTGAAGATCTAAAACATCAAAGTTTGTTAAAATATAATGTTCATCACATGGATTTGTTGGACAGGATCCTCACTGTCAATGTTGAATTTTTTTTTATGAAAATTGCAATGGTGACCAAGTGACCTATCAATATCATAACTTTGAAATAAGAAATCACTAAATGTCTATAGGTTGTTTGTGTGTCACAAATGGGGCACCAAATTATCCAAGACGGGAAGTATTGATTTTAATCCATGACAGATCTATTGCAGACAGCGACCAATATTCATGAAAATTTTAACAGAGAAAAGAAAACCAAAGAAAAGCATATGTTGAAGGGTAAAATAAAATTCAGATAAACAATCTATATATGAGTTTTTCAGTAAGTGGGACATCCAAGATCAGATAGTGATTTAGAATGACTCCCAAAGTAAAACAAATTTTCAACTGCCCACAAAAAATGAGAAGTGTAGACGTATCAGATAGAAACAAATCATGACAACTGGACTATCAAGAGGAATGATTGAGTAAAATGTACAAAGATTGGCAAATCTTATTCGTAATTTATACCTGCAAAGATGCCAACAGTTGTCAGATTTGCAATGGCCATTGTCTGATATATTAGGTATTCCGTCAGGAAGTGACCAAGAGCATAGATGAACGACAAAAATGTAGCAAGATATAGCGGCTTGTTATCAAGGTTAAATGCACAAAGAAAGCAAAGAGTGCAAGTCAAGAGCGTCCATACTCCAAATGTCCTCCCATGAACATCGGTCACTAGAAAACATTTCAGGGCAAAATGATAATGAAAATTAAATAGAAGTTCAGCATGGTCATTCACATTGAATGCTAAAAACAAGACTGTCTTGAAAAAGTTAAAAATTCAGTCTGTGCTGTCTACAACAACAGAAAACCAATGGATAATTTCAGGAACAATTACAACTGCAAGATGCTTCGTTAATCACAAGAATGTAATCCCCTCCTAGAATCAATCATGCTATATAAATGAGCTTTTCCCTATATATCGTTTATGACCAGATATCATCATAATTACATCCGAGATAATATGGCAACCATGACTGGAAGGTAATCTACACGATGGCTACTAAGCATCATTCGTGCAATATAGATAAATTTCTTCCTTTTTTTTTGGGGGGGGGGGGGAGAATTTGTCTTTTATAACCCAATAACATCATACTAGCAATTATAACTGTGCGATACTATCGGTCAACTAATAATTGCAACCATGAATGAATCACGGAAAGATGCCAGCTAATCGTATCATATGAATGCAACGACTCCTAAGCATAATTCATACGGCATAGATGAGTTGTCTGAATCTTTTTATCCAATCATTTACAGCTCAAAGTCATCATAACAGTGTGGAATTACAAGTCTTGTCATGTTTAAGAAAATTGGGCAAATGGGAATTATTACAATGACATTGCTCAACACTCATAGATGACAAAAAATAGATTGGTCCTCCAATTTGATGCCCCTTTGAAGACTTGCTTAAAAGCTACACCATTGGTGACAAAAATAGCTTGGCACTCCAATTTGATGCCCCTTTGAAGACTTGCTTAAAAGCAACACCATTGATATATATATATATATATATTGCCCCACTTGCGGTAACACTCAATAGCAATGTACAATGCTGAGAGACTAAATTAAGCAAAGCTTGACCAGACATTCAATGGTGTTTTGTGTCGAAGTGTGACATTGTTCCTTTTCATAAATTGATTCCATTGATGAAGGGATTCAATTCGATTGGATATATATTTGGGATCTCTCGCCAAACTGTACATGGAATGAAAATCGGAACCCTTCAAGCAAATCCCACATACATTGGATCTATATCTATAAATATTTCAGAATCTCCATGGCAAATTGTGAAGAACACTCGTATATGATAATTATATATGCACATTTATACACACACGCATGCATATATATATATATATAGATATAGATATAGAGTGAGCTCACTGTCGGTCCTGGAGAAAACAGCGAGTCGAAGGGCCCACATATCGAAGAAGCCGAACCAAACTGAAGCCAATCGAAGTGAACCCACCAACATCAACCACCACCCTAGCAGCTTCATCTCTCTCTCTCCCTCTCTCTCAGCCTCTTCGATCGGTGTTCAGTAACGACTCTCTTCTCGGGGACACACCCCCGGAAAAGTTTTGACTTCACATGCCGGTTCAAGATAAACAGCCTATTTACATTCAGAACCCATGATTAGCAATTAATTATCACTAGGCCCCATGACTCTGTTGCCATTCAGCACCCATTGTTAATTTTTTAGGATAAATAACACTTTCCTCCCCAAATTTTGCGTAATTATATTTATATCCCTTAATATTTAAAATTAAACTTACTCCCTTATTTTGAAATATTATTAACATTAATTCACTTTATTAAATTAACAATTAAAACTTAATAAAAAATATCAAAATGCTCACTTGATAGGGTATCGAGTATTTTTGTCGTGTTAGTTCTGTTATTACAATTCCAGTAATAATCAAAATTTTAGGTCATTTTTTATTTTATCACTCATTTTTTATATTTTTGTTATTTTTTTTAAATTTTCAAAACAAATAGAAAACAAATAAAAACAAAAAAATTTTAACAATTTTTATAAAGCAAGTTAACGATGATTTTTGTATTGGTCAAATTAAACTATGAGGCCGTTTGGTGTGCACAAAAAAAAAAATTCAATTTTGCACCAATTTTTAACACGAATCATTTTAATACTTAATTGGATGTTTTAAAGATTTTTAAAAGTTAAAAAATTAGAAAAATTTTGATAAAACATATGGTGAAGAAAATTGAAAAAATTGATAAGAATTAATTTTTTTTTTTAACAAACCAAACAAACTCTGTATGGTTTTGTTGTCAAATAATATTTAGCTCCGTTTGAGGTTATAAAAACTCTAAAAATAGTGAAAAATCACTAAAAAATTCTAAAACTTACTTATTTTTTATCTGACTGCACAATTACAAACTTATAAATTATCTCACTTTATTTCGGGTGAATTTAGAGTGATAAAAAGTGAGATAAAATGTGATTTGGGAAAATTTTTTGCGTTTGGTGCACACATCTCAAACCACGTTTTTTAGAGATGAATAGTAAGATTCTCGTTTTGACGGATTGGATTTCTGTTTGGATTGATTCAAAATTTTGGGCAGTTATGACTTTTTTACATTACAATACGTCCAAACGGATTATAGAAACCGTTTAGACGGAAGTTAGTCGTGCGAATCCGTTAGAACGGTTTTTATAATCTGTTGAAACGGTTTCTACGACCCAATAAAAAAAGTCAAAGTGAGTCTCATTTAGTAACTTGAGAGTTCATGGTGAGAATGATGAAAAAAATTTTACTATTTGATTAATCGAATTCTGATAATCGATTTTTTTTGAAAGGTGTTGAACGTTTTTTAAATTTTGAAAAGGTAAGAATGTGTAAAAGTATATAAAAATTTTCAAATACTTCTAAAAATTTTTACCAAAATTTAGTACGTCAAAACGCACACATCATTTATCTCATATTTTGTTACCCTAAGCGCACCCCTCGTTGATATTATAAGTCAAAACAGTCACAATCACTTAGGCTGGGGTAGATGAGCAACAGCATGGCCAAAAACATGGACACAGCCTCAGATCCCTCAATTTGGGTCGTTGTCCTTACTGTTTGGGACATTTACGTTAAAATCGAAAGGGACTTCCATGTTACCTCTAACCTTTCACCTCAGCATTGCATTTAAAAAAAAAGAAGGAAAAAAAAAAAAAAAGGCCAAATGTTCTCAGCTAAAAGTAATTACTTCACCCGTTGGTGCAAAAATAACTTTCAACACGTGGCACTATTTTCAAGCATATATGCGCCGAGTAAGGAGGTGCTCGGCATTGGGTTAGTTTAATCCCTAATAACTCCAATTGTGCTTCACAGTAAGAGGTTTAGATGCTAATTTAATTCTAATTCTATAATAAATTTAGTTCATTCATTATATTTTTATTAATTTAATCAGTTCACACGATGTGACAATACGTGACGTTTCTTATTATTACAGTATCCATTATTTGATACTCATCATACAAATTGAATATTAAGTGATATGTATTAAATATAAAGTAAATTATTTTATACATATATACATACAAAAATTATAATAACATTACTTTTTTATCTATTTTTCCAATTGTTTCATTATTTTCTCGAGTTTTTTTGATTTTATCATTAGAAAATTCTTAGTCGAGAACTCTCTCTAACTATTTTCTCAGGCGTTCTGTTATTTTTCGGGCTCTTTTAGATAATTCAGTTGATGTGCACGTGCGAAGGTATTTTTTTATTCCCCGCACACCATATTTTCAGAATTTAACACATATATATAAGTATTATATTTAATTTTTTAATAGATCGCACATGCTAATAAAATACATGATAATTTTTTCACCATCGGACCCGAAGATGATCAAATCCGACCCGGATACGATTTTGCTAAGCTGTGAATGGTCGCTGTGATGTTCCAATCAAATTGATCACGTGGATAAAATTACAATAATTGCTCTTAGGCTTAGTTTGGAAAGAAAAAAAATTATCTTACTAGTAGAAAAAGTTAGTTTTTTTTTTTATACAAACTTTTTAGTAACTAATTTTTACTTTTTTGTTAATTTGATATTCTTATCTTTATGATTTAAAATAAGTTTAAAATATAAAATGATAAATTTGATCATTTCAAAAAAAAAAATTTAAAAACTAAATATCTAAAAATTGAAACTTCCCAAACGGGGTCTTACTTAGTTAGCTATTGTAACTCAATCATTCAATTACCTTGCTTGTCATTCCTTACCTTTTAAATCCATACTTTCTCATTTTTCTTTCTTTCCCCTATACTCTATCTTTCCATATCTTTTTCTTACTTTTCTATTTAATTGCACTTAAAAAAATATTTTCAATTTTGGCTCTCTCTCTTTCTCTCTCTCTCCATACTTTCCCATCCTTTTTTGCTCTCTTTTTTTTTTTTTTTGGAACTTATGTGAGAAATATACATTCACTTTCATGATGATTAGAAAATCTTTGATTTGAAAAAAGTTATAAATAATAAAATTTTTGAAAGTCCTTATGCATACATTTATTTTGTTGTTAATCTCATTAACAGTGCTTTTTTCAGTTTACATCATTCCTTAGAAATTTGATTATTTGTTTTCCAATGTAATTTAGGCTAGAAAAGTCTTTGACTTCAATTGGATTAGTATCAACCCAGGCATCTCCGTGATATCCTGGATTCCTCTTTTGGTCCCCTGCTTAATCCCAAGCCTGACAAATGTGCCTTGGGTCCGATATTCTAACTCCATCTATCTATATGTATATATATATATATATATGAGTTTCAAGTGTTATCTAGTGTTTGGAGTGGCAAGAAGTTTGTAATAAAAATTAATAAAAATTGCTGAGTAAAAAGTTGATTTTTTTTTTTTTAGAGATTTTTTAGAGATTTTTAGTAAAATATAAGATTCCAAACGCACTCTTGCTGTTTCAAAAATTTTTATTCTTATTTATGAAATTAACAATAGTCCTTTGAAAAGAAGAAAAATTAACAAAAAAGTTAATTTTCTTTTTTTTTTATGTTTAAAGAGAAAAAAAGTTAACTTTTTAGTAATTAACTTTTTAACTTTTGGTTAATTTGATATTTTTACAATTCAATGTTTAAAAGAAATATAAATATAAGGGAATAAGTTTTGTTACAAAAAATTAAAAAGCTAGTAGCTAACTACCAGCTAATGTTCCTAAATACACCCTTAATGAGTTGGATATAAATATATTTGTATCTAAATTTGTTAAGCCTCAAATAATTAAATCCAGATCTTAATGGAGCAAACCAGCTGCCTTGAGTAATCAAATCCAAGTTTTTAACCGACTTAAAGACTCCAATCATCCGGTTAAACAGACCCAGACCCGAATTAATTTTCGAGTACCGAACCGGACCTAGCATAATCACAACAAAACTAAAGGCCTAAAAAGTGGTCCCGGGTAATGTAAAACCAGTACACCCGAAAAAACAAGGGGGCTTCCCCCACCGATATGTACATATATATATATATATAGACTCTAGGATCCCGGTCTGGTTGAATTAAAAGCATAACGGACACTGGTCCGTGCCCTGCGCCCCTCCTTACCATGCCATCCCTTTCTTTTTTTTTTTTTTTTTTTTTTTGAAACTTACCATGCCATCCCTTTCATGATCAACTACTTGACCACCAGACTCTCAGCTTGGGTTGGATTGGGTCCCCTCATAAACCTTTTCCAGTTCAACAAACATAACAAAACACCACGTACCAACTCTTCCCCCCGCCCCCCCCCCCCCCAAAAAAAAAACCCATCCCCACCAATTTTCTTTAATCGAGCCCATTAATTTTAATACAATATGTGCTTACCCACGTCTTACATTATTATCACCCATTTTTCTGAAGTCTAACCCAGCTCAGCTCAAACAATTAATAAATGGCTCTCCTCTCCCCTAATTCATAGACCTAAGCCACATTAATTAATATTATTACTTTAATAAATTTCCAAAAAAAAATTTATTCCATGCTCGACGCACAAATTACTGACGTGGCACATATCCAGCGGGACATGCCTCAACCCATTGCGTACACGCTTTTATCTCCTAAACCAATCCCATCCCCCCCAAAAGCCAACTCTCTTGCCTTTCTAACCTAGCAACAAAAATAAGTTTATTATTTTACTTTATTTTATTTGTCGTCCCTACAATTCAAAGCTGTTTCGGCTTTGGCCCAGAGAAGGGAGGAGGACAAAAACAGAAAGAAACAAAAGTAACCAACCCAGCAATCCTTACACTTGAAACTTAAACACAGTTACAGAAGAGTCAGTTTCCTACAATTGTATCATTTAAAAAAAATTAAAAAAAAAGACACAAGCCACACTGCTTAAAAAACAAGGCGTGCCTTGTCAATCCCCTAACCTCTCACTCTCTGTACAAAACAAAAGCCTGTAAAAATTTGTTAGTACCACTAAGCAACACATCAGACAATCAAAATCAACGGAGGATAAAAAGCACAGTTAAATAAAAAAAAGTCTAAAAGGGAAAAGTGAAAAAATAAAAATGAAGGGACCGCTGGCATCTCAATCGACCATTTCAGGCGACTAAATCTTGCGGCTGGCAAAGTTCTTTCCGGAGCTTTTGAGAGAAAAGCCTGCAAGCGTCCATGCTCAGATCAACGGCAGCTGATAAAGCCACAAATGCAGCTGCATCTTCTGTGCAGCTCACGTGCTGCACGCTAACATCCACCGTGGGTTTACTGCACTTGCTGCCCTCACCTTCCACGCTGGCGGACATCACGAACCCTCTATACAAGCAATACGGCCAGAGCCCGTAACCGAAGTCCCCGCTCCCCCTTGGGCTGCAACCCGGCGACGTTGTATTGACAGGCGTCGATCTCCCATTGGTGGGGTTGGAGGTGCCGCCGAGGTCGATCATAAACCTTCCGCCTTTGCTAGAGCTCAGGGTTGATTCGGCGAGGACAATGCCGCCCGCGGCGGCGGTGTCCGGAATGAGCTCGAAGCGGTAGCCGAGGCCGTCGCTGGAGCCACGCTCGCGCCACGCCTCAAGCCGGCCCCAGGGTTTCCAGGTACCGTCGCCGGGGCGCAGGATAAGCCAGCAGCCAGGGTTGGACCGGCTGACCCGGTCTGAACCGGGCGAGGCCACGAATGGAGTGACCATTGACGCAGCGGCGACTGGTGAGCCTGAGAGGTCGTGGACTGTAACCGACCAACCCTTTCGCTCCTTCCCTGGCCTCTCCCTCTCGCTTCCGAACGAACTCAACCACCCCGTTGAACCGCCTTGTTGAGATTGCAACGATCTACAGACAGAAAAGTCGAAAGCCAACTAGCAAATTAATTATACAAGCAAAGAACAATTAACCTAGATTCAATCACACTTTAGTCATCAACTAAAAAGCAAAGAATAAAAATTTAAACTGTTTGTTACTGGGAATCAGAGAAAATGAAAAGGCGCATGAGAAGCGTACAGCAGAGAGTTTTAAATCCGGCTTTAGTCTGTTTCAATTACAACATAAGCAGCTACTTTTTTAACGTTTAATTTTTGGCTACCAAGAGTAAAGCTAAGCGTTCCAGTTTAAAATAGCAAAATGCAGTCTATGTTGAGAAAAATTATCTTTACCGTACAAATTGTATGAGCTAGCGTTTAGGCTTTTCAAAGTTGAAATGTCTCTCAATTTTTTGTCATCGTTAAGCATTCTAAAGCATGGAATTCTTTTCCTTCCCGACAAAATTCAAAGGAAAATTGAATCTAGCATTTTTTGGGGAAAAAAATGAAACCGGTAAGTCTAAGAGTTAATAAACTGACCTGGACCTCTGATTCCAGTCGGCGTTGCTTCTGAAACTGAACTTGCAGGTGAACACCGGTTGGCGAATGTTGCCTTGGATCTGAAAGACTTGAGGACTGCACTCAGGCTCGCCGTCGAACTGAAACACGAATCTCGGATCAGGCTCCGCCTTCACATTAAGGTGAAACTGCGCGCTCGGACCCTTCGCGTCCTTGCCGACCGAAATCCAACCGTTGTGGAAAACGCAAGCCCTAGACTCCGTTCCCGTCAGATCCAGCGGCACCGAAACCTTCCCCAACAGCCTCCCGGAGTTCAAACCGCAGGTAGTGCCCCTCCGTCCGGTATAAATCGAAATCCTGAGATAGAGCTTCCCGGCGAAGAGAGATTTTCCAGCGAGTTTGTCGATATCAGCCTTGCTCAAATGGAAGGTCGCCGCCGGGGCCTGTCCCTGGCCGTCCGAGAACTGGCCCTCCGGCGACACGCAGGGTACGACGACAGTTTGAAGCGGCAAACTCTTAAGCTTTATCTTACAGAAGCACGGCGAAGATGAGGGGTGAACGACGGAGCGAGCAGGCTTCGACGCTACCGGAATCTTCAGAGCGAGACTGCCGACGGTTAAGCGAACGAAAGGACATGGATCCATTGTTGGCGCCCTCCGGCGAGTCAACTCGTTGGGATGCAGATTGTTTCGGATGATGAAATCGATTACAACGATCACACAGAGAGCTAATGGAAAGAGAAAGTGCGAGAGCGTAGTGAACTTTAAGGAAGAGAGTATTCAAGGTCAAGGGTGGGGTAGAGGAGATTGATTGTAGCTTAAACAACAGTGCTGGCTGCAATACAATACAACAGGCTGTAAAACAGCTGAGGAGAAGTCCATAGGGATACGTGCGCCGAGAGAACAATGAACTGGTGCGCAATGTGGACTGGCTCCACCAGTCTACACAGTTATCTTCATCATCGTCTCTATACTCTCCCACTTCTCTCTCTATTCTTATCTGGAGAGAGAGAGAGAGAGAAGACGAGGACAAGTGGCCGAAAACGCACTTCTCACTCTATATCTATAGATTCTTCTCTCTTCTCTCTCTATAAGCATACGTGCTAGAGAGATGAAATGAGAAAACTTTGGTTGGAATACAGCTGGTACAGGCTGTCGTTAATAACCAGTCGTGGCCGAAGTTGGACGGCATATCTGCGAGGAGGCCCGACCCAACTACGAACTAGGATAGGCTCCACTTTTCATGAGTGTTTTTTTCTCGCCCAATTGCCCTTGTCTCTATCCTATCCCCCCAATTTCTGAAACATCCGATTCACACTCTACACGTGGCTTATTTTTAGTGGTTCAAAGCTGACGCACAGTGGTCCTATGTTGTTAACAGAATTGGGACCGTGCGATTGGGTAAACCGTTTATGATCACATTGAACAAGTAGAAGTCATAGAAATCAGCGGAGGCGAATTGATGTAATCGGACGGTGTCAGATAATCGTCTTGATTTGCTTGTGATGACATTTGACTCGCATGACCAACGTCCGACCGGCGTTCACATTGTTTGACCCGGGAATGAAAATTGATGTAATTTATATTTTTAAAAATTATAAAAAAATTAACAAAAAGCTAAAACATTTATTTTAAATAATACACAATTATATTTAAGTAAATAGTAAGAAAACGTTTATTTTAGATAATAAATAGTTATATTTAAGTAAATAGTTATTAATTAATGATATTTAAAAATAAATAAAAGTAGTAGAAAAATTAAATGACATATCATGAAAATAATAAACTTATTTAAATAACTTCTTAAATTCTAAAAATTACCTATAAACCTCGTATAAGCTACAAGGCTTTGTTTGAATCTAACTTTTTTGGTAGTTTTTTTTGCCGTATATAGTTTTTTATCAAAATTTAATTTTTTTAAAAAAATTATAACTTTTTAGCATATTATTAACGTTCGTTAAAAAAAAGAGAGAGAAAATTCACATTCATTTGGCTAAAAATTAGAAAAAAATAAAAAAAATTAATTTTTTTATTACTTTTTAAATCAAACGGATAGTTTTTACTCAAACAAACGTGAATTTTTATTTTTTATTTTTTACGAATGCGACTAACACGTCTAAAAGTTAATCAAATTTTAATTAAAAAAATCATATAAGATGGAAAAAAAAAAGCGACCAAAAATGTTTTCTATCTTTTTTGAATTCAAACCAACCCTAAGTGTTTATTTTTAGTTAAAATGTATTAATAAAAAATTGAAAATTTTCACAAATTTGTGATTTTATCAATTGCACTTCGTGTTGTTTTATTCTAACAGCACGGATAAGCAAAATATTTTGCAAAAAAAAAAAAATTCTTGTAATCGTAATTTATTAAAATAAAATATGACTCTACTAGAATATTTAACCATAAGAATGTTTGATAATCATATAATAATGAGATCTTTATAATAAAGTTTTAATTAAATAAATAATATTTAAAAATAATTAACCAGTTATACATCTAAATTATTCTAATAAATATTTCTGGAACAAATTAAATTTTGATTGCAGCATTTCCCATTATCAGAAAGTAGTTAATAATTGTAATGCATTAGTTCAATATTAAAGATTATTACATTTTAGCTATTTAGGGTGTGTTGAAGTGAGGAAAAATAAAACGAAAAATGAAAGGGAAAGGGAAAGGATAAAAGAAAATGTAAAATCTTAAATGCATGATTTTATTATTTGGATATATTAAAAAATTTAAAGATATTCATCAATGAATTAAATTTCTAATTCAATTATTTTTTATTTCTTAATTATCAAACTTTTTTCCTTCTACTTTTTTAGAATAATTTTGAATCCATATCATTTTTTTTTTACAATTTTTAATCCAAATATAGCCTTAGGGTTTTGTGATTTCGCATTAACTTTTGTGTTTTTAAATGCAACCACCCTTCTTTTTGGACTAAAATTTGAATTTTAGTTTTTTAGGTTAAAATTGTATTTAATTAAAAGCCCAATATAATTAATTTAATAGACATTAATATACTAAAAACATTTCTAATAGACATTTATATACTAAAAAATTTTCTTTTCTTATTTATAGTAATGGATAGAGTAGGAAATAAGCAAGAGAAAAAAATTAGAGGTTATAAATGGCGTTTTAAATAGTTATATAAATTTTAAAAGTAAAAATTATGAATAAAATACTAGCATAATAATAAAAGTTAAGACTTTCATTTTAATCAAATTAAAAAGGTATTAAAAGTTATATCAATCCATCGTTATATATATATATATATATATACGGTGTGCTTAGAGTGATAAAAAGTGAGATAAATTAAGATAAATTGTTGGTTAGTAATTCGTGCAATAAAATAAAAAAATGAATAACTTTTAGAATTTTTTAGTATTTTTCATCGTTTTTCAGAATTTTTTATTTCCCCAAACGGAGCCATAATAATGTTGTATAGGTTGAGTAAGGTTGCAAATGAACCAAGTATTCGACAAGTAATTTATAAATGAATTCGTCTATATTTGATTGATAAACTAAATGAATAAGATTAAACACATTTTTCAAACGCGATAAATAAACAAATTGCGTTCAAATAAGGGTAAATAAGGGCAAGTACAATTCGGTAAAACCCATAAACAAACACGTTTATTATTAATTAACAAACTTATTTATAAGTATCCACAAGCAAACTCATTTAAAGGCACACCTTCTAGAGTATGGTATAACGTGAACCATTACCCATTTTATTTGATTAAGTTATGAATGCCACGTGCAAAGAGTGGCTCCACCAACTGCCAAACTCACCAGATTCGCGTTATAGGACACAATTTTCAGATCAACCCTTAGAGGCAATCTCTAGACTTACTCCTTTACAGTCTCCTAAACATCTGCAAGGTCTCCGACACATGAGCACTCTCTAACTCACACTCATGCTGGGGGAGAGAGGGTTGACTGTGAGCACCTCACTCTAATCCTAAAGTAAAAAGGAGCCAAAGCACCAAATCTTCTCACCCTCGTATGCATGAGCACTATTTGACTTACAATCACGTTGGGGGATATATAGATCCCTTACCCCACAATGTCGAAACAATCGAGGATCCATCTCTTATGCCCCGATTGGATGCATTCAAAAGCCCCCTTCAAAACTTATACCTGGTCATTAGTGTGGGTCCTAGAGTTTTGTCTTGGTATGGCAACTTCATTTCCTCCCCCTCTTCGTTTTCTGGTATATTCAGTCGTCTCCTTGATAATTTTCGAACACCCTCTGAGTTAAGCAAAAATTATTAGACTTTAAATTATTGTTTTTTGACGTTTCTAACTCTCATAACAATATTGTTAACTTGATCAAAGATAGATCAACAAGCCAAAATAAATATAATTAAAAAAATTAGATAATAACCAACTATTCAAAAGTACATATTTAAAAAAAAGTTCTTTAAATAAATTAATAAAAAATTAAAATTTCAATGAAATAAATAATATAGTTTCAAATTGTCCAAAAATAATTAAATAGAGTAAGTTTTATAATTTAATAGGTAACCATGTTTGAGATACCACAAGAGCAAAAGAGTCATTTGACTGCTTTTCCATCATTTACTCCCTCTTATTTATAAAACATCTAAACCAAGTGAAAAGTTATCCCTCTCTATAAATATCACATCAATGTGGGCCAACCATCTAAAAATAATACCCCTTCTTATCTTATACCTTCTCTAAAATTTATTCCCCTAAAATTTTAGCACTATCTAATCGACCCTTCAGGATATGCAGATTATGATCTAAGGACGACTCAGAGATCTAACATCCAAAAGACCTGCAAGCCATGCCTAGCAAGCCAATGTTCTCACTTAACATATCTGAAGATGACTCTGCTTGAAAGTTGCTCACGAGGGATACGAAATGGAAGCACGAGTAAAGGAAACATAGAGGTGATAAAAAAATCCTTAAGGCCCGATTGGGCGACGGTAAAACTCCTTCCAAAGTTTTTATTTCCTCATAATGGTGGGTCTCATCCTTTTGTCATAATTTAGTAATACTTTTCTTTCCACCCCTCTTCCCTCCCTCTTAGTTTTACCCCCCTCTCCATTTTCCCTCCTACGGGAGATAATTTTTGGGCACCCTAGGGGCTAGTCAAAAATTATCTCCCTTTAAGTGAGGGAATTTTTAACGTTTTTAGCTTTCATTAATAGTATTGTTAACTTGATTAAAATAAATATAATGCTAGTAAAAAAATAATAGATAAGCCAACAAGTCAAATAAATACAATTAAAAAATGGATAATAAACAATCATTCAAAAAAACATATTTAAAAAAAAAGTTTTTAAGTAAATTTATAAAAAATAAAATTTTCAATGAAATAAATAATATAACTTTAAATTACCCAAAAATAATTAAATAAAGTAGGTTTTGTAATTTAATATTTAATTTAATGAATAACCAAGTTTGGGACACCACAAGGACAAAAGAGTCATTTGACTGATTTTTTCATCATTCACCCTCTCTTATTTATAAAATATCCAAATCAAGTCAAAAGTTATCTCCCTATATAAATATCACATTAATATGGGTTAACTCTCTAAAAATAATACATTTTCTTTTCTTATACTTCTCTAAAATTTATCCCCCTAAAATTATAATACCGTACAATCAAGCTCTAATGGAAAAACAAACCCTCACCTGTCGCATTAAAAATGAACCCCACATACCTCAACTGTCACTACCAAACGATGTCTTTCCGTTGGATCCCCAAATCCTAGATCATTGGACTAATAGCATTACAACCTCACAGAGCTATAGTAAGGACAGATATGTGGCTCTGCAACCTTATCTTCAATGATGCTTTATCATGTTTAGTTATAAGTCAATTACCAAAAAAAAAGTTTAATTATAAGTCAATATCCCGTTGGCTCGTTAAAAGCCAAAATACTTAAAAGATCTTTTCTATATTATATAGGATGAATTACATTAACGTTCTCTATAGTTTGATAAAAATACATAAAATCCTGACGTCATATTTTAATTCTAAAACAAATTATCCTTAATGTTAGTGTGTCATTCGAAGGATTGATATACAAATGAACTTAAAAAGTCTTTAAATAGGAATCCCTTGACTATTTGATCATAAAAAAAATTAAAAATCTCACACTTAAAGTTATACTGAGTGATCTTACTAATATCTAGTCAATATCGAAACATCTCAAAAATGATTCAGACAGATCAGATCATTCTAGTATCCTTAGATAAGTTCTAATTAAGGGTCTACGTATTCAATTATATATTTAAATCAAATCTTACTATACATCTCAAAAATATATTACGTATTACAAGTTGTTTTAAACAATAATCAGATACTCTGAACACTCAAATGAATTACATAATCGAGAGAATTTATAACATAACTTAAAAAGTAGATGTAGTCAATGTAATTTCAAAAATCATAAAAATACTTTATATATTTTCATCAAATCTTAGGAGTAGCTGGTTTAATTTACCTATTACAAGAACACCATCTTTTACAAACACCAAGTGTGCAAGACATTCAATAGCAACAAAGCCTATTGGGAATGTCAAATATACCCGTACTCGGTGGGTAGCCGCTTCACCTGCTCCGTTTAGGGAAGGTATGGGGATGTTAATAGCGGAGACGGGTATGGAGATTTGAAATGTTACCTGCACGGGTACGGGGACGGGAACGGGTACGATAGTCTCCACCCCGCCCCGTACCCGTTTAAATATTCATTTGTTAATTTTGTTAGCGTAGTGACTCCTTTAGAAGTCCCACATCAATTTTTCACAAAGAAGTGAAGGTCTTGTGAGGTTATAAATAAAGACCACTTCATCTTTGGCTAAGTCCATCAATCAAAGTCAAATATTATATATATATTTTTAATTTTTATTTAATATAAATATATGTAATATATTTTTTTATTTAATATAAACAATATTAATAATATTTATTTTATACATATAATATATAATTTGTAATAGTTAATATACTTGGTGAATTTATTATTTTGTGGGGACAGGTATGGAGAAAATTTTTTTTTCCGAAACGGGGATGAAGACGAAGATTGATAAGGGTATTGCTAAACAGGGACGGAGACAGAAAAGATCATACCCGTCCCATATCCGCCCCTTGACATCCTAAAGCCTATCTCTCTCCTGTTTCTTTTTTAGTTGCCTTGATATCCCTTCCGCCACCCTTAAATAGCTCGCCATAAGACATCCTTCTACCTACCTGGGATCAATAGTAATAAAGCCTCTCTCTCTCTCTCCCCTCTATTTTGGGTTGCTTTGATCTTCCTTTCGCCACCTTCAAATGGTTCACCGAAATCTCTTTCCAAAAACAAAGCTTCTAATCCGTATCCACCTGTAGCGCCAATATCCATCCATCAAGGATCCAGCCTCCGCCCAATAAACCTCCTGCAACTGCCTCACGTTTGCACAGAAGTTGCTTTTGTTTGCGATTATTACACCAACGCTAAATGCTGAATGTCGACCACCTATTCAGTGTTGTTCCTATTATTATTATCCTGCAGCAACCTCGCCTTTGCATACGACCTTCTTCAACTACTTATTCCCTCACCCTTTCACACAATCTTCTTCGACCATCTATTCAATGTTATTCCCATTAGAAATGTCCAGTAGTTCCACACCTTTGCACACAACCTTTTTCGTTTGCTGTTATTACGTGGGGTAATAAATGCCGACCGCCTATTCGATGTTTGTCCCATTAGAAATGAAGACGCATTGGACTTGAGCTAAAACAGTAACAATACTAAACACCGTCCACCTATTCGATGTTAGTCTCATTAGAAATGAAAATGCATAGGCAAGGGCTGCATTAAGCAGACGTCGAAGGGCTAGTCCCATTAGAATGAAATCGATTGGTTAGAGCTGCGTTAAGCAGATGTTGAAGGGTCTTGCTGGAACACCGACAAAAAAGGTCAGACCCCATTTTTGAATAAGTCTTCACAGCTATCGATGCCATTCGCTGTATGTTCCAGGAATACAAATGTTAAGAGCAGCTGAAGGTCAAGTATTTTCTTGAAATAGCCTCATCTTGGAACCAGCCCATGCATCTTGCACCACTGCCATGAGTGCATCTTTTCAATTCAAGCAAGCAACTGGACCTAATTAATTTGTATACAGGCAGGCAGCGACGGCATCAAGATTGCAAGACAATATGTACAATTGTGCTGCCAAGCTTTAAAGAAAAATGTACAAGGTTTCTCAAACACACACTCATACATTACAAGTTGGAATGAGATGTCTGTGAATTCACCCAAAAAAAAAAAAAAAAACAGAGAGAGAGAGAAAGAGAGAGAGAGAGAGAGAGAGAACAAAACAAAGAAAGAATATCAAAAAAGCATTAGGAGCTTCCAGTTATTGACTAAGAACAGTTCAAGGATAGCTGCTTCTCAAGTGGGGGCATGTCCTTCCAGCTGATAGTAACAGAAGAGAGTGGCGGGCGCCGAATTCCTGCACATTTGCGTCCATTCACTCTGGTCACAGGGACTAAATGCAGGAACCGCACCATACAAACCCAGATATGCACGAGATGCTTTCCTGCACAGACTTGTCAGAGCGATGTGATATTTTTCCAAGTTAGTATGCCACTTCTTTCTACCGCAAAGGCTCTTCAACTGGTTTAGCAGGGCGTTTCTTGTACTTGCTTTGCACCAGGCTCAGGAGGAAGTCAGTAAATATGTGCTCGTATTCTGGCATTTTCCCATACCCTGAAACATTTTGACAACCAATCTAAGGGCTATATAGCATTGCATTTAAGGTTTAAATCAAGTTTTCTGTACAAATGAAAGCCAGCATTACCAACCAAAATATCAATGGGAAAGCCTGTGATTCAGGGTTAGCCTTTATAATTTGGCAATACTGGAATTTGATCCCCCTCGCCCCCCCCCCACCCCCAAAAAAAAAAAAATTTGATATAGAGATACATATGGGTGGCAGAAAAGCCCTAATAACTTCAAGAAATAAAGATGGAGCTGACAATTTCCAATGGAAGTTGAGAAGTATATAGAACTAGATTTAAAAAAAAGGTCAACATTTTTTTTTGGTAATTTAAAAAAAAAAAAGGTCAACATCATAAAAAGGAAAAGCAGATTATTGCTTACCAGGGAAATAATTGATGTCAATGACATAGAAGCGATCTCGGGTCCCATGCTCTCTTATAATATCTAAGTTGAATAAACGAAGGCCCTAGAAAAATAATACGAGAACATAAATAATTATCATGAAAATAGGGTAAAAGAAAATATAATCCTAAAATTCTCCAAGTGAATGTCACCATAGAATAGAATGTTGAAATATACCAGTCGTCGTCTGAGTTCCCTAGCAAGTCTCTCCAGCAGTGGTCGTGGAGGAAGCTCTGCAGGTAAAAGGAATAAACTAGATCTTGTAAGGGGGCTTCCAAGATATAAAAGCCATGCGCGCACACACAATGTTCTCAAGACCATAAGGGGGGTAACTCCCACTAACTCAATGTTGCAGCCTTCAAGGCAATCACTCCATGCCATAACAAATCTAAATTTTGTTAAACTGCAGCTCCATAAGGAGGTGAAGTGGCTTGATGACCCAACCTATCCCTAATATTGCACGCGCATGCAACAATTTCACAAGAGTATACACACGATCCAACAGAGAGAGTTTTTCTCAGAAGAGATGTGCTTACAGCAACCCCAGGGTCGAGATCTGCATCATCAGCAGATGCTGCAGCACAAGAAACCCTTGGAAATCGGAATACCCCAGCATTTGTCAACAACTCACGTTTAGTAACATCAGGCAAAGAGAAACGCCTGACAACCTTTATAGCTTCCCCAACTATGTAAACCTTGAAGAGAACCCCTCCTAAGACCACCATATTGCCATTCACAAATATATTAGCACACAAGCAACAATAGCAAAATACGTTATGATGATGCACAAATGGAAGTTAGTATACCATGGTTGACAAACTCCTGCAGAACAAGTGGAGGATCAAGTTTCTCTAAGGAGTACTGATCATAAGCTAGTGACAGTTGATGGGATTTTGCACTTCCATCAACAACCAAAGGCTTTGCAACTGAAACAGAGTATGCATTTGCAAGTATTAGAAGGTGCAAAAAGACGTCCACAGCCAAGTTTGCTTGATGTTGACTGTAGATAACCATATAGACCATGAAAGACAACCAGAAATCACAAAAGCATAGGGTAATCTCAATTCACACATTTCTGATATAACCTAGCAACTCTAGGAATGACTTCTATCAAGCAATTAATTGCTAACAATGACTGAAATACAATTTGGGAATACTTAACCAAATGCAATAAAAAATGCTAAGGAATTACAATGGTTGGGAATACTTAACAAAATGCAATTCAAAATGCTAAGGAATTACAATGGTGAAAATGCATACGCACCAAGAGGAAGGATCAACCCAGCTCTGTTAACTGCATCAGGGATGGATGATGGGTCCTTCTTGATAACCAATTGCTTTGGAACCCCAACTGTGCCTGCACAGTAATTCATTATGACCATTGACACTTTCTAATGTTTATGCTGCTAAAAGAAGATGAGAAAATTAATCCCCACGGAAATACTGCAAAACAAAGTAAATTAAAATTACCATATGCACCGGATAAGTTCAGATCAGCAACATCCTGAAGCATGTACTGGCGATTGTATACATGCTGTATGGCATCTGGTGGATCAAGAACCGTGACTTCTGGATGTGTTTGCCGGTAATCCTTCATATAAAAGAAAATAAGAGTAAGAAGGATGAAAACAGAGTACCATACATGATTATTTATATATAGAAGTGCTCCACAAGTCACACACTCTCTATGAAGAAGCAAAATCAAAACCCATAAAGATTAAAAACGCTTGATTGTCTAACTAGTGTAAGCAGCATTCAGAAAGCATCTTCAAAGGGAAAAAGCAATTAGTTGATCCTATCCATTTAATTTTTTAATGGAGTGAATATAACGTGTTAGATTCCTGCCCAGATATTCAAAACATGAATTTTGAATGCAGCAAATATTTCACAAGATAACCCTCGAATATGCACTCAACTGCATCGGGTAATATGTAAGAAAAAGGAATTGTACATAAGCAGCACATAAGCAATAAAGAGGATAACAGCATATATATACATAAACAAACAAAGACAAACAATTGCAGGGCAAACATCTGTACGCGAGAAAAAACGATCACACGATTTATTCATTTGTAAATCATCCACAAATCTTAACTGATTGTTTGTAATTTATTATTCAATCTTTTTTATAGCTTTTTTTTTTTTTTCCAGGGGGTGGGGTAGTATCATGTCCTGTATAACAACAATTGAAGACAACATTCTGTACCACGCGCCATCTACATACACCATGAAAATTACATCACTAACTAGCCATAGATCTAGAAAGAGCATATTAGACAAATCATTATAGTTCATACACAAGTAACAGATCTATATAATGAGGCCAACAGAATAACCCAGAGATATGTATTATATAAAATCAAATTTGCACAATTTCCGATCAAACAAATCAAGATTCTAATAGCAAAAGAATGGAGTCAATAAGATTATGCAAAATATGTAAATATAAAACCTATTGTTTAGCACATTTTTTTGTCCATATCAAAGAAAGACATAGCCATTCAATTTACCCAAACAACTCAAGAAAAATAAGATTCTTTTGAAATAAAAATAAAAATAAATTGGCATTACAATTGTATCATGAAATTTTCAGTCATTGTCAATCTTTGTTGTAATAGTAATTCACGACAAAAAGTTTCCAACAATATTGTAAAATAAAATAAACAACAAATTATCTTTTAATTTTATCTTATGTTATTTAATTTTTTGTGTAAAGAAGATAATATGATTATTTTCCAACAAAATCTCCAGCTCTATTGAGTTTTATTATGCATACAGGATTCTAATACACATCTTACAAGATATAATGTCACTATATAGCAATTAAAATGATTAAATAAAGAAGATAATCAGAGAGCCTGGTCCAATAGCATAGGTGTTGCAAGCTTCAGGAACACCAGATCTTAGGACAACTAAATTAGGTTAGATCTCTCCCGTTAAGCCAATGGAAGGTTGGCATCGCATCCTGGAAAAATAAACCCGTTCAAAAAGACCAGGAATCTTTTACAAGAAAAATGCTTAGGAGAAACCTGAAAAAAAACGGCTAAATTGCCATAGAAGTAGAAGGCCCTCACTAGCTCGAATCTTTGAGGCTTCAACCTCAATTATCGGTCATGTTCATGACGGAGGAAAGAGCAAGTATTCTGCAAGTTATGTCAGACAGGAATAAGTTTAAGCACTATAAATCTAGCAGTCCAATCACAATCGATGCATGCTTGACCCCACATGTTGTCTCGTATGTTAATCGCGAAGTTGTATGCTAACACAATAGATTGACAGTATAATAAGTGAATTTCAGTGTAGTATTACAAAAAATCAGACAAAAATCATTATTTTAAATGGACCAACCTCAAGAATCTGCCGCCACTCCTTTCCTGACAACTGCATTAGAAAAATAAGAAAGAAAATGGAAATCATTTATCAATAGATACAGTACTAATCCGTTGATTGAATTATATTACTCTGGTTGTCTCCGTGTCATGTCAGTGACAGAGGGAAGGAGGTATTTGTTTAATCCTCCGTGGTAGGTTTAAATGAATAAAGCATGCACATCCACAAAGTGGAGGAGGGCAATAACAGAGAGAGAATCTCGACTGACCTTGTGCAAAACAATGTCAAAAGGACCTTGCTCTGAAAGGGACCTGTTTTGGTCAATGGCAACGAACAATATCCCCTTCTTCCTGCATTGCACACCCACACAATGAGCTGTTTACGGAGAAGATGAAATCAAGGTAGCTACAAAGAATGCACAAAAACACTGATCCAATAAAAAATGCGAAGCTACCACATTCTTAAAATAAATCTACAAACAAATCAAGGAAATCTTCAAGTCAATGGCAAAATCTAGTATCATGATGTCATAAAATTTTGCTATTTCAGTCTAGCACTGCCATTCATGCTTCTGACAATTTCACTATGATAGCTAAGTCATGAAAATTAAATTTATCCAGAAACTAACGGAGCAAGAACTCAATCAAATGGATGAACGGAAACAGCACCATCTAAGCCATCATCTTTTTTGATGGGTATCTAAACCATCATCTCAAAAGCCATAGGCAGGAGACAGACACACACTAAAAAATTGTGCCTAGTAAACAAACACAAAGAGCTTGAAAATGCAAAGAAACTCAGAACTTCCAACAGAACAACTTGTTACCAAACCGTAATAACAAGTATGGTAACCAAGGTAAAATCGAACCTTCAAAGATCAAAAACAAGTTCAATTTTACCCGTAAATTGTTTTGGTCAATAAACAGACACCATAACTTATATCAAATTGCAGCACTAAAAGGTTCTAACATAACAAAAGACTTGTGACATGATATATAAAAGTCAACTGCAGGTACATAATTTTGTAGAGAGAGCAGGTCTGCAGAGATCAGCATTTTTAACACTTTTTTTTTTTTTTTAATCCCAAACTCATCCAAAAAAAAAAAAAAAATGGCTTTATTTATCCCTAACGCTATCTCTCTCTGTTTAATTGCCAATAAATTAGAGAAGAAGAAGTAGTAAAGGTCCAGTCACAATGATTGGACTGTAAATCATCATTATCTTATCGCCAACAAAACCAAATATCTGCAGTGGGAATATTCCAATCTATGTATCGAATATCAAGATTCAAACTATTAAAGAAAGAACAAGTACAGCTGGTCGAGTAAACAGCAGCCACGTTAATGGGCTGATATTTAGCATTTTCAAATCAAATCTGCGGCTGATGACTAAAAAATCACATAATATTCATCCACAATCACAAATAACAGACTCTACATTATCATTAACACAGATTCAGCTTCTTTTCCCCCAGTTAAAAAAAAAAAGGAACAAAATTCATATACTTAAGCATGAAAAGGTTAAATAGCACCACGAACAGATAAGATCTATTATTTGTCAAATACCACAAAAGCCCAATTGTAATAAACCAAAATCGAGAAACCCTCCGCTCAAAAAAAAAAAGGCACCATTTTTCCCCAATCCTAACCAGTCTAAAGAAGGTGAACAAATTTGTAGCCTTTCTATACGTCCTCGTCGGGGATTTTGTGACCGAGGAGATGGAAATTACCTAGCCAAGCCTTCAAGCTTGGGCTGCAAAAAACTCTTTGTCTTCTTAGAGGTAGAGCGTAACCAACAACAACACCTTTCATTCGGCTGTGGAAACCCTCCGATTGGTACTTCCGTGACACCGACTTCCTTCTTCTCTCTCCTCCTCCTCCCCCTCGTTATACCCAATTTCCTCCTCCAACCCCATTACCACAAAACTATTTTTTTTCTTTTTAATACCTATTTATATGTATGTAATGGAGAAGAAAATCGTAATTCTTGGCTATGAATCTTCAGTAAATCAAGCAGAGTTGGAGATGAGAAATGTTGGTATGAATTTAAAGAACAGTTCGATCCTCAAAACAAGGACGAGTTTAATCGGAGACGAATGACACTTGGGGTTTGATTCGGAAGAAAGAGGTCTCTCGATTTAACGGAGCTCTGACAACTGGCCGAAGACGAGAGCGAGGCGGTTTGCGAAGAGGACTGAGACAGAGAAGACAATAGACGAGAAATATGATGCCAAGAGTATGTGTGTGTGTGTATATATATATATATAGACGGTTGGTGTTAGGCTGCTTAGCTGTGCAGCTGCAGCGGCGGCAATGGAGTGGTGGGAGATGTTATTGGGTAATCGGGCTCACCTACGCATCATGATCCACCTCGTACATGCTAGGTAGGCCCAAGCCAAACACGGTTGAAGTTTAACCGACATTTTCAATGATGTGATTGAAATGTTTATTTAAATACAAAAATTTGAACCTGTGAGTTGACTAATCAAATGGTAAAATGTAATTCAATTTAAAATTGTTTTCACAAGATTTAATTTGGGAAAGAATTTTTTTTTGTTTTTGTGATTACTAACTAAAAAGTTAGCATTTTTAGATTTGAGGAATAAAAAAATTAATTTTTTATTAATTAGACCATATTTATCTTTCGTGATTTAAACGAAGTCTAAAATGTAAGACGGTAATTTTAGAAGTCATTGGAAGTTTAATTTTTAGTAATTTTTGTCATTTTTATCAAAAGTTGATAATTAAAATTTTGAACGTGCTTGGTAAAATAAATAAAAACTTTTAATAATTTTTTGACAAACTTTTAAGTATTTAATAAATTTTGTTAATTTTTAATAACTTTTGACTTTTTACGTGTTTGGTAAAATTTAAAATTTTGAGTTAACAAGTTACTGTTATTACTGAGTGGAAAAGAGATAAAAATTTAAAAATTGATAGTTTTATGCTAAAAGTTAAGCAGCCAACAGTACCTTAGTCATTTTAAAAAGAACTCTAGTCACTTGAGTCAAGCTATGCCTAAATTTTGTAGACAATTCTTGTTTTAGAACTTTAATACAAATTTTATATTGTAAAATAATTTTTAGGTTAAAAATATCTTAGTAGCTTTTCTTTTAAATAAATTGTCTATAATTTTGTCACATTATGTTTAAATAATTTTTTTCTAGACAAATTTTTGTAAATATATGAGTTTACATTTGAAAAGAATCAAATTAATTTATATGAATTATATGGATTAAGAACAATATGAATATTATATAAATAAAGTTATTGGTATTAAAAACTCATTTGGCTGCCAAAAAGTACAAAAATTTTTTCAAAAATTTTACTTTTTTAGTGTTTGGCAATCCCGACCAAAGTAATTAAAAATTTCTTTAAACGTTTTAATGAAACTAACAAGTTATTAAAAATTTTAACAGTTGCTAAAAAATTTCTCTAATATCGTATCAACAATTTAAATTATCAAAAAATTTGAAGAATTTTAATTTGTTGCCAAAGGATCCAAAAGTAGCAAGTAACTAAAAATTCATAAAAATTCTACTTTTTTGTGCAACCTTAGAAGTAGTAGCTAAAAGAAAATTGATCAGTCTATTTACTATTAAAGGGTGCTTAGAGTTATAAAAATTAATATAAATTTATAAAAAATAGTAATTTTGAGGGTGTTTATTTTGATAAAAAGTTGGTCAAAAATATAATAAAAGTAGAAAGATGTAACATAAACATGATATATAGAAAAATTTATTGGAGAAAAGTATAAAAATTAATTAAAGTTGGATGAATTTTGTGACTTTTGGTGTCACTAAACAGGCCCTTAATAACTCATGCGGTAAATAAAAATTTTTAATCTTAAAAAATTTGCAAAATTTAGTGGAGTTTTGTATAACGCCAATTATCTCCTCCGTTTTTTTTTTTTTTTTTTTTTTTTTAAACAGAGAAGCTGCTATTAAATCTGTGTGGTTCGATTTGCGTGGGCTCACGAAAACATGTGTGACGTCAACCCCATAGTAGACTTAACCCGCCGAAAAGAATGCGACGCGTGGCGATCGACTTATCGCGTCACACGCGCTTCGAGGAAGCGACGACTATTCAACGAGCTTAGCTGACGTGTTAAACACATTGTAGTAATATTTATTTGGGATTACAATGTGCTCACGCATTAATGCGGGGCAATTGTGGTATTTATTCTTTAAACTCAAGTCGTAGGTATGACGTGGATTAATGAAATTATTTAGGTCGAAATAGTCCTCGTGGCCAGATACAGTTAACAAAAGAAGTTAGATTTTTTTTTAAATTAATGTCTTTTTTTTACAGAAATTTTGATTTTTTATTTTGATTTTTAAATATATTATTTTCATAAAAAAGTACAACAAAATATTTTTAATTAGGAGAATTAACATATGGGCAAAAAAAAAAAATCATTTCGTCACTCGTACATGAATTCCTATTTTGAAATTTTTTTTATAAACGCAAATAACATTCTTAAAAATTAAAAAAATTAATAAATTAAATTTAGTAAAAATTTTATATAAGAAAGAATTTGTTTAAAGTTACCAAACAGATCCTATTTTCTACATCTTGAGTAGGTGTCATTTGTTGTAATTTACCTAAAGTTGGCATGATTTTTTGTAATTAATAACCTTTTGTGTGTTTGATAACATGACATGCTAATGTAATTAAAAAGGTAAAAAACCAATGCCAATATTAAATGGTTAATATCGAATCTCCTTATAATCATGAGAGGATTTACTTGATGTTAACTTTAGAGTTTAACAATTAATAAGATCTTTCAGATATCTTTAATATTAAAAAAATAATAATATCATATTTAAAATTTGAATATTTTAAAAAATTTTGCTATCTTTTTACTTTTAATTTTATCTTTTATTAATTTTAAATCACATGAAACTACTGTTTATTAATTAATACTTAAAGATTTAGGTGACATTTGGTTTATTTTTATTTTTTATTTTTTATTTTTATTTTAAGATTAATATTTTAAGAATACTAAAAATGCATTTAATTTAATATTTTTCGTTTTTCATATTTTGAGATTCTCCTATTTTGAGTCAAAAAATCTAAAATAACTTTTGATCATTTTATATTGTATATGTAAACCGTTTTTCTTTTTTAAAACACGATTATTCAAATGTATTTTTAACTATTTTTGTTAATTTTAAAAAATACAAAATAAAAAATAATCCTGAATAAATATAGCAAATGGACACTTAAAGTTTTCGCACGTATTGCAGGGGCATGAAAATACACCGAGGGATGAAAGAGAGTTAATTAGGTGATACTTGGATGAATTAATTTTGTGAATAGTTTATTTAAATTAAAACGAAAGAGATGGAAAGTGTGTGGTTGTGATATTAAAAAAAAAAAAGGAAAAATAAAGATGGGAAAAATTAATTTTTGCAGTAAATAATTTCATTTGACTTTGTAAAGGTGGAGATATACATTGAAAGGGTTGTGATTAAAGAAGGGGAAAGAGAAAAAGGCTTAATGGATAACGTTTTATCATATATATGGAAAAATTATGACTCATATGATTTTTTCTTTAATTAAAAAATAAAGAACAGACTAAGTTGTCAAGTTATATATATCCACGATCACCATTGTTGTGGTTATCTTGATCATTTATTTTGTAGACATGTGTTGAGATACGTTGATATTATATACAGTATAGTGATAAATTTAATAAATTATAATTAAGAAATAGTCAAATTATTATAAAATTTATTTACGCTTTATTTGAGAGTTTAAGAGAGAAAATAAACAACAAAAAAAAATATTAATGAGTAAGACAAAATAAATAAAATTATAATGATTTTTTCTTCATGTTTGACAGTTTAAGGAAAAAAATCATAATCTTCTTTTCTTTATTTGTGAATTGGGAAGAAATATAATTAAGAAAAAAAGCATATATTTTACTATTATATATTCTAGCAATTTTTAATTATTACAAAATTTATTTGCCCTTCATTTGGGAGTATAAGAGAGAAAATAAAAAAAATTACTAATGAGATAAGAGTAATAAAAAAATAATAATTTTTTTTCTTCCTTGTGTTCGACAGTTTAAGGGAAAAATTATAATTTTCCTTTTCTTTATTTGTGAATTGAGAAGAAATATAATTAATATTCATGGACTACTCCATGAGATATCCACCGGAGATAATCTACACATCGATGCTTCAAATTACGTACAGTGCTTACTGCATAGTTATTACAATTTATAAGTATATGTTAGATCGCATGATTCTCGTATTGATCGAATAGGATCTGATATACCTTGGCCCTCATTCCTCTCAACATTTAGTTTTAGTTTTAGGAGTGAATTCTTCTAAGGTGTATAATAAATGATAACATATATAGCATGCATTATACCTCTACTCTATCATGGCGCAAAAAGTGATGATGACATTATAGTATTTACCAAGAACTAGTAAAGAGTAATGTATTTTAAAATTTGCATCATGTTAGTGTACTGCAGAGTATGGCGTGATAAAATGTTAAGATCTATACAAATTATTAGTACAATTGTGGAGCATGGTTGGACTTGGTCATGTGTAACGCGAAAATTTCTAAATAAGTCACCAATCATAGTATAACTTTTGCCCAAGTACAATTAATTGTGAAATTCTAATGGAATTTGGTACCTACACAATCTTAAAACACATTATATGATGTATGATAAAAGTGATTCATCTTATATAACTTTAGTTCAAGCATGATTAGTTGAAGAGTTTTAATGGAATTTAATACCTACACGATTTTAAAACACGTTGAATGATATTGGATAAAAGTGCTTCATAATGCCTACATGATAGCTCCCTTAGCGATCCTCATGTGCCCACATACCCACATCACTGCTAATCAGTCACATCTCTCCTCATTCGAACACACATTCTCTCGTGGTCCAATACTTTTAACTTGACATTGGCTTTGATTTCATTATTATGACCCATATCCCATAGTATAACATTTATTTGTTTTTAGTTCAATTAAATGCAGCAAGTACGGGTGAATGTGTGTTACTTTTCAGTAGGTCATTTATCTTGGTGCTATTTTTGCCCAAACACATTTAACCACTGAAGTCTAATGAAATTTAATATCTGTACAGCTTTAAAATGTGTCATATTAGAGAAAGATTAAATATTACATACATAACATTTTACTTAACTCTACTTAAGAAATGCAAGAAAGAAGTGTTTCACGTTCCTAAATAGTAGTTTGTCCAATGATGTTCACAAGCTCACTCACAAGTATCACCAAGTATGAACTGTCATAGAGGTCTTGTTTGGAGGAGCCAAAAAACACTAAATTTCGGTATTCTAGATATTTGATTAAATGCCAAAAGTAGTCAATTTTGTTGAATTAGCATATTGTCAAAATATTAACTTTTATTGAGTTGACGAGAAGTATAATGGTTATTTCATTTTAACCCAACTCAAAAATTACCAAAACTTGAACTAAATACCTAAAAATTGTTAAAAATTATTAAAAATTTCTATTTATTTTACCGAATATCTAAAAATTACCAAAAATTACTTAAAATTTTTTATTATTTTATCAAACATACAAAAACTTTTACCTGCTAAAGTTTGTCAAAAAATTACAAAAAAATTGTCAAAATTTGACTTCCAAATAGAGCAAGAGAGTATACGAGTATAACGTCAACAAATTAAAACTATCATTTTCATGAGCAAACCTAATAGTGATAGATGCGGATAAGAAGAGAAGAGAAGCACCATAAGTAACAACCCACCAAGGTTAGGTAAAATTAGATCGACTAGGGGGGCCCAGTTGTAATTAAACAGAAAGCCGTTGTAGAACAGGAGCATCATTTGAATCGATGCTTTAATGTACAACGGGAGCCTGGAATCAACACATACATCGTTTAGCAGCAGGAGCATGGCAAATTAACGGATGTCTCAAACAGCAAAACGACATCATTTGTACACATTTTTCAATGCTTGGATTAGACGCACGCATGCATGCATACGTTGGTGCGGTTCGGATCAGGGATGTCAAATATACCCGTATCCGTGGGTACCCGCTTCACCCGCTCCGTTCGGGGAGGGTATGGGGATGTTAATAGGGGACGGGGACGGGGACGGGTATGGAGATTTAAAATGTTACCCGCACGGGTATAAGGGACGGGGACGGGTACGGTAGTCTCCACCCCGCCCCGTACCCGTTTAAATATTTTTTTGTTAATTTTGTTAGTGTGGTGACTCTTTTAGAAGTCCCACATCGGTTTCTCACAAAGAAATGAAGGTCTTGTGAGGTAATAAATAAAGATCACTTCATCTTTGGTTAAGTGCATCAGTCAAAGTCAAATATTATATATTTTTTAATTTTTATTTAATATATATGTAATATATTTTTTATTTAATATATATAATATTATAATAATTTTAAATATTTATTTTATACATGTAATATATAATTTGTAATAATTAATATCCTTCGCGGGTAAACAGGATGGGGAATTCATTATTTTGTGGAGACGGGTATGGGAAAATTTTTTTCCCGAAACGGGATGGGACGGACGGGTAAAGGTATTACTAAACGGAGACAGGAACGGAAAAGTCACACCACCCCACACCCCCCCGTTGACATCCCTAGTTCGGATTCATTTCTCACTAGCATCACATAGAGATACGTTTTCATTACGTGAGGGCGATCGATGACATGGCATTGTCCAATAGGAATGAGCCATTTTGCACCATTAATTATGCGACCTTGATGACCCTTTTGAGGACATCGTGGGCTGATGATGGACAACCACCGTGGCTTTTTTCGGTGCGGATTTTTCACGTTGTTGTTTGAGTGTAAGATTGTTGTTACTTTATAGGATTATTATTGTATTAAAAGTCATCCATATATTCACACTTTAATTAAATACTAAAGTAGAAAAGTTCAAAAGTTTATAAAAAATAATATATTTGACTTTAAATGATTTTAAAAAATTATATTTACCCTGCATTTTAGGTTGGTTTGGCGCGAAATGAAATTTGTTAGAAAATTTTAAAAATTTGTAAAAGTCATTCACTTTTTATTTTACTACACAAATTACGAATTCACAAATTATCTCACTTTTTACCACTCCAAACACCTCTTTATATTTTTTTATACTTATGTTTCTTGATTGACTTTAATTTTACATGAATATTTTTATCCTTTTATTTAAAAATTTAACACCATTTAAAATTTTAGTTTCATCCTAAATGTAAGTGGTGTAAAACCTTAAATTTATTTCCAATGGTCACTAGTTCAAGTTTCTCAAGGTAACTGGAGAACTTACCTAATCGTTATCTCTAGGACTCTAGAGATTAGATTTGCACATAAATTGACCTAAATACTCTGAGTATTCAAAAAAAAAAAAAAAAGAAAAAAATAGCGTAAGAGGTGTAAAAGTAACTTCTTAAAAGTATCGTAGATATAAAATACTAACACCTTATTTATGAGTCCCTTTGGAGCTCTAAAATTTTCCAAATAATTTTAAAAAAATTTAAAAATTTTTAATTTCTTCTAATCAAATTTCACTAAGTATTACTTTTACATCACATCAATATCAATTTTTAATTTGTTTTAACTTTTTTGAAACTTTAAATACCTCTTATATTGCTTATCTTTTAAATGCACGGAAGAGCTGATATCTCTTTTTGATCTTTAATTAGTGCTGTTTTACCCTCCAAAAAGAGATTCCACGTGCAACTTCCGTCGTGGACTTAATTATTTAAATTAATACATTAACATTACGATGAATAGGTACTAATTTCAAGTTAGCCAAAATAATTAGGTTGGAAATCAACATCCTTGATCGACATCCTTGATCGATAATCTAATATAAAGATGAGACAATATATATATATATATATATATATATCCGATTCTTTTGACACTTGTAATGATAACAGGAGCGTGAACTTTTTGTTTTTGTTTTTATTTGCAAGTGAAATCACCCGATGAAACCAAATGCAAGCTGTTTTTTTTTTTTTTTTGAAAGGTTAATGCAAGCTGTTTTTGAATTAGCTGAAAGCCAATAATCAATGAATGACCCACCAAAAAAAAAAAAAAATCAGTGGATGAATATAATCAAGTTAATCGACCATTCATCTTCATCACTTCTAGATTTTTTTTTTTTTTTTTCACGTGCGAGATGAAATTGAATATTCTATTAATATCTCTCCAAATTATTCATCTATCTATCTCTTTCTCTTTATCTCACACATCAAATCAATCAAATATAAATGTATGGTGAGAGAATTAAAATAAATTAATCAAATTTAAGTTCAGTATACACATTGGATTTATATATATCGGGTTCACTTTTTTTTCTAAGACCCATAATGGAATGGATCGAATTGTTCAAATTGATTTGGTTTTATTGTATATTAGTTGTTTATGTAAAAATAAGTTTTATAATTAGCTAGGTTAATTCACGAGGAATCCAAAATTATATTAATATGAGAATCAAATCGATTTCTCTTCTTAAAATCAAATTAATGCAACCAAAAGACTATAATTAATTTGTAGAGCAATTAGTATGAATGAGGGGATTTTGGAATTTTATTTTAATTTCAAGAATTTGAACTCATAAATTTATGTGAAATTTTATCCGCCAATTAAAATTAAAATATTTTTATTCATTGAATGAATTTTTAAATAATTAAAAATATAACTTTAATTTTCAAAATTATATTTCAATAGTTTAGAGTGATAAAAAAACTCTAAAAAATGTGAAAAACACTAAAAAATTTTAAAAATTATTCACTTTTTATTTCACTGTACAAATTACGAATTTACAATTTATCTCACTTTATCTTACTATTTATCGCTCCAAACGCATCCCAATATACGCCCCCTATTACCTCCATAACGTTGTGAATAGAACCCATTTTTTTTTCCAAAAGTTAACTATGAATTTGGCCCGTTTAGAATAATAAAAAAAAAGATAAATTGAGATAAAATGTGGTTTGGGGTTAATTTTAGCGCGATTTTTTTTCTAAAAAGTCACAAACTGTGGGAACAATTTTTCAAATTCGTTCCCACGGATTCAAAAAAATTCACAAAAAATAATGACAATGGTACTCGTTTGAAAACTTTCGACACGAAAAATATGATTGTATAAAAAATTTACACATTCGGTTAATCCACTTTTAGATTTTTTTTATTTTTTTGGTGAAATATTAAAATTTTTTGAAATTAATAATAACGAAAAAATTAAATATAAAAGAGTTATTAAGGATTTATAGAATTTTTTGAAATTTTATTTTATGCGGGGGGGGATAGGGACACCCAAAATCCCTGTCGTCATGATGATTCCCCCATATAAAAATGTCTCTTTTCCAAGGGCTTATCACCTTGCGCACACCAATTTAAGCTGAACTTATCCAAGGGGTCACCGTCACTATTTTTTACCATTTGGTTTTCGCAATATATTCAAATTTATTATGGGTGGAAATCAATATATATAATGTACATAATGTAATATATAAGGAAAGAAAAAATAAAGTTTAAAATTAAGAGAAAAAATAATTTTAAATACTTAAATAATTCATTATAAACTTATAAAAAAGAAAAAAACAAAAAATGAGATACGAGTAATACAGTTAATAGTTTCTCAAATTTTTGCTTAAAAATAATATTTAATGTTTAAATAATTAAATAAAATTTTTAATTATCCAAAGCAATAGTATAGTAATATTTAAATACGTGTTGGTCTTCCAAAGAAAGGAAAAAAAAAAGGGGGGGGGACAAAACACAAAATAAAAAATAGGAAAAGTAAAAAAAAAATGAGACGACCGGTGGGCAACCAATAACTCGACTTGAAGTAAAAATAATATTTAATATTTAAACGTTACAAAAAAGTTTTTGAAAAACTTCCGATAATAATAAAATAATTTACTTTATGCATAAAAAGCAATAGAAGAAAAACACGTCACGTGTCATCTAAAAGAAAAATCAAAATGAAAACGACACGCGGCGGACCATGCACTCATATTTAAAGGTGTGCTTGGTTGGTAAAAAAATTGGTTAAAAAAAATATAATAAAAGTAAAAAAATGTGACATAAAAGTAATATGTAGAGAAATTTGATTAAAAGAAAGTATGAAAAATTAGTTAAAATTAGTAAGTTTTGATGAATTTTAGTACCCCAGACAGGGCCTTAATATGGCTGGTTTGGTGCAGTAAAAATAGTTGGAAAATTTTAAAAATCTCCAAAAATCTTTAAAATTCTTTAACACATTTTGTATTTCTTGTATTTCATGAAACAACTGTAAATTTATATATATCTACGTATCTCAACAATTTTTTAAAATTTCCAATTAATTTTTTACAAACTTAATATATAACATTCCACAAATCCCAATAACTTATTTACCAATTCCAAAATGTTTTCACATATTTCAATAAATTATGATATAAAACTATTCTGATGGATCTAAAAAACTATGCCGACGATTTTTCTCTTTAAAAAACTGATGCAAAAACTAAAAAATTTAAGTATTCGTTTTTTAAAAAAATGATTTGATGTTTACATGCCAAAAGTTAAAAAATTAACCAAATCACAATTTTCGTAAATAAACTATTATATATGAAAAATAAAAAATCTGGAGAAAGCCTCAAAAGTAAACGTAGACAAACGAAAGTAAAAGAGGCATACGATTTAACGAGGTAAAATCTTAGAACCACTTCTAGGTAAAAACCTCGAGTCTATAAGGCGACCATCCCTGAAAATCAATCCACTATAAAATCAAAGATTACAAGAGTTTACTGTACATGACTTAACTCGACACCTGTCCTAGTCAAAGTACCTCTTGTTTGCTAGAACCCGCAATGAATCTTCACCCGTGTGATTGATTCCGCTCTTGAACCTGAACGGCATGTCCTAGAACCCAGAGATGTTTTTCACTCTTCAAACCCTTTGAAATCACGATCAATTGTTGTTCTTTGAATTTCGACACCCTTGATTGCCTCTACCGCAAAGTATTTTCTTCTCTTCTTCAAAGGTGATTGTTAGGTTTAGTAGAATATATTTTTTTTATATTCGTTCCATTCGTTCCCAATATGGAAATAGAATAAAAATCAAATATGTCAGAAATCTGCAGACTGTTCAAATTTTAATCACACCACATTTGGAATGAATTAACTTTCCAATTCAATCTTCGTATTGAGAAACAACTTGACCAATAAAGACTCAATATGAAAATTACAAATATTAAATACTTATTGGCTCACAATTGTCACACCTAAAAATTAAACCTTACAATTTTCCCATTGATAATTACGTGACAAAAACCAAAACAAAATACAAAGATATAACCCCATGCTCAACATCGAGTGTTTGACTCCCCCTTAACACATGACACAGACAATTCATCTATATTCTCCCCCTTGACCATTGATATGCCTTCAAATCCCTGAAACAGCTCAATTTCTCAAAAAAATTCAAACTCATTAGCACCAAAAACATGCAACACGAATGTTAGAGAACACCAATGATATAATTCTTTAAAAGGATGATCAAAAAATAAAGAGAAATAGAGAATTCCAAAAAATTCCATTCATATTAAAATTCTTAAAATTTCATTCATGTCTCCCCCTTTTTTGTCATGCAATGTCAATCTTAGAAAGTTTAAAAAAATCAAAAATTGGAACCCGAAGGCTCTTAGTATACTAAGCAAACATCATCTAACCAAGTTGGTGTATGGCACCCAGATTAGACAAATAAGACATCAAGACAAACGAACATCATACCTCTGATAAAACAGCCCTATCAATAGGCATATTAATTTCCAAGAAATTTGTTTGAGCATCATCTGATAATAGAGTTTTGGAACTAGAACCATATAAATCCATAGGCAAAATGGCATTCTATCATAACTTATGCAAAAGATTATAGAATCATGCATAGAAATCGAAATATCCAAATCATAAAAGAACCCATACAATTGAACCCAAGAATGGTTTTAAACAAGAGCATAGTAACCAATTGAAAGCAAAAACAGAAACCAAATACCTAAGCCCTAGAACGAATATGAAGATCGAAGAGAGAGAGAAATTTGATTGAAGAGTTTTTTTTCTTTTTATAATAAAGAAAAAACTCGAAATGTTACACCAACAAAAATTTACTGACGCTTTAAGACAAAAAATTAAACAGTTCAAACAAAATTACTGAATTCACCAAAACCAAGCAGCCTAAAAGAAATTAAGCTTAATAGGTTATTCCAAGGAAAAGTTTATGAGAATATCCACTTAACAATTTAATTAAAAATAAAAGAAATAGAAAAATATAGAAACATGGAATATGTTATTTCATGAACCCAGAGAAAGAAAAACCAATTGCTAAATATCTAAACTCAAACTTATATAACCTCTTTGTAATTATGAATACTGAGATGAATGAATATCATACTAATAGGAAACAAATGCTAGTGCAGTGTGTGCGGAACTCATGACAATCTGTTCCAAAAGCTTAAAGACTATCAGGAGTGTATTGGAAAAATAGAATTTCCTGTCACCTGCACCCATGTCTAGAACACCTTTGTATGCTTGAGAATGTCCTACAATCTCATATACTCTCACAATTTTTTATTTTGTTTTTGAATTATGCCTTTTTTTTTTGGAGATTGTAATATCCAACTTAACCACCCTCATTCTACTATGGTTTGGCGGCTTTCACTCACTTCAAAGGTAGGTAGCCCTCCCGGTTTCACCTTAGTGACTTTTCTCACTTAATGTGCAATGGTGCCGGTGACTTTACACTATCCCTTGTGGTAGCCCTTTCCAAAAAGTCTGGCCATTATTCTAAGCATACAGAGGGTACATAGACAAGATACTAGATCAAATACAAACTATGGGTAATACACACGTGATAGATCGAGAAGTACTAAGATCCGAAGTAGTGTTTTAAGAGGCACCCTAAAAGCATGATAATACTAATCAAGTCAATATCGAAAAGAGTGTATACAAGTATTAGAGATAAATGCAAAAAATTTTAATTCTCCAAAAGTATAAAATGCACATAATAGCATATTTTTTTAATAAATAAAGAAAATAACAGTTTTTTTAAATAATAATGAATAAATAAATAAATAAATAAAATATAAACAAAGATATGGATATTAACTCAAAGAACACATTCCAAGGGATTTCCTAAAAAACTCAAATCTTTAGAGGTTAAGGGATTTAAAAAAAATATCAGCTTTTACCACTTTAGACTTGGGAATCCAAATACGTCTAATCTTATGAGAATTCTGATCATGATTTTTAGAAACATAAAATGGAGTTGTCCTAGTCTTATTTTGGTTCATAGAGAGATTACAAGATTTTCAAACTTTTTTATCTCTCGAGTCAAATGTTCAGTTTTATTCAAAAGAGTTTGAAATCGATTTAACAAAAAATTCTTGTGATTATTTTGAAAATAGGACTTTTTAACCCTTCCATCAGTATAACTCTTAAGCAAACCATAGAGCTTATAACATCTAGGTCGAATATGACCCTTCAAACCACAATGATGACAAATAGGAATGAATTTCCTATGAATGGGCGAAGGCTCTTGAAAGGCTTTTATGGAATGAAAGCTTTGATTATTTTCCCTCTTATTATTAAAAAAATTATTCTTGAATCTTACATTAGAGGGTAGAGACTTACCTTTTGTAACAATAGTACTCACTGTTACTTTCTCTGATTCAAGCTCATTTTCTAAAAATTTTGAACTTGATGGAATGAATTCAAAATCAACTTTTTCTTTTAACTTGCCATCATATCCCAGTCCTGAAGTATTCTCGGATGGTCTCTGAACGCTTAAAATTTCTTCCAATTGTTTTGATCCTGTATCAAATTTAGAGAAAGACAATTTAGCATTTTTTAAATTAAGTTCAAGACACTTAATCTTACTCTTAAGTTTGTCATTCTCTGTCATTGCTTCTCTTTCTGCAACTCGACTTTCCTCAAGCTTGTTGAATAAGAATGCATCTCTCACAATCATCTCTGAATTTCTCTTAAGAAGTTATTCTATCTCATCATTTTGTTTCTTCCTTTCATTTTCTCCCAACTTCACTTTCTCTTTCAACTTATCTTCTTTCTTCACTAATTTATAATACTGTTTGTACAATTCATTATATGTTTCTTGAAGATCTGATTCTTCCTCATCTGAATCTTCAGCTCCACTAATTTCAAAATCACCTTCAGTGTTTTCATTTTTCAAGCTTTGCACAGATGCAGTAAATGCCATGAAATTCTCTTGTTTAGTTTCTGATTCTGAGGTTGATGATTCTTCATTATCACTATCATCCCATGTCACTTTGAGAACCTTTCCTTTTCTCTTCAATCTTGTCAGACATTCTTGAGCCATATGTCCAAAACCCTAACATTCAAAACACTTTATACCTTTCATCAGTTTTGAATTATTTTTCTTCTCAAACTTTTTCTCAAAATTTTTATTTTCAAAACTATTTTCTTTCTTTAAAGAATTGTTTTCCTCAAAATTCATTTTGTTGGACTTATTTGATTTTTGAAAACATTTTTGAATTTCATAGCAAGAATAACAAGTTTATCCATGTTTTCATCTGAGTCATCATCCTCCTCTTTCATAGTATTTAAATCCAAACTTTTTTGTTTTTTAGAAGAGCGAAGATTAGACTCAAATGTTGGAAGAGAGCCAACCAATTTCTCCACTTTTATGGATTCAATATCTTTGGCCTCTTCAATAGCAGTAACTTTGGATTGAAATCTATCAGGAACAGATCTTAAAATCTTACTCACAATATCAGAAGACGGAATAATAACACCTAAGTTAAAATGAGAATTAACATTATCACTTAACCTAGCATAAAATTGATCAAAAGTTTCATCCTCTTCCATTTTCAGATTTTCAAAAGCAGTTTTCAATTTCAGAAGTTTTGACTTCTTGACAGTGCTTGTACCTTCATGAGTTATTTGGAGTATGTCCCAAGCCTCTTTTGCAATCTTACAAGTTGAGATTCTACGAAACTCTTCAGCAGTGACGGCATTGAATATAGAATTCATTACATTCCTATTCCATGCACTACTTTCAAGTTCACTTTTATCCCATTCAGAAACAAGTTTGGGGATGGTGGTGCTCTTATCAGCAAAGACCTTAACAGGATGAATCCAACCCTTCTCAACAGAGTCCCAAACTCTGTCAACAATAAACTGAAGATGAGCCCTCATTTTGACTTTCCAATATGCATAACGGGTTCCGTCAAATAGAGGTGGTCTCGTAAACGACCCACCTTCTCTATAATTCTCCATAAAATTTAATTTTTAAAATTACGGATCTCACCAAAATAATTTTTTAAAAAAAAAAAAAAATCTAAGGTGACCTGCTCTGATACCAATTGAAAAATCAAAAATCTGGAGAAAGCCTCAAAAGTAAACGTAGACAAACGAAAGTAAAAGAGGCAACGATTTAACGAGTTAAAACTCTAGAACCACTTCTAGGTAAAAATCTCGAGTCTATAAGGTGACCATCCCTGAAAATCAATCCACTATAAAATCAAAAATTACAAGAGTTTACCGTACATGACTTAACTCGACACATGTCCTAGTCTAAATACCTCTTGTTTCCTAGAACCCGCAATGAATCTTCACCCGTGTGATTGATTCCGCTCTTGAACCCGAACGGCATATCCTAGAACCCAGAGATGTTCTTCACTCTTCAAACCCTTTGAAATCACGATCAATTGTTGTTCTTTGAATTTCGACACCCTTGATTGCCTCTACCGCAAAGTATTTTTTTCTCTTCTTCAAAGGTGATTGTTAGGTCTAGTAGAATATATTATATTTATATTCGTTCCATTCGTTCCCAATATGGAAATAGAATAAAATCGAATATGTCAGAAATCTACAGATTGTTCAAATCTCAATCACATCATATTTGGAATGAATTAACTTTCCAATTCAATCTTCACATTGAGAAACAACTTGACCAATAAAGACTCAATACGAAAATTACAAATATTAAATACTTATTGACTCAAAATTGTCACACCTAAAAATTAAATCTTACAATATATTTGTAACTAGCTATGTATATGTATATTTTATATTGTCGCAGACAACCAGACAAAGTTGCATCCAGTTCATAGCACAAAGGAATCGCCCATTTAATTAACCTCATCATGAGCTAGCTAGCTTGGTTTTATATGGTATTTTATTTTCTAACGTGTTTTTTTTTTCTATAATAATATTTGTAATATTATTAAATCTTTTAGAATTAATTAATTATACTTTATCGCTCATGGCATGACTAAAAAAATAAACTAACCTACATATCTTTTGTTTTTTTTTGGGGGGGGGGGGGTAAGTACACACGTATATATCCTTCAGCATAAATCTAGACTACTAATGTGCCAAATAAAGTGTATTTATATATTAAATTTAGATTGTTTACGTATAGTACTTGTAATTGATTTGGGTCAAAAATAACAAATACCATATGATTATAATATCATATGCTGGTTAAATTTAACAAAATGTTCATTTACACTCGAGTTCACTCTCGTTTTTTTTTTTTTTTAATTTATGAAGTAATGAGATTTTTTTTTTTTTTGGATAAGTAATGAGATTTTTTTCCTTAGACTTATTAGTAAATGAGGTAAGTCTAAACATTACATACCTCAGTTCAATAAAAATTCAAACTTGTTTAATATTTATATATACACATATAAATAAATAATATAATATAAAAATATAATTTAAATATTTTGTATCTATATAAGTGTATTCTTTACTCTAAAAAATTATATTACGACTTAATAAATTTTTAATTAAGAGTGAGTTTGGAATAATAAAAAATGAAATAAAATGTGATAAAATGTGGTTTGGAAAAATTTTTTACGTCTGGTGCATGTATCTCAAACCGCGTTTTTTGCAGATGAATAGTAAGATTCCCATTCAGACAGATTGGATTTCTGTTTGGACGGATTCAAAATTTTGGGCAGTTATGGCTTCTTTGCACTACAATCCGTTCAAACGATTGTTTGGACTGAAATTGGTTGCGAGAATCCGTCGAAACTGTTTCTACAATCTGTTAGAACGGCTTCTACGATCTCACAAAAAATAATTAAAGTGAGTGTCATTTAATAGTTTAAGAGTCCATGACGAGAATGGTGAAAAAATTTATACTATTTAATTAATTGAATTCTAGTTATCGACTTTTTTTGAAAATTATTGAACTTTTTTTAAATTTTGAGAAAGCAGAAATGTGTAAAAATGTATAGAGATTTTCAGAAATTTTTATCAAAATTTGGTGTACCAAACGCACCCTAAATTATTTTTATATCAATAATTACTTTTTGAACTCTCGGATTGTACAATAATACTTTAAATTTGTGTATTATATCTATTTGAGTTAATAATTATACGTATATAATAAATCTTTACAATTAAATTTAAAATATACAAATTTTAATAAGTTAAACTTTAGTTCTTAGGCTTGACTAACGTGCAGCAAGGAGGTAGTCGTAATTTTATTGGGTGAGCATACGTCTGATGATTGTACATATATATATATATATATATATATACATAAGTCAATTGATGTCATGATGTGCGGTCAGTTAACACCAACATCTTTTATGTGTCCGCATGTGTGTGGCATATATTAAATTGAATTATTGGTTTTAGTCACATCCAAAGTTCCAACTACTACATATATAATAAATTCCAATTAAAGATACTTATAATTTGCAAGCATATATGTTTTAACAAAAGTTGAAAACTCCTTGTACGTGAGAGTCCGTAATCGCTTCTCCGTAAAGGGTGCGTTCAGGGCGAGGTACGCTCCGTGACCCTAATCGGCAAAGGGTCACAAAGGGTAAACCAGCCTAGACAAGCCCTAACTGACCGACTCGATCGAGGGAGCTGTTAGAAGCCCGCCACAATAAACGGAAAACTGTCTCACTGAAGGGAGATTCGAACTCGGAACTTTAAGAACCGAGCCCATCAGTCACTCCCGAACTCCATTCGGCCACCCCGATGGGTAAAATTTGGGAACTCGATTGGCATTTTTAAGTATCTCCCAATGCATAACAAAAATGGCTCAGAAGGATAGTGGCAGGAATATATCTACTAGTATCTAACAGAGGAGGTCGGATTACTTTTTTGGGGGAGTTGGGGGGTGGGGATATTTTGGGAGCCAACTTTTTAAATTTAAAATATTTTAATTATAAATAAAATATTCAGTGAAAATTTTAAATTCATAATAGGACATGTTCTCTCGTAATTTATACTAAAAATATGCATTCACTGTGTGTGTGGTTATCATTTTATTTGTATAACTTAATTAAGAGTACAAAAGTAAAATACTACAATGATTAAAAATTTTAAATTTGTAAAATAACATGATTTAAGAATTGTTTTTAGAGATTATTTGATTTAAAATTTAAATTTCGTGGATAGTTGGAAAGATATTTTAAAAAATTAAAAAATTTCTTGATAAGTAAAATTTTAGCAATTTTTTATTTTGCCAATACTCTTAGTATTTCTTTTATATAATAATATAGATATAACTTTTTTTTTTTTTGGTGTGGTACAACTCATCTTAGATGTAGCCCTCAAGTGTACGTAATTCCATGCACACCAGCCATGCATCATCAAATTCAAATCAACTACAGAAAATCAAGAGCCGTATAAATGCATTAATGCTTTTAAGCGTGCATTTCAAAAAAAATAAAACAATTGGACTATTTAATTGATAAAAAGTTAGTTAAAAAGTACAATAAAATAAAAAAAGGTGACATTACGGTGAAATGTGGAGAAATTTAATTAGAGAAAAGTACAAAAATTGGTTAAAATTTGTGAGTTTTAGTAACTTTTGATGCCACCAAATACGGCTTATAAATATATCAAATAACGCAATAAAATAAAAGTGCAAAAAATAATCATTATATTTCATTCTAATCCTGAATTGTTTGGTCCAAATATCTTCTGGGGTCGGGGAGAAGCCCGCAGCCGCTATCCATAGGTGCGTACTGGGCGAAGCCCGCCTCGTGACCCTAACCGGCAAAGAACCACGAGGAGGTAAACCAGCTTAGGCAAGCCCTGGTTAACCGACTTAGCCGAGAAGGCTGTTAGATGGCCCTTCACAATTAGAGGAAGGACTGTCTCCAAGAGGAGTCGAAATCGGGACCTATTGGTCTCAGGCCCTTCAGCTCACCATCCGAACCAAATCGACTACCTCTTTCGGGGCTTGGTCCAAATATCTTGATCATATATAATCCCGTTTACTATAAAAAAAAGTCCAAAGCAATATCAAATGATCAGAAGACTAATAATATTATAGGAATATTTTTTTTATAGACACATTATTCGAATTGCACTTTATGGATTCAACTTTCGACTTTAATTTTGCCAGCCAAACAAGACTTTAAATTGAAATTGTGTGATACAAATTTCATCTGCGAAGAAACATATTGCTTTTCTGCATGGTTGGCTTCAAGGACAATGGGATCTCCTGCATCAATTCTTTATAAACTTGTAGTGATCGAAAAAGACCAAAACAAGAGACTTCACTTTCGAGCTTGCATTTGGACACCCCCAATAAAGGCCAAAGGTGGGGTTTCCCCACAAAGTATAGAGATATTGGTCTTCCATCAGAGTACAGAGACAATTCTCCAACCTTAGAGGGCGTGAGAAAAACATGCGTGTGATGGGGCGGGGCCGGACTCACCAGTACCATTTGATCGTCCTCTCAGTGGACATGAGTGCTTTCCATCATACATCGTTTGGGGGGGGGGGGGGGGAGTGGGTTAGCAGCTGGCTCTCTCCCTGAGAGGACACTGACATGTAAATGTATTGTTTATTTATTATTTAAATTATTACAAAATATATATTATTAAATTATTTTAATAAATAATATAATTAAATTACAATTTAATATATTATTATATTTATTGAATTATATGATTTTTAATAATAAATTAATTTAATTTAATTAATTAGACTACCTAAATTAAAACAATATGAAATATATTTTATTAAATTCAATTAATTCTTAAAAGAACTAATAAAATTAAATGTTTTATTAAAATAAAAAATTAATAATTGTAAACAAAATTACATTTTCAAACACAGTTTCAGTTTTTATTTAAAAAAATGACAATAGAAAATAAAAAATAAAAAATATAAACATAAATAGAAAAACAATAGCATTATCAAACGACCCATTATTATTTTTATAAAGTATTCACTCGATTTACTTTAATTTATGTTCAAAATTCGAGTCAAGAAAGACGACTTTTTATGTGAGAGTTTAGAGGTGGTCTTGATTCTGGAGGATCCCACTAACATGCGAATGTATTATTTATTTGTCACCCTAGAGGTTCACCTCCCCTGATTCAAATTTCAAATCTTGAATAGATTAAGATGTTGAACATATTGTTTATTTGTCACCTCTTGAGAAGTGTGCAACTGTAAACAACTCTAAACTTTACTTTAATCTACTTGGTTCTAAGTTTTAATTAGGGTGACTCATTTTAATTGCGCCCCTCAAAGATGGCAAATAAATAATATTTTTACAAATTAGTGGACCCTCCAAAGACAAGACCACTTCTAGGGTTGCAAGGGGATGAAGTACAAAAAGAGGATAAGGAACATTGACAAATAAATTTGATGTTTATAAAATAATCTAATTGTTCTTATTTATTTAGTTAAAATTAATTTCAAAATAAAAATTAAAAAAAATTAATCAAAATATAATCAATACAGAATATAAAAAATCATTTATTATTGAGATGTAATCAAATAACCACTATTAATCAATGTGCTCCAGCCCCTAAAGTGCACCCTGCAACCCCCTCTCTACTCCCACATGACATGTTTATAGCACTGCAACACTGAATTGACACGAGCTCATCGCACGTGCAGATTGATCTTCAATGCTCAAGAATTAATTATTTCATAAACCCGGAATACACGTGTAATTTATGCACTAACTAGTGTTTAAATCTGTGTATGTTTTGAAATATTAATATAAGAATCATTTGTTATTTAAATCTTTATAATTTATTTTTGTAAATATAATAATTCTTGAACCTATTTTATAGTTAAAAAATTAAAAATTATATTAATATTTACAAACAAAATTCAATTACACTTAGATTCGCAAATGATACCAACAATAATAAAGGAAAAAAACTTATTCCGTTAGTCACAACTTTAAACATCTAATAGTAACATTAAAAATAATTACATATGATAAAAATAATAAAAAAAAAACCCAAAAAAAAAAATTTGGAATGTAAATTTAATTGGTATATTCAAATACCACGATCGATTCACGTATAATTTTATTTTAGAAAACATTATGAGTCATACTTTTCAATTTTCAACAACAAAAATAAAAATAATTATATATCATAACAACAATAAATATACGATAATAGCAACAAATGGTAAAAAAAAAAAAAAAAAAGAAGATAAATTTAAAAAATATGTAAATCCCATGGTAATATTGTTGACTCTGGTATAATTTTCTTCGGGAGATGAAGTTAACACCTGAAAGGGACTCATTGTCAGTTCTTTCCCAGTGGTTTGTGTTGAGCTTATTTTGTTAATATCAGCTAGTTGTCAAAATTTTATACATGAATCTTTCAATACATCACCATCACAAAAAATAATAAAAATAAAAAATAATAATAATAACGACAAAGTCGATGAATAGAGATGACATTGTGGTTCCAGAAATCCAAATTGCTTATGTCACATTTGATTTTTTTTATTTTCAGTTTTCTAATTTTTATTTTAAACGTATTAGTCATTTAAGCTTTTAAAAATAAAAAAAACAGCTAAAATATATTTGGTTACTTATATTTTTAAAATTTGTTTTAGAAAATAAAAAATGAATTTACATATGAAATAAAAAAAGACAAAAAATTATTTTGAGCGTTTTCTACCAAAAACAAGAAAAATCTCAAAATAAAAAAAATAAAGTATTTTTTGTATTTTTGTTTTAAGAATTTTAAATAATAAAACATATAAAATAGAAAATCGAAAAAAAAAAACCCAAATGTGACCTTATTAATTTGTTTACAGCCGCATAATTGGGTGATTTGGAATCCGAAGTTCAAGAGGAAACGGAATGGACGGCTTGGTATCAATATCTAGTGTATGGGAAAATTGGCCCAAGTTGAAATCATTTTCCACCACCGCTTGAAAAGAGAAAAGAATAGGTCCATCAAAGGAAATAAAAATCTTTGATGTCTGAAATCTGGTGACTGCGATTAATTAGTTTGAACACAAATGAATTTAAATCATTAATTAGTTTGTGAAATAGTAATTTATATATATATATACATATTTAACTGGATCTAATAGATTATATCATTTTTTTGAATAAATTAATGCATTTCACCTTTTCTTCTCATCTTTGATGTGATTTCAGATTAAATCACTCTATTTGCACGTTTAACAATCCAACCGAGAAATTACCCACCAAAAAAAAAAAAAAAAAATCCAACCGAGCGAAGGAAAGTTGCAAGGAAACTTAAGGAACTATAAAAGAAGAAGAAGTGTGTAACAAACCAATCCAAGCGGAAACCCACTTGGACCTTACGCGAAGCTAAAATCCAAAATTGGAAATCTCTTCCAAACAAGACAATCAGACACGTTCGAACGCATGTTGAAAAGAGGTGGGTGAGGGTGAGGGGAAAAAAATAGCATACTTCCGTCCTTGCACAGACCCGAATTTTTCGATAAATTTTAGCACGGTTTTGGATTGTATTTGTTCCTTATTCGACTGACTTTACAAAATTTTAAATTGGGAATGAAACTTCCTGGCCAAAGACGACAAGATATCCAACACATTACATTTCACTTCTCAATTATAACTCTCATTAACTAAGAATTTCCATAATACTAAACAATTTGTATAATCAATGACACCCAACAGCACATTTTACAGCTTCTAAGCAAAAGCAAAAACCTTTGTCATTAACGAAAATGACACCTTCACCTTGTAAGCAGCCTTCCAACACCTTCATTCCGTGGTCCCTTGCTTTACGCTTCATTTGAAAATATTTCATTACTAGAATTGATTTCATTTTAAAATAAAAAGTTAATTTAATTTGATTTGTTTGATAAATTTTTATATTTGTAACACATTTTGAATTTAAGAATCAAATTAATTTAGTTTAAGTAAAATACTAAGTTTAATCATGTGAATAGAAATAAAATAATAATAATAAATATGATATAAGAGGATAAATTTGTCCGCTTACTTAAAGTTACTTGAGAAAATAATAAATTCCCACCCAATCCTATTGTTTTAGATTGGATTTCAAAATCTATAGAAATTCCAAAATTTAGGTTATGAAATAAAATTAAATCCAACTCATAAAATTTTATTTTCGTTCTGAGCATAAGAATTAATAAAAATTGTTATCAAATCAAATCAAATCAAACTCCATTAAATCCATCGTTCCAAACCAAGTGTTATCGAAAATTTCCAAGCTCCATCAACGTAGACTTCAATCTCAGGTAATATTCTTTTGGTGGAATTCTCACGGAGGTATTTTCATTCTCTCAATCATACAATATCTAATGTTTATGATGGCAATGTGACAATTGAGCATAACACAAGGAGACAAATAGAAAAGATGCAGGCAAGGGTGATCCAAAATTTGAATTTCACTTAGGTTGAATAAAATATTTAAAAATAAAGTGAATTAAGTTATAAAAATTTAAACTGAATAAAAAATTTAAAAATAAAATGGATTGGATTGCAAAAAAAATTTAGACTGAGCTAAATTTTAAAAATAAATTTTTTAAACTAAAAAAAAAATTTTTGGGGCGCCAAACTACCCGAAATACAGCCCAAAACAGTATTTGGCATTGGTTCACCCCTAAAATACAGGAAGATAATATGAACACATACTTGTACAAATTTAACAAGAAATGACTTTGCAACCACAATTTAATCCGAGAAAGATTAATTTAGAATTTGAATAATAATGTTTCAAGCAAATATTTAAATTCACTTTGATTACATAATAAAACACCGCAAATTATCATATAATTAGAGCATTGTTTTCATTAGGAGCGGATTAGGGGAATGTACAAAACCATTTAAGCACTTCCTTTTTTTCTGCTTCCTCTCTTCCCCCCACCCCCTTCCTTCCATCATTTCTTGCCCTCATAAATGGATTCGGGCCTATGTCACTCCACAACATACAATTTAAACTGTAAATTTTAAATTTAATAGTTCAAATATATTCACATTTTATTTTAAACTAAAATAGTACAATTACATCTAAACCGTTAAATTAAAATCCATTTACCTGGAATCAATGTCAGAAGTTGACATACCAAGCTAAACAAGTTCACATATGGCTCACTTTAAATTGTTTTTGTTATAAAATTAAATTAAATTTAAACACAATTTATGCCTTGTTCAATTTTGACCTTCACTCGAATTTGGCTCATCAAAATACTCGGTTTGACTCAATTAAAATTTGGCTCAAAAAAGTTTAACAAGTCGAGGTTAAGCAACCCACTACTCATCTCTCCTCTACATTATGTGTTGAGTTTGCTTACAAACAGCTATCAATAGCCATCAGGCGAGTATTGAAACCCATTGCAGTGTTGGCGATGCGTTTCTATTTATACATTAACTTCTATTTTAATTACGCAAACATTGACTAACCAACCTGACTTCTCTCTCTAAACTCACCAGCCCGGCCCGATTCTTGGTCGGTCCAAAAGTGTCTTGGACAGCAAGTTCAGGTTGTCTCAGTCCATGGATTGAAATCCTGAAAATTTTTCCAGTTGTGTGATTTGGGTAGTTGATGATTATACCATTCATAGATGAGTAATCACATAGGCATTTGGGGACCACTCATCTGAGAATATTTGTGGATACCGGAGATACATAGTGGACCGCCATTTGTAATTTGACCCAAACAACACAGGAGGTACCAGTTCAGCCCCCGTCATTTTGGTTTGTTCAATTGGCAAATTTTCCACCGACATTAACTAGTTCACTTTGCTTTTGATTTTCAAGTGTCTGCTCATAAGGTAAATGTTATCATACCAAAAGAATCCTCGAGAAAAAAATAATAAAATAATGCGTTAATGACAATTTTGAAATTAAACCATAAATTAAAAGAGGAATTATATTGGTTGAAACATGTTTCTGATTATATGTTTTCTGGAAGATTCTTCAACAACAATACCCCTGCTCAAGTATGCCAACAGATCCATGTTTTGTTTAAGATGATCATACCAAGATGACAATGAAATCTGAACTTAAACAGAAAACGAACCGAGATTGGAGGGAATTACAGAGCATGCCCTTCAAGATATCGATCGTGTAAAAGCCAAACAAAACCTACAAATTCCCATCTGTCCCTCAAGCAGGGGAAAAGCTATAAACTACAGTGTTCATGCGCAGCAGACCCAAAATTTGGCGCATAGTTGTTGGCCCTGTTTGGAGGGGCAAAAATCAGCTAAAAAAAAAAAAAAAGCCAAAAATTGCTCGGTTAGATGTTTGGCAAAACACCTACTTTTAGCACTTCTACTTCACAGCAACACTAAAGCTACCAAAAGTTACCTTTACCAAACACCCAAAAGCTATAAAAAGTTGCTAAAAGTTGACTAAAAATTGCCACTTCTGTACACGCTTCTGCTGGACAAATGAATATGAGAAGCATTCATAAGATATTTATTAGTCTCAAACAACATGTTGACAAGAAAATGAGATTTGAAACTTCATAAGATGGTAGTGGCAATTTACCTTACCTAGCAACCACGCCATGTATGCACTGCAGAATGTTCCCAATACTCCTGGGCCTAAGAAAGGGAACTCTATAACCTGTAAAACCATTTCGCAATCCATTCCTCTGATTCATATGGACTCTACTTCAGAATTAAGCCTTCGTCTATTGGGTAAAAATCTGTTCTAGATACAGAAATGTATCTTCAACTCACTGCAATATAAGAGGAATATAAGTTCACTCAACAATAGAGAAAATATGCAAACCACAGTATAACCAGGAAGAAGGTTTTTCGCTTACTGTGACGCAACATAACAGATGGTTCAACCCTGCAGTCTCAAGAAATTTCCAAGAAGACAACTTGGTGCCGTAAAAAATGCTTGACAGAGATTCGAAGTAGAGAAGACTCGCTAATAAATGGAAATCTTATTCTCACAGGACAAACTATGCAAGATGCAGAACCATATTCACCTCCAGTCACATGGGCGGATGCACACAGGGGCAAGGAGAGTCAATTGACCCCACTGGAAACAAAATTTCTATAGAAAATCGTATAATTTTTGAGATATTTTTGTACTTTTGCTCCTATAAAATATATCTTTCAAAATAAATTGCCCCTATACCTCAAACAATTTACAAGTTTTGCCTCTATTGGAAGCAAAATCTCTTTAGAAAATAGTACAATTTTTTAGATATTTTTACCCTTTTGTCCCTATAAAATATATCTCTCAAAACAGATTGTCCATAAGTCAAGTACACTGCCTTTATTTATCGGCTTGACCCCATTGTAACAAAATCCTGGATCCGCCACTGTCCAGTCACCACCTTTCCAATATACTATCTACTTGATTGTTTGAAGAAATTTCCCCTGGCATGCTCTGCAGGATGAATCCACTATAAGTATAGCATAAAGTTTGTCAACCTAGGTATGTTGTTGTTTTGTATTCTGTCAAATACAAAAATATCGAGAAATATTGACATGAACATTTAAACAGGAAATAAAGCAAAGACTACTGTCAGTTTTCAACAACAACAATACTACTAACCTAGACCTATCTCAGTTCTTAAATGATGGTTTTTGACTAATTAAGCAGCCTGTCTAAGAGATTTATATTAGAAACATGCCATAAGGAGTCAAATAAGAGCAGCATAACACCGCCGTGCTAACATTTTATCTCTGTCCTCTCCTTATCAACAAATTACCCTTCTTCACAAATCTCCTGAAAATCACAAAACAATCCAATTTCTGCCCATTAATCTTGACCACCACCAAAAAGGGTAACAACAAAATCTGGATCTGTTTTCCAGGTTTCAGCTGTTCCTAGAATAAACGTCACTTGTTAAAATCCCTAGAAGTGTGAATCACACAGGATAGATTTGTACAAATTCAATAGATCTTAGCTACAAATTCGTACAGCAATCATCATACAGTATTAGATTATTATGAAACTCAATAAGCCTTCCATGTCTGTTAGTTCTATTAGACTATGATGAATGCAAACTTCCTTTGAGAAGCTACCAATATTGAGTATAATGTCTTCCACTCAAAAAAAAAATAAAATAAAATACAATGGTAACCTATACTGAATGTTTGACATTATTGACCTAACGGGTGACAGAATACCGTATTAAACAAAGATATCAAATCACTAACAAAATGACCCACATAGATCAGAATGCAGAATTACACAGTACAACATGCTTGATAGTATCAATTTGCAAATGATTTTTCTCCAAGCCCATGTCAAGACTCCGCATGTAGATATTCAATTTAGACTGTAAAATGTTCTCGAAGAAAATTCTTAAGGAAAATATTTTTAAAAAACATTGGTAAAAATATTTTCTCCAAAATCATTTTACATTGAAACAGAGCCCTAATTTCACGGCTGATATCCTTCTCAAACTCCCCTGAGTTCCTCCAGTAGATTATTATACTTTTCATTATTTCGATTGTCACTCTCTCAATAATCAGCTTTTCTTTCCCAGCCTTTTTTTTGTTTGCATTCCACATTCTTGAACTGGGGATAATCTAAACCTTCTTTGATATACACCAAAGCAGCAACACAAACTCATCTGAAAAATATACAAAAATATTATCCTTTCACAAAATACTAGCAATTTATTCATCCAAACATGTTTTCAAAAGTTAAAAGGTCTCAGACACAATTAAATGCTGAATTTAAACCTGAGTCCATCTATTCTAGAGTGACAAGCTACCAAATAGAATAAAGCTCCTTTGTGATAAAAACACTAAAGATAGAAGCCAGAAAGAATTCTTCGACTTCAAAGGTAACGGTGATTGGAAATTTCAAACATGAACCTATTCCCAAAATACTGCAAGCTATCACTGCTCATAAAGCAGTATAGCAACAATTAAAATATGCTTATACTAAGTTAGTGAAGCCAACTGTGTCACATTATCATTAGGACACAGTTGTCAAAGAAGTACTAAAAAATTTATCCTTTAGGACTACTTTAACTTTAACAATAAGAGTTAATTTTGTCATCACAAATAATTTAAGATTGCGCGCACACATGACAATATGTGCTAATTATGTCATTATAAATAACTTAAGAAACACATACAAGTTTATCTCTAATAGTGGGCCTCTTTTAGTGGGCACTTACTTATGTAGTATGTGCATTGCGCTACTTATAACTAATAAGGAAACAGGGAGAAGTCTAATTTTTGGTGAAATCACAAGCTTTGGTGAACCTTTTTCTTCTATTAATGCTTCCTAACAATCCATAACTACCCACAACTTAAAAGAGAAGTGCAAATAATATTTCAAAAACCATCACTATCTAAACTAGAAGTGGATGCAAGTGCGCAATGTGTTTGAGAGATAAATGCTTATAATTTTTTCTTTTATTTTAATTTTTATATTTTCTCTAAATTGGAAAAAAAATTAAAATATTCATTGCAAATAATAAATAGTGGCATTAAGTAAATAGCAGGTAATTAATTAACATTTTAATTAGTCAAACAAGAGTAGTGGGAAGTTACTTAAATAAGGAAACTGATAACATAGATGTGTATAAAATTACTTATACACCTTTTTTAAGTTTTGAGTGGTTATTAGTTGGAAGAAAAAAATTCACCAAATAATTGACAATGAATTTTTAACCAATACCCTAGTGTTGCATTATATAATAGTACATATAATTTTACTTTTTAAATTTCCCTTAATACACTTACGTACCATTATAAAAGTTGTGTAATTGCAAAAAGATAATAATCACACACATACACTCACGTCTAGTATATAATGAATATACACACGCATTTTATCAACTTATATCAGTTAAAAATGTACAACTATTATAGAAACATTATTTACTGACAGATGTAACGTGTAAACTGAACAAATGAAGAAAATAAAAGTAGCTAGATTTAACCAGGTCTTTGATCAAAAGTCACGAACCAATGACATTGCAAATTCCAAATACTTTACAGTCAAAAAGGAAGGGGGGGGGGGAAGAATTGCTGTTTTTCAAAAATCCTCTACATATATAACATGGAAAGTAGTTGATAACTTATTGATAATAAACTATTCATAAAAAACTTATTGATGATACGACCTTATAGAAGAAAATGAAATATTTTTACCTCATCATATTTAGTTCAAAAGATTTTGTGGGTTGCATAAGGGGGCTCCAAATGTGTAGTATGCCCATTTGATATATGGCTCATCCTTACCAAAAATCCATAACACATCCAGACATACTATTCTGGCAATAAAGCAAATGTTCTGTTCCTTCTGAAATGAAAATGAATCCTCACAACATCTAGGCGGTTTATCCAAAACAAGTAAATGAAGATGATTCTCTATTCAAGTTTCCAATAATCGATTAATGACTTGTGGTGAATAGTAAATGATATTCTTATAATATTCATCTTCTTTTGGACATGATAACTTTTATCATCAAATGTTCTTAGTGTTATTAATATATAATAAACTACTTTGATTTGATATTAACACCCACTTTCCAACTATAGATCAATTGATTAAATGACCAATAATACGGGAAACTTTACTGGTACCTGCAAGTCAAGAACTTACCACATCATAGACAATCCATTTATTATTTTTTAATATTATACTAAATACTAACAAAGATAAAGCATTTTAATTGTTTTAGTTTAGATCACTGAATAAGTAGTGATTTTTATCTATTACACTTGCCATCATGCATTATTTGAAATTTATTTTTGTGTCCTGTTTTGTTTTTCACCTCATTTTCAATTGAGGATAAGAAATAGGAAACAATGGTGTCCATCAATTCTAACCAAGTTGTATTCGTCTATGCCAAGTGATCTTAACGACATAGAATAAATATATTTTTCCCATACATACTTCCTTTAGAAAGTTAGTTGCAACCAAATGGATTAAAAATAAATAAAAAATTCATCACGCTTAATTCAGGCATGCAATAAGCACCACGTAAATTGTATACTTCCTTGCCAATGTAAGCACAAATAAGGATGGAGTTACGCATGCGAAAACATGCATCCACAAAGACTTAACCCATCATAAAGTTGTCAAGCTCACTTGGACTTTGACGAGCTCACGTGTGTTCTAGGTCAATATTATAAACAATGCCTTGGTGTAGTTAGTTTTTATTTTTTGGTGCTTATATAAGGTAAAACTATGAATGTTGACAACTTATGAAGGAGAAGCACATTAATTGTGAATCGTTATTGTCTTCGCAAGAATGCAGCAAAATCTATTGATCACTTGTTTGTGGTTAAAGGATCTCTGAAACCACGCTTTGTAGTGTGTTGGTATAAATTGGGTTTCTTTGAGGTGGATGAAACCCTTTTTGGCATCTTAGAGGGGTGTTAGAATCCCTAAAAATAAGAGGGTGTTGGATCTCATCTCATTTGTATTATTTGGTTGAGTTTAAGAAAAGAAATAGAAGAAAATTTACAAATATAGAATTACCTTTCCATAGGTTGATAGGTTACTTCTGGTCCATGTCATACAGCTACTTAGAAGATGGGAAAGAGCTAGTTTTTTTTTGGTAGATAGCTTAGAGTTGTAAATCAACCTTTGGATCTCTCTTTGCATCTTCCTGATGCTTTTTTTATAAATTTTGATTACTTATTATTATTATTATTATTATTATTATAGATAGCTTAGAGTCGTAACTCAACCTTCGGATCTGTCTGTGCATCTTCTTGATGCTCTTTTTATAAATTTTGATTACTTATTAAAAAAACCCTCATCTAAATAAGTATATAACATACATTTCATTCACCAGTTTCCAACATGTCCATTTGTGAAATAAAAAAATTCCATTCCCCTCGACTACATGTACAAATAAAGTAAGAGGTTCAATATGGTTAAACGCATCAAGTAATAAAATCATATAACTATTATTGAAAACTTGCAAAATAGTAAGTCGAAGCATTGTTTCTACATCCATGAAGGGTGTAAACATCTATAATGATACAAGGCCAACTCCCCCCCCCCCCCCAAAAAAAAAATCTTCCTTAACATCTATGAATATGAGGTTTTCCTCCCAAAATCCATTTGTCAGGTAATTGATTGTATAAAATAAATAATCCATGACAAGGACTGTGTCTAAATGCTCCTACTAAAAAAAATCATTTTCAGCTATGAACTTCATGAATTGCTGATACCAGCATCTCATCCCCAACAATCGATCGAAACCGTTTCATAAAAGTATCCTTAGCCACTTTCCCATCCTACAATAATAAATGAATAAGTACAATCCACAGTTAAAAACATGCCATTCTGGGATTTATTTTACTTCCAAAGTAGTATTTGGAAAAATTGAATGATGGAAGACACTTCACATTTTTTCCACCAAAAAAAAAAAAAAAAACAAGCATAATTTACCTTGTATGCAGTATACAAAGTTCGGCATTCCTCAACTTTTGAGGAAGGAAGATAACTGCCCAACTTGGAGAATAGCTTTGCCCACACAGTAGATGAAACTGGAACAGAATTTACAACTGTTGATCCTCTAAGTTGACCTAGAAAAACATATATAGAGTTCAATGACTACTAGCTATATAACATGCATCCATGCACATCCAAGTAGTGCAACCAAAAAAACCATTCATTACCTGGCACACGATCAAAAGGTTTATAGCTCACAACACACACAGGAAGTAAGTGTGTGTTCATATTGGCTGTCCACACTATATACCATTTAGGATTCTTGAGATCATCCACACCGGTATCAAAATCAACACTGGAAGGGAACATTTGTTGAGACCCTGACTCAACTTTCTCGCACTTGCCCACTATGATGCGAGACAATATAACATGCTTTTCGCCATTATCATCCACCTCAGACAACGAAGCACTGAAACACAATTCAACCATAACAATTATTACCAAGTATCACAAAGCATTTTAGCCAAAAAGTTCATATTGAGTATAAATAAAAAGTATACTTTCTGTGTAAGCAGTACCTTATATAAGGTGAACAAAAAGGAGACAAGTAGACGCCAACTCCATGAGCCTCAGAGCGAGAGATCTTGCTAGGAATCGCGAACCCATGACTCAAAATGCTAGCTACACCTTCAGCAGATGTCCCGTGCCAAGCAAATGTTATTTTGGACTCTCCTCTAGCAGCCTTGGTGATCTCCATCTGTTTTTGGAAAACCATATATCGGGCTTTATCTAAAGGAGCAGAGCGCATAACTTGATGAATTGAAGTGATCGTAGCACCAGGCTCGACCCTCCTCACAGAAGAAATAAATAAATCCTTAACAACGGAATAAGCTTTCTCTCCTTCTTTTAACAATTTTGTCTTCGGCCACCTTGGTGATTCCACACAATATGATTCGAGCCGCGATCTCTTCACTACTCTGGGAGAACTTCCCCCGGATTTTTCTTTTTCACACCCGTCCAATTCAATATCCAAACTCCCTTTTCTCTTCTTACTCGAATTGAAATTCCCACCCATCCTTATGCCAATCTCAATCTTGATGTTTTCAGAATCAAAGTCCTCCCCAACATTGGGAATCTGAGAAACATTCACGACTTCAATCTTCGGATCTCGAGCAACATTTGCTAATTCTCCACCGCCATCTACAAAGGTCTTTGGAAAGAAAAATTTACCATAAATATCCATCCAAGCAATCGGCTTCTGAATCCCACTCGCGAAATCAACCTGCAACATCCGATACAAATCAAACAGGTTAAGATTCCCACAAATACAAACCTCGACCACCGCATTCCCCTCCGCGAACCCGGCTCGGAGCGAATCCACCACGTCACCTGAAAAATCAGCCCACGAACCGTCCTCGTAGTACATAAACCGAGCCGGCGGGCCACTACGCTTGAAATTCGAGTGGTTCTGAACCAAAAACTTAGTATAACAACAATCATGCACGCAATCAATTTGTTCATTAAGGATTGACACAGACACCGGCAATGGTGATGACTGTGTCTTCGGAGGAACGCTAATCCTAACTCTATCTACAACGTCCTTCCGCGCCATTGCCACCGTCTTCGATTTCATTACTGTACAATTGAAAAACTCCGTAGTTATACGGAAGGACAACTTGTGAAATGGAAGGCTTTGCCGCTTCTCATTATATAGAAACGGCTTTCTCTAGGAGATTATTGTATTGCATTTTAATTTACTCTTATGCCCCTTTCCTGAGTCGGTTAAAAAATAATTAATTAATCGTGTAAAATTAATTGATTGATGGGATTATATTTAATAGGGCATTAAAAATAAAAATAAAATAAAATATTTATTAAAAAATTACTGTTGAAGAAATAATTTCATTTTAATAAATTGAAAAATTAAAATTTGAATTACATAGAGGTAGAGTTTAAAATATTTTAAATTTAAGAAAAATAAATAATAAAATTTTATGTATTTAAACTATTAAATATTTGTTTCTTTAGAATGCAATTATTTTATTTTTTTAAAAAAATAACAATTATAACAATTTTTTATTAAAAAAAATAAAGCGTACAAGTAATATGTGTATAATTTTTTATTAATAAATAGTTTTGTATTTTTTGGATGTCCAGAGTTGAAAAAATTAATATAAATTTATAAAAATTATAGTCTTATAATTTGTGTAATAAGTAAAAAATTAAAATTTTATAGAGATTTATAAAGTTTTATAAAATTTTGTAAAATTTCAAACGAGTTTATTATTACAATATGATAAAAGATATATATATATTTTTTATAATTCAAAATTATCATTAATTTATTATAATTTTAAACAAATCTCGTAATAAATCAAAGAAATATATATTGTCACTCAGGTACCCTTTATTTGAGTTATAAATAGAAGATATTTTTTTTTAAGGTAGTTGAGTGGGTGGTGGGTGACTTCTATACTCTCACGTGCTATCCTTAATTAATGAGGGTATTTTGGTAATTTAAATGTACCAGACTTGCACATTAAGGAAATTAGGTTTACTTATTAATGGTGGCTTTGTTGGGCTGGACTTTTGGCCTTTTTATATTTTCTTCGGCCCAAAGAAAATTTAGGCTGAGCTTTAGATAGATTTCATTACCAATAAAAGTCTGACTTCTGACCTGTTTTTCTTGTCCGCTAAGGCTGACAAATGAGATGCGAAACTTAACCGAGATGACTGGCATCATTCCGAGAGCGTGTTAATTTGACTTCGGGAACCGACGAAGACGCTAGACTTTGGGAACTCACGAGAATGCTGAAGTTAGAGCGGGCAACGTTTGCTGTAATTTACCTGTTAAAAAAATGTTTGATGTAATTTAATAACATTTACGCCCCTGTCCGGAATTTTATAAAAGTTTATAAATTCTAACAAAATTATATAAAATTTAAATTTTTTACTCACTACATAAATAATGAGAATATAACTTTTATAAATTTATATTAATTTTTATAATTCCAAATACCCTCTTCATATGAATTATTGAGGAAAAATTTTAAATTCGTTTGGTACCACAAAAAATCTCTTAAAAAAATGTAACTTTACACTATGCACTGACACGCAACACTTTAGTGGTTAATTAAGTATTTGGTAAAAATTTACAAAAATTAGATAAAGCTAGTAAAAATTAAAGAAAGTTGAAAAAAATTAATAAAAATTAATTTTGTGTTTGTTAGAGAAAATTAGATAGAGTTAGAGAAAAAGGTAAAAGTTGAATTTTTTGGGGGGTGTGAGCAAATGGTCCCTTACTTATAACACAACACAAATACTTGAATTAAAATTTAATACGATTTAACTCAATTATAAAATAAATTAATTCTTTAATATATTTATCTAATTTTGAAATATTTGAATGATAATATGAATAGACATAATTATAAACTAAAACGCACTACGTGAATGAATTGTCAATTTTATTTAAAAGAGAATAATAATAGCTGTCTTTTTCCTTTTGAAAATTTAAAAATGTAGAAAGAAAAAATAATATATATAAAATGAGAATCGAGACTTTTGAACTTCTTCCTTTTTCAACCAAAAAAAAAGGAAAGAATATAAATAGAATGAGAATCAAGACTTTTGAATTTTTTTTTTTTTAATTTGGTCATGCTTTTAAATGTGAAACTATCTGTATCTATCATTGTACATTTCTTGGTTACTAAGTTAATTAATCGTGTCAAGTGAATAGATTAAAGCTCGTGACAAAAAATTTTAAAAAATAATAAAAAATATCAAAAAATTTTAAAAATTATTCACGTTTATCTCACTATATGAATTACGAACTTACAACTTATCTCACTTTATCTCATTTTATCTTAATATTTATCAATCCAAGCGCACTCTAAGGATTTTAACTAAAGGGATCATCAAGTACTTAAGAAAAATTAATAATAAGCTACATTGGGCTTAAAAGTAGGAAAGAAACGGCATTATTTTTATAGAGAAAAAAATTATAATTAAATATTAAATCGATAAATATATTTTTCATATTTTAATAGTTTAATTGAGTATTTTGAGAATACCTGAGTTTACTAAAAATGTCTCTTATTATCGAAAAATATATATATAATTATTATTAATCTTGTTTTTATGTTACAAAAAATTTTAAGTTAACATCAATTTTTAATAAGATTAAAATATTTCAATTTTGAATTAGTTTATATTTTTTCAATGAAAGATAAATGGATGATTTATTGTTATCACCGTTCGACCATGACACACTTTTGTAATTACGTCTGTTACGTGCAATTGTAAAATTGACCGTTGTGTTTCATGGGCAAGGATGCGAGGATTTGTTAGAAAATTACAAGAAGAATAACACTGTATGTACAATCATCGAGGAATAAATTTCTCGAGGAATGATTCCTGGCATCCATTTTGAGGGCAAATGGGTGTGTTGGAGTGGTGGCAATGGATTCTTTATTTTGGGATGGCAAAATTTTCTCGTCTTGTTTAAAAAAATACAGGGATTTCATTTGTCAGCAGATAAAAAAAAAAATTGATGGACATAAAAATACTAATTTTTATACCATTTTAATAGTGTGCATAATTTGATCAAATTTAATTTGTGAAACTAAACTGGCCAAATTTAAAAAGTTTAGTTTGATTATTTATTTAATAACGGTTAATTCGATTACTATTTTTGGTAAAAATAATAGTTTTTGGTTTTAATTATGATTTTAAAATTTTAAAATCCAATTAAACTAAATATCCATTTTTATCGGTGATATTATCTTTTAAAATCTCAAAAATTAACAACTCATTATAACATTAAATACATATTTGGATTTTGAATTACTACTATTGTTATTTTATCTTTATAATTAAGACTTCGTTTAAAAACTTCTGAAAACTATTCACTTTTTATCTCATTGTACGAATTATGAATTTACAATTTATCTTATTTTTTATCACTCTAAACACATCCTAAATTATAAAAATATATTTAAATTTATAAAAATATATAATTGAATCGTTCATAACAAAATCAGGATAATTTGGTTTAGTTGGTAATTGATTAGTATATATTTTTTAGTCAGTTTGGTTATCATTTTTAATTTTCAAAAATAGTTAGTTCGGTTACAAAATTTATAATTTTTAAACTGTACCACTAGTGCTCACCCCTATGTCTTATACTTGATTATTTGTTTGTATTTTTATTTATATATTAATTAATAATTATATATAAGGTTCATTTGATGCAACTAAAAAACTTAACTTTGTACCTACAGCTGATACTTATCAATTTAGTAGTTAGTTGAGTATTTAGTAAAAAAAAAAAAAAAAAATTTGAGAAAATTGATATTTAATGTTAATGAACAATTGACATTACAAGTTAAAGAGTCTCCAAAAAGTTTATACTATAAACAAGGGCTACAAAAAAAAAATAAATAAATAAATAAAATTGACTAATCTGAAAATCGAATCAACCTAAAACACTTTGTATTAGGTTGAGATTAATTCAAGTCTGTACCAAAATTAATTCAATCTGGATGCAAAAATTAATAATTCGATATTTTTAGTTTCGCTATCGAGTTAGTAGATAAAACAACCAAATCAAATTGAAAATAATCCAATTTGGACCAAATTGAAAATAATCCAATTTGGACCAAATTGAAACCAATTTGAAAAATATAATATGTATATATAATTATATATAATATATAATATTATAGATCCAAAGAAGTGTATGAAAATTCAAACTTATTTGGATGTTTATAATTCGAAACCTAACAAACCCAATTCAATCTAAATTAACCCAAAAATTAAATCAACATTTGACACGGTTCCAACTTGAAATCGGTTCATTTTTAGGTCCAAATTTCAGTAATCTAAAAAATTAATGTTTAAGTGTGAACATGAACTCTAACTATGATACTTTTATTAAAAAAATTATATACATTATTAATTTTACTATCAAAACTGTATGTAAAGTGTCAAAAAAAGAAAAGCATATTGGTATGTGCAAAACAACATAGTGGTCCATTTTCTTAAATATTTGTTGATATACTTCGATATTAAAATTTAGACATTGAATATCTATGAAGGTGACTGTATTAAAAGGATATGTTGACCAATTTAGTATAAGAAACATGATTTCCTCAGGAAATCTCGCATTACTCGTTTCAAAAAAGGATCTTGATGTGGGATTGTATAATTTGTAGCCCCTAGAGCATTCAGCGTAACCAACAAAATAGCAGCTAATCGTCCTTGAGTCCAGTTTTATTTCATATGGCCTATAAGGCCGTGCATCAGCTGAACAACCCCAAATGTGCTAGTGCCTAATACTCAAATTTTTGCCTATCCAAAGCTCATACGAGGTTTTAGCAATTGCTTTGCTTTTTTTTTTTTTTTTTTGGTAATTAGCAATTGCTTTGCTTGGTACCCTATTAAGGATGTACACTGCAGTCTTTAAAACTTCTCCCCAAATTTGATAACTAAAAAGATAGAGTTAATTTCTTAAAACCTAAGATGTGGAATTTGTACTATAATATTAAAATTATGTATTTTTCTCTCCTCTTTTCCTCCTCCTATCTTACGTGACATAATTCTTTACTCTCCATTCATCTTTTTCTCTTTTTTTTTTTTTTTTTATAAAATTTGATTTTATTTTTAAAACAACTTCATCTCTCTCCATGTGGAATGAATAATAATAAAAACTCATTAAAAGTTAGTCCAACTTTCTTTTTACATAATTCTCCCACCTATCATTAAAAGTTTCTCCTCCTCTTATCTCACGTGGTATAACTCTTTACTCTCCATTCTTCTTTTTCTTCTTCTTTTTTTTTTTATAGAATTTTGATTTTATTTTTAAAACAACTTCTTCTTCTCTCTCTCTCTCCACCTGGAATGAATAATAATAAAAACTCATTAAAAGATAGTCACACTCTTTTTTTACATAGTTCTCCCACCTATCATTAAAAGTTTGCATTGCAAAATAGTAAAAAAATATTAAAAAAAATAAAAAGTCACTGTCTCTCTATTCACTTGGAATATATAATAATAAAACCTCATAAAAAAAGTTTGCATTAAAAAAGAGTAAAAAAATAAAAAATAAAAAGAAAATTGAAAAGTCACACACTCTCTCTTCACCTGAAATGTATAATAATAAAAACCCATTAAAAGAAGTTAGCATTAAAAAAGAGTAAAAGCAAAATAAAAAATAAGAAAAAATGAAAAGTCTCTATCTCTCTTCATCTGAAATGTATAATAATAAAAGATCATTAAAAGAGAGTCACGCTCTCTGTCTTTTTGCACAGTACTCCCACCTATCAGTAAAAGTTTGCAATAAAAAAGAGTCAAATAAATAAATAAATACTAAAAATTTAATCTTTTTTTTCAATTTCTTTCTCTCCATCACACAAACTGATTGACTTTACCAATCATAATCTTCTCTCTAATTTTTTCAAGATTTTGTTCTTCAATTAGTAAAAAAGTAAGGAAGCAGCGAAATACCAGCACCAAGTCAACAACGAAGCGCGGGTGAATTATTAAACTCGACAAAGCTTGCCACTTCGAATATACATAACATATGGTCTGATATATATATAAACTTATATGCTTAACATATAGTTTGTGTATTGGGCATTTGGGTGAGATAAAATAATTTTTTAACTAAAAAAAGTTAAGACTTTTTAATAATTTTAAACTTCAAACTTAATTCAAAACCATCTCTTTCTAATTCTTTCAAGATTTTATTATTCGATTAATGAAAAAATGATGAAATTATGTAATTTTATTGAAATATTTTGTTATGTATATAAATATTATATGTTATCTATAAAAATATTATTTAATTTTGTGCATCGCATAGATTAACGCTTGTATCAAAAGAGTAAGTATATCCTCAACTTGAAATTTATTTATTGTCCAAAAATTAATTCCTACACATCTCTTAACTTATTTTATTTTCCACCAATCAAATATTAATAAAATAATTTCACATAAAAAAAAAGTAATTTCAAGTTATACCGCATCATATTATGAATGAAATTATTTATACCTGCAATCCAGTTCCCTAACCAACAAAGCGCGCCAATATAAAACCCTAAAGTGGTGAACGGTTTAGTTCTTTCCGTTTTGCGGTTTGCCTCTTGATCGTGTGGAAAGTATAGACCGCCACAGAAAAATTTACCGTTGAAAATCAAAGCAATCGTTTCGACCAATTGAAATCGTAAGCCACTATCCACACGAATTATATACGGAAATGGACTCTCTCTTTCTCTTCTCTCTCTCCCCCTTCCTCTTTGTATCTCCTGCTCCCAATTTAGACACAATTGTTAATTTCCATGTAAATGTTGACATCTTTCTGGTATGCATGGTGTTCTTGCCCTTCTTGCTATTGGAGCTAGGAAACGGAGGCGAGAAATTGAAATTGATTCTACATTGCTTGCATAGACTTGATTAGAAATTGAAATTGATTAGCAATTTTTTTTTTTTTTTTTGGGAGTTAAAATGGTTGTGTTCAATATAGTTGTGAATTCGTTGGGTAGTGCAGTTCTAACCACTCGGTGCAATGTGCTTCTTTGGTTGAAGGAATGCATTCTCAGCTGGTATTTTACTTTGCCGTTTGTGAACTATAGTGGGTTATGAGTTGTTATGGTCTTCTTTTTCTCTTTTTCTTTTTCTTTTTCTTTTTTTTTTTCCTTTTAATTTGTTTTTTGTTCATCTGTTAAGGCATCTAAGATTCTAAAGTGATGAATTCAGTATTAAACATGCTTAAATGGAAGCAATTGTTTGATTTGAAAATTAGACTAGATAAAAAATACACAAGTTATTTATTTATTATTATTATTATTATTTTTTCTCTCTCGTAGAAGAACAATCATCCTTCATCATGAGCTATAATTTTGGACTCCGATGCTACTTGTGTTAATGAAGGCCAACTTAACATTATACCCAAAATGCACAATCCAACTAGCATACGAGTCTTTTTTGTTTATTGTTTATAGAAGATGGCTTCATTGGCAAATGAAAACCATCCATCTTCAAATGATACCGAGCTACATTTCATACAGAGAAGACTAACTCTCTCTCTCTCTCTCATGGGTATATTTTAGACGTGGAACAGAATACAAAACAAATATAATTTCAAAGTATGAGCTTCCTTGTAAGTTGTAACTAGCAGTTCACGTACAACATTTATTGAAATTTGTTAGGTTTATGTTTGTAATTGGCAAATTAGTGAACAAAACAATGGATTTAATTTTTTATTTTTAAACATTGATTAGGGTGTCATAGAGTAGAAGGTTGAAAGGTTTAAAAAGTCGGAATACACCAGAATGGAGCGACATTGTCTTGGAGGCTTTGAAAAGTCAGAAAAGTTTGTTGATAGAACTCTTAGATACTCGCGGGAAAATGTTGAGGCTGTCGCGGGAAGTTCGCTCTAGTGAGCTGCGACTTTGTAGATTTTAAAACTGCGCACGAAGACTTATTTCGCTTGGAATTCTAAGTTTTGTATTTTGGAAGACATTTAAGGTATAGGTTTTCTAATGTCCAAGGAGCTTGGAAATCTCAAAAGGAAAGATTTCTATTATTGAAGGAATTAGGAAACCATGATAATTCTTTACCAATCATATTTAAGATTAGATTCCTATTGAGCTCTATATAAAGAGCTTATTCCTAGGTTCTAGAGCATCTATCTAGAGAGAAGAAGATCATATATGGAGTGTTTTTATTGAGAATTCTTTTAATCACCTGCTTAATAATAACACATGTTCATAGAAGACTTGTGTTTGCAAATCATAGATTTGGTTTGTGATGATTTATTTACTCGAAGTTAGTGAGTCGCATGAGCAGGAGTAAGGTGTCCATACGATAGGATCATCGGTTCGATTGTGTAAATATCGAGAAGAGTTTTGTTAACCAAAATTATATAGTGGATGAGTTTAGGTCCTCTGTAGGGCCCAAAGTTTTTTCCCTACCGTTCTTAGGGTTTTCCTCGCTAAATCTTGGTGCCTTGTCTCTCTACTTCTTTGCACTTTGTTTATTGTTTTATTTCTTGATTGTGTGAATTGGGATTGCTTGGAATTGCTAGCATGTTATTAATTTATTTTTTTTTTTCATGATTATTATGTTACTTTTAGGGAAGAAGTTTGTAAGCATTAATACTTGTGAAAAATTCCAAAAATTGTTTGTATCAATAGTTACTAATTATATTTTGACACTGTATTCTATAATTTCATTGCATATTGCTGGTGGAGTTGATGCAGTTAAGACAGCTTCTAGAGAATTCACCCCATGACTAGCACTCTTTTTCGATGAGTCCGAGTGGACCATCATCTTTCTCATTTGGCAATACTCTTTTCGGGTTAGAGGCACACTCACCACCAAACTATCCTTTCCCTTCTGAAGGAGCAGCTTATGCTACTGGGCCACTAATTTCTAGACTTAATGAAAGTGGTTACTCTGGCCATTGGGGCACTCCCCAGGATATTATGATCTTCAGGTTACTGTGTGTGGGGTATTAGGAATGACGTAAAGAGCCTTCCGATGGCCTGGGAACAATGCTTACTGTTACTTATGGCGGGACCTTCCCGGAGGTGGAAGGGACAAAAGTTGGAGTAGCCCGGAGCATGGCAGGGAGAGGTAAGGATTGGGTGGTTCTTTATAGGATGGTAAAAACTAGACTCTTGTGTGCATTGCGGATACGGGTATTTATAGGGAATGAATAAGATGAAGAAGTTAATTCCCACGTGCCAAAGACAGTGGTCCTGTGCTGCGTGGCTAGCTCTGCCAAGCCGGGTACACTTGCAGGTGTGAGGTACTCTGGCCACGTAGTGGTGGCCTTTCTGCGTAGTTAGTTGGTGCAAGGGTAGTGGTTGTACATATACGAGGCGGTTATGTAATATGGAAGAGTGGGCTTTGTTGTTTTCTCTCCCTGGGTTGGTCGAGGCTGCCTCAACGAATCCTTCAACTCTAGCCTCCAATCCACTTGTCCCTAAAGGTCCCGCGTGAAGGTGGAGTGATTTCTTGCAAATCTTGCTCCTGCCTGAAATGGTGGGTGTTAAGGCTTAGTTAAATGTACCCGTCGCGGGTAGATCCCTGTGGCGGGTAGTGTCGAGAAGTGCCTTTATCGTTGATTGGGCTCTGCGGGGGTTGCTGGGAATGCCCCCAGTTGCGGAGGGTGCTGTGCCGTGATCGCCCTAAGTTGGGTCTTAGCGAGACTAAAGGTCCGCGTGAGGTGAGGTCACACACATTGTGTCATGCAGAGAAGGTGGGAGGAGTAATTGGAAAAGGAGGTATAGTGAAAACAATTGAGCATGAGACGGGCTGTGAGATCTAAGCTCTTGAAGGTCCATCTGATCTGGAGAACCATATTATTGTCATATCTGGTCCAATGGTCTGGTTTGACACCTGAACTTCGTTTGATATGTAAACGTTCATATGCTGTCCTTCTTTGTGAGCTAAATTTAATTCTTGTGACAGGGAACAAAGATTGCAATACTAAAATTAGAATTACAAAAACTACTGCAGCACCTGGATGATAGAATATCTGCTGTACAAGATGGAGTTCTTCATGTTTAGTCAAGGTTAGCTAGGACCACTCCAGAGAGCAAGGAAAATACTGAGACTACAGAGCTTCTCGTGTCCTCTAATCAAATAAGTTGTTTTCTTGGCAAAGGTGGGGCTGTTATTTCTGAAATGAGGAAGTCATCTGGGGCTTATATTCGTATATTGGGAAAGGTTCAACTTCCAAAATGTGCTGCTGAAAATGAAGTTGTTCAGGTGTGGTTTCACACACACAGTTTCTCTTGTCTGTGCTTCTCTGTATGCATGATGACAGTAAAAATTGCCTTCATATTATTGAAAGAATTGTACTATATTTTACTCGAATGGTCCTTACAATGATTATTTAGTTGATTAAGTATTTCTGCTCTTCAGTGGCCTTTGTTATTTTTTATGAACGTTAAGTTGTTGCAGGTGTGGTTTCACACACACAGTTTCTCTTGTCTGTGCTTCTCTGTATGCATGATGACAGTAAAAATTGCCTTCATATTATTGAAAGAATTGTACTATATTTTACTCGAACGGTCCTTACAATGATTATTTATTTGATTAAGTATTTCTGCTCTTCAGTGGCCTTTGTTATTTTTTATGAACGTTGACTTTAATTAACTTGTGGTACTTCACCTGTTACTTATGGAGACTATTTTCTGACAGCAATGGAGATTTTGAGGCAGTACAAGATGCTCTTTTGCAAATAACGACTAGGTTATGGAATCATTTCTTCGGTGATGCATTTCCCTCTGTCAATCATCCTTCTAATCCTGTACGGGGTCACCACCTGGGAAGGAGGGAACTGTCACCACCTGGAATGTATTCTAAATTAGGGCCATCATTTCACAAGTTTAATGTTGTTGGGTGGCCTGCCTCCACATGGGGGTTTTCATCTGCATGATGATTGCCATCCTTTTGTGCACAGTATTTACAGACCAGGCGTTTTTGCTCATATTTCTGAAAGTGTTATCTTCAGCACGGGTCCTCAGGTATCAATTCCCTCTCTCTCCCTCTCTCTTTCTCACCCTGTAAAAAGAAGTAATTTTTTTTTTTTGGCTTTACAGTGTCTGCTTGATAAGCAACAGGAGCAATGCAGGATTATTTATCAGTGTAGTCCAACTTGTATTAGTACTTCTATCCAAATCAAGATTATGTATGAACCAGAAACAAATATAATATTTGAGTTGATTGCACCTTTTAACATTTATGTATGCTTCCAATTTATCAAACTCCCTTGATTCCTTGAATAGCAAAGGTTCTTCATCAATTACAAATCTTAAGACTTAAATGACTTTAATACATTGCTGGGTTTGAGATAGTTTCTACTTTTAGTGCCTCCTAAGCATTCTGATAGCATTGACATACCGGCCTATATATTCCCTAGGAGCAATGCTACGTTTACAACATTTTTTTCCAACATTGTTTTACAACATCCAAACTATATTGGTCATGACCCATTATGACTAGTATGGTGTAAACAGAGTGTCACAGAGAAGGTGTAAGAATCTCGGGTGGCGTGATAGAGTAGTTCAAAACGGTGTCATTTTGGATGTTGTAAAACAATGTTGGAAAAAAGTATTGTAAACGTAGCATTTTTTTATTCCCTGGACTTTGAAACTCAAATCCTATTGAGAACAATACATTTTTAGTACAAATTATATAAATCTGTTACTCCTGAATCTTGAAAGGCTTGTATGTCTTGAGGTCCTGAGCTAGTCCCTGAATTGATCCTGCAGCTGCAGCAAGCGAAATGACGAGGCAAGTCCAACTTAGGATTTTTAGCCAAATCCAAGTGAATGAGAATTTTGGGATTTTTCTTTGTGCGATGTGCATCTCTATTGGAAAATATACGGTCAACGGATAGAATGAGCCTGCCCCGATAAGGCCCAAGAAATCGTTGAAGAAAGGGAATATCATAGCTAACACAGCTGTGATGACCACGTAGATTGTTCTCCACACCAGCCTGAATAAGTTGACGTCATAAGCCCCGTAGAAGGGGAGGCGGAGAGCGTGCTCGCTTGTTATGAACCTGCTTTCTGGCCAGCGGCTGTGACAACGCCCTTCTATGAACCCGAATATGGGTTGGCAGAAAACCTGCAGAAGTGTTTGGAGTCGGTTCAGAAAAATGATTTGAGACTGGTAAGCACTAAAGGGGGAGGTTGACGGCAAAGTTGCTGTCAGTTCCATGACATCAGTTGTTTGGACTGTTGGATCTCAATCCAATAGTCTAAACTTATTCAAGTATTTTTTTTAATTAAAAAATATATAAATGTATTTGAACCATTAAATTAAAATTCAATAACTCAGGAGGTGATGTCACGGAATTGACATCAAATCCGATGTTAGCCCCCCAAAATACAGTAAGTACTGGTTAGGTGTGTGTTTTAAGTTGAAATTTTGTTTTGTACCTGGTAGGCACCAATTAGGTGGATGGCGATGCAGACGTTGGCTAGGTCAATTAGCCAGAAGGGTTCGTAGAAGCCGAAGCCGGTGAGGAAATTTCCTGGCGCGTCATTTCCAAAGGCGGCGTAGCCAACACAACCGCATAGGACGTAGAAAGTGGTGGTGGTGAAAATTCCCATGAGCGAAGCCTTCTTCATCACTTTGTTTTCTGGTGGGTAGGATTTGAGTGTGTCCTGCAGTCGACATGGGTGTCAATTCTGGGAATGTATCCAGCAAATTCTCTGGTGGTGTCAAAAGTTTAAATTCATTCCGGAGCTGATGCCTTTGCTCCTTATGGTTTCCACGAGATTTAGAAGACTAACAAAAATCAAAGTTAGTGGAACTCAACTTGTGATTGACTCGTTAAACTTTGTTTGGGATTATTAACTGAAATTTTAAGCATTTTCTGAAAACCTCAATGAAGTTTTCAAGTTAAGATTTGATAATCGATGGGTAATTGGTGGAGGGGTGATAATACGAACAATCACAGGGCTTAAAATGTGGCACTATTTGGCTTAGGATTTGTTTGGCATTCGGTTGATTTTTTGGCTATTAGTTTTTTGATTTTTTTTTAATGACTAAAATATCTATCTTACATTTTAAACTACTTTAAATCATAAGAGGTAAATATGTCAAATGAATAAAAAATTAAATAATTATTTATTAAAAAGTCAATTTTTTTTAAATAAAAAAAACATTTTTCTTTCCGAACTAAGCCTCATAGTCGAACGTATGCTCGCAGGTTGTTCATTGAGCTCTCTAGGACCAAGAAGGGTGAATTTTTTCTGTGCAATTGGCATTCATTTAGATCACTACCATTGCGCAAGGATTTTCCTTCATCAATTGCATATTTGTCCGCCAATAATACATAGGTGGGATCTATATGTGCTCCCAATGGCCTCGTTGAGGCAAAGTGGCAAAACGGCCGGCCATTTGGGTTCGTATTTGGAGTGTTCGGAGTTGTTTAAAATTATTTAAAATTGAAAAAATTACAGTCTTGTAACTTGTATGGTGAGTAAGAAATTTTTTTTTTTAATAATTTATACAGTAAGTAGAAAATTTAATTTCAAAGAAGTTTTTAAAGATTTAAAAAAAAAAAAAAAAGTGCCCCGCACTCATTATAAGATGATAGAGAATCTCATTAAGGACACCAAATCAGGGTGTGCGGGTCTAATGAGTTCGGGCATGCAGTACCACTCACGTTGGAGTTGTCTGCCTCAACGGACAAGAACACGTTTTATTTCGGGTATACCGTAAAAACAAACAAATAAAAACAAAGCTTTTGGGCTTGGCAATGCCAGCCAAACCCGTTCGTACGGAGACGAACCTAGTTTCACTTATTTATTTATTTTTTATTTCACTATATAAATTACGAATTTATAATTTATCTTATTTTATTTTATTTTTATTACTTCAAATATACCTTAAATCATAAAAACGAAAAGAAGAAAATGAAACCAAACAAAACCCAACCCCTTATTGGATGACTCCTCCCCCAGTATATATCGGATGTGACAATTGGGTACGTACAGTTGAAAACAAACAAAACTTGGAGAAATGGTGGTGATTGTGGTGGTGATGAAAAGAGGAAAAAGATTGACAGAATGAAAAAAGCTGAAAAAAGGTGGGCTTTCACTTCTTTGCGAAAAGGCCGCCAAGTTGAGTGACCTCCCAATCAAAGAAATGGTGGTGATTGTGGTGGTGATGAAAAGAGAAAAAAAATTGACAGAACGAAAAAAGCTGAAAAAAAGTGGGCTTTCACTTCTTTGCGAAAAGGCCGCCAAGTTGAGTGACCCCCCAATCAAATGAAGGCTGCCGTGGCCCTGGTCTCTTCCAATGGTCCCTTCACTTCCGGTTAGAAACCCAGCAAACCAAAATAAAACAAAACTCTTTTTTAATTTCCAAAAAATTAAAAATAAAATAAAATAAAAAAACAAAAAAATTTGCAAAAGACGATTTCAGAACTAGGGTGGGTTCTGGAAGTTTGTGTGGTCCTTATCACGATGAGCCTCGTGTGAGCACATGGAGGCACGGTCTCGTACTTTATCTCTGGACCGAACTTGGTCTCTAGTCTGATTAGGTCTGCAGATATTCACAAGAAAGGCTCACTCTTTCAATCTGACAATAGGCCATGCCCACCGGTTTTGAGGGCCCTAGCTTGGGCCCAGTCACTGGACACAGTAGCCAGGCCTACCCTCACACGCCCACCTCATGTTTGTAATTATGTATATTATCATGCACATAAAAGTACATGTAAATATAGAAACATCTATGCATAGTGTATTAATGCTTGAACATGTATCTTGTGCACTGGGTTCCCCCAAAATTTTAACTCTCTGCCCATTCTGAAATTAATTAAATCAGGCACACATTTCAACATGTGTGGGAGGTAGGCTACAGGGGATTCTGCAGTGTAAAATATTGGATAAATTCAACTGCTTAGATGACTTAGACATTACATATATACATACATACACACATATATACATCTATAGAGACGGTGAGAAATTTATACGGTGAATTTGTTTTTTTTTTTGGGGGGGGGGGGGGGGAATTAAGAAGGGTATTGGGGGCTTGCCTGGATCTCGATGAGTACTGTGGAGAAAGCATAGGCGAAGGCAATATCTCCGATGGCTTGGAAGCTTCTCCAAACCTTCTCTGATCCTGACACGTCCACCCCCACTGTCACCCCCGTTGGGGTTGTCCTTGCGTGTGCACCTCCTGTGTTAAACCATGCATGGGTTCATACATGCATCATTATTGGACCATACCATGCATTTACATTAGAGTTAACTCATCAATGATTAATCAAAACATGCACATAAACATATGTATGTATGTATTATTATTTTTTTTTAACTCAAAATTCTGTCAATTTCGTCCATAAGGTAAATCGGAGATATATGACCTGTTTCTTTTACTGTACACCAATTAGTAGTAAAATTAACTATGCACCAATTAGTAATAAAGTTTAAAATCTCGTTAATAACGTGAGAAGTACGTTCACTTGATAGTTCAACTGAATTTATAGATTATATGTATATATTATGTACTTTTATATATATATATATATATATACACTACTTAAGGTCGATTCAGGTGAGTCTTTGGAGTAATTAATTACCAGCAACTTTAGCGACGGAGAGACCCAGGCCAATGGAAGCATAAGCGAAGGACATGATGGCAGCCATAATAGAGAGCCAAGAGAGCTTGTGGAAGTTTGGTATTTGACTTAGAATGATCTGGATGATGGCAAATATGGCCATGAATGGGTAGTTTGATGTGGAGCACTTCACATGATGCCCATGTTTGTGGAAACAATTTGACCTCTTCACAGCCCTAAATTAATCAATTAACAAAACATATAATTAAAAAAAAAAGTTCAAAAAAATAATTGCAAGTGACTGATCAGATGAATTAAATCTCAAAAGTAAATCCATAAATTAAATTAAATTAAATTTGATTACTCACACCATGCTAATAGATGCAGTTATTGTGTACCCAATGGTGATCCCCACGAGATTGCAATACTGAGCTACTCCACATAGCTGAACCTTAACCCCTCCTGAATTAAAAAAATAAATAATAACAAGAAACAAGAATGGCAAACCCATTAATTACTTGAAGGTTTCAGAGTAAGTTGATGCAGATTTTTAAGAATTGAATTGGAACTCTTCAACACTACTTGAAACCCAATTTTTTTTTCTCTCTTACTCTATCTCTTATTCGGAATAAGAATTTTAGGTGTTATTTGGTTTGTTTTTTATTTTTATTTTTTATTTTTTGGTTTTTGTTTTTATTTTTTATTTTAACTTTATTTTTCATTCTGTACTTTTAAAAATAAGAAAAACAGTTCAAAACTCATTTGATTACTTATATTTTCAAAATTTATTTTAGAAAATAGAAAATAAGTTTACACATGAAATAAAAAATAGCAAGAAGTCATTTTGAGAGTTTTTAACTCAAAATAGGGAAAATCTCAAAATAAAAAAAAGAACATTTCCGTCTCCCCGTTTTGAGATTTTTGACAAATAAAACAAACACAAAAAATAGAAAATAGAAAAATAAATCAAAGGCCACCTTAGTATTTTAAAAATCTAAACTTATATTCACTTAAATTGTATTTGAATCAAGAAATTGTTAAAAAAAAAGGATAAGAATTTGAAATTTCTTCTCTTATTTAGATTATCATAAAATTAAAATAAAAAGAAAAAAGTATAAAAATTAAGAATTAAAATTAATTAAATTAAGAAATTAATATATTAATGAATATCTTTTATTTTATTATTTCATTTGGATAAGAACATGTATTTAGAATTTTTGTATTTTCCTCTCTCTCTATTTTTGAATTATTTATCATTTGAATAACATGGTAATATTTTTAAATTCTTAATTAATAAATTCTATGTCTTCTAAGTAAGAAAATCAAGCATTTAAATTGAAAATTAAACTGCAGTAATATATATTTTTAAAATATAAAATTACATTTGTAAAGTATTTATAAGTTTTTATGAACTAAAGACAAATTGTCCCATTAATGGCTGGGCACAGTTAACAAATGCCAAAAACAAATAATACTCATTGCTTTTTTGCCTCTTAAACAAACTTAATCATTTATTATATAATTAACATGGTAATAATTTTCAGATCCTTAATTAATGAATTATATCTACTAAGTAGAGAAGAAGAAGCAAAAAAAAAAAAGAACTATTAAATGATCGTATTAATTACTTGAAGGTTTCAGAGTAAATTGCTGCAGATTTTTAAGAATTGAATTGAAACTCCTTAAACACTAGCTCAAAAACATCAACTTTTCAAAAATAATTTTATATATGTTTTTTTTTTAAATATTTTTCAAACATGATTAAATATATTTTCAAAAAATATTTTATATAGAAACAAATTGAGTCTTGAGGAAAAAAAGAAAGAAAGAAAAAGATTCGTTTTACTTATATATATATATATATATATATGGATATGCATACCCAAGTGAGCTCTCACAACATCCATGTAGGTGTAGTTTCTGGTGCCATTAAGAGGGTGTGGAGCTCTGTAACAATCAGCCAGTAGAGTGGCGGTGAAGTAGGTGATGAAGGAGAAGGCAAAGAGAACAGCGGGCCCAGCAACCCAACCCAGCTGAGCTATTGCCCATGCTAGAGAAAGCACTCCCGACCCAATCACAGCAGTTATGATATGGGCACTTGCAGTCACCACAGTCCCTTCAAAAACCAAAAAGTAAAAAAAAAAAAAAAAAAAAAAAAAAAAAAATACCACACCATCATACACACACACATATATAAATATATGTATAACTATTTATATATGTGCACATATATTGTAAGGTATATATTATTTGTTACCAGTTCTTTTGGGGCGGCCATCATCATCAAAGTTCTTCCCATTTTCAAGGGCACCAGGTGTTTGTTCTATGAACATGCTGTGATTCTGCATCTCCTTCCCCATCTCTCTCTCTCTCTCTAAAAATATATATGTTATATATATTTCTCTCCTAAGAAAGCTTGGAGTTGGGTTATGGGAAGCACTTACAGAATGATCAAGTTTTTAAAGGGGAGGGTCAAACGGAGGCGGAAACAAAAAAGAGGTTCAAAGGCAATGAGTACAAATGGTGGGTGTATGTTAAGTCAAATGGCCAAATACTGGGGGGGTATAAGTTGCAAAGTGGAGAAAGTAACTAAAAATATAAAGAAAAGTTTCTAAACTAGTCTATATTCATTAGTTTTTACAATAAAATAAATAAATAAGCTAAGGATCTGTATACCTGCATTCTTTCATTAGTTTTTTTTTTTTTCATTCTATATTATCTTTTCTCTATTTAGCAAATTAAAATTATTATAAAATTGAAAAATTAACAGAGAATTATAAATATCATCAACTATAAATAAAAATTATATTTTAAATTAATGCATATTAGTATTAAAAATATGGCTATATGGACTCTAAAGCATAGGTTCAATTGATGTGAATGATTGAGAGGGTGTCTGATTGAAAAAAAATTAGTCCAAAAGTATAACAGAAATATAAAGATTTGACGTAAAATTAATTTATGATAAAATTTAATTAAAATAATATAAAAAATTAATAAAAATTAATAAATTTTAATTAATTTTGAGTAACCAAACACTCCTGGGCAAAGGTTTTCAACCATTGATGGTGCTGGTTTTATTTGGTGGTCTTCCTTTCGATCACCCAAGTCCCCACCTCCCCACTTGGCTTTTGCGTTTGGTCCCGTCCACTGAAAATGAATAATTTCATGCTAATGCCATGGAATAAAAAAAAATTCAAAATATATAAGCCGCTTATGAATATATTATTTTAAATGAGAGTGTCAGAAAAAGTGGAGTATATGTATACAGTATCTCCCTAAATAAATATATATATTTATATAATTTGTAGGGCTAGTCCTATGGCAACGAGCCGGGGTAAAAATTCCTAAATTTTGAAAATTTTTTAATATTCTCATACAATTTTTTTATATAATATAGTATTTGTCTCCCTTAAGTTTTAAAAATCCTTTAATACTCTTATAAATTTTAAAATTTTTTCATATAATATAGTATTTGATCTCTCAAAAAATTTATAAAATTTTACTTTACTCTCCACTCAATACAAAATTTTTCATATTGGCCTTTCTTATTCAAAATTCTGGGTCCGTCACCGATACTTACTCATTAACATATTATTTTACTTTCACTTTTTAATAATTTTTTTCTAAAATAATAGCATTTTTAATAATTTAATTATAGGTTAGATACCATAACTTGAAGATTCGAAGTTTACCCAATAAAAAAAGAAAAGAAAAGAGAAAAAGGTCAAAAAAGAGTGGCTCACACACTCACTCTGCGGTCTCCCTCCCACGCAGTACCCTTTCCTAATAAGTCAGGCCGTACATATATTCTCTTGAGGTTGGTTGCTTTTCTGTTTCATGGATACATACAAATAAATATATAGGCGTATAGATGAATGCTTTTGCTGCATATTTCAAACTTATCAATGCTTTTGCTGCATATTTCAAACTTATCAGGCAGTGATCTTTTTGAAGTTTCAAAAGACTTGTTGAATCTTTGCGTATATAGTCAATGACTCGTATTAATTAATTTCTCAAGCGCAGAAAAATGAAGTGAGTTGGAGTCAATTAATAGATCTTGGAGAGGCATCCAAGGGAGAAATGCATGGTTTTCTGAAACTTTACTGACCAATACAATTTAGGGGAGAAATTAACAAGTCTTGTGGTCGCAGCCCTTATTTTTTGTGCTCTCACTGTTTTACCCGTATCCATTATTGCATATGTATTTTTCCGTCCGTCCATCCATCCATTTCCCAAGTCAACTTTATGGCCATAGATTGCATTTGTTAACAGTTGAGCGGAGGGCCATCAATAGCCCTTGAAAATATGTTCGAATGTTTTGTACTTTTCTCTCGCTTTAACAAATTGTGAAATATTATTATATACATATATTTATTGATTTTTAATGAGTGTCTCACGACACCCGTCTAGACAACTGTTGATCTTAAAGAAAAAAATAAAAATTATTCTATGGGTGCGTAGAAAGTTGTTAAAAGTTGGTAATTGTTGAAAAATTGACATGCATGCGTGTGTGTTTGATAAAAATTTATAAAAATTAGGAACAATTAAAAAAATTAATAAAAGTTGAAGAAAAAAGCTAAGTAAAAGTTAAAAATATATTTGATCAATTTAGTGGAAAAAGTTGTTAAAAGTTAGTAATTGGTGAATAATTAATAAAAATTTGTGATAGCCAAATGGGCTCTATCTCTGTGTGTGTGTGAAAGGAAAATGCTATTATACTAGAACAAATGTACAAAAAAAGAATTAGAACAACTTGGCAATGGTAAAATTATAATTAAAAATAAGTTTTTATGATTTTATTATTTTTAAATGAAAGGTTCACAAATTTTTCACATCATTTTGGTTGCTTAAAATATATTTTTTAATTGTTTAACATTATTCTCGGTAAAATAATATGGCCAACGCGGTATTTTTTTTAGTAACTTGAATTTTAATAGACTTTTTATTTTAAATTTATAATTTTACAATTAAAGGGTTACTTAAAACTTGCTCAACTTTATTTAATTATGAACTTACGCGAGTTTGAGGTAAAATATAAATAAAATGAATCTAAATGATAATTTCAAATTCGTTATACTATTGAATCTAATAAGAGTTTGATTTCATAAATTAAATACTTAATAAATATAACATGAAATACTAAACTATTCTAAGTCAACATGAAATTAATTTTATAAGATGGTCGTTTAAGTTATTCGAATTTAAATAAATTTCTTTTTAAAACATCCTACTACTCAACTCGAATGATTTGTTTAAAAAATCCTTACTTTATCTCATTTTAATTAATAATATTTTTGGATTAAAACATTTCTTATAGAATTAAATGCAAGATATATTTTGAGAATATATATATATATATATATAATGTGCTTTCTACATATATATATTTCCCATTTTATTTACACTTTAATGTAAACCGGTTATATATATTTTACAATTAAATCTTATATAACCAAATAAAACCCTAGCCGCCGATGTTTAACTTATGGGTCTGCATGTCTAATTCATAATCCAACTACACAAAAGCATGTCTTAATTTGTGGAGATTACGTAATTAGCATCAAAGTAATCACATTTCAAAACAAGACTAGGTTCCAGAAAAGTTCCCCATCTGTTAAAAAGGCTAGCGACCACAGGTCCACCGCCATAGTCTATCACCTCTAGATGTTATCGGCTGAGCCTCTTCGGCTGTTGTCATCCCCATTCAAATCCGTTCCTTTATTTTGTTTCGTATGGCAGAACTTATGACACATATATGGATATATATATATGCATGTATGTATGCATGCATGCATTCCATCAAATAATGGAAGACAAAATATTGGATATATATACACGAGAGCATGATATTATGATAAACGTACATTGTATATACAGAATTAATGGTTTCCTAGAATATGTAGCCTGCCAATGGAATATAGAATAATTAATTTTCTTGTCTAAACTCAACCATAAACGTACAGGGCTTGATTGATAGTGATTATATATTATTGGGATTAAGGGGCTGAAGTTGTTTTTAATTATTTTATTTTTAAAGGTATATTGAAATTTATGTATATTAATTTAAAATTTTAATTATTTATTTATCTTTTGTTGTTATCTTTATTTAATTGTTCAGTTGTAAATCTTAATCTGATAAAAAATTTATTATATCTCTATTTATCTTTAATATAAATTAACATATTTTTAAAAAGTAAAAATAATTAAAATTTATTATTTTTATTTATTTTTAGTTGTTATCTTTATTTATTTTTAGTTGTTATATGCTTATTTATTTTGAATTTGTAATAGTAAAAATATGATAAGTAAAAACAAATAAAGATAACAATAAAAGATAAATAAAAATAATAAATTTTAATTATTTTAATTTTTTAAAAATATGTAAATTTATATTAAAGATAAATAAAAATATAATAAATTTTTTCTTAGACTAAGATTTACAACTGAATTATATCATTATTTACTTTGGATTTGTAATAGTAAGAATATGACAAATAAAGATAACAACTAAAGATAAATAAAAAATAATAAATTTTAATTATTTTTGCTTTTAAAAATATGTCAATTTATATTAAAGATAAATAGAGATATAATAAATTTTTTGTTAGACTAAGATTTACAACTGAACAACTAAATAAAAATAAAGATAACAAGTAAAAATAAATAAAAATATAGCAATTAAAGACAAATAAATAATTAAAATTTTAAATTAATGTATATAAATTTAAATATATCTTTAAAAATAAAAATAATTAAAGTTTTACTATATCTTTATTTATATTTAATTATTATCTTTATTTATGTTTAGTTTTTTTTTCTCTTTTCTCTTTTATCATTAAAAATTTTCTCTTTCTTCCTTTCAATCTATCATTTAATGTTTTCTCAATTGACTGTTTTACTCCTCTTTAAAGATGAAAAATGAATTTTGAAATTGAATAGTCAGATCAAACTCATATTAATTGAGCGGATGAGATTTAATTTTAGATCTCTAAAGTTTAAAAGTAACTTCAGGCTCCCTCAATTCATATTATTGGTGTATCCATATAACAAATTTTTTTGTCTCATAGCAAAGATAACAAATGTTACCAGAATGATGCTCAGACTCATTTAATAAGTAATTGGTCTGGTGGACTACTCTTCCCATTTTGGGTACCAGCCGGGGTATCAGGTTTAGGGATGTTGGGTTGTGGAAAGCTACACTTTAACCCATCAAATAATTGAAAGGTTAGGATGAAAGCAACCAGCTTAATTGCTCTATCTGGCGATGTTTGTTTGTGGGAGATAAGGTAGGGGATTGGATTACTAATTTGTGAGACCTATCTAATTCTATCTTTAACAAAATCGTGGATATTGGATATTGAGTCTACTCTAAATTGCATATTTCTCAAAATGAGGAATATACAATGCCATGGGGTGTGACATTGTATTATCCCATGGCCAGATTAGTTTCCCACCAAAACCTATATGTCCAAAATTATTTCTGATCACATCTCTTATCAAATCACATATTTTTATCTTATTTTATATTTCACCAACCAAATATCAAAAAAATAATCTCACATATATTAAAAAAGAAAAAAAAGAAAAAAGTTCTATGTGATATCTAATTTTATACATTATTTCATGATATTACGTATCCCTTATCATCTAATCTCCTAATCAAATGTAGCATTTAAGTATAAACATTGTAGCTTCTCACAGACACTTAGAAAGGGGTGAGTTATAATTATCCACTTAGGGGTGTTTGGTTGGCAAAAGTTTAGCTAAAAAGTACAGTAAAAATACAAAGATTTAATATAAAAGTGATATGTGGTAAAATTTGATTTGAAGAAAATATAAAAAAGTTGGTAAAAGTTGGTGAGTTTTGACCAACCAAACACCCCCTTAACCTCAATCAATGATGCACACAACATTTGATTTATGAGTATAAGGAATGGAATTCCTGACCGTATGGAAAGAGGATGGTATTTGGTAATAGGAATGTTATTGGGAAAAGTTTGTCAAAGAAAAAAAAATGCAATTGAAGTGAAATTGAAAAGACAAAAGAAAAAAAAAATTGCTTCCTTTCTGTTGTGGCTCGACTTGTAACAATACAATGCATTGAAGTACTTTTCTCTTTGAGAAAGCAGTTATTGGAAAGGACTTCAAAGTAGAAAGCCCAGATTCTGCCAACTTTCAATCCCATCAACTTAATCCTGTAGTTGGTTTGTTGTAAAATCACCACCAACAAAATTGTTTTTATCCATTGGGACACCTTCAATTGTAAAGAAAACAACTTTTTTTTTAATTTAATTTATTATTATTTTTTTTTTCATTTAACTTAGAGGAACCTAAGGTCTTTGTTCCTAGTTCAGGACAAAGTCGCAGACTCACAGGGGCCTCAAGCACACAGATAATAAGCAATTGACGAACAGAGTCGACAACCATTGGCTCTAAATTATTGAACTGAGTACATATATGTAGCAGAGATTGGCGTGGAGGGGGAGAGAGAGAGAGAGAGAGAGAGATGACAAAAAATAATGATTGAGGAAGACAAGGTCATGTTTCTTTCCTCAGAAGCAGCCCCCCAAGAGTGACAACATTCATATGGAAATGAAATGAAACAAAGGTGAGACTGAGAGGATCATATCAAAAACAGCTCATGCCTATGCAAAAGGGAGAAAGAGACAATTATCTAATGGGTCCCCCCTCCCCCAATTGGTCATTTACAAATTGCCAGAGTCCAATGGTGCCCACAAGATTGAAGGTCACAAATCTCTCCACAGCCCTAGTCAATCCTATTAGCATCTACTTTATATGTTAATCAGTTGCAGTCTCATTCACAAAAGATGTTCTCATACACAGGTAATGAGAATTTTTGCTTTGGGAACTTTGGAAAATTTTAGTTGCTGTTTTCAATCTCTTCGTGGCTTTTTCTTCTTCTTCTTTCTTTTGTTTCCCCCTTTTCTTTTGCGTGTGTGGGTGTCTTGATGCTTCACCATGGTCCCATGGCAAATATAGATTCCTAGTCCCTACAAAGAAAAGCAGTTTGTCTTGCAGAATAGCCATGAAAAGAGTGGCATCTTAGGCATTTTTTATCTTCTAAATTTATTACAAATATGGTGAAGTCGTCTGTAAATTAAGAAAGTAATCAACCATTGATTAGAGCACCTGATTCTTATGCCTAACAAGTCAAGTTCAACTAGAATTTTTTTCCCCTCTTAAACTGTTCATGTTTATCCCCATGCCAACATTTATCTTTCTTCACCAAATTCCTTCATAATTGGCTTCAGTTTCTGTTATGAAATTGAAAAGGAACTCCCCCTAACCCACAACCCCCCCCCCCCCCCAAAAAAAACAAAGAAAGAAAAAAAATAATAAGAAAAACACCAAAATTTCAAGTTCATCAATCTCAAGGGAAGATAAGATAGTTTTGTCCTAAAAAAAGCAACAAAATTGCAGAGATTGGACAATAATACACTTGAGATTGAAGTACGGATCAAGTTCATCAAAGTGAGAGTGATGCTAAACTGCTAATGATCAGCCATCTCAAAATTAATAGAAAAATAAGCAGATAAAAAGAAGTCCATAAATGAAGAATGAGGATGAAACTTTGGGATTAGAATCCTGTTGAAATAATTGTTTATTTGTGAACGTAATCATACACTGAAAAGTCTTCGTAGAGCAACGAACCACCATTTACATAGTGAAGCATGTAATAACACAGTTCTTACAGAAATAGCAAGGATTCTCAGCAGCCCACTTGTCATCCACTGTTACTTTCTCTGCTCTGCAAATCTTACAAACAGAGCATTTCTGAGACCGCTCTTTCAATTGAAATGTGACAACTGGATAAACCATGCGATTCTGCACATCTTCTGAATGGAAGAGCCTCATGTCTCTTAACACAAGCAAGTGCTTGCAATCTCCTTGGTGACAATAAACATAACCAGCACCGACTCTAAAACTCAAGTCGCAAAATCGAGTCTTGTGCATTTCGACAGCCCTGAAACAGGGCAGAAGCGAACTCATCGCACTCCCCAGAGCTGCCTTTTGCTTCTTCTGTAATTCACCGGACACAATGCATTCCCATTTTTCAAGGGCTTCCTCTTTAGAATTCCTGAGCCAATCGAATATAGGCTGGCTGTAATCTATAGCATTGCAGTCCCTCAAATCATTGCAAAACACGTCTTCTATGAGGAAAAACCCAGATGAATCACAAATTCCTGCATTCTGCATAATCCGATCAGTCAAACAGTAGATTTTGTCTCTCAATTCCGTCAACTTTTGACGGCCCAAAACCAAGAACTCTTGGCTCTTCACCCAAGTTCTCTTGTGATTGTAGAGCTCAACACAAAGAACAACTTCTGGGTAAACCACTGGAACACATTCACCGTCAACATCCAATGAGTTGAGCTTATTCACAACCCACAGACCTGAGATATTTCATTCTCTCAGTTTCATCCATGGACAAATTATCACTCTCATTATTCCCCAAACCACCATTGAAATTGAATGAATGCAGCCTTGCCGTTGCCTTATCTTCATCTTGTTTTTGCTTAGTTTTCACAAGGTGTTCCACTTCTTCGGCTTCAGGATTATGAATCTTCCCACCAATTCTCTTCCTTTTCTTTGTAACGTTTTCACTCAACCTTTCGCTGTTCCCAATACAAATACCATTGTCCTTGAATCCTTCTTCAAAGGCCCTCGTTACAAGCTCTTCCTCTGTAATGATCTTGAGTTCGTCAACCAGAATGTCGTCTTCGCACGATTCGGCTGATTCCGAAGACAAACTAGTCTGGAGATTCTGAAGTTCTTGCAGTACAGAAGCCTCGAAATCAGAAACCCTAGTTAGTGGGCTGACCATGTCGGGAATGTATATAGGACCACCGCGAGGAATCGAAATGCCGGTGTCGCTGCCTCCATCTTCAACGCGCGACTCTGTCATCTGTAATGTTTAATATATAGATATATACAGTCACAATTGGATTGATTTTAGGGTGCTTTTTTTTTTTTTTTTCCTCCTCCTCCTCCTTCTTCTTGGGATTTTTTGGTATTATGGCGCAATGGATTTCTGAGGAATTGTAGGAAGTAGAAAGGGGAATTGAACTCTCGATTGCTGTCTTTGCTGCAGAGTCGATGAAAATTGAAATTGGGAGAACCATAGACTGTAATTAGGAATGGTAACGGGCAAGTTGATGCGAAATATCTGAATCTAAATTCTAATCTTTCGTCCGCCTTTAAATTTGTACCGAATTTGAAACGAATATTTTTTTAAATCTTTGACAGATATTCGAAAATTCGAACTTTCTATCTGCTTTTGAATTCACCCGTAACTTTGATATATAACTTAATTGCATATGTAATTTATCACTATCAAATAATTTATCTCTAAAATTAAAATAATACATAAATATCATCACAATAATAATTCAATAAAGTAACACATAAAAGATTTCTAAAACCAATATTTTAGTATTATTTTACTAACTGATACATAATAAAGATAAAAAATTCTAAAGTACCAACATTTTCCCAACTTAAAGTAGTAATACAAAATACGATAATTCATAATATAATTATTAATCCTAATTTCTTGAACCTCCAAAAAGTATCAAATATCAAATTTGAAGTAGATCGAAACAGATTTGGATTGGATATCTTGGGATAGATCGAGACGAAGATAATTCTATCCCCATATTTGATTTGATATCCAAAAAAATTCTGAATCCCACATCCATTTAGCTCAAGTAAAGAATCAAATTTGGATGGATTGGCTGAAATGGTCATCTCTAATTGTAATTCCAAATTAGGGTTTAGTGATGTAGGTCACCGTGCTCGATAGATCGGCTCGAACCTACTGCAGTGTTTATATGGCCTAAGGGACTTGGATAAGGGCTTGAGATACTCTTCCTCATTTGTAACCCGCCTCGTTGTCCCATCCTACAACTCTGTTCGTGAACCGTTGACCCGTCGATTTTAAATGTTAAAAAGTATTAAAAAATAACTTGGGGTAGATTAGGAGTATATTTTCTTATCCCTAACCCAACTTAATTCGACCTGGAGGGGAAGCAAGCTAGTCAGGGTGAGTTGACCACCGACCAAGTTAGGCTCGACTCAATCCATTTTCCATCACTTTTAGGGTTTAAGACGAGAATGGAAGATCAATGATAAGCGAGGTTAGGTAAAAATTGGAAGTCAGATGAATCAAGAGTCAAACTCATAGAAGAGGATTTAGGAGTGGTCAATAGTAAGGTGACACTTTCTATTTAACAAATTTATTAAATGTGATGATAATGTTACAATAACTATTATTAATGTCAAAACATATTTAATTATTATTAAATTAGTGAAAAATTAAAATTCATATTTATTATTGGTTAACTCTTAAATAATCTCATTTATTAACTTTTAAATTAACATTTATATTCTTTTCTCACTTTTATTTTTCACATAATAAGATCTTACATTTTTTTTTCAATAATAATTTTAACTCCAATTATGTTACATGATTCAAACTAATTTTGATTTAATATTTTTCATCTTCCTATAATATAAGTAATATATATAAACTCATACATCGTATATTGTAGATATTGCACTAAAAATATGAAAGAAATGAACATAATAATTTTAATCAAAATACCTTATATACTTCATTGATGTGGACTAACTATCAATTAGCAAAATTTTTTATTAAATTAATTTTTTATGAGCAAAAAATAAAATATGTAAAATTTAAATTTTAGAACTAATTATCCAAACTACTCTTATTTTCATTAATTGGTAAACCAATCAATAAAATTTATTATTAAATTAATTTTCAAAAATAAAAGACAAATATCTAAATTCAATTTTAATAACTAACTATCTAAACTAATGTTCTTGCTAGTTAGTAAAATTTTTTGTTAAATCGATTTTCATGACTAAAAGATGAATATATAAAATTCTAATTTTAAAATTAATTATCCAAACTACTTAGATTTACGTTAATTAGTAAATCAATTACTAAAATTTATCATATCAAAATTTTAAGACTAGATAAATATAAGAAATTTAAATTTTAAAATTAATTATTCAAATTACTCATTTTTTTAGAGTATTTTGATCACTATTATTATATTAATATTTTTTAAAAAATAAAAATAAAAAATGTAAGGTTTGGTTTTATGAGAGAGTGGATTGAGGGAAAGAAATAATAATTTAAGAATTTATTTACTTAATAGATAATAAATATCACATTAAATATGTTCTGATATTAATAATGTTAGGTATTATATTATTAACAACCATTAATTATTACATACATACATATATATATATATATATATATATATATACACATTTACAAAGTAAAGTCAACCCCAAACTCAGTGTTTGAGTACCAAAAATCACAAAAAAAATTTCAATTTTCTCCTACTTTTTGCAACCCCCTCCCAATAAAAAAAAAAAAAAATTCCCTAACTAACATACCAAATTAAATACTAGACTTTTCCAATTTGGCTTGTTGTGGTGGTGTTGTTGTGGCTCTTTGTGCTTCAAACAGACACTCACCTTGCTAGCTTCAGGTCAAAGCTTAGGCTACTAAGCGTCATGTCATGTTCTACTTTATAATCATTTGTGCCAATGCTGAGCATTTTTAAATTTAATAAATATATTAAATAGTTTTCATAAGTAATTTTGTGCTCGTATTGTATCATGTTTAAATTTTATTTTTTTTAATAATTCAAATTACAGAACATATCGTGTTCGAATCGTATTAAATATTTTTACTCTTGTTTTAAATTTTCTCTTCCTCTTGTATCAACTCTTGATTCTCGTGAGCAAAAAATTGTTGCTTTTAAAGGTATTTTTTTTAATTTGTAAATTTTATTAAAAAGTTTTGTTAATTAAACTTTAAAATTGTAAAATTTATTCTTTTATATATCAAATTTATTTCTTTTAAACATTGTACACTTTTCTCTCTTATTCAAATTTATTTTATATACTAAAAATAAAAATTATGAAGTTTATTGTAATTGAAATTTATTAATAAAATTTATTTATCTATAATATATTTTTATTTTTAATCTAATTGAATAGTTAGTTTATTTTAAATTTGAATTTGTAACGAGCTCATTTTATAAAAAAAAAATTAAAAATTCACAGAAACTGAATTGAAAATTTCTGTCCCTTGAGCCGACCCGTCTTTAATCGTGTCCGGGTCCGCCCATTGTGCGTCACCACTCACAAAGATGATGACACATTTACAGAGGAGGACAACATTATCCAGATCAACCTGACCTTTTCCCGGATGAGCGTTTGATCATATCATAAGTTGGGAACCACAACTAGAGTTAGTCCGTTAAACTCGTTTCGGTTAGAAATATTGAGAGCTATATATATATATATATATATATATCCAAATACTATTTGCATTTATCCAAAAGTCCCTAACTGTTAGAACTTTTGATTTGGGTTTTATAATCTTTCCATTGTCCGTGTGTCGATCCATATTTTACCTGTAATTGCTTTACTGCTACAATGGAAGATTGTTCTCTACCCCACGACTCTCTTTTCCTTGGATTCGACAGTTCTACTCAGTAAGTCCGTGTTCTTAGTGTTCTTAATCAACATCGTTCTTCACTTCTTTTGCTGCTAACAAATTTTCGATAACCCAGATCAAATTTTTATGCGTTGGGATTGTTTTTGATTCTGAGTTCTTTTGATTTCATCTAGTTCTTCGTAATTTAATCAGGGTCTTGAAAATTTCATGTAATAGCTTTGTCTGTGATCGATTAATTTGTCGTCGGTGCTCCTTAAGTGTTTACTTTTAGCTAGTTAATTCAATCGTGTATTCTTTGTATGATCGTAATGGATTTGGGGGGGCTGATATCGTTGTTATCGGGAACGCGCTATTTAGGTCGTTATCCAGCGGTCTAGATGCATTCACATCGTGAATGTGAATACATCTGGATTGTTGAATTTTAATTTAATGGTTCCTACCTCAATGTTACCAAGCTGACATCGGTTTCGATGTCAGTCTCCCCTTTTGGATCGTAATTTTTGAGAATTGAGGCCCAAATTTGAACCTTCTGATCAAATTATATGGAAATTTTGATTGTTTAGGTCATTGAAGGCAACTGTGTTGGATGCCACTCTCAACATTGTGCATTCTGATATTGTTAATTTTGATTATGAATTGCCCCATTACAAAACCAAAGATGGTGTTTATAGAGATCCATCTGTCACCGGCAGAATTGTTTCACCCACTCTGATGTGGGTGGAAGCATTGGAGCTTATGCTTGAGAGACTCTCATCAAAATTGGATTTTGGGAAGATTGCTGCTATTTCTGGAAGTGGACAGCAACATGGTAGTGTGTACTGGAAAACTGGCAGTTCCGCAAAATTATCAGAATTGGACCCGAAGAAACGATTAACAGAGCAACTTGGTGATGCCTTTTCAACAAAGGAATCACCTATATGGATGGACAGCAGCACCACAGAACAGTGCAAAGCCATTGAGAAAGCTGTTGGAGGTGCATTGGAGTTATCTAGAATTACTGGTTCACGTGCTCATGAGAGATACACTGGCCCACAAATTAGAAGGATATTCGAGACACAGCCAGAAGTTTATCACAATACTGAGAGGATCTCCCTGGTTAGCTCATTTGTAGCATCTCTACTTATAGGGGCCCATGCTTGTATTGATGAAACTGATGGTGCTGGGATGAACTTGATGGATATTAAGCAAAGGGCTTGGTCTAAAATAGCTTTGGAGGTCTGTAGAGACTACCACTCTAATTCCATGTTCAATGTTATTTGAAGCAATGCTTTGTGTTTTATGTCCCAATTCAGCCTATCATATGCTTATACTTTGAATGTTGATTAATAATCAATCTTACTTTTCTTGATCAGTTGATTTTAAACTTTCATGTTCATCACAGGCCACTGCACCAGGTTTGGAGGAAAAGCTCGGAAAGTTAGCTCCTGCACATGCTGTTGCTGGTTTTATTGCTCCCTATTTTGTGGAGAGGTTAGTCATAATTTTGTAGTGCCTTATACTCATGATATTTGGTCTCTTTTAATGGAATAAGTCTTTCAGTACTTCATTTATGGTTGCTTCATCACTGCAATGCAGTTCTGTCATCTTTGATGACTGGTTCATTAGGCAGCACATTTTCCTCCTATGAACCAAATTTCTGGCCCCCTGCTGAAATTCAATGTATCATATAGCTAAAACATATAATAACAGAATCAAGGATACCCAATGCGTGTCCCTCGAAATTTCAAAGATTTAAGTGATAAAACACATCAATAATGTGTTTCCCAATATGAATGGCTGGGCACTGACTATGAGGAGCACCCGTTCAGCTTGTTTTTTATTCTGCTTCTTCTGAGTTTATTCTCGTTGGAAATGATTGCATTCGGTTGCTAGTTACTTGGTTGTTTCATGTATTGGGTCCCGAGATCCCGTACCACTAACCTATGAAGCACGGACACTTCAACCTGGGTATCGTATCCATATCCGACATATATTGGACATGCATCCTTCTTGGACACTGCAAAACACGTTTTGAACACAACAAGTGGCGTGTTTGATTATTTTTTAAATTTTTATTGAAATATATGATTAGGATAAACCTAGATATGAGTAACCAAAACTCCTAAAATTATAAAGTCTTATATCTCCTAATTTTTTATGTTTTATATATTGAATTATGTATTGAAGTATTGAATTAGCATTGTTGTGGATGTTATATTCATATGTATAGTTAATAAAAAATATATTTTTTTTTCACGTATTCCCACTTTGTCCGTATCCCTATTTTTTTTTTTAAATCCTTGTATTCATATCCATACTCATATTGTGTCCATATCTTGTGTCTATATCTGTGCTTCTTGGGTACTAACAAAGTCTAAGTTGTATCTATAGTGCAAATATGTATTAGCACCCATTACCATGTTAAATTTGCCTTTAAAAATATTACGAGGCAAGGAAGTTTATTTCTGCCATTCAAGAAGGTTGAGTATGAGAAAAGTGCAAATGATATATGCTGAATCAATGACTGTCAAATAACTATAAATATTTTGTCTCATTGGGCCAGCATTGATTCGTGGTACTAAATTTACAAGTTTCTAAAATGCTTATGGACATTCTATGAAGTTTTCCTTATTTTTCGATCAAAATCCATGTACTCTCAATAGACGGGCAGACAGAAGCAAGCAAACATACAACTGCGTGCCACCACGTGCAGTGGAGGTATTTACTTGTTAGGCCCCCGGGGTTATTCTGAGTGGCTATTGGGTATGTTTCCTAGAGAGACCACACAAGTTCGATTCCTGACTTAAGCGAGATATGCGTGAGGGGCAGCGTACATCTCCTCAATTTATCCATCAGTTACGTGGTTCATTGAATATTGTAATAAACCAGTGAAGGTTCCGGATTACCAAGAAAAAAAAAATTACTTGTTATACCAAGTGAAGCCATCTTACTTCAGTTATAGATTGTTGTGTTGAAATCATGCCCAGTTTTGCGTTGTTTGCCATAGTCATTAGCTAGAAAGACAAGCATTATGATGATTAGACGACAAAGTTTTTGACCCTGGCATCATAAATTTCATCCATATATACACACACAACTTTTTTAGTTGATTTGAGATGTATACTACTTTTTGTATGAAACAGTGGCAGATACTTGAATCTTTGCTTTGACCTCTCTCTGTATGCCGATTTTTTTTTTTTTTTTTTTGGCGGTAAACTGTTTATACATGTATTCTTTTAGTATTTTACCCTGTGGATATGCTTTTAGTGTTTTAACCTGGAAGCAATATTGACCGTTAGACATCACATCAAAATGTTTTCAGGTTTTCCTTCAACAAGAATTGTATTGTTGTTCAGTGGTCTGGAGACAACCCAAACAGCCTAGCAGGTGAATGGGGGTTTTCATCTCTAACTATTTAATTCATATTTTACTTAATTGGCTGTCTCAATTGTCTGCTACTTGTTCCCAAATGAGGCAGGTAGCAATTTTTTATTGCAGGTAGCAACCCCATTTAGTTGGGACAGTTTTTTCCCTTAAAGTTTCTAGCCTTGGCATGCATTTTCACCCTCATTCTTGTTTTATTTTACTTTTATAACTGCTTGGACTCTGTATTCTGAACATATGCAGGTTTGACCCTGAACACTCCAGGAGATTTGGCAGTTAGTCTTGGCACTAGTGACACTGTAAGTTAAAAGAGATACAATCTTAATTTGCTTATTATTTACTTGAAATCGGACTCTGTATATATTGTCATAATCCATGTACAACATTTATCTTCTGTGCTCAACTGGCACACTAATGAGCCTAATCAAATTTGTTCAGTGCCCCAAGTTGCTCGTCATTTCTGTTTTTGTACTCCACACCGTTATGCACATGATTACCAGGTAGCCGAAGGCCCGTAAGGATAATCCAATTGTTCATCACACTTTTTCATGGCAGCCCATGTATAGTTTGTACTGTTATTTAGCTTATCCTGTTTAAAATTGTCTTGTTTGGCAACTTGGCCTGCGATGGAAGCTTATCTTGCCTATTGTGAATTTACTTGAATGAGATAATTGATAATTTCTAAGTTTGTAATTTTATTAAGAGTGCTTGTCAGCAACCTTGATCCATCTAACTCTGGATTCCTACTGATTGTTCATCCTTATCATCCAGGTTTTTGGGATTACAAATGACCCTCGACCAAGCTTGGAAGGGCATGTATTTCCAAATCCTGTTGACAAAAAAGGCTACATGGTAATGTTATGCTACAAGAATGGATCTTTGACACGTGAAGGTAAGCTATTCATATCTGATATATTATTATTCTAAAATTATAAGGGCTTCAGTTAATGTTTCAAAAATTGGGTTGTTACTTGAACTGGGAAAGGGCAACGATGGTTGAACCGTGACAGATTGGATGTCATAAATCTTTTTTGGTTGGGGTGGGGTGGGGTTGTAAAAGGAAAGATCAAGTTAGATTATATATGTTTACTATTGGCGCAGAGAAAATCTTTTGAAATAAATCACAATAATGGAGACACTTAAAAGTAATGAATATATGGAGAAAATATTCGATGCAATGGTGATACCACACCATCAACATAATATGGTATAGTAAACCAATGAAGTAATGGTATTTATGCATGTTAAGACTCATCTAGTTTTAGGCAAGAAATTTAAATTTTTAAAATTTAGGATTTAAAGTGCGCATATGGTTTAATTTTATTGGTTTGTTTTACCGTGTTGTATTGATAAAGTGGTATCACTATTGCACTGAATATTTACTCTGATAATGTGTGTCCACATGTTGAACCTCCTAAAATTTTAATTTAAGGATGTTGGAATATGAATATAAAAATTTGGTTTGGATATGTGGATAAGTCATGGGGCATTTAAATACTATTTAGGAATGTAATTGAAATGAAATGGAATTTCGAGAAAAATTGGAGTTTTTTGCCTTCATCCATTTGAAAGTTTATAAAATACTCTTTTATCATCAAATCTGAGCCTACTATTTCTCAAAAATTTATTCAAAAAGTGGAGAATCCAAGCGTCTTATTTTGTACACGAGTCAGATATATATCCTATTTCGTTCTTCATTTCCGGTGGACACCGGTACATAGGAGGATATGGAAGAGTTGTTAACACCTATTTAGGCAGAAAACTCAGCAAGAGATAAAATATTAACAATGTTGATTTAGGAATAAAAAATAATTAGTAGACCAACAAGGCAACGACCAGTCTGGTGGCTATAAACATCATTTGATGAGAGGGGACTGAACTTATGAGAGTGGGTGGTGTCAATTTTGAGGGTGAGGGGTAGTTGCTTCAGAATAGAATTCCTGATTTGATCTGAAACCATAGCACCAAGAACTTCTGCTGAGTTCACTAAACTGGAAGTCTTGGAGAGCTGGGGAAATTGAAATCCAACCAACCTATCAGAATGTATTGGTGAGTGAATGTGTTTTAATTTGAAATGGCTATAAATCCAGACTATGAAATGATGGTTCAATCATCAGGTTCACTCCTGTTTTCAAAACATTTATTTTGACAAGGCAATGTCTGAAATTCTTACTGCTTACAACATAACATTGATAGATGTGCGTAATCAATGTGCGGATAAATCTTGGGAAGTTTTTGGTAAATTTCTGCAACAAACACCGCCTCTAAATGGTAAGTAGATACATTTTCTGAACAAGTTGATAGGGGTAGTTTTTATTTTGTCATTTTGTGGTTCTCATATTTCCCCCTGCTATAGGTGGGAAGATAGGTTTCTACTACAAGGAGTATGAAGTGCTCCCCCCCCTCCCAGGTGAGTTACCGTTGTTTGTTTACAACATATTTAGTGGTGCTCTACCAAATTACTTTACTTTCCAGAAAAAAAAAAAAAAAAAAGATGGGAGCATTGCATAAGTTTCTTCGTCAAAAGATAATTGTACTGCAGATTGAACACACCTAAGTCTTGACCCTAGGGCGTCGTCTGTCCATCTTTAGTTTTCTAATCGGGGAGAGTTTTAACGAGAATGGGGCTGATGTGGAAATTCTTTTTTATCCATTCAATTATAAGTAATGCTACGTAACTAGAAAAATTTACCAGAAAACATAACTAGAATTATGACCATATCATTCTGGTTTCACTTTCTGGTAAACTATTATGGTCCAATAGCATTTTCCTTCAACTATTTATGCTGGTTCAATTTAATTTTTTGACTAGTGTTATGCTTTTTTAATTTCCAATCAAATAAGCTTGATCGGGAATTTTAAACTGTATTTCAAGTTCTACGTAGTAATTATTTAGCAAAATAAAATTGAGATAGAGGTCCAGAGTTGTAGATGCTCTTGACGATTAGTTTTTTCCTATTTCATTAGCGAAAAAAATTATCAATGATAACTCAAAGTTGCTTGTGCATCCAGTTGGTTTCCACCGTTACGTTCTTGATAATTTCACTGGTGACACCTTAGAAGGTACAACTGAGCGTGAAGTACAAGAATTCGATCCTCCCTCTGAGGTTAGTTGACGTTTTGGATGAGAGTTCACAAGGTCCTGGATGAACGCGCTCTTACAGTTGACTAAATTCATTTGCAGGTTCGAGCATTGGTCGAGGGCCAGTTGCTTTCTATGCGAGGTCATGCAGAAAGATTTGGAATGCCTTCTCCACCTAAACGAATAATAGCTACTGGAGGAGCATCAGCAAATCAGAACATTCTAGACATAATAGCCGCAATCTTTGGCTGTGATGTCTATACCGTCCAAAGACCAGGTACATGGTCATTTTCCCTTAGTAAAACTAAAACTAGGTGGTTAATAATTGAATAGGCAATGTTATACAACCTGAATTTATGATCAGAATGAGTTGGTTACTTTGTGGGTCATTCTGTTTAAGATAAATAACCCATTAAATTAGTTTTTAATACAACTATGCAATTGTCCCATCGTGCTCTTACGTGTTTCTTGTTAAACATTCTTGTAAAGCAGCATTTTTTTTTTTTTTTTTTCTAATTGAATACATTACTCAGCTCTCCGTATCTTTGTTTAAATGGATCTAGTTATTTTCCCACCATAAAACATACTGAAAGTATTTTATGTGAACCCGATTTCAATGCCTCTATGTCTTGTTTGTTTGATGGATTGGGAGGGATGATTGCATAATTTATCCAGTGGGGTGATGAATGTAGTACCAGTTTGGAGTGCCGAATTTGGCCAAAAATCTCTAACTTTCTCCAAATTTCTAACTTTTTTCATACCAAAAATTTTCAACTTTCTCGAACTTTTGTAAGTTGTCTTTGTTTTTTTTTTAAATATTTACTAACTTTCTCTATTTTTCTCTAATTTTATTCAACTTTTTGGGGAACACACTAAACACTCAACAATCTAAACTTTGGCAACTTTTGACACTCCAAATAAGGCCATAGTATTTGTTATTTTGTTTTTGGTTCTGGATCGTGATGGTACATCCCCTGGGTAGGGCATGTACAATGCCATCTCCCATGTAATATCAAATATCTTTTATGTTCGTATTAATTTCCCGTCAAGTTTTAAAAGTTTAGAATTACTTCAATTCCAAGTCAAGTCACATCTCTTCTCTATATGTTACCAATCAAACTCCAAAAGAATAATCCTACATTAAAAAAAAAAATAATAATTTCATATTATATTCAATTTCATATGTTATCATGTAGCATTGTCTATCCCCGTTATCCTATCCCTGCAGTGAAATTGAAACCCATAGAGGGTCTTTGTCCCAAACACAAAATAATTTTTTTTTTTTTTTTTTTATAATTGCTTGACAGACTCAGCATCCCTAGGAGCTGCATTGAGGGCTGCTCATGGCTGGTTGTGCCACAAAAGGGGCAGTTTTGTGCCCATCTCGAGTCTGTACATGGACAAGCTGGAGAAGACATCTCTTGGATGCAAGCTTGCAGCGGGTGCTGGAAAACAAGAACTCGTCAACAAGTATGGTTTGTTCTTGAAGAAGAGGTTAGAAATTGAGAACCGCCTTGTCCAAAAACTAGGTCGTCTGTGAGGTTCTACAAATACAGTGCCTGCCATCTGATCTGACAAGGCGGTTGCTCGTATGTAAATAAAGAGGGTTGTCTTAACGGGTACTTTGGAGCATTTATTAAAGGCTAATAAATACATGTTACGTGATAATGTCTTGCACTTTAGTAGAGTTCTATACAAGAATAATATAAAATAATAATAATAATAATAATAATAATAATAATAATAGAGCAGACATCGTTCCATCTATTCAAGCGGTTTCATGTCAATTATTAGAGGGTAAATTATATTTTATAGCTTTGATGCTTTCTTAACAGACATTTACCTCTCCTCATGTATCCGAAGTTTAGTTTTATCTTCGCGTGGCAGATGAAGTTGATTAGAACAAATAAACTGTAATAATAATTACATTACCTGACCCCTCAAGTATCCGGTATTACACTAATGTCCATCACTTTGTGTGTTTTGCATGATATATTTCATAGTTTAGCAACTGACTAGAGTGCTAGTAGTTTTGTAAAATATTAAATTGATAACAATAATTGAATAATATTTTAATTTATTCATTAAAACTAGCTGGTGAAAATCAAACTACCATTTTTAGTATTGTATGATCTTATCCTTAGTCAGAATACAGGACCAAAATCTGTTTGCTCTAAGGGAACAAAATTGCCCGTTCGATCCAAATCATGGAGTTTCCTTATGTAAGTACTAAAATTCGCAGGGGTTCATCATCTGATATGAAGAATTAATGTTAAAATCAGACAAATTTATCTTAAGCGAGATGACTAAGAAAAGTTACATCCTCTCGTGGCCTCGTGGGTGTAGTTTGATTTGAATAAATTAGTATGCATTTAGCATAACGAAAAACGTTAAAAAAATTTAAAAATTTCTAAAAGTTGTTTATTTTTTATTTTATTATACGAATTACGAATTCATAAATTATCTCAAATTATATCACTTTTTGTCACTCCAAAACGTCCTCTTAATTAGTACTAAAACTAATAGTATTTTAACAATTTTTGTAAGTTGCTAAATTGCGAATTTGTTGTACAAACAAAAAAGTAAGAGCACTCGTATAATTTTTAATTTTATTATTTGTGTTTTATGTGTTGCATGTTTAATTTCACTTGTATATTTTTCAAATATGTAAATTGTGGAAAACAATTATTGGTCAAATTGTAAAAAAAAAAATTAACTCATAAATTAAGTGAAATTCAATCTACAGCACTTAGATATTTAAAAATCCATAGAATTAATCTTGGGAGTTGGGATCTTCCAGGCTTAGCATCAACCAGACCCACCCATTTGTCCATTCCAAGTTATCTTTTTTTTTTTTATATCTCAGGGTGTCCGGACTAGCTTACGTGCACCTCGACTAATTCTTGAGGTCCTGAAGTTGACCGAGTGAACTTCCAGTAGTTTTGAAGAAACTCGAACTAGTGAGCACTAGGAAGTAAACCCAAGGTCTTACTAATTGAGTTACCATTCCAAGTTATCACTGAAATGCTAAGTGAATTATCTATATATATATCAAAAAAAAAAAAGTTACCACTAACTCAAAGTCTAGTCTATATAGCTCGCTTGATTAATACCCAGCACTCTGCAGAGTCACTTCTTCAAGGAGTATAGCCTTTCTTCTTGCTAAAGCTAACAAATTGTTTGACAGAAATATACCCTTTTTATGTTAGAACTGCAGATAGAGAGACAGATTCCATATATAGCAAAACTGGCAACAGATTTGACAAGCAGCCGCAGCTACTTAACTACTACTAAATGCATCGCCGACGGACCTGGCAACCATTTGGTCAAATTGGTTAAATGCTTCCCCATGGTTTTTACGCAGTGTTTTTACTCCAACCTTTACAACTCACAACCAGTGAAATTGCAAAGTCAAGAGAGGCACACTGCCTTCTCGCACAATGGACTCACCAAGCCCCAGCTCAAATGATGAAGTGGGGAGGCTGATATACATCAGGGTCGGAATCGATGAATTAAAATTCAACGATTTAAATACGTTCATATTCTTTCTTTTTTTTGTTTAGATTAAAAATATATGAATAAATCTAAACTAATAAATTTTAATCCAACAATCCTAACTTGATATCTCGAGTTAACATCGCTCGAGTCTAGTCAAAAGAGCCATGATCAAACCCCAACTGCTTGCATTTGATAATTAGGCCTCAAGGTATGTGCAGTAAGATTCCTGCAGATTATTGTAATACTAGCGTAAAAACATCTAACTTAAAACTAATTAATAAAGAATAAAGCGATTAATTAGAATCTTATACTGGTTTGGGAGACATTAACTTATTAATGTGGGATAAATTCCAACAGTGGACAAATATTAGCCACTTGCTACATGTCAACAAAAACAATAAAAAAGAAAAGATGCAATAAGTAAAATAATTAAAAGTGGACACGCGAACATATTGATTAATTACCAAAGCTAATAAGCAAAAGTTAGGAATAAAGTAAGAGCCAAAAGCTGAGGCATAAATGAAGGAACCCAATCGGCAGTCTGATTGTCATTTCTAGGCATGGAAGAAAAGAAAAGACCAGTAAGGCACTGCAATTGCACTGCCAGTGTAAATATTTCCCATCATAATGTGAATACACATCAATTCACAGGGGAAAAAGGGTGGTAAGCAGTTTCAGCCATAGATGCAAGGGTGCATGCCATTGCTACATGGATGTGAACTCCTCTGCCGTGTTTCTATGCCTCATTTGCAACAAATGGCTTTCAAGTTAAGGAAATTGAACAGTTATGACATGCTACAAAGACTGACTGATGTAACCACACCAAAGCAGCCACTTGAAGGTGGCAAAGGAGAAGCAACAGAACTATTCTCATTCAGATTCTACTTTGTTATGCTTGTGAGCTGATAAGTTTAGGCATTCAATGCCATGGAAGCATATCAGCAGCTTTGGAAGCTAATTTTTTTTTTTTTCATGGCTTCAACAATCAGTAAAAAACAATGGGTGTAATCGAAGAAATATAAAGTCTAGCAGTGCGGCGGAAACAAACAAAAGAAAAAAGAAGAAATTTTCAGTTGAGATTCATATGATCAGCTAGAGAACTCAACTGCAAATGATCAAGAGGTGCATAAGAAAGTGCACAACTATGAAATAAACCTTGCTAATAGAGCAAAAGAAAGAAATTCACCAACTTAATGCTAATAAACAGATGGGATCTTAACTTTTTGCAGATAGTGTGCCATTCAAGAGATATCTAAAATTCTAAATATTACCATGAGCAAAATGAACACACAAGCTTAACTACGGTGAATCATAATTAATATGGCACCTGCACAAGCATGAGTAAAGGAAACATTCTGTGGCAGGCATCTCCTCAGAAAGTTTTTTTCTTTTTGGTGGGTCTCCTCAAATAGTTGATCCAGACAATGCTTAACAATACCACAAGAGAAAGGCAAAAGAGGAAGAAGAGAGCAATCAATCATCAGAAATAGAATTCACAAAACCTCTAGCACTAATAATGTATCTGCGTACATTGTCCTATCATCTCTGAAATATAGATATGCAAATATATATATATATATATATTAATAAATATATATGCAATCAATCATCAGAAATAGAATTCACAAAACCTCTAGCAATAACAATGTATCTGCGTACATTGTCCTATCATCTCTGAAATATAGATATGCAAATATATATATATATATATATTTTAATAAATATACATGCAAATAACCACTTCAGTCTACACATCCAGGTTTATCTCACCTTTAACAAGGATCTAGAGAAGGCATAGGCCATGGCAGCTTCAAAACCCAAAGGAAATGAAAATGCCTGGATAACGGAAACTGAAAGATTCAATGGTGATTACCTAATTGAGTAAAACATGGCGAAAAAACTTCAAACACCCAGTCAAGAATTTTAGTAGATTCCAAAACAGAAACAAAACCGAAACCTCAAACAACTTCATAGACTCTATCAGATACCATCCTTCTGTTTTAATATTGATGGTATTATAACAACAAAATGTCAAAGATAATGTTTTGTTTGAGCTCAAATCCTCTCTTTCTATACCAAGACATTAAAATTCTAACTCAAGTCAATAATCATATCACTTGAAGTTAACATCATCCATCAAAATTTACTAATGACCTCGAAAGCATAAACCCAGTAGAACAGTAAATATAAAGTGGGTCTTACAACATCCATGTAAGAAGGAAAACTCTTTCAGAGAGAAATTTCGGCAATATATTTGGGGATTGAACTTTTCCTCTTAGTGGTCAATGAGACTACACCATTTCAACATAATTCATCAAGTGGTGGAATACATTACAAAAGGAATTTGAACAGTTCATTTTGTCTTTTTTCAAATTCAGCCATAACATACTAGATCTTATTGGACTAAAAGGCAGACAAAATAAACCAAACATATAAAAAATGTGACTCAATCAAATGTAGCCCAGCCCTGTTAGGTTAGCTTTTTTTTCAGTCAAACACTACAGGACATCATTCTAACTTCATTGATCAGTCACAACCCTAATTTAAACAGATGAGGAATACACGATAACCTATGCAACGAAAAGCTACACTAAGCGTTTGCCTCTTAATGGTCATGCACACAGAAACACAAACCAAGTAGGCTATGCAAGGAAAAGCATACACTAAAACATTGCCTTTTTTAAATGGCCTGCAACTAGAAAAATAAACTGGGTAAGCTATGCAAGGAAAGGCCATACCAGAAATTGCCTCTTAAGAGGCCTGCACAGAGAAAAGAAATATGTGAACTGATTTTACAGATACATACATACACATATGTATACATATAATATAGCAGGAAATGCTAAATACACAATATACACTCCACTTTGTCTCCTTTATTTTTTATTTTTTTGATGACTTAGGGTACCGGGCCAGCTTGCATGCATTTCGACTAATACTTGGGGTGCTAAAGTTAATGACTGAGTAACTCTCTAGTGGCCTTGCGGGAGATTTGAACTGATGACCACTAAAGAACAAATTCAAGGTCTTACCAATTGAACTACTCTAAGGGTTAACTCCACTTTATCTTCTCACACTCCAAAAAGCATTGTTTTTTGTGAGAGAGGATGGAGTGTAAGAAGTCGAAAATGGAGTTGATTTAGCATTGACCCGTGTAAATATTACCTAAGAATAAGTTATAATATCAAAAGGTTCAACCCATTTGCTCAAAGACATTTAGCTAGCAGATTCAAATGAAATACATAACTTCCCCTTTTCCTCATTTGTTCAACAAGAACCCAAATGAAGTACTCATCTCAAATGCCACTAGAAGCAAAATGGAATGGTATTTGCCTCATGTTGATTCCAAAAGCCAAGTTTGCAACAAAAGAAAATGGAAACATCCACATATAAGACAATAGTTCATAAATAAATATATATATAACACAAATTCCCACAAATTAAAAAAATGGGCAAGACCAGCTATTGACCAACTATGTTTTTTGTTTATATATATATATATATATATATGAAAATTTGGGAAAAAGCAATACATCATCTTCATCACCACCATCGATGTCATGCTGCCGGCTATCTCGTATAATATATTGCATACAAAGAAAGATATAAGCCATCAAAATGCTCCAAAAAGGTTCAATCCTCTGCAATACCATTATCGGTGATGAAAATCCTCTGCCTTTTCGCCTCCAGCAAGATATCGGATAAATCTAAACTATAACAAAAGGAAAGGAAAAGAAAAAGAAAAACCCATAAAAGTAACGAAAAGGGTATGAAATTTTTGTGAGTGAAAGCTATATAAATAGAAATTTATAAATATGTGTATATATATGTAATGCCTGGCTCCATCCTGTCTGCCTTTTTCCACGCAATGAAAGGAGGGGTAGGGGGTTCGGAGATTGAGTGAGTGAGAGACAGAGAACTACATTGCGCGCCCTCATCTGTGAATACCCGAAAACGACCTTCGATTAGCAGAGGAACGGTCAGATGGTACATCTTTCGGAACAGGGGCAGCTCGGTCATTGCACGAGGCTGTGGTACTCTCGGCGGCGGTGGAAGGTAACGAAATCATTCTCTCAACAAAGGCCACTGCAGGAGGGACGGCCCAGACCCAGCTACAGATAGTGAAAGGAGCTCTGTTTTCAGTGATTCTAGAGAAAGAGAGTTTTTGGAGAGAGGTGAGGGGAGAGGGAGGTGTTGGAGGAATGAAGGGAGAGACGGTTTGGGGAAATTGGGGTTATGCGTATGATGGGTGGGGGTTGGCCGGTGAAAGGCCATTTTCTAACTCTCTCCGTTCCTTTTTCTGGTAAGACTCTCTAATTTCTCTCTCCTCTAATGTGCCCCTCCTTATGTAACCCCCTCTACCCAATGAATCAATTATATATTTCTTATAAAAAAATTATATATATTTTATATATAAAATTGCTAATAACAATATATGTTTTAATAGAAAAATTAAACATAAAAAAAGTTTGGCTTTTTTCCGATTATTTCTATTCTTATGTAGTTTTTTTGTGGGCACTAAATCTTCATTTTATTTTTCTTTTAAGTCATTTTGAGGCATATTGTTTGCAATTAAAATAATTGTTAAAAATAAAAAAATGGGTTACATGTAAAAAGGAAATGTTTGAAAAATAATTAAATTTTTTCACTTGTACTTGAATCTTTTTATTTTTAATTATTTTTGTAAAATATAAATAAAATGAACTGAAATTATTAAATAGGGATGACAATTTTTTCTCCTTTTTTTAAGTATTTGACCTGATCCAACCTAACTTGATAAAGAAGAATATTTTAAAATTAATTAGTAATAAGGCAAATTTGGAGATAAAAACAAAATACCCATCAAATTTAGATTTTGAATCAATAAATAATACGTATTATTTAATAATCTGTGCCTCTCACATCTCACAATTTTAAAATATATAAATAATGTTTATGAATTTATTTGGGAGATGTGCGACAGAAAACATTATGTATTTACTTTACTTCTATTTCCTGGAGATAAAAGTTTCTTACAAGTACATCTCTCGAAAATTTTAAAAACTGCTTACGAAGAACTCGTGTAATTCTTTACATCTAAATTTCCCCTAAATAAAAACAGTACATAAGGCTAATGAAAAATAATTTCATTTTAAGCACCCAATAATAATACAATGATAAAAGCATACTGCTCATTTAGAGTAAGAATTGAAAGAAGAAAGAAAAGGAGAAATAAATATAAAATCTTAAATACATTTTTATTTAAAATAGATTAAAAATATAATAAAATAAGTAACATTATCAAATTTTATGTATTTTTCATTTTATTTTTCATCACAAGTCAATTTTGAATTTTTTTTTTTTGATAAATTCCTCATATAGATACAACTTTAATGTATATTAAATTATCAATAAATAACATATTGTTGTTGGATGTTGAATTCTTGTCACTCACTTAAACGCACGCTCAACGTTATTGACATTAATGTTTTGCAAGTGATTACACTCAACCTCTAACTTAAAAAATTCGTTATCGCAAAAAATGGTGATCCATTTATAAAAGCAAGATACCTTTTTTTTTTTCCCTATGTATTCTAAATAAGAAAAACATGATATGAGTATAAAATATAAAGCATTAGTTAATTAAATTAAAATAAAATATTTTTAAAAATAATAATGACAAAGCTATATACATAATAGTTATAATAACATATTAATAACTAGACATTGAGTGCGTTTGGAGTGATAAAAAGTAAAAAAAATAAAATAAAGTGAGATAATTTGTAGGTTCGTAATTCATGCAGTGAGATAAAAAGTGAATAATTTTTAAAAATTTTCAATAATTTTTAACAAATTAAACGTACTCATAATATTTGTTAAATGCGTGGTTACAATACCTATAATGACTAAAAGTAATTGAAAATTTTTATTATTTTTAAAAATATTAAACAACAACAGAAGTTAATAATTTGTTTTTTGATTTGTAAAATTAAAAAATGAAGATAAAGAAAAAAAAATCCGCATCATAACCAAACTAACAATAATATAATATAACTTGGAGAGATGATTAATTGATCAACTCAGGTTAATATTGAAATTGATATTAATTTTGTGACAATTAGATCTGAATTATTAATTTAAAATTCAAATGTTATAGTGCATTCATAAATTTGTAATTTAAAAAATATGTAAATATATTTAAATTATTAAATTTTAATTAAATAACTCAGACCGAATTGACATTAATTTTAGGGAGGATCCCCTCTTCGAAGCTCGGGATTGGGTCCCACAAACATACCGACAAACCCCACGTGAAAATTTGGGTGACCAATCATCAACTCATTATTGTTCCGAAAATGAAATGTGCTGGTGAGCCGAGAGTCTCTTTCTTTCTCGATGGGCCCCCTTGGAACTCGGCCTTTCAGATTGACGGACTACCGATTTACCCTGCACCCCCGCTGCAGTGGACTTCATTTCTCAAGGCATCCCAAGTCCCGCCCTCTTAAAAAAAATAAATAAATAAACTTGTTTTTTTTTTTTAACAAGTCCTCGTATTCATAATGGATTAATTTTATTATTATTTTATACTTGTTTCACTTAATTAATTTGGAAGATTTCAAAAGTAAAATAGTTATATATTTATAGCACAAAAATTAAAACAATACCCATAATTATACATTATATACTCATTTAAAAAATTAATACTAATTATATGAATATAAAAATTTACTAATAGTGATTATATATTATTTTTTATTAATAGCTATTATTTTTTATAATATAAATAAATATTTAAGATATTTTATAATATAATAAAAATAATTTTAGGTTGGAATGACCAAAATCCTAACGTATCTCGTGCCTATTTAATAATTTATTCCATACCAACTTTAATTATTTTATTCAAATCTTTTAAGGGTGGAATTGAGTTAATAATCAGATTCCCAGATTCAATTGTTATCCCCATATGTGTAGATATATATATATATATATATTAGCTATATGACTATCAATAATGCTATAGCTGTATAATAAAACAAATAATTCAAACACAGTACTTGTTAGTACTGTTCGATTTGTTAAAAGTTAAAGCCTATTTCAATTCAGCTCATTAGAAAATTTAATCAAATTTGAATATAATTTGTGATTATCTTAAAAAATAATTGATATAAGAATTTGATCCTCCATCTCATTTGCCTATAATTTCTTTTTTTTTTTTTTTAAACAAGATACTAACTAATTTTTATTTTTTTGCATTCATAATATTGTCCGCTTTAAGTTTGGTGAACTTCTTCTCAGAAGGTCACCTATTCTAGTATTGCCCTAATTGGAGCAAGCTTAACCCTGAAGTTCTTATTGAACCCAGTGCCCTTACGGTTTAAAACACGTTGTTTTATATGAATATCGAATATTACATATATGTCACTTCCTTCTACGACCTAGGCGATGTGGGATGGAAGGCATTGCTTCTCTGCTTCACCTTCGGTTTCACTCTCCCACAAGCAAAGTCCCTCATGGGTATATCTCTTACAGTCTCTCACACATTTTGTGTGATTGTACTCATGGGTAGGTCTCTTACAGTCCCTCACACATCTTGTGTAATTATATTTTTTTAATCTTATTTTATGATTCTTGTCATGATGTTCCTATTTAAAAAATTTCCATTAAAGAAATAAGTATATAAATTTATTGTAAATGCATGATAAAAAAAAAAAGAAAAAAGAAAAAAAGAAAGAGTACGTGGTTAAAATTTTGTCTGTTCATACAACGAACTAATTAATGATTTCTTCAAAAACTTTAATACAGCACATTAAAAGGAAAAAAAAAAAAAAACCAAAGTGTAAAACAAATTAATCAAAAGGCCCACCAAAATTATAATCACGGGAGATGACAAAAAAGCCTACTTTGATCGAAAGCCACCACGGAATTTTCTCCGAAACACGTAAAAATCGACCCAACTGTCCGGACCAACCCACGTACCGTACAATGTTATATTTGAATTTAATTGACTTTCACATATTTATTTCTATACTTACGTAGGAATTAATAAACAAGATATATGAAGGCTGCTTTTGGTTTATTAAAATATTTTAAAAATCTCTAAAACTTATTTACTTTTTATCTCATTGTATGAATTACGAATACATAACTTATCTAATTTTATTTCATTTTATCTCACTTTTTATCACTCCAAACGCGCTCATAACACATATAATGGTAATGCCTGTTGGAGTGTCAAATTTTGATAAAAAAATAAAAATAATAAGTAGATAAATTTTAAAATATTAAGGTGGCATTTGGTTTAATTTTTTATATTTTGTTTTCTATTTTCTGTTTTATATTCAAAACAAAGAAATAAAAAATATTTTGTTTTCCTTATTTTGAAAATTTCTTTGTTTTAAGTTGAAAACGCTCAAAATGACTTTTGGTCATTTCTTATTTTACGTGTAAACTCATTTTTTATTTTTTAAAACAAAATTTAAAAATACAAGTGACCAAATGCGTTGTACTTATTTTCCTTATTTTTAAAAGGATAAAATCGAAAATGTACTTAAAACAAAAAATTAAAAACAAAAACAAAAAATAAAAAATAGAAAAATAAATCAAATGGACCCTGAGTGTTTGGTGTGTTTTTTAGAAAAGCATAAAAGATTGATAAAAGTTAGTAAAAATTGAAGAAAGTTGAAAAAAGTTGGTGAAAATTAGAGAAAGTTGGTAAAAGTTGAAGATTTTTGGTGAAAAAAAATAAATATTTTTAGAGAAAGTTGGAATTTTTTGGGGGGGGGGTTTCAAAATTGACACAAACGCACAAATAATAATTGAGGTGAATGTATTTTACAGCATGAATACTTTATCGAAATGGTTTTGTTTTATTACTGGGTTGATCGAGGTCACCTTTGTATTCTAGCTATTTGATTTGAGGTTAGAATCATTTGCACGTACGTTGGTAGAGAGAGAGGCCTTTGATTAAGTCACGGGTTTAATTAATTTGGCCCATCTTTTTGTCCTGATTAACAGATCAAGAAAATTAACTGATTTTGTTCTCTACGTCAAGAATTGTAACAACCCCCTATTAATGGAATATAAAGTTAATGTTTCAAGTAATGGCTTGTTTGTTTCCCTCCATATCTTATTCCAAATAAAGACTAACTACTTGCTCTTTTCAAATTTAGCCATAAGCTAAAGCCAAACATCCACTAACAAAAGAAAAAAGTAAATTCCAAACAGGCCCCTAACTTTAACAATTTAAATTTAAGCAAGGAGTTATGATCATCAAAGTGGTGGTTCAAATTTGCTTATCATTTTCTCATTGTAGCATATCTTTCTTGTTCCCATTTCCCCTTTTGCTGACTAGGCTGCGTTCGGCATTCAAAATAAATTTTTATTTATTTATTATTATTATGATTATTATTATTATTTTGTTCCATATGACTTATTTAACTAAAAATCAATTTTTCCTTTTTGGTTTAGTAACTTATTATTCAATTTTTTAAGAAAAATATTTTTTTAGAAAGAATTAAAAACTTCATGCGCAAATAAAATGAGTCAATTTATTTACGAAAATGTTATTTAAACGATACCAACTTATTTTAAATAAATTGGGAGATGCCAAATAGTGATAAAGGCTTCCTATTCAATAGAAGGTTGAGCGTGGCCTTATAGCTCAGTGGTTAAGAGTTTCTCTTGTCCGCTCATGATTTGAGTTCAAATCTTTCCTCTCCTCCTTATTAAAAAAAAAAATAGAAGGTTTTGTAAACGCTGTTTGATGCGTAAAGTTTTACCAACTTTGTCCGCTCATGATTCCAGTTCGAATCTTTTTCCTCCTCCTTATTAAAAAAAAAAATAGAAGGTTTTGTAAACGCTGTTTGATGCGTAAAGTTTTACCAACTTTGTACATTAAATTGACACGTATCACTATTTTTTAGGTATTGAGTGTTTGGTAAAATTTTCTAAAAATTGGAAAAAAATTAGAGAAAAATTGGTAAAAATTAGTTTTATATTTTGCAGAGAAAGTTTGAGAAAATTAATAATCTATTTTTTTTTTTTGGGTAAAACTTGTATACCAAACACTCCGAAATTTTACTTCTTACTCTAGCTGTCAAAATAAGAAATCATTTTAACAAATTGTTAAAAATATACCAACACAATGTAGCACAGATATACTAACTCAATTAATACAATTTGATCTAATTTTAAAATAAATAAATTATTTAGGATGTTTATTAATTTTAAAATATTTAAATATAAATATAAATATAAATAAATACAATTATATCAACACAAATATCCACTCCCATGAACTGGACAAAGACAGTTTAATTGATGGAAGGCCCTTGGAAATGTAGAGGCTAGTTTTGATTGGATTTGGGCTTGGTCCTGAAGTGAACTTAAGTTGGGCTTGGAGTTAGCAATTTTCACAAAATAAAATAAAACAAAAAAATGATTATTTTCGTGCTCACAGCTTGCAAAAACGATTGTCTTCTCTCTCTCTCTCTTTTTTTTTTTTTTTTTTTTTAACTAAGTTCTATTTTTTATTATTAATTGTTAGCTTTTATTTTAAGAAGAAATCTAAAAGATTGAACTTGTTCACGGATAATTTATTTAAATAAATTTATAAAAATTAAGGTAGCATTTAACTTACATTTCTTTTTTTTTTATTTTTATTTTCTGTTTTATGTATTTTATGTTTTGAAAATTTCAAAATTCAAAAAATAAAAAATGTATTTAATTTGATATTTTTCATATTTCGTGTTTTAAGCATTTTTAATGTGTTTTGAGACTTTTCGTTTCGAGTTAAAAATTTTTAAAACGATTTTTTAATTTGATATTTTATGTGTAAATTTATTTTTTATTTTTTAAAATAAAATTTTTAAATTGACCGAATACGTTTTGAACTATTTTTTTTTATTTTAAAAAACGGAATATAAAAATAGGACTAAACAAATGTGGCCAATGGTACCCGAAATTTCGAGTTCTGGGTAGAAAAAGTTCATTTTTTATTCAGAAATTTCCGTTTATTTTATTTTTGCCTAAACTGGTTCAGTTCTAACTAAAAGTTACTCGTAATCTCCCTCTCTCTTTCTCTCTCTCGATGATTTTTTTTTGCCCCAGCCCCATGTCAATTCTTGCAAGAAAATAATCACAAGCAGTTTGGCTGTGCAAATTACTTGTTTGAAGGTAAATGTTGATTACCCAGAACTTTTTTTTTTTTTTTCATTGCTTGATATACATTAATTACACAGTTTAAATCACTGTATTTCTAGTAGTTGACTTTAAGCATTCTGCTTTGGCATCATATATGATATTCTTCTGGATGGCCCACACGACATGTTTGTGGAAATGTCTGATTGGGTTGAAGCATCCTGGCTGAGTGCACCACTTTCTTGAAACTGTGATCACACTCGTTGCATTCTCCCAGAAAACAGAATTTACAGCATGTTGTCTTGCACACATTCAGAACTATATTTTCCAGGTCAGTAATTATTATCACTCATTATGTGTTTATATCTATCTGCTTCCTAGTGTCAACTTTTTGCCCCCCCCCCCGGGGCAAATTCCTAGTAATTTAACCATAATTTGTCATTTTCGTACAAGGAGATATTGTTTATTATTTGTTTTACCGAAGACTGATTATTGAAGGGGTTTTGTCATTCAGAGTGAGAGCTGTCATTAGATACTTTCTTTTTTCACTGAAACATTGGTGGAAAGAATGAAAGCTACTGTGAAAGATTGATCCTTTTTCCCCCCCTTAAGTGTACTTCCTATAGCTAATAATGCTTTCTCGGCTGGTCTTGTCTTTTTTGGTTGAAAGAACTATTCCTTCAATTAAAGGTTCTTACTTTTTATTTATGGAGTCTCCACCATGCCAAAAGCAATATTTATCTCCATGAATCTTATTCTTTTAAGAGGACCCCACCCACCACTTGTAAAGGTGAAACACACACACATGCACGTGCCAATGCACGAATGGATGGAGGCACACAAGCACCAAGTTGTTGTTGTATTGTGCTTGTCTCTGAATATGATTCTAGAAATGATTTAGAATACCAACGAGTTGATCAATTAGTGGTTGAACTCAGTTGCCTACAATATGACCTAGTTATTTTAGCGGATTCAAAACTGTTTTAGGAATATTAGAAGTTGTGTGCTTGTAATGCTGGTGGAAGAATCCTGTCTCTCTTTTAAAACCCATCAAATAAACAAAGAGTATTTGAATAGAAAGTGGATTGGAGGGGCATTACACAGTGTCTATGGTGAAACAAAGATTAGGGCTTGTTGATCTTTGTTACAATTCCATTCCAACAAGCCAATTAAACTTGCTTGATAAAAGAAGGAACAGATAAAAAGGAAAAGAAAAGGCTTATGCCTTCTCCATTGTCCCTTAGCATTGAGTGGAGACAAAGATGTTCCTCAATCAACCAGAGCCCATCCATCTTTTCCAGTGGATAGCTAAGCCAACCAGGGCCCTAGCTAAGCTAAGGTTATGACTTCTCCATTGTCCCTAGATGAAATGGAGACAAAGATGCTCATCAATCACACAGAGCCTATTCATCTTTTCCTGTGGAAGCTAAGCTGAACAGGACCCTTCAATAATAAATCATACCCAAATTTTATATTCAGAATCAGGAACCCACTTAAATGTAAAAGGAAGTCTCAGGCGTATCACAGCCTTCCACCATCACCAACATCATTGCCTTTCCTTCTAGTCTCCTTTTCTTTGGATTATCATGAAATTAAGAGCATGATAAAAGAGAAGAAAACAAATTGTGGAAAAACTGGAAAATTGTTTTGTTTGTGGGTCTGTGAAAATTACAGAGTCTATGCGTTGTCTTAAAGCAGTTTTATTGATTAGTTTACTTATGTACTTTACAATAGGCCAAGGGGAAGAAAAAGCAAGAGAGAGAGAGGGGGAAAAAAATTCTGAGGCGGAACCTACTACTATTATGAAAAAAAAAAAAAAGTATATTGTTTAGTATGTCAATAGTTACAGAGAACAAGTACTACTTGATAGTTGCTATAGTAGTTGACCTTAAGCCCCACCAGCTTTCTCCACATTGTCCACAATCAAAAATCATATGGGTTCTTTGGCTTTGTGAGACTTGCCATTTCTATGGTCTTTGTTGATAACTTGCAAGTCTTGAATCCGCATGGGTCTGCCTCAATCAGCAAGTGAACTACCTCCTTCATAGTAGGGCGATTTCCTGGTGTCCTATATGTACTGCGGATAGCAATCTTGAGCACCTTAATCATCTCATCCCTGAACAACCCTGATACTTGTCTGTCTAAAACCTCCATAGCTCCTTCTTTTGTCTCCACTTTGGTTGAAACCCAACAGATAATATTCTTGTTTTCTCCATACTCCGGCTCCACTGGCTTTCTTCCAGTTATTAGTTCCATCAATACCACTCCAAAACTGTAGACATCACACTTGGTTGTTGCTTTGGAAGAATATGCATATTCTGTTACAAGCATCAATGAAAATGATGAATAATTAAGCTGATGAACAGATACCAAAATTACATGATAAAATTTAACATTTTATGCTAATAAAAAAATGAATAATTATTCGATAATTGTACAGCCAACCTGCTATTGGACATAAGATTTATGCAGAACTCTAGAGCAGTATGTGCAATTGCTAGAAGAGAAATTGCTGACAATACTAGATACAATTAATTATGCAAACTTGTGGAAATTACTCCCATGAGTTGGCTGGAAGCTTAGACACATCAGTGAACAATTTATCAGATATAACACATGATAAATGTGGGTGTGGCTCAGTCAAAACTTAATCTTGTAGGTAAGTGAACAAAATATTTGTATCCTTTTGTCATGCATATATCTGCATAAATATGTAATCAATTTAGAACTGCATTGAATCATAAAATTACCTGGAGCCAAGTATCCATAAGTTCCTGCAACGACAGTACTAGTGGAATCTTTCCCTCTTGCTTGCAAAACTTTAGCTATGCCAAAGTCTGCGACCTTGGGCTGGTAATTGACATCTAACAGAATATTGGTTGATTTGATGTCCCTGTGAATGATAGATGGATTCAGATCATGGTGGAGGTAGGCCAAACCCCGAGCGACCCCTAGTGCAATTTGATAACGGGTTGGCCAATCCAAAAGAATTTTGCCCTTGTGAAGTGCATCCCAAAGGTTTCCATTGGGCATGTATTCATAAACCAACAAGCTGCAATCCAAACTTGAGAAGTAGCTGTACAAGTTCACAATATTCTTGTGCCTTACACCTCCCAGAGTATCAACCTCTGTTTTCAACTCCTTGTCTAAAATCAACTGTTCCTCTGAAGCAGAATCTTTTGTTTTGTGACTCCACAGCTTCTTCACGGCAACGATTTCCCCATTGCTCAACTCAATTCTGTACACTGTCCCAGATCCCCCATGTCCCACTATGTTCTTATCAACCATGGCTTCAACAATTTCACGATGATCAAAACTTATGCTGTGGAAGCTTATCACATCATATGAGGAAAATGAGGATGACAAGGTCTCTTCATTTTCCATCCTGAGACTTTCCTTATTAAACCAATGCTTTAGAAACAAAACAATTCCAACAATAACCATCGCGACTGAAAAACAAATCACCCAGATATGGTTTATTTTCTTTTGATTATGAGATTGTGAACAGCTGGGGAAACTTTTATCTGAAGAATCCACTGGGACACAGAGACCTGGGTTACCTGAAAAGCTTTCTACTAAACCCCCCTTTATCAATGAGATAGGAATAGGACCAGAAAGTAGATTGTTGGAAAAGTTCATCGAGTTTGGTAGCAAGTCACAGAGACTCTCTGGGATATTTCCCGTCAAAATATTGTTGGAGAGATCGAGGACATTGAGAGATTTTAGTGAAGAAAGTGAATCAGGGATGGAAGAATTGAATCTGTTACCTTGCAATGTCAACAAAGTGAGCTTCCTTAGGTTGCCAAGTTCAGAAGGTATTGGACCGGACAGGAGGTTGTTGCTGAGGTCCATCTTCACCAGATTGGCAGCTTTAGAGATTTCTGGAGGCAGAACACCTGAAATCCCATTGCTCTGTATGAACAGTTCTGACAAGTTCTTGGCAAGTCCAATTGTCTTGGAAATTGAACCGTTCAAATGGTTGTAAGCCAAATCAATGATTGAAGCATGGGGAAGAGCAAGAAGGCCTTCAGGTATTGGGCCCTCCAGATGGTTATAGCTAACTCGAAACCGTAGAAGAGACTTGCATCTTGAATAACTTTCTGGTACTTTCCCGGAAAACATATTTTCCATAACAAGATAGTATCGCAGTTTACCTCCATTGCAGGCCTCCGGTGGAAGTTCTCCAGACAGTTGATTTTCTGACAGCTCCAAGAGAATCATGGGCGATGATCCCCCTAGACCTCGTGGAACTTCTCCTGTCAACATATTCTCGTAAAGTGACAAGATGGTCAAGGTTGTTGAGTTTGCAAAGAAAGGAGGGATTTCTCCAGTGAGGCTGTTGTTGTAAAGCTGCAATGCTCTAAGCTTTGGAAGCCGGAAAATACACGGTGGGATTTTTCCAGTTAACTTGTTCCCAGACATGTCAAAGTCTGTGAGTGCTGTGAGATTTCCAAGCTGCTCAGGTATTACACCATCAAGATGATTGTAATAAAGCTCAAGTAGTCGCAAGTTCTTCAGTAAGCCAAGCTTAGCTGGAATCTGACCCACTAGAAAATTGTAACTCATTTCGAGATCAACAAGCGACGTCATGTTTCCTATTGATTCTGGGATAGAGCCCTGTACCCTGCATGATGGCAAGCTCATAACTTTGAGCTTTTTCAGCTTGCAAAAATCATCTGACAGTCGCCATAAGTTGAATCCTTTATTATCATTGAAGTACAGCTCCTCGAGATTGGTGAGGTTGGTGATAGAAATAGGGAAATCACCGACAAAGCTGTTCGATGAAAGGTCAAGTAACCTGAGAGACGTCATGGATGAAAAGTCTGGCAGTGTTCCTGTCAGGTTTGTAGAGCGCATGTTTAGTTCTTCCAAGAGGGAGCAGTTGGTGATGCTGGAAGGGAAATTGCCATGGATGCTGTTGTAGCTGAGGCCAAGAAAACGCAGCTTAGGAAGGTAAGAGCACACATCATCAGGGAAGCGGCCAAATAGTGACCACCTGGAAACATCAACCTTCACAACGTACCCTTGTTCATCGCAGCCTATTCCGGTATAGTTGCAAAAGGGTTTTCCCCCGGTGGCATCCCAATCCAACAGGGCGTTCCCTTTAAGGGACTCCTTCATGAGAGTGAAGAACTGAGACTGGTTATAAGTTGCTGCTGCCACTTGGGAACAGTCGAGCAGAGAAAGTAACAACAAAACAAGAAAGAAACCGTAATGAAAAGCCATGGGAGGCACAGAAATGTCGAAAGATAAAAGAGCTAAATAGTCTATAAATAATTACAGAGACTAGAGAGAGAAAGGGGGAGAGAGAAGCCGGTTTTTTGTTTTGTTGCAGAGAAGTAGTTGTAGAAGGGAAGAAGATTATAAATGGAATGATTGAGGGGATCATTAGGTGTAGCAATAAGCCGAGCTGATGAAAAAGGAGGTTTTGTGCAGCATTGTACTTTGAGAAAGAGAATCTTTGCATAAAGAAGCTTTATGTTTATACCCCACCAGCACTAGCAGAGAATAACATCAGTTTTGGGTCCTTTTTATGGATAGGATGTGTGTATAAACTGCATCAGATCCTCATCACTGTATTTTCTCATCAATCAGGACCTCCTCTCTTGTTGTGATCATGGATTTTCTTTTCTCAGATTGTAAGTTCCCGGAATAGTAACCCTTTTCAATTCACTTGTGGCTCCTAATCAAATTTACTTGATTTTGGTATAGCCTCAAAAATAGCCAAAAAACAAGTTATATATTACAGATTTTGATATGTATGTATATCCTTGCATGCATGGGATTGCAAAGGGCCAATGATGGACTATTGCGTAGTTTTGCTAATAATTATTTCCATCCATTCAACCATGTGTTTCATGGTTTTCATGTCAGTTCCTGTCCTGGTTCAGGCCTCAGCATTAAACAAGCATGCCACAGGACCAAACACCATTTTTCTATGCATCACAGTCACTTAAAATTATCCAAAACCATATATTTATATTTTATATACATGGCTGGCTTGTTGGTGGTATACACGCAGACATAAAAATATATATATATATATGTATATTATAATCATAATAATACATTATTATGCCTTGATCTCATGACATTATTAAGGGCAGAGTTACAATTTTTTTTTTTTTTTTTGGTCCTGACTTGAGTATTAAATTGGGTTAGAAATTTTTTTTTTCTTTTTTTGACACTGGACTATAAACTAAAGATTAAACTAGATTATAGACAATCGGTTTAGGATGTTATATGACATTAGCACTAAAAAAAAATTTAGGCCAAAATCTTACCCGGGCCATAGGCTATGGCCCACCATAGCGTATGCATGACTATACCCCTGCATACCATCAAATAAATATTTTGGATGACTTAATTATAAAGTGTCCGAAACGTAAGAATAGCAATATTAAACATGACATAATAACAAGATCAAATACAACATGAATACAAAATTATTGAGAAAAAATATAAACTTGATCCGAACATGTTAATGTAAAAATGACACTGTTTGATTCAAATATATATACATATATATATATATAGTGTAAGGAACTAAGGGCCTGTTTGGCCTACCAAACTTTACCAAAAGTTACTAAACTTTAACTACTTTTTGTACTTTCTTTCAATAAAATTTTAACACCTATCACGTTTATGTCACATCTTTCTATTTTTATTGTACTTTTTGGCCAAAATTTGGCCATCCAAACAGGCCCTAAGTCGACCAGTGATGGTGTTAAATTACTACGCGTGTCTACTCAATAGGCCCACTTTGGCACCATTTGGCTGGTGGCCTCAGCCTTCTACAGGGAAGGGGGTACTGTACGGAACTGTGGTCTTTCTTTTTCACAATAAGAAAGTTTGTTTAATGGAATATGAGAAGTTGAGAGAAGTTTGATAGGAAGTAATATTTTATTTTGAATTTTATCCTACGCGAATATATATATATTACCAGAATAATATTTTCCATAACAATAAAGATGGTATTATATGGGAGACATTATTTAAAATATATATATATATATATATATATGGTTAAATATCAATAAAAATTAAAAATAAAATACTATCTCTTATTCTAACTTTATATATCTTATGTTAATAAAGCTGGATGGAGATGGATAAAGCTGGACATATCTTTTTAAGTCTTTGCTGAAAGTTCACAATGCAAATGGGAGGGACCATTTGAAGTAGAGACCAGATACCAAACATTACAGAGATTTTATTAATTGATTTGTCCCAATTGAACCCTCATTCAATGGTGTGTCAATTTGCACATATTCCCTTGGTTTTCATCTCCACAGGCTTTCAACGGACTTCAATGTTTGTTGGAACAGAAAATGCTATTTTTTTTTTCTCTTCAAAAAACGATAAATGAGAATGATGTGAGGTTAAACTTTATTTAGAGGTCGCTTGGCAACTCAAACTTCTACTCATTTTGTAAAGAATTTTGGGACTTGTCACTTTAGTTACTTGTTAAATGTTTTTATAAACATTTTGTACAAATTGAAAAAATAATTCATAAAAATGGTGTTTTTTTGGAGGGGGGAAGTTATTGAACCAAACTGAGCCTTATTTATTTATTTCTTGTAAATGATATCATTATGGGACATCATTCTAATTATTTACAAACATTTTCAACTATGATATCAAATTTTCACGAACAAGTTTGATATCCAATTAATGCTTTAATGATGTGTTCGGAAATCGGAACATAGTTTTGCTTGCTAAGGGAAAATAAATTGAAAATTATACATATAAATTACATTAAATATAAATATATATATATATCCAAAGAAAAAATAAGGATTTTTTTGTTAGTAATTCGAGACTCTCACCAATTTATTACAACTCTCAACGAACGAATGACATAACCGATGTGTAAACTGAGAAGATGTATACTACCACTCACACACATCTGATTTAAGTTAAAAATCGAATCTGTGCTGTCTGTGGAAGTATATCCACGAACCATTCAGGCTAGCCCAGGACAGGATCTTCTTTGTTGTTAGGTTTTTGACCGTTAACCTAATAGGGATAAGTATTATACTACTTGCATAAATTCATTGCATAAATTACCATGGCGCCACAGAGTGGGGGTTGACTGTTGAGCCCACGAATTGGAATCTTTTCTTTTGAGTCGATAGCGTTCCTCAACGATGCAGTGCAAAGCAGAGATGCCCACTCTTGAATATATATATGTATAAAACACATATTGGGTTCGTCTTATAGTTTTTACCCACATCTATCAACGGAGGGATTGCTCCTAACAAGCGCCTGAATAATGTGAGCACAATAGCAAAGTGGAAAGATGGAAAAAAAATCTGTCCCCTCTGGCACAGCAAGCAATTGCTTAATTAATGGAGATTGTGGCTGGGCTATTGGGATAGAATAAGAATCAAAAAGGGTTATCATTAATTAAGGCCTAAAAATGCTCACGAATCTCAAATCTCAATCGCCACATCCGGGGCGCATTGTAGCAAAATTATTCTCTTAACTTTTTTTTTTTTTAGGTAAGGTTGAGAATAGCTTAATGGGAACTTGCTTTTGAGGGTCAATTTCATAATCACAATTTAATTTTTTTTTTTATTTTTTTGGGAGATGATATTAAATTGCAAGTTGGGACAATGGAGTTGTGATCGGACTGCATGTGTACTTTCTTTTATTTATTTATTTAATTATTTTTTGGGGGTTCTGAAGCCTTAATTAATCATAGAGCATTCAACTATAGTTGATGGATGAGAAAAAGTGAGAGAGAGAGAGAGAGAGGGAGAGAGAGAGAGAGAAGACAAAAAAAAGAAAAGAAATTAGTGCACCTATAATGTTAATGTTGGAAATGAATTACTATAATAATTGTCACCTCAGTGGCGTCACTGCGAGAGAAAGATATTTGGAAAATTTTATTTTATTATTTTTTTACAAAATTCTGAATTAAAATGATCCAAGAGTAGTCAGCTAAAGATGGTTGGGTCGACTGTGGCCCGACCTGATCTTGACTAATCTACGTCCACTCCGACCCGAAAAATTAACAGTCTATTTACAAGTTAAAAAAACAAAAAAAAAAAAAAAAGAAAAGAAAAAAAAGGGTAATTTTTAACAATTTTTGTCCTCTTTAAGGGTTTGGCAATACTGGAAAAGTTGCTTAAAATTTTTGAAAAGTTTCTAAAATTTTCTCTAACTTTTTAATCAAACAACACAACCAAAAAGTTGTTAAAAGTTTGTAAAAGTTGTTTATTAAAATTTTTACCAAACGCATAAAAGGTTACATCTAATAACTTTTGCTAAAAAAATTACTAAAAATTTCGCGTTCAAATAAGCTTTAAATGTAATAAAAATTTAAATATAATTAGATATAGTTACATAAAGTGAAAGATTAACTATAAATATATTTAAATATAATTACACTGAGGCGCATTTTTAAATGTAAATGTAATTGGAATTACTATACTTATATATATATATATATATATATATATTTTAAAAGCAATAGGACAATTACGCTATTTTCATTTAAATTTTGTATATATTTTATTATTAAAAATATTTAAATAAATGATAAATTATACTTATTTCCCTTTAACATTTTGAATAATTACACATATCATTTACAGCATTTAAAAGTTATACTTACTTTTCTTACTTTAAAATTTTGTAAACATTAACCTATTTTTTATAAAATCAATCATTAAAATTTAATATGAAATGCCATACTAATAAAAAATTTTAGATATTTTTTTTATTTTATCCCCTCCTTCGTCTCACATCTCATTAATTTTTTTTTACAAAAATCTTAAAAAACTTTTTGTTTTTACTAATTTTTTGTTTATTTTTGAGAATTTTTGTAAAGAAAATTTGATGAAAATGAGCAATAAAATAGGAAAAATACTAAAATTTTAAATTTTTTTAATACTTTTTATTAAGTTTTAATAGTTAATTTTATCGGAATGTGATCAATATTAACAATATTTAAAATAAGAGAGATAACAGTAACTTTTAAATGTTGTGGATACTAAATATAATTACTCAAATATTAAAGAGAAATAAATATAATTACTCTTAAAAAAATATATCTAAAAATACATAAAATTAATGGATCAAAATCAGGGTTAGATTTGTCAGATCCTGACCCACGATACGTCGATTCATTTGACATGCCTAACCAAGAGTTAGGAAGGAAAGAAACAAAAAAAAAGGCCAAAGAATATAGCTCGATTGGATGTGGATGAGAATCTGCCAGGGTGTATGCTGGAGAAGAATTATTCAGGTTAAATTGTATATTTTCCTCACACACACACACACACACACACACACACAGAGATATGTATATAAATATATATTGTAGTTCCAATCAAAGTCTTGTTGCTTTTATGATTACACTTTCTTGGAATATTTGATTATTTGACTTAAAAGCAAGACCCTCTTGACTCTTGAGTGTTTCCTGATGGTTATTGTTTGATAATCTGTTCACTTGTGGGGAACAATTCATAAGTTTGTGACAATGGAAGTCCATGCAGCCTGAACTGTTGTGGGCTCGACCCAACTAAAACCCAATCACTTCTCCTTTTTTCAATCTAACCCAGTTTATACAACCCGAAAGGGCCCATTGAGTCCTTGCGCCACGGACCTAAAGAAAAACAGACTAAGCCCATGTTGGCCAACCCGTCCACTTCAGAACCCAACAATGGTTTTCAACTCTGAGCTGCACCCAAATTGTTTGCTCCAACATGCATATATATATATATATATATATCAGAATTTTAATTAAAAAAAAGCAGTAGAATAATGTGGAAATTCAATTTTTGTAATAAAAAATTATTATATTATTATGATTTCAGTTTTTTAAATAATTTTTTATTACAAAAATTGAATTTCCACATTATTATGGTATTTATTATCTTTCTTTTTAAAACAACAATTTGTTGTAATATAGATATACTGTCAATAACATGTGCCTATAATATTTTGAACAAAATTAGTGTTAAATTTCTTATATAGTTAAAACTTTGAACAAAAGTTCAAATAAAAAAAATTATGATAATTCATAGGTTTTAAATTTATTTCCAAAACTTTAGGCTCTAACTGGTACTTCATGTGTTTTGATCTCTCTCTCTCTCCAATTAATTTTTAATATGTACTATAAAAGAAACCACAAATTATGATACTTTAATTTGGAAGGTTTAACTTTCTTAAAACTATAATTGGGCAAAATTTTAATTGGCAGTTTTAATTTATATATAATTAATATCTACTATTGAAAAATAGTGAAATTTAAAATACCTAAACTATTTTGTGAGATAGATAGTAGTAGGGTCCACTAAAATAAAAATTGAGTGATAAGTAAAAAATATAAAAATAATTTCAGTCATTGAATGAAAGAAAAAAAATTCTTAACCGTTCAATTTTAGTTTGTGAGAATCATATTTTCAAAAACTATCTTATTTTATTATATAGATTAGTGACAACTCGTGCCTATAACACTATGTATTAAGTTTCCTATATAATTGAAACTTTGGACAAAAAGTTTAAATCTAAAAAATAATGATAATTCATAGGTTTTAGTTTATTTTTTCCTCCAAAATTTTAGGTTTTAGCAACTACTATATGTGTTTTGGCCTCTATCTCTCTAATTAGTTTTTAATAAGCATTATAAAAGAAATCACAAATTATGTTAATTTAATTTGGAATGTTCAACTTTCTAGAAATTATAATTATGTGAAATTTTAGTTGGCAGTTTTGATTTGAATACGATCTCCACCTTTGAAATATAGTGAAATTTAAAATGCCTAAACCATTTTGTAAGATAGATGATAGTGGAGTCCACTAAAATAAGAATTGAGCAGGAAGTTAAGAATATGAAAATGATCTCAATCATTAAATGAAAGTAAAAATAATTCTTAACTATTAGATCTTAATTGTAATAGTTAATATGATGGTAATATACATGTGTCTTTTAGAAAAATCTAGCTTTATTAATTAATAATTATTAAATACTACATATTAATATTTGAATGTTAAATATTATAATTATTTAAATTGAATTATATTTATCATTTAGAATTATAATTTAATGATAATACGTTTAAAATATCTTTGAAAAATCAATATTGAAAAAACTCTAAAATTAATAAGTGGTATTTTGAGAAATATTTATAATTTGTGTAAAAAAAAAAATCAATAATTGTAGAATTTTATCAATAATTTTCTAGTTTTATTATTTTTCCGATGCAAATTTATAAATAACTGAAAATAAAAATGATATATAAAATACTTTTATTTTATATTTTCAATTTTTTATACAACAAAAAAATGAAATATAAGCATTTTGTAGTTGGATTATATAAGGCCCATTTAGTAACGTGCCGTTTTTTGTTTATATTTAACAAATTAACAAACTAATAATTAATAATTTAACAAAATAATAATAATAATTACAAAAAAAAAAAATTAACATGCATTCACACTTCTGAACAATAAACAAATTAACAAACTTATAATTTAAAAAACTTATAAATTAACAACTTAATAAGTTAACAATTTACCAAGTTTGTATTCAAATTAAAAAAATTAAAAACTAAAAATTAACATTCTAACAAACTAATAAACTAATTACAAATATCACTAACAAAGCAAACTAACATAAAAAATTAAAATTAAAAAAATCAGAAAATACAACCTAACAATTTAACAAAAACAAATATACTAATTCTAGAAAATGTAAATCTAATTCCAATAAATCATAAAATGTAAATCCAAAAAAAAAATATTTCAATTGCATACATACTCTCAACAAACAAAAATACACAAATGCACCCAAATTAATCAAAACCTGAAAATGCTGGAGAAGCCCTGCAAACAGAGAAACAGGGAGAGAGAACTCTGTTAGTGGAAAGAAAATGCAGACAAGGAAAGAGACAGCTAGAGAAAGAGAGAGGGAGGAGTACATAACCTCGCTGGGTAGAATGGACGGCGGCGGCGGCAGACGGAGGGGCGGCGACGGACAAAACGGCGATGACAACTAGGTAAATGAGTGAAGAGAGAGAGAGAGTGTGTGAGGAAACAAGAGTTGAGCGAGGAGGGGGGGTTTTGAGGAGAATTAAAAGGGACTTTTAACGACCACTTCAAGATGGTCAAGTGTTCTATTGAAGTAGTCATCTATTCTTACTTTCTCGACTGCTTCTCGACCACCTTGAAATGGTTGAGCGCTGTCTAAGTCTTCTATAATCTGATTTCCATCCAGTAGTGTATTGCATATATATATATATATATATATATATAAAAGTATGGTCCTGGAAATCTTAATTGTGTTGAATAATATGATAGTGTTAATTGTGATGAATAACATGATAGTAGTATGCACGTGTCTTTTAGACAAATTTAACTTTATTAATTAATAATTATTAGATATTACCAATTAATATTTGAATTCTAAATATTATAATTATTTAAAGTGAATTATTTGTATCACTTAATATTATAGTTTAAAAATAATAATACTTTTAAAATATATTTAAAAAATCAATAGTGGAAAAATTCTAAAATTAATAAATAGTATATATGAAAGGAAATAAATTGATAAATATTTATAATTTGTGTAAGAAAAATAATCAATAATTCTAGAGTTTTATCAATAATTTTCTAGTTTTATTACTTTTCTCATGTAAATTTTTAAGTAACTAAAAATAAAAATACTCTATAAAATTCTTTTAATCCTTTTAAAGATTTCTTCTGTTTTATATTTTTAGTTTTTTAATACAAATGAAAAAATGAAGTATGAGCATTTCACAGCTAGATTATATCCGTTTGGTAACATTGTTAGCGTTGTTGTTTTTCTGTTTATATTTAACTGTTTATATTTTTAATTTTTATTTTTTGTTATCGTATTTTTCCTAAAATGAAGATTGAAACTTGTTTGGAAATCCAAATTTATTTACAGCAATTGAATTTTATTTTAATAAATAATTAATTTAATAATTTTCTAAAAAATTAATTAAATTTAATAAAATATATCCTACCTTAATTAAATTAATCAAAATATATTCAATTATTTAACTATATTATTATTAAAAATAATTTTGATTTAATAAAATATTTGAATATGTCGCAACAAAAAAAAACAAAGTGTTAAAATTGTCAAAATGTTTATAATAAAAAAAATGAGAGTAAAAACACTTTTCTTTTAGTTCAAGTTTTCATTTCTTGAAAACAAAAAATAAAAATAGATTTAATAAATGTTTTTGTTGTTAGTTTTCAAAACAGTAAATATAAATGTTACAAAGTCGGGTCATATGGTGCCTTTTTAGAGTACCAAATTTTGGCGTAAAAAAATAAAAGGTAAATTTTGAATTATTAGATGTTTAGTATGTTTCTTAAAAAACCATTACTATAATAATTGATAAAGATCACACTAAAAAATTCATAAAGATCACAATTTTAGAAAAAGTGTGATAAAAATTTGTGAGTTAAATTTTTTATCTCAGTCTAATTAAAAAAATTATGATAAAAAGTTACTTTTATCTCACTTTTGTTAAAACTGTGATTGTATTTAAAAAGAGATAAAAAATCAGTAGAAACCATCTCAACAAAAAACTGAGATAAAAGATTAGTGAAAAAATCTCTAGAAAAAACTGAGATCAAAAAGTGAGAAAAATCATATCTTAAAAAAAGTGAGACAATTAAAAGAATGAGAGACAATATTGTTATTTTTTTCTTTATATCTCTCTCAAATAATTTTGTTTATCACCTTATATAATTTAAATTAGATTTCATAAACTTTATTGTAACATTTATTTATTAATTTTAATTAATTGAATATGATATAAAAACTACAATCATAGATCAATAAACAAAACATTTTTAAATTAATGTAAAAACTAAATTTACCAAATTAAATTTAAATAACGCTAAAAGTATAATCATTATTTTTTCAGTAAATATATGGAAGTAGTCTTCATAATTTGTATGACTTATAATAAGGTGAATATTAAATATTAAATATTTAATAAATGTTTAGTGTATCTTTAATAATACATATATTAAAAGTGACATTATTTTATATTTTGTTGGAAGTGATAAAAATTTAGAAATAAAAATAATAAAAATTTTCTTTTTTCTTTTGTCTTTTTAGAACTAATTTTTGAATATAATCATTGAAAATAGTTTTTGTGTTAAAAATCAATTTTTAAAATAGTTTTTAGAAATTTTGTTTTGAATAATAATTTTCTACAGCTAAAACTAAACGCGACGTAATTACTTTTAAAAATATAATACAGAATAAAGAAAATATATTATAAATAGTGAGTCATGATTAAATATATGCTATACACAAATACTAAAGGAAAACAAGAAAAAGATTTAAGATTATTTTTAATTAAATATGATAGATATTCATAAATTATTTATTAAGTATTCGCATGGTTCTATATATTAGTTATGATTTCAAATTGTTGGAAAAAGTTAAAATAATTAAATAAAGGTAAATTTTTTATCATTTTTCCCAATTAATTGATCAGGAAAAATGTAACTTTTAACTACTAATTGGTTGACAAAAGTCATAATAAATTATTGTAAAAAAACTTAAACTAATTAAATTAAAATAATATAATTTTATCACTTTTAGTAACCGCAAAAGTGATAAAAATTTCTTTATATATATTAATAAGTAAAATGTATATGTAAATGATAGTTTGAACTAGCGGTCAACTACACTAACTTCGAAAGGAATGGCACGGGTTCGAGTCTCAGCAAAAACAAAAAAATATGAAATATATAAGGTTACTATAATAATAAGGCGCCAAACGGGGTTGCGATAGCATAATAGTAGGTTGTCATGTGGATTTTTATTATTTTTAAAATTAATCCATTTTTTTCATTATTTTTAAAATTAATCCATTTTTTCAGCGTGATTATTTATCTATATTTGATCACAATTTTTCAAAAAATGTGAGATCAAAATTCATAAAAGATCACACAAAATTTCTTTTTATCTCAGTTTTTGCTATAAAAAATCACGCTTTTAGTATGTGATTATTGTAAATTTTCGATCACGGTTGTAAACTGTGATCGAAAAAAAGTAACTTACAATATCACTTGGATCAATCACGCTTTTGTGATTGAGATAAAAACTGAAACATCATGCTTAAAAGTTATGATGTTTATGCATTTTTGTAGTAGTGAATGTACAAAAATAATATGATAACATCTTTTTGTATTAAAATTTTATTTTAAAAAGTAATTATTTAAAAGTGATTTGACTTACCATGCATCTACATGGTTATATTAAAGGTTAAAATTTTTGTGTACATAACATTAACTCAAAGACATGGAAGTTAGAGGCCGTTAAATTAAAATTCAATAATCTAAATAAGCATTCATGACTTTTCTGAATTAGAAAGGCGTGAATGTATTAATGATTAAAGCTTTTCCTTTTCTAACAAAAAATGTAAACATAATATCAAGAGAGATTGTATGACTACCACTTCAAAATACTTAACTTATCAAAATATGTTATAATTACAAGTTTGATATATATATGTGTGTGTGTGTGTGTGTGTGTGTGTGTGTGTGTGTGTAGTTACTATAGTAGAAAGAACATAATTTGGAATTTTACTTGCCAAGGTCCAATAGCATTTTCCATCCAACAATGATATACCTAATTCAATCATCACTTGAAAATCAAATCAGTAATCTTAATGACATTAATTAAATTTGTGCATGCTTTATGATCTTACTCTAAAATACCATGAGAATGAGAGGGAGAGAGAGAGATAGAGAGAGCTGGGAGGGAGGAGTACATACCTCGCAAGGCGAACTAGGTGGTTGGAGGAACGGTGGCGGATGGAGGAGTGACGACGATGGCGACAGCGACTGACGTGGGGGCGACAACAACTGGGTAGACGAGTAAAGAGAGATAGTAAGAGATAAAGTGAGAAAATAAGAGCTGAGCGGAGAGAAGGGTTTGTGGGGGAAATTAAAAGAGACTTTTAACGATCATTTCGAGGCGATTGAGCGTTCTATTAAAACGGTCGTCTATTCTTACTTTCTCAACCATCTTAAAGTGATCAAGCAATTGAGCATTCTATTAAAACGATCATCTATTCTTACTTTCTCAACCATCTTAAAGTGGTCAAGTATTCTCCAAGTCCACTATAATCTAGTGTATTACGTATATAAGTATGATCTTGAGAAACTTAATTGTGATGGATAGTATGATGGTAGTTTGCACACGTCTTTTATAAAAATATAACTTTATTAATTAATAGTTATTAGATATTACTTATTACTATTTGGCTTCTAAATATTATAATTATTTAAATTGCATTATTTTTATTACTTAATATTATAATTTAAAAATAATAATTCTTTTAGAATATCTTTCAGAAATCAATAGTGGAAAAATTCTGGAATTAATAAGTAGTACATATGAAAGGAAATAAGTTGATAAAAATTTATAATTTGTATAAAAAAAAATAACCAATAGTTGTAGACTTTAATCAATAATTTTCTAGTTTTATTCCTTTTCCCATGTAAATTTTTAAGTAACTGAAAATAAAAATACTTTATAAAATTCTTTTAATCTTGTTAGTGTTTGCATAGGTTTCTTTAATTGGCAATTTCTGAGCAAACACTTTGATTGTATTTATTTCTTAAATGTCACAAGTTTGTGGAAATTATTCATAAATACTTGCCAAAGAGTGTTTGTGAATATTTGAAACAGGTTAAGAGAATGTTAGTTGAAGAGGTGGTTGTTACTGTGATCAAGTCTTGGTCCTATTCTCTGTTTTTGTGAAGAAAGGTTCACGAGCTTGAGCAAGGCAGCTTGTGCCCACGAGGTTCTCTTTTCATCTAGAACATGCTATATTTCTGTTCAGTGTGTATCCAGTATACCTCGTAAGCATGAGTAGGGAAACTCTTGCCCAAGAGCTTCCCCTGCATGTCGCGCAGAAAATTTTAATTAAACCTAAATGACCTTTTTACCCCTCTTCTGTGATATAAAAAGCAAATATTTCTTTTTAGACCTAAGCTTTTTTTGACCTGCGCAGCTCACTCTTACTTTCTTAGGTAAAAAGCTAAGAGGATGACCTAGGGCTTGGATCTCATCCAACGTCAAGATGATTCTTACCATCTTTGGTAGCAATCCAACTGTTTGAAGCTCAGATCTGTGGTGTGGTATCAGATTGGGGAGCTGGTTCTTCATGGATCGAAGGTTGGAATCTTCACAGGTTTGAGATGAGTTGTGGTTTGGCTAGCAAGCAAGGTTAGGGGGTTGATGTACAAGTAGATCAATGGGATTTGGTTGGGAAAACTTGTAAAACTCTCCTTGAACACCTTGTAACCTCATTTTTACATACTGAAGATTTTTAGACTGATCCACTTACGGATCCGGGGTTGTTTCTTCTTTGGGTTCAAAAGAGGTTTTACCCTTGTTAACAAATCTTTGTGTTCTTGTGGTAGGTGATTGTTTTGAGTTGAATTTTAGCTATGATTGTCTCTTAGTTTCAGCTCTTTATTATTTGTGTTGGATACTTGTACATTATTTAGGACTTTCAAATCATTTTAAAGATTTCTTTAGTTTTATATTTTTAGTTTTTTTATACAAATGAAAAATGAAATATGAGCATTTTATAGTTAGATTATATCCATTTGGTATCATTGTCTTTTTATTTATATTTAACTGTTTATATTTTTAATTTTTATTTTTTGTTCTCATATTTTTCATAAAATGAAAATTGAAACTTCATTTGGAAATCCAAATTTATTTACAGTAATTGAATTTTATTTTAATAAATATTTAATTTCAACAATTTTCTAAAATTAATTAAATTTAATAAAATATATTCTACATTAATTGAATTAATCAAAATATATTTAATTATCTAACTATATTATTTATTAAAAATAGTTTTAATTTAATAAAATATTTGAATAAAATAATCAACTTTAATATGTCACAACAAAAATGGACAAAGTGTTAAAATTGACAAAATATTTGTAATAGAAAAAATGAAAGTGAAAATACTTTTTTTTTCGGTTACCAAATTTTAGCACAAAAAATAAAAAGTAAATTTTAAATTATTAAATGCTTAGTGTGTTTCTAAAAAAATGTATAAATTTAAGGTGATAATATTATTTTCATTGAGACAACACTAGCTCAGAAACATGAAGTTAGAGATTGTTGAATTAAAATTTAACGATCTAGATATATTCATACATTTTCTAAATTAAAGAAGCCTGAAAGTATTATACTATTAAAAACTCTCATTTCTAACAGAAATATGGACACAATATCTAGAGAGATTGTATGACTATCATTTGAAAATACTTAACCTATCAAAATATTTTATAATTACAAGTTTGATATATATATGTGTATATATATATATATATATATAGTAACAATTGTAGGAAGAACATAATTTGGAATCTTAATTACCAAGGTCCAATAGCATTTTCCATCCAACAATGATATACCCAATTCGATCATCAGTTGAAAAGCAAATCAATTTAGTGACATTAATTAACTTTGTGCATGCATTTAGTAATAGTTTTGTGATCTTACTCTGCAAACACCATAAGCGGCATGATTAGCAGTCCAAGTTGATCCACAGCTATAGCAGAAGTCACACCCGCACCTGCAAGTCACGTGAATACACCCTTCGCTCTTCTCCACATACATTCCGCACTGAGGGCACTTCCTCCATTTCTTCTTCTTCGCGAGCTCCCTCACCAGCTCCTCTCCCACCCCCCACCCTCTCTTCTTCTTCAGCAGCCTCTGAAACTCCCTGCAACTGAACTCCGAATGCCACGGCACCCGACACGCCGCACAGATCCCCCTCCGACACGCCGGACACGCCGTCCTCTTCACGGCGGCCATATCCGGCCCGGAATCATCCACCAGCATGGACGAGCAGTCGGCGAAAGGGCAGTAGAGTTTCTGGGACTCCGGAATGAGCGACTTGCAGAGGACCTCGTCCCACTGGACGAGGATGTCTCTTGGTATGATTCGTCTGCTGGAATCGAAGTCTAGTGGTGATTTGCAGTATGCTTCTGGGCATAAAATCTTTGTTGTGTTGTTTTGGATTTTGGATGCGATGTGTTTGGCCGTGCAGTCTTTGCAGTAGGAGTGAGAGCACTTCTTGTTTGTGAACATTTGACGGGTCTGCTTCTCTTCAAAGCAAATCCCGCAGAAGGACGACATCATGAGAGTTTCTGAGGCAGTTTCGTCTTCCCTAGCATCATTTTCGTTTTCAAGGGCTGGAGAGAAAAAAGAATACGTATATTATATCTATATATATATATAGACAAATCGACTCAGTATTACTATGTTTGCAGAGAAAAGAGACGAAGTCAGTCTGAACTTTTCTGAGCTTCAAAGGAAAAGGATAAATTGAAAAAAAGATAAAATGGACTTTTAAAAAAGGTGCTTTTAATAGTGTTAAAAAAAAAAAAGAAAAAAAAAAAGGGGGACGTTTGGAATCCTTAACCCCAAAGAAAGCTCTTTCCGTGAATTAATGCTTTCTATCCCATTTGAATACGCAGAAAGCAAGAGATGGTCCAATTAAAACTTGCTGGTGCAAAAATGATATGGTGCCCTTCGCTATACCTGCGTTGGATTTGTTTTCCGTCTTACATTTTTTTAAAACAGCTGAAAATACATTTCATCACTCAAGTTTTTAAATTTTATTTTAAAAAATAAAAAATAACCTAATATATAAAATACAGAATGACTAATTTGAGTATGTTTAACTCAAAATAAAAAAAATTCTAAAATACGAAAAACAGAATATAGTAAACTAAATGTATTTTCTATTTTTTCGTATTTTAGAATTTTTAAAACATAAAATACAAAATAGAAGATATAAAGTAAAAATCAAAAAATATAAATATAAATCAAATGCCACCTAAGGGTGTATTTGGTATATTTGTTTTGCTAGGCAAAAACTTTTTTTTTTTTTCAAATTTATCCCATTCTAAATTTTTGTAACACACTCCACTTTATCTTTAAACCTTTAGTTAACATAGGTGAACCCCAAATTCTGAAAATTATTGTAACCCAACTCATTTTATCTTTAAAACTTTACCAGACAAACTCCAAATTTTGAGTCTCTGCTTGCTCTTTTGAGACTATTTTTATGTTGTATTTTTTAAAAATAACCCAAAAACTCGTGTTTTCAAAACATAGAGAATATAAAATAATAAAAAATCGTTGTTATGAACCTTTTTAACTTAAAATATAAAAAATCTCAAAACATAAAAAATTTAAATACGTATAATATTCTTAAAAAATAAATTTTAAAAAATAAAAAAATAAACAATAGAAACAAAAAATAGAAATTTAAACCCAATACCACGTAATAAATTCTATTGATTTTTTACCCTCTAATTAGTGAAATTGTTTATTTTTCATTTTTAATGGGAAAACACAAACCATGATCAATTGTGAAGCTAGCAGACAAACGTCAACAGAAGAAATACTGTTACCATCGGCAAAGCAATGCATCGACCCCGAAATCGCCGACTCCGTATCACCTTCTTCCTCTTCCTCCTCCTCCTCCTTCGAGTAAGCAGACAGAGCAATTAGAGTGATCGTCATTACTACACCAACGTAGACGCAAAGAACCAGCGCGCGCCACGTCGCCGGCGAGCGGAGCACCGGCTGGAAAAAAGCAACGGAGTAATTGTAGAAATTGTGTCTAATCTCAGCATAGGCTTGGAAGAACGTCCATGGCATCCGTGAGTCAATAAGGCTCATCAAACGGGAAACCTCATCCTCCGGGAAGTAATTCACCGAGTTGAGACCTGGTACCAGACCGCGAAACATTTTTCCGATGAAGGGATTACAAGATGGAAGACCAATATGTTCAGTTGGATCAGCAACTAAATATATATAATCGGGTAGAATGTTGCCAGACGTGTAATAGCTATTTAAGCAGCGTCCGCAGTTCTTTTTTTTTTTTTTTTAAAGGAATTAAAAAAAAAAAGTAGGGTAAGTTAGCAATATAATTTATCTTTAAAAACTAATTTTCGAAAGTCAAAAAAGAATTATCAAAATAATTTTAAATTTTAAATCAAAATTTATCTTTTCATAATAGCATCTATGGGATTGGCTAACTCGCGGTTTGGAAGTGAAGACGATGGTGTTGGGTGGGTTCTTAAAAATAAATAAATAAATAAAAATAAAAAAATTCTAATTTTTTTAATCTTCTTCAATCAAAATTTTACACACGTCTTTAATTTTTTTTTTAATTTCTTTTTAAAGATCAAACACCACCAATAAAAAGGGTTAATTAAAGTAGCCAGAGGACATGATTTTATCAGTGCTTATGGACTTGCTTTTCCTTGGCTTTTCCTTTCTTTGTGATTTGATAAGGGAAGATGGTTGCCAGCTTACCACTTTTTATTTTTTAAAGCACAATTATTAATAAGGGTGAACAAAAAAAACAAAAATCAAACATTTGCGGTTGGTCCAGCGGCTTGAGGGAGTATTTCTCACAGAGTTTATCTGGGTTCGATTCTAAGGGCCACCCACTACAAGCGTAAGCTTGTGACTTATTTGATCGGCGGGTTTGTGGGATATTCGTCTGCCTCCGGTTTACCGGTCGGCTATACGGTCCATTGAGGATTGTAATAAATCGGTCGGGTTATGAGTTACTAAAAAAAAAAAAGAGTGAACAAAAATCGGTTAAAATTAAAATGTCTAAAACAAAACTACTCGCATTTGGTTGTAATAGTTGGATCTATTTGATTAATTTGCTTTAAGACAAGAAAATTTTGATTTTTGATTTAGCGTTTAAAAACTGAAATTGAATCGATCGAATTCTAAAACGAAATATTTTGAAAATTGAAATAGATAATTTATCGCTTGTTTATCTTATTCAATTTTCATTTTATCAAAACCGATTGGATTTCATTGCTTGAAAATCAAATTATTTCAGGTCAGCGGAATCTAGAACCAAATTCAACCAACTGATGCCCCCACCTCTAACTACCAAAATCATGTTAAGAGATTATATGATACCATAAAATTAATAATACATTAAAACATGATGATTAAGGTACGTTTGGAGTGTCAAAAAATGAGATAATGTGAGATAAGTTGTCTGTTCGTAATTTGTAACTTTTAAAATTTTTCAATATTTTTCACCGTTTTTTAGAATTTTTTATCACTCGGATTGTAGAGATATTTCTATTTACTCTTATAATTTTTTAAGTTTGAAACATCCTAAAATATACATGGGTCAACCCAAACAAGATTCAATGAAAGCAATTGCTTCAACTGATTGGAAAAATTATACTAAAATTTTATTAATTTATTATTTTTCTTATAATTTATGCTTTTTTTTTCTTATATGTTGCCTTCTATTTTTACTTTTACTATTATTTACTTTAAAAAACTAATTTTATCCCCACTTATTATAAATCTTAATACTAAAATAATAGAAGCGCTTTTTCTTTTATTTTTATTTTTTATTTTGTCCCCTGAGTAGGTCCTCCAGTAGGTTCGAGGAAACTCAAACTAGTGACTGATAGTAATCCTTTAAGTAAGTTCGAACTGGTTTACGCGTACGTCAACTAATCTCTTAAGTAAATTCTTTTCCTTCAATAAATTAATTTGTAATTTCTCCTCAATTGCTTTCCTTTTTGTTCTCATTCCTTAATCTACAAGTATAGGGGCGGTTTGGCAACATAAATTGAAAAAAAAAAAAAAAAAATCAACCTTACGTCAGTTTTTAAAGAAATCCAGTTGACAGTAATCCATAAGTCTAGAGAGACTGGAAATTCACCACTCGATTTTGAAAATTTTATTTGTGCCAATCATTTCATATTGTTAAAAGAAAAGTCTTAATTATATATATATGTGTATGTATATATGTATCTATATTATTTTGACAACCTGCATACCAAGCACATCATTTTACATAATTATAAAATATTTGTTAGAAACCTAGGCCTGATTTTAGTTGGGCCAAGACTCGAATTCCTGGGGTCGAAATGGGCTACGATTGGCGATCCAAGTCGGAATCTCTCCGGGTACCTCTAAGGCACTGCCCCGTTTAGAGTAAGAAAAAACATGATAAATTAAGATAAAATATAGTTTAGTGTTAATTTTGGTGTCTTTTTTTCTGAAAAAGTAACAAATCGTGGGAACAATTTTTCAGAACGATTTTTCAAATCTGTTCCCACGGATTTAAAAAAATTCACAAAAAATAACAACAATGGTACTCGTTTAAAAGTTTTTGACACGAAGAATATGATTGTATAAAAAATTTACACATTCGGTTAACCTACTTTTAAATTTTTTTATTTTTTTAGCGAAATATTGAAATTTTTTGAAATTAGTGATGACAGGAAAATTAGGGATAGAGAGGTTGTTGGAGATTTTTAGAGTTATGGTATGCCAAACCGGCCCAAGCCACATTTAAAATAATTAATGAACCCATATTTAATTCGCCTCACCGATGCGAAGTATGTACAATGTGGGGGATGTTGAGGTTGAACTGTTGGTGTTAATGGTAAGATTTCTGCCTAAAATATGATTTAACGGCTGTAATATTAAAAAATTAATTTAAATCAAATAAAATTAGGACCGTTAAATCATATTTTCAGTTCAAAAATTTGAACTGTGAGTTTGTATCCGGAACATCATGTATTAGCCACGCACCTATTAGTAGTCCTTCTAATTAAAAAGAGACTTTATTTTTTTATCTAAGAAAATTATTACTACATCAAAAAAATATAGTAAAAAATTAAAATTAAAATTAAAATAATGTAACGTATAATAAAATTGTAACTAAAATAAAATTTTAAAACTTTAATAGTGCTACAAGTATTCCCTATCATTTTTTATTATTATTTTGACAATTTTTCAAGCTACTTATCTATTTCAGCCATGGGTACTCGACAAAATCAATCTTTTAGCCCTCTTTGGTAAGATTCGTATTTATATTTACAGATTTTAAAAACTTATAACAAAAAATGTATTTGTTAAATTTGTTTTTATTTTTTTGTTTACAAAAAAAATGAAAACTTAAATAAAAAAAACTTAAAAAAAATTATTTTCACTCTCTCTCTCTCTCTGTTTTTTTTCTTTTTGGGATTGTTGTAAACATTTGGTCAAGTTTAACATTTTGTTAATTTTTAATTGCATAATATTAAAATGAATTATTTTATTTAAATATATTATCAGACTAAAATTATTTTTAATAAATAATATAATTAAATTAATTAATTAATTAATTATGGAATATATTTAATTAAATTTATTTATTTAGTTTAATTTGATTCAATTAATTATATTAGTATGAAATATATTCACTAACTTTTTTATATGAAATATACTTTTATTAAATTAAATTTATTTTTGAAAATTTTGATTAAATTAAATATTTTATTAAAATAAAAATTAATTACAATAAACAAAATTATCTTTTCAAATGTAATTTTAATTTTTATTTCAAAATAACAGAATGATAATAAAAAATTATAAAATAATTAAACATAAATAGAAAATAATAGCGTTAACATCCGAGAAACCATCACAAAAAATGACGAAACCAATGAACCTCGTTTCTTCAATCATATCACTTCAGCATTAGTCGAGATAGGGATTGTTTCATGGCTGCAGCAAAAAAAATCATTGTAAGTGTTGTTGTTAAAAATTAACGGCTTAAATTTAATTGTATTTTAATGATAATTTTTTTTATATTTTACATTAATTGTAATTCAATCAAATTTCTTTTGATTTTTATTTTTATTTTAAAATTAATTTTAACCAACTTAAATTAAGACTTTTAATTTAATACAGTCAATTGAGGTTATTAAGGCACCGTTTAGAAAGAGTAACCATTAGCATATGCTAATGGCCACTTCAACCGTGGTTGAATTTTTTTATCCTCGTATATTTTAATTTTCTTTTAAACTTTCGAGGGTAAAAATATCGATTTACCCTTATAAGTCAGCAATCTAAAAAAAAGTAACTTTTTTTCTTCCCAAACATAAAATTAATTAACTTTTTTAATTAAATACTAATTTAATTTTTTTTAACTACAATTAGAACATACTAATTTTTCCAAACGATACTTACTTTTTCGGCTGCAGCCACTAAGGGCCGTGTGGCTTGTTTGTCTTTGCCCGGCGTGAAGCTTGAATTAAACACATTTATTCGGCGGACGCCCCATCTAGCTAGGCTTTAGCTAATTTATTTACATTGTACTAGAGCTGCCAAACGTCCTAATTCTAGTGATGCTAGGTCAGCTAATCTAGCGAAGCACAGCCAATGAATTTTCTAATTTGATTTTTTTTTTAATAAAAATTTTATCTTTCAAAAAAATTTAATAAAAATTTACCATATTTATTGCATCTCTTATTCTTCTACAAAGAGAATGAGCCGTACTAAAATATTTATAAAGCTATATTCATTTTTACTATTTCTTTATATAAATATAATATTGGTATTTACTTGTATTTTTATTTTATAGTTCCATTTATTCAATCTCATTATAATATTTTCACCCCCAAGTTTATTTTTTATGTGTACCAAATATAATTATTATTCTTGCACTCATTCTCTTTCACCAATTAAAATTATGCTATTCAAAATTTTAAACTACTTATGTAATTCAAAATTTTAAAACGAGTCCATTGATGCACTTTTTAATCTAGGCTCCATTTGAAATAACAAAAAATTTAAAAAAATGGTAAAGAATACTGAAAAATTTTAAAAATTATTCACTTTATATTTTAGTATGCGAATTACAAACTCACAACTTATCTTATTTTATCTCACTTTTTATCATTCTAAACGTACAAAGTTACTATTAACACTTTATTATTTACCATACACAAGTGACAAATACATTTCGAAGCCCTGATCTACTATGGTACATAAAGCAAAGTGATTAAAACAAGAGAACAAACCAAAATTTCTCACTTTGTTAGGAGATATTGCTTCGACTAAACTTCATCAAAAGTCGTTCACTTCCTTCTTCTTACCAGTGTCTTTGCTACTAATAAGGATGTTGACTAGTTTGCAAGGCTCGGCTTCTTCTAGCATTTTCACAACGCTTCTCATCGAAGGCCGCAGAGTTGGGAGCGCGGCGGTGCAGAGAATGGCAATTCTCAGTACTTTGATTGCTTCTTCCTTGTAACTTTCTGGGATCGCAGAGTCCACCATGCTCAGCACACTTTCTTTGCTCTTCAGCTTGCTCGATGCCCAGTTTACTATGTCTTTGTTCTCTCCGTACTCTGGCTCGATTGGCCTTTTTCCGGTTACGAGCTCCATTAGAACCACTCCAAAGCTATACACATCGCTTTTCTCATCCACCTTGTAAGTGTACCCGTATTCTGCAAAATTCAAGCTTTAATTAAAACCACTGTTATCAGAGTTGATTGAATCATCCAATTAAACCAAATTTTAGGGAGTCTAATGGTTCGATTCAAGTATTGCATTTTTTCAATCATGGGAGAATCATTCTTTAGGCGCGAATTCTCTCGGAGAAGCAATCGACAAGTTATGTCATTTTCTATTAGATAAGTCACGAGTGCAACGACTAAGATATAAATAAGTCAAGCTGAGTATTAGAATATTATTTACGAACTTAAAATATTATATTCAAATTTATTATTAGCATCACCGGCTTGTAATTAAATATATTAATGAGCAAAACAATAAACAAACAATAACTTATAACTAATATAAGATATTAAAAAAATGAAGACACTAAAACCTTAGAAATAATTTTATCTAATTTAGTTATTTGATTTTACATTTATATCTGGCAATTTATAAAATGAAATAATTAGGACAAGCTTGTATTCTTAGACAATTGATTAAGGTGTCCCAAGTGTATAAAACTGATGATTTTATAGAACCAAGACAGCATAATCTAGATAGAAATTGAGGACTGGCTAGATGCTTTTTTGAAGCTAGCTAAAACCAGATTTTTTGGATGTTGCCAGGATTGGCTAGATAGGCTAGTGAACATGTTGGAAGGGCCATTAGATGTCGACTGGAAGTTGGCTTTAGCCAAACTCGTTAGAAACTCTAGAATGCATATTTTGAAGAAGAAACCGAAATTTACTAGGTGTAAAACTAGCTAGATAATTTCTAGAAGCAGGCTTGAGCAAGTGGTAAATAGAAAAATAGAAAACAATATTTTTGAAAGTCCCATTTTGTTATAGGATTTGTCTTTATTTTTCACCACACTTGTGAGATTGATTATTACCTTATTACCTGTTATTGTTAATCCATGACCAGCAAAGATAAAATTTCACTAATTATATGTATTTTTACGAGTTATAACAATTATGCTTATAAAAAATAAACAGAGTCTATTCATAAATTTTATCGAGTTAAGCTTACCCCTTACTTGAATCTAATTTATTTATTTATCGAGTTTAAGAAATAGCATCAAATATCTTTATTTACTTTGTCTAAATAAAAATAAATAAATAATAACTCATCAAATGTTTGTTTATTTGAAGTCCCATAAAATTTTATTATTTGTGAGATTTAAGATGTGTTTAGTTAATTGAAAATTACTGAAAATACTGAAAATTTCTAAAATTTATTTATTTTTTTATCTCATTACACAAATTATGAACTCATAATTTTTATCAAAATTTATTACTTTTTCACTTTAACGCCTCTTTAATGGACAATAGTTACTCCTACCTCGAAACAGATTAATTTAGTAATTGAAATAATGCACACTCAATCAACATCTACGCCAATTGAATTTGGGTTCAATCATGAAAAGTATGATTCAAAACAAGGCAAGAACTATCAACATGAAAAGAAAGAAAAATGAGCATAGGTAATTAAAATGCGTACCGGGAGCTATGTAACCAGGGGTTCCACTAATGACATGGGTGGAGTCCTTGCTTGAACTGGCATGAACAATCTTCGCGAGCCCAAAATCAGCAATCCGAGGCTTCAAAAGCTCGTCCAACAAAATATTACTCGACTTGACATCCCGGTGTATCACCGGCGTCTCATAGCCGTGGTGCAAGTACTCCAACCCCTTCGCCGCCCCGACAGCGATCTCATATCTAGTTTCCCAATCCAAACTCATCTTCCCACAGTTGTGAAGCCGGTCCCACAAGCTCCCATTAGGCATGTACTCATACACCAACAAGCTCGAGTCCTCGCTGGTTATACTGCAATAAAGCTTCACCACGTTGACGTGCCTAATCGAGCTCAGCGTTCGAACTTCAGCCGCAAACTCCCGAGACTTCCTACCACTCTGTGCCAGCATCGGAGTCGTGCTTCGGGTCTTTCTCTGGTCGCCGGAATTCGAGTTCAAAATGTGCTTCACGGCCAGCTCTACGCCGTTGGCGAGAACTACTTTGTAAACGTTTCCAGATCCACCTTTTCCGATGATATTCTCTTGCTTTATTGAATCAAGAATCTCGTCTTCTGTGAAGGTGAGGACGTGGAATGACTTCACATCCCAAGAATCTTCCTTCAAAGGTCGTTCTTGATCTTTTTGAGTCGTCTTTGAGTAGAATATACAAGCAATTGTGAGAAGTAATACAGTCGCCCCCATCGCTACGCCGAGGATGATTATCCAGCGGTCCCGGGATCTTCCGGAATGCGGCGAACAACGTCGGAAGTTCTTGATTTTCTGGCTGCAGAGGCCGTTGTTTCCGGCGAAGCTGCCGTCGCTAGCAACTATTGAAAGAGAGTCGGGTATGGGTCCGGTTAATTTATTGTAGGAGAGATCGACTTGGCTTAGCCTCAGGGAAGATAAGGTAGCCGGAATTTCGCCGGAGAGGTCGTTTTCCGAGAGGTTTAGCGAGTTCAGGGATGGTAGTGATCCGATAGAGGGAGGGATTTTACCGGAGATTGAATTGCGTGCCATGTTTATGTCGGTAAGAGCAATAGAAGAGCCTATGCTTTCCGGTATTGGTCCGGAAAACACGTTGTTCTCTAAATGAAGGCTGCTTAGTTGTCTGAGTTCTCCGATTGTCTCTGGAATGTCGCCGGAAAATCGATTGTGACTCAGATCAATCTCCGTCAATCCGGTGGCTTTTGAAATCTCCGGCGGAAACTCGCCGGACAATCGATTGTTATAAACCCTTAATTGGGTCAAAGACTTCGCATTCCCAATATCAGATGTAATTAAACCTTCAAATTGATTCAACGCTATATCAAGCAATCCGACGTTCGGCAGCGCCCAAATTCCCCTCGGAACTACGCCGGAGAGCGAATTGTTACTCACCCGAAACCGTACCAACGACGTACAGTTCGAGTAAGTCTCCGGAATTTCGCCGGTGAACCTGTTCTGAAGCATCAATAGTTTCTTCATTGTCCCCTTCTTGCACATGTACGGCGGTATCTGACCGGTCAGAAAGTTCTCCGACACGTCAATGAAATTGAAATCCGCCCACGACCCAAGATTCTGCGGGAGAGGACCAGTGAGACTGTTGTTATAAAGGGACAAGTTCACCAGCCTCTTGAACTCCCCAAACTCCACCGGCACTTCGCCGGAAAACCGGTTTTCGAATAGTTGCAGACTCACCAGCTGATTCAACGACCTGAGCTCCGAAAGATCACCCTCGAGAGAATTCTGCGAAGCATCGAAGTTCTCCAGAGTCGTGAGATTACCGAACCCAGCTGGAAAATTTCCGGTCAAGTTGTTGTCGTAGAGCTCTAGCTGCCATAGCTTCCCAAGCTTCGAAATCTCCGGCGGAATTTCGCCGGAAAGATAATTATTCGAGAGCTCAAGGTTGATCAGCTCTGTCAGATTCCCAATTCCGGGGGGAATTTTACCTTCAATACTACAATTCGTTAAGTAAAGCCAATTCAATTGATTAAGTTCCACCACCACATCCGGAAACGGTGTCAGATCGAACTGGTTGTCTCCGAGGCTCAATACAACTAAACCTTTCATCTTCGAAAGTGAATTCCACGGAAAAGTCCCAGAAATCCCACTTTCATTCATATACAGATACATTAGTCCGCTCAGAGATGATATATCTGGAACAGAGCCGGTGAAGAAATTGTTGCCGAGGTCCAAGTACTTTAACCGAGAACAATTTCTCAAGTCCTCCGTGATAGGTCCGCGTAAATAGTTCTTTCCCAGGGAGAGCTTTTCGAGGGATTGAAGTTGACAGATTGAATGAAAAGGAACAGAGCCGGTGAGGCGTTGATTGGAGAGCTCGATTTCCTTGACTGAGCCATCTGGGTTGCAGCTTATACCAGTGAAGTTGCAGACAGAATTGTTCGATTCCCAGGTATCAAATACGTTAGTGTTGGGGTTTTCGAGGGAAGTTCTGATTTTGAGTAGTATTTGGAGCTCATCGGATCTGGCGCCGGAGAAGAGGCAGAGGAGAGAGAGCAGAGTGAAGAGGCTAAGGTTTCGCCGGGGAGTTTCAGCCGCCGACATATCAGACAATCGATAAGAGAGAGATATAGAGACAGAGAGAGAGAGATTGATTCGCGGGTGTTTTCGGTGGGACGAGAAATTCTTGGAAGGAAGACTAGATGGTGCCATTTTAAGAAGCGTGTGGCTGCGTAATTGGTTAACGGTATTAGCGAAAACAGGCAAAACATTTTTAGATTTGTTTTCTCACTGAAAAAGTTCCAAGAATTATTGTCCCATCGCCATGTCTAAGGTAGCGTTTAGAATAGTAAAAACATAAGAAAAAATTGTAACTTGAGATAATTTTTAATGTTTGGTATTTTTAACTCAAATTATAATTATATTTTTTAGAGATAAATAGTATAACTTTTTAATTTTGTGGGTAAAAAGTTTTAGAAAAATATCATAGGAACGATTTTTTAAATCTATTCTTACAGACTTATATTAAAATTTTTTTAAAAGTTGTTAAATTTTTTGACTTTTACGCGAAAAAATTGGTGAGAGAAACCATTGAAATGATTTTTTTAATCCATTCTCACGAATTTATGTCAGATTCATTGAAATTTGTTAAAAATTTATTAGGATTTGTGACAAAATTATTGGAGTTTGTAAAAAAAAGTTTTGAGATTTGTAAAAATTTATTGAAATATGTAAATATAAATAAAAATTTATAGAAATTTCACAAAATACAAGATAAGTAAAATGTGTTTAATTTTAAAAATTTTTTGTTGATTTTTAATCAATCAAATGGTGTATATATATAAATAAATAAATAAAATAAAACTGCCATTTGTGGAGAAATCATTCACTATAGCGACACAGTGAATTTTTTATTTTTATTTTTTTAATATCCAAAAGCCTTCTAATCGTCTTTGAATAATGCAATTACAAATAAACATATCATGTTTCCATGGATTCAGGGTGGAGTCGGTGCACTATTGGTTGATGGTCAATACACATTTTAACTGTTGATTTTTGAATAGAATATAAATATTTAGATTTTTAGTAATTTAAACAAATTATACCAATTTTTATATATAAGAATTAGTGAAAAAATTGTACTGATTGTCAACCGGTGCACTTCTATCTCACCTTTTCTATATTTAGGGATTTTTTTACTTTTTTAAATGACACAGTAATGATAATTTTTTATTTGCAAAAAACTATTTTAAAGGATGTTTGATTAGCTAAAAAATATAAAAATATATATAAAAATTTAATGTAAAAGTGATATGTGGTAAAATTTGATTAAAAGAAGGTACGAAAATTAATAAATTTTAGTTAATACCAATGCACTTCTATCTCACCTTTTCTATATTTAGGGATTTTTTTTACTTTTTTAAATAATGACACAGTAAAGATAATTTCTTATCTGTAAACTATTATTTTAGAGGATGTTTGGTTAATTAAAAAATACAGAAAAAATTATAAAAATTTAATATAAAAGTGATATGTGGTAAAATTTGATTAAAAGAAAGTATAAAAATTAATAAAAATTAATAAATTTTAGTTAATTTTAACTAATCAAACACCCCCTTAATCAAATGGAACTGTTCCTGGTGACTTACCCCATGGCCCTCATATCTACTATATTTCCTTCTCTCTCATTTTGTTATTTTTCTCTTTAAATTTCTACTCTCTACCTAATTTCTTAATATTAAAATTTTAAACTTACTAATTACTACCTCGATAATTATCGATTCTTTGTTGAAATTTTGATAAGTTTTTTATAAAATATTATTTTCTATAAATCATGGCCCTACTAACTAATTATTAAGGCAAATATTTTATAGAAATAGTTAATAGTAGAACTCGTTTAATAATATTTTTTATTATTGATAAAATTACCATTCTCATACTTTGATTCTCTCCCAAATTAATTTGTCCCATTCTCATTCATTTTTTTTTTAAATGCCTATCGCTTTCTCTTTTTTTCTTTTTTAAAAAAACACACCTCCAAAATTAATTTCTCTCACCTTCATTTCTTTATCTCTATCTCTTTTAAAAAAACACCTAAATTCTCTCCCACTTATATGTTTCCATCTTCATTCATTCATCTGTGTCTTTCCCTCCATTTGAAAAATTCAATATCTCCCATTATTTTTTTCCTCTCTTTTTAAAAAGGATATTGCTTTTATACCCATCTATTGATATGTGTATGTATTTTTTGCAAGAGAAATCACGGGACCACTATTTGGAAAAATTTTATAATTTTATTTTTATCAATAGAAAAAAATTTTAATATATTTTTTTCATTTGAAAAAAATAAATAAAATTTTGTTTTTAATACTTTTGTAACAAACTAAATCTAAATGTTTCATAATTATATATTTTAAAAACATAATACTCTTCAAAAAGATTATTAAAAGAGTTTAACGTAGACAATATAATAGTAATAATAATCTTTTTATAAAAAGATTTCGTAATAATTTTTATTTTAAATTAAAATAGTCACAATTAAACATGAGTCTAAATTGCTAATAGTATAAATTTTTTTTTATACAACAGTCATATTGAAATTTTATTAATTTAAAATAAAAAAGTTCATACTAATAAGAAACTTTCAAAAATATTAGATAAAATATTCCAACAAGTAGTCATATTTTTCTAATTGAATGGCACGTTAATAATTTAAAATGAAAAATTCGTTATTCAATTATATTTTAAATAGAGATGTTTTTCAACTAGAGAGAACATATGCTTTTTAAAAAAGAGAAAAAAAAATCAAGAGATGAATTGATAAAAAAAAAATCTAAAGATGAATATATAAAATGAGAGAAGTTAATTAGAAATAGAATATAGGTATCATATTGTCGATTATTAAAAAAATATTAACAAAGCTCTGGTATTAACAATTTCTACTCATCACCTTATATATTCTTGAAATTTTAAAATTCTTGTTATCTTCGTCACATTCAAATTTTAGCGTAAATGTTTCATTATTTAAATTGATTTTTCTTATGTATAAACTCTTGACTTTCTCCATTTGAATTAACTGTTATAGTAGTTTTAACTAATGAGGTTTTAAGTGATGAGCTTGGGCATTAATAAGTTTTGCTCGCCACTATATTATTGAAATTTTAAAATTCTCGTTATCTTCATTGAAAATTCGAGAATATGCTAAATGATGCAATTACAACACAATAAGTAATAAAATACGAAGGCACAGATATGACATAAAACTTATACTATAAAAACATTAGTTGCAAAAATTTCAAACTCGCAATAGATTGATTTCTCAACTATATATTATTGAACATTTTTACTTAATCTTCAATTCACCAATTCCGAAGTGAAAACTCTATTCGACTCCTCGAAGGACACATACCAAATCCTCAGCAATTGTTGAATTCACAACCTATTGAATCTTTAGTCTTCAAGATTTGAACTCCTTCAAATCAAGCATACTCAATGATTTTTGGTTAAGTTGTTGAGAGAATACCTTACTCTATTACTCTGTGACTCTTTTGAAATTGTTTCTCTTTTTGTGAAACCTTAGATGTGTTCCAAAATATATAAGGAATGAAATCCTAGCGTGTAGGGTTTTCGAAACACAGTTTTGAGAACAAAAACTGCGACCCTCACGGGATAAGTCACATGGGATAGGTCATTCTGTAGTCTTCTTGCGGCCATCCCGTGACTTAGAAGAGCTTCTCGCAGGGTCAAAGCACTAAAATCTGCTCTTGGTATTATCCAACAAGCATCTCACAAGTTTCTTGTCCCACGAAGTGACTAAATAGACTCGTGATGTTTTAATCTACACCTAAATTTATAAGTTATAGGACTCTATTTTGATTATAAATTTGTCAATTTTACAAATTTATCCCTAACATTCGTGATATTCAAAATTTAGCATAAATGTTTCATTATTTAAATTGATCTTCGCTGTGTATAAACTCTTATTCCTTTTCATTTAAATTAACCTTCACAGCAACTTTAGTGATGAGCTTTTCCCCACGAGGCTAGGTAATTTGCCAACTATAATAGTTTATATATATAATATATTTTGTGACAATCACTTCATATCTTTTCTCTCATCTACATATTTTACCTTAAATCCCAAATTTATTAGGCCAGGTCTGGTTATAAATTTGTAAGTTTTTTTTTGGGGGGGAGATTTGTAGATAACTATTGACCAATAAATTTAACTGACCCCACAAACAGAGCTTTTTTTTTTGGGGGGGGGGGGGGGGGATGGTTGTAGAAACTCCAAAGTCTCTGGCATGGAATCGGCCATGACAAGTTTAGAACAATTATTTCAATTCTCAGACAACAAAGGGTTAAAAGGAAAAAAAAAAAAAAAAAACTTATTAATCTAGCTTGGATTGGTGATCAAGCCTAGACCATTGATCTCCACTCAGATCATAAAGTAACCAGAAGTCAAAGCCACCAGAAGTCCCTTTGTTTGCAACTCATAGCTATTGTTATACATTACCTGAAGACAAAAGGTAAAAATATTGCAGCTTATCATAATTTTATATATCTATTAGGTATTATAATTTTATTTAGTTATTTTAATTAAATAAATTATATTTAATGGATTTAGAATTTATGGACTAACATGAAATGATGTTTTAAATTTAAATTTAAATTTAGATCATATTTTCCACATCCCTAACCCTTAGTATAAATATGTTTATATTTTTTAAATTAATTTAAAATTAAAAAAAATAATAGAAACAAAATGAGAGCCACGGGAAGCAAACAAAAGTTGGCAATGTAATAGGTTGGTGATGGAGATGAGTTTTTGTTTCACTTCAATGAATCTGTCTAAAAAGATCGGAAAGAGCACGGAACACTCTTGAGCCGCCCACGTTGACTTTAGGTCCAAGCCTGAGGTGACCGTTGCTCCCAAATACGGTCGATGAATGAATCCACCGCGTGGATAAATGATAACGTTGTTGTTTTGCTATCACTCCGACACGCTCTTTTGCCGCGCGTGTAGTCCACTTGCTTCGGCTCGCAAATCGAAACGTTCTGGCAAGTGTTCTCCACGTGCGGCCAAGGTCTGCTGTTGTGGTAAAGTGTAACAGCTTGATTCGTAGGGGTTGGAAATGGAGGAAGATTTTCCTAGAACCACCGAAAGATTACAAATCTTAAAAAGTAGGGGTTCGTAGTCATAAATCAAACTAAGCATTTTTTCACTAGGTGTAGTGGGTTATATAGATTTATCAACGTCAATTAAATCTGTTTATGGTCATATCTTCCGATAGATCTAATTAAGTTAGATCATATTTAATAGTTTCTTTTCAATTTCTCTTGGGTCTTCCTCTACTTCTACTACTCCTGGCAATCTCCATACTTCTAACAGGTGCAATAGTTTCACACCTTATAACAGGTGCATCTGCTGGACGCCTTCTAACATAGCCAAACCATCTTAATCGATTTTCTCTCATTTTATCTTCAATCGGTGCTATTCCTACTTTGCCCCTAATCTCCACGTTCCTAATCCTAATTTTCCTTGTAATCCTGCACATCCACCTTAGTATCCTCATCTCCGCAACTGTCATCTTCTGACCATGATTATGCTTTACTGCCCAACACTCTGATCCATATATCAGCGCTGATCTAACCGCTACCTTATAATACTTTTCTTTCACCTTGAGGGGGACTTTTCGATCACACAAAACCCCCGAATCACTCCTTCATTTGGTCCACTCAGTTTGAATCTTGTGACTTACATCAGTATCAATCCCTCTATCTTGTTGCAACATAGATCCAATGTACCTAAATTTATCTTTCTCTACAATTTTTTGTGTGCCTAAACTTACTTCTATACTACCCGTTATCCTACTTTGACTAAACTTACATTCCATATATTCCGTCTTGTATCGGCTTAGCCTAAACCCTTTTGTCTCTAACGTATCCCGCCACAATATTAGCTAAGCATCCACTCATTCTCTCGTCTCATCCACTAAAATAATATTATCTGCAAATAGCATACACCACGGCACCTCATCCTGAATATGTCTTGTAATCTCATCCATAACTAAAGCAAACAAGTACAGGCTTAACGCTGAACCTTGATGTAAACCAATCGTGATAAGGAACTCATTAGTCTCTCCACCAGTCGTCCGTATAGATGTCATGACTCTATCATACATGTCCTTTATTGCCTCAATATATGCGACACACGCTCCTTTCTTTTCCAATACTCTCCATAGAATCTCCCTAGGAACCTGGTCATATGCTTTCTCTAAATCAATGAACACCATATATAAATCTTTTTAACATTCTCTATACTGTTCATTTACCTCCTCAAGAGAAAGATAGCCTCCATAGTTGATCTTCCAAGCATGAAACCAAATTGGTTCTCAGAAACGTTTGTTGTCTTTCTTAGTCTTCTCTCAATAACTATCTTCCATAATTTTATCATATGGCTCATCAATTTAATCCCGCGGTAGTTCGCACAGTACTGAATATCTTATTTGTTCTTGTATATGGGTATAAATATACTTTTTCTCCATGTATCAGGCATCTTCTTGCTCTTTAGCACTACATTAAAAAGTTTTGTCAACTAACTTATGCCATCCTCTCCTAAGCACCTCCAAATCTCAATAGGGATACCATCTGGCCCAACCGCTTAATTTTATTTTATTTTTTTGAAATTTTAATCTTTCGAATTTTATTTTTAAACAAATAAATTCCAACCATGGATCCGTTTGACATTATGTAAGATACTAAAAAATTTTAAAAATTTTTAAAAGTTATTCACTTTTTATCTCACTCTACGAATTACGAACTTACAAATTATCTCAAATTATTTCATTTTATCTCACTTTTTGTCACTCTAAACGCTCTTATGTCTCACATAATTTAAAAAAAGATAAATAATTTTTAAATTCAGCTAAATTTTTGAATTATTTGAAAAAAGTAAAATAAAGCATAAATTTTTAAATTGATGAAATAAATTTTATTTTTTCTTGCAATTAAAATAATTGGAAATGCATTTTAAGTTTCTTGTATCTTGCGCATGTGTGAATAGTCTTTCTTATTAAGAGAAAAGTGGAGTATGAAAAAAATAATAATAATAATAATAACAAGGACACACTAATTTACCTTAAAAATATTCATCCATTTGCATTTCTTACATTGGGTTTTATATATATAAAAAATGGACAATAAAATTTTATAAAGTATCATTGATATCAAACATTTAAAAAAAAAAAGTAAATAATAAAGTTCAGTTTTTTCAATTTTCCGGTTTAGGACTTCAACTAGCTTCAATTTAACTATTTTATGATTTGGGCATATTTATTCAATATCTTTTTACGAGTAATAATTTTTCAATTAATTCACGAATTATTTCTAACTTTTTAATGAATTTGGGTACGTATTAAATTGTAATTTTTTTTATTTTTTTTCCAAATTACGTCTAATAATTCTCAAATTATAAATTTTTAATTATGCAGAACAATTTTCGAATCTCAAATTTGTTACTATGGTTGCAATTGGGTAGGGTGCCTTTTGTTAGAATCCAATTTTAGAGTCTTAAAGTTGTATTCGGAACTTCGAACTTCTAAATGTATGCAATTCTTGACAGTGAGTCTTTATATACATTTATCTGTTAAAATGCAAAAATCCTAAAATTACATTTTCACTCCAGCCCGATTATCCATTTCAATTGTTCGGGTAATAATTATATTTATTCTTTTGTATGTAAATATCTTAAAATTTGATAAGCAGATAAAACGATTAACTTATTTTGTAATTAAATTAAATTTAGATTAAATTCAAGTTAATATATTCATATGATATCACATTCCAAATTTTCTTTTAATAATATTGAATTGATATTGTGTTATGTCGAAATCATATTATCGTGTCGATAAGAATAAGCTCTATTTTATTTTAAAAAATCCAAAATATTGATTTAAATTTTTTTTAATAATTTCAAATTCATAATATTGTTTTGTATTGAAATCATGATAGAATAAATTCTAAAATGCTTCAATTATTATGCCCATATTAGCTATCAATTTGTTAGTAGAGGCACCAGTAATTTTTTTCATGATTTTCTTTTGGAGTCGGGGAGAAACCCGTAACCGATACCCATGAGTGTGCACTAGGTGAAACTCGGCCCGTGACCCTAGCCGGTAAAAAATCACGAGGAGGTAAACCAGCTTAGGCAAACCCTGACTGATCGGTTCAGCCGAGAAGGCTGTTAGATGGCCCTCCACAATTAGAGGAAGGACTACTCCCAAGAGGAGTCGAACCCGAAATCTATTGGTCCCAAGCCCTTCAGCCCGCCATCCGAACCAACTCAACTACCCCTTTTGAAGTTTTTTCCACGCTTTTCTTGAACATGCTGATAATAGATTCCTTGTTTCCTTGTGGCGAGAAAAGGTCAAGCATATTCCAGCTGCGGTCATTTTTTTTTCCCATCTTTTTCCTTAGCCTTCACAGTACTTGTTTGCTTGTTAACTTTCCTTTTGCAGCCTACAATTCCTTCAACTTTTGCACAAATAGCCAATAACAATTGAAAAAGAAAAAGAAAAAGAAAAAGAAAAAAAAAGGGCCACTACTTGGTGTTCCCTCTTATCTTCACGTGAGACTTGTATACAAGCCAACTCACATGAGCATGGACACCGACCGCACAAGACAAATCCAACTGGCTGGTAAGAACATTAGGGCTCATTTGATTTATTTTTTTATTTTTATTTTTTATTTTTTATTTTTAGCTTATTTTTTACTTTGTGTTTTTAAAACAGTTCAAAATTCATTTGGTTACTTATGTTTTTAAAATTTATTTTCGAAAACTGAAAATGAGTTTACACATGAAATAAAAAATGATAAAAAGTCATTTTGAAAATTTTAACAAAAAATAAGAAAAATCTCAAAATAAGAAAAATAAAATATTTTCTATTTTTTCGTTTTAAAATTTTTAACACATAAAACAAAAACAGAAAATAAAAAACACAAAAGTAAACCAAATGCCACCTTAAATGTTATACGGTTGGCTGTTGGGACTGGGCATGTAAAAAAAACCAAATAAATCGAAAAGCGAACTAATTTGATCACTTTAATTCGGTTTAGTTCAGATTTATATTAAAATTGGTTCGGTTCCGAATTAAAAAATAACAACTTGATATTTTCGATTCGATTTTTGAGTTAGTACGAAAAAAAAACCGAACCAAAAATAACTCAACTCAAACCAACCGTAACCAACCAGAAAGATATAATAGACAAATATACACAATATTCATATTATTATATAATATTATATATATAAAACAGCTTTTTTTTTTTTAAATTGATATATAAGCTACTGTTTTATAACAGTAGCTAGTAGCTATTACTATTGATGTATATGTATAATATATATGATTATATTTATAGTATTATATTAATATATAATGTATTATTTATTTGAATGTTTAGGATTTAAAAAAAAAAACTGGGTCAACCAAAAACCGATCCAATCTAATCTAATTTAGACTAATTTAAAAATCGAACCGACTCAACTCGATATTTTTGATTCGGTTTTGTTTAATTGCAAATTAAAATCGATTTGATTTGAGTCTAAGTTTTAAGAATAAAAAAAAAAATCAGTTCAATTCTGAATTAGATACAAATACAAAATAAACCGACTCATTCACACTTTTAATTGGGACTCTACATGAAAAAGATGTTTCTTCCCATGGAAACAAACAAATGGCCATAAAGATGGTTGTGTGTAATAATTATATATATATATATATTTTTATAGGGTATTCGGATTTTCAAAAATATTAAAAAACTTTAATTGTTAATAATTTTTTTAACTAAATTTTTGTCACTTTCAAACAAATTTTTTCTTTTTTCTTTTACAACTCAAACACTGCCTAAATTATAATTTGAGTCTTTTTTTTTTAACTATTATTGTTTTTATTGGTGTTTAATGTTGGCCAAAAAGCGGATCTCATTTAGTAATAACTGCTGAATTTGGATTCAAATTTGTCACTTTAATTGTGAATAATTTTTTTAACTAAATTTTGCCGTGTGTTATTTTCATACAAATTTTTTATTTTTTATTTTTTCTTTTACAAATCAAACACCACCTAAATTGTAATTTGAGTCTTTTTTTTTTTCTTACCATTATTGTTTTTATTGGTGTTTAACGTTGGCTGAAAAGCGAATCTCATTTAATAATAACTGCTGAATTCGAATTCAAATTTACTTGACAATTTTATACAACTTGACGCTTAATTTTCTCTTGACTAGTGGTTGATTAAAATAATATAAACAAATTCTTTGAACTACAGAGTTGAGAATGAAAATAAAACAAAAATTAAGAAAATGGGTAAAAACATGACATTGAATTAATAAAAAATATGCAACTCACTCTCTCTTTCAAAAATTCAATTAGTGTTTTATATAACTCAATCGAATCTGGAAGATTTGCGCATTGAAAATCTCTTTTAGAAATGTCTCTATTTTAATTAGAAACTTAGGAACCATATTAAGAAGCAGAATTTTACTATTCCACAACAGGATTTTGTTAATAATAAATTCTAAATTGTATAGAAACCCAAAACAAATCTAAAATTACGAGTTTACCAACCACTCAAAATGCAAAAAAAAACACAAATTTGCCTATAACGAATCAAGAATTATATGGAAAACGGGATTAACAAAAGATAAATGATTCATTCAAATAATTAATTGATAAAAAATAATAAAAAAATAAAAATATATACCTCAATTAGAATCCATGCAATAGGTCTTGGCCCAAGAACTAGGAAATCATGGTTTTATTACATTTAAGAATAGAAAAATAAAACAAGGGATCAAGAAAACTTAGAAGAAACCTTAATAAGGCTGCGTTTGGCGCACCAAAAAATGAAAAAAATGAGATAAAATGTGATTTAAAGAAATTTTTTGTATTTGGTGCACACCACTCAAACAACGTTTTTTTTAGATGAATAGTAAAATTTCGTTTCGAGGGATCAGATTTCCATTTGAATGGATTCAAAATTTTAGGCAGTCATGACTTCTTTACACTACAATCTGACGAATTGTAGAAACTATTTGAACGAAAGTTACCCGCGCGACCGTTGGAACGGTTTTAAAAATGCCACAAAAAAAGTCAAAATGGGTGTCATTTGGTAGCTTGAGAGACTATGGTGAGAATGGTGAAAAAATTTTTTCTATTTGATTAACCGAATTCTAGTTATCGGTTTTTTTTTTTTTTTTTTTGGAAAGATATTAAACGTTTTTTGAATTTTAAGAAAGCGAAATTATATAAAATTTTATAAAAGTTTTTAGAAGTTTTTAGAGATTTTCAGAGACCTTTTGTGCACCAAACGCAGCCTAAATTTTCCTCACTCACCCTCTCAAAAATGACTCCTTGAATAACCCCTATATCAATTCTTTATACAATGGTAGTGAAAAAGACCAAAAGAGCCCCAAAAGCTCCTAATCTGGTCCTGACTTCTAAATCTAAATGGTAACATCAGACATTTGGCTTGTTCAAGAGACACAATATTTGATTTTAATACCTCTTTCACTTCTTATAAAATACTGATTTCAGTATTCAGATAGGTAGACACCAAAAAAAAATAATAATAATAAATAAATAATAATTACAAATCTGTCAAATACATGCAAATTCAACTAGAAAAAGTTCTTGTAGGGAGTTTTTAAGTACTTGTTATTCGTAACTTCGGGCATTTTTTTTTTCTTACTTGTTATTTGAAAAAAAAAAAAAAAAAACCTTTCAAGTTTAACCCTAAAAAAAGGCAAAATTTACAAGTTTTGTTTAAGATATTGATGAAATTAGTTGCTTGTCATGCTGACAAGACAAAAATTAAATTAAAAGAAAAGAGAAAAGGATTAGTAGTATCTTAGAGGACGGCACTGACAATATAGCATGAGATTCTGACTTTTTGTCTTCTCGTTAGAACCTTCTTGCTAGACACAAACATGTGCATATATAACTCCTTTTGCTCTATGATTATTCAGTTAGAGGGCGTTTAGAGAAGACGCGTGAACGCATAGTTTTTAGTAATTTTTAGTAATAAAATATTAGTTATAATTTTTGATGTGTTTTATAAAATAAATAATAATTTTTAATAATTATCAGTAATTTTTTACAATTTGGGTGTTTAATAAAATTTTTGATAATTTTTAATAATTTTTAATAACTTTTGATAATTTTTAATAATTTTAATAATTTTTAATAATTTTTAATAATTTTTTAGGAGAGAAATTATTGTAATAGAATAAAAAAATGACAAGAGTTGGTGCTTTATTAAACCTCAAAAATTAAAAGTAGATAATTTTTTGCCAAAAATTTTGTTGCCAAACGCCCCTTTAGTATGAACTTGACGTAGTCCTAGAAAGTAGATAAATGGGAATATATTAATTTCTCTCGAGATTTTGTCTATCTCATTATTATTATTAAAAAAGGGTTGGTGCAGTCTGGACTGGTTAGTTGTCATTGCCTTAACTACTAGTGAAGGGTGTTTAATTAAATTGTGTCTCCGACTGGGTCCAATTTCTTTTTTTTTTTTTTCTTTTCTTTTAATGGAAGCTTCACTTAATAAAAAAATAAAAATATTAAAATAGAATAATGAAGTGTGAATGCTGTTACCGGACAACTAAGAGTTATTTTTTATTTTATCTGGAACTTTTTTTTTTTTTTTTTGGTAAGTATTTTATCTGGAACATTACCTGACAAAGGGAGTATAATTGGTAGAAATTTTTAGGTAATTAATTAGCTTCTAGAAAACGAGGAACGTTCATCATCAACTTAGAGGTTGAGGATGGTTGAGGATAAGGTGAGCTGCACTGCAAGCACGCGAAAGAGTTCAGACAGACGCAGGATTTTTTTTTTTTTTTTTTTTATCCAACTAGTCAACGTGCATATTTATATATATTATAAAGCATTTGGAATGATAAAAAGTAAAATAAAATAAGATAAGTTATGCATTCGTAATTCAGTGAAATAAAAAATAAATAAGATTTTCACATATTTGTTTTGATTTTTACTAGACTAAGCGCAGCCTATAACTATATATGTATGCAATTAAGAATGGCTATAACTGCCCCGAAAGGGGTAGTCAAGTTGGTTCGGATGGCGAGCTGAAGGGGCTGGGACCAATAGGTTTCGGGTTCGACTCCTTTTGGAGGTAGTCCTTCCTCTAATTGTGGAGGACCATCTAACAGCCTTCTCGGCTGAGCCGGTCAGCCTGGTCCCAGGTTCGACTCTTCTTGGGGGCAGTCCTTCCTCTAATTGTGGAGGGCCATCTAACAGCCTTCTCAGCTGAGCCGGTCAGCCATGGCTTGCCTAGGCTGGTTTACCTCATCGTGGTTCTTTGTCGGCTAGGGCCACGGGGTGGGCTTCACCCAGTACGCACCCATAGGTAGCGGCTGCGAGTTTCTCCCCGACCCCAGAAGAAGGGCTATAACTACTTTACAAAATAAGACCAATTATATATTTATAGATAAAAGATGATTTCATTAAATTTAAAATTTAAAAATATCCAATAATACACCATATTTTAATGTGTTTTCTTATTTTGGCCAAAAAAAAAAAATTTAAAATAATTCTAATTGGATATATATTAGCTTCAATTTGCCTATTGTTGTAAGAGAGAGAGAGATAGATGGATGAACCAATGAGGTGATACAATTCTCATATGTAATAATTTCTTGAAAAACACATTGTGATGAAATTTTTTTATTTCGCTTCATTCAAAGTTAAGAAAGTTTAGGTTAAATAGATTGATTCCTACAAAAGCATGGTAAGATTGCTTACCTCTGATCTTCATCCGATCAAATAAGGAGTCTCGTGTGTTTCATTGACCTTTGAATTGAGTTTTATGAAACTTAAAAAATAAAAATTATTTTTTTCCAAAGTATAAATTAAGACAACATAATTAAATTATAAATATGACAGAACCGATAGTATAATATGTTGTGGATATATATGTGTAGATTAGGGGAGCTAGGTTTTTCTCTTTAAGATTAAGATAAAATGAAATAGATTAGGGCTTGGTGTTCTCACACACAAAGGTCTGCATAAGAAAATATTTTTTTTTTTAAAGGAATAATGCTTTATGTAAAAAAAAGGAGGGAAAAAAAAAGAACCCATATCAAATTAAAAAAGAAACAAGATAAATGTATGAGTTATAAGTTTATTATTTTAAAGTAAACAACTCACTAAAATAGTAGTAAATTATAAAAATCCAATTATATCATTTTGGTATAAATAAAATTATATGCACCAAAAGAATTAAAATATTGTTTTAATCTTCTTTTCGATAGGAGTAGTTAGATGGTAATTTTTGAGGGTGGTCATTTAATTTAAAATTAATTGACAAATAATGAGAGGATTTATTAAAATTTTATATCGATTTATGAGACATAAATTAGGTGTACTGTACTGTAAATAACAATAAAGCAAGTAATAAAAAAATAAGAAATCAACACACAGGGTTTATTTGATTTAGCAAGACTGTTTGCATCCACGACGGTTAAAATATATTCTTATTAATTTCAAAATCTTCTGTAAGGTTATATAATACACTCCACAACGTTCAACTCCAAAAACTTCTCAATCCCTTCTTATCACAACATGCACCCTACTAAAATCTTATATATAACAATTTGTGATAAGACAAATCGGATCACTGATTAAATATTTGATAGTGCCACCATTATTTTTGTTAAAATATTTAATTCAAAATTAATTGAAAACAAGTGAAAAAATTTATTAAAATTTTATACCGGTCTGTGAAAGTGTACTCAACTAGAATTTTATACCATCGGTGTGAAAAGCGCATAAATTAGAGATTGAAAACCAAAATAGGGCAAACTCCATCCGAACCTAATTTTAATGTTATATTAACATTTTTGACTCGAAATCAATTGACAATTCTCAACAATACACATTAAATCTTATACCAATTAAAAAAAAAAATTTACCAATATCTCAAGAAACTTCGAAACTCTCTCAAGTTGTAATATAAATCATAATTAAAAGTATGAGAGGATTCTAAAATTTTATTTTAATTTTAGTAATTTGAAATTGAGTTTGAATTTTTAAATTCTTATGAAGTTTTACCCAACTGTTAAAATTTAAAATATTATTATTCATTAAATAAATTTTTATAAGAATTTAAAATATTAAAAATACCATTTCAACTGTCTATTTTAACTTCAAGTATCCTCAACCCAGCCAGAGTGGCTTCTTTGACGAACTGCTCCCTTCGACAAGTCTGGGGTCGGCCACAACAATAATTTCAGTTTCTGGAAGGTGAAACCCATCGAGTCAGTCAACCAATGGGCACAGTCAAAGTCAATGAGGGACAAGTCGATCATGCGGGCCAAACCCACCTAAAATTGCTACCCAGAGAGAGGCCAGGCCGGCACCAATCAAAGCCCTCTTAATTGGATCACCAAAGCAACTTTATTCATTAATAGAACCCTCCACTGAGATTAAATCAGCAGAATTAGCACCGGGTTTTATATATAATATTATAAGAAAAAGGAATATCGAAAATATATAATAATTTTGTTACGACAATACTAATCACACATTTTTGTTGGAGTTTTCACATTAATTGTGAAAGAGATTAGTGATCAGCATATAAATGTGTGAAAAATTGTCACTGTACGAACTAACTTTTAGAAATGAAAGTGGTACAAAATTACCCAACAATTAATATTAGAGGCCAGATGCATAATCAATCTTAGTTTATCGGGAGGAACATGTTATCCCTACGAACTAATTTTATGATGAAAGATATCCAAGACCACCAATAATTTCTCTAACTAATATTTAAAAAAAAAAAAAGCATACAAGTTTCTTTTAATTAATACGCTTAGTCAATAATTAATATTGAATTGAAGGAGTTTCATAACCATTTCCACATAATTAATAGTTTGAATGTGTGATTAATGAATTAGGATAGTCAACTAAGTATATATTGCTTACTGCATGCGAATATTTGGTTTCCAATTAATAATAATAATTTTTCTCATTTGTTAATTAGATGGGATGACGGTGATTCCAACCGAAGTCGTTGGTTCATCATTAGACAATTTTTATTTTTTATTTTATTTTGATGATTTGAGAAGAAAATTTTGTTTTAAAGGCTTACATGCACAAGCAACCCCTTAACAACCGTGGCTTGAGATGCTGAATTGCAAAAAAATTATAGAAAGATATATATATATATATATATATATGCCATGGAAAAAAAAAAAGGGTGGTGATAACATCAAAACAAAAATTATTAATGTCACAGTTCAGTTAATATTTTTCTTAGTTATTGACAAAATTAAGATATTTGATCATTTTTTTGTAAGTATGAATTTTTTTTTAGAATAATGAAATTTTAATGTAACCGTATAAAAGAAATATTTATAATATTAGAAATTTAGCAATCCTTATGGGCCAATAAAAATACACCAAAAGACTTTGATAGAAAAAAAATGTAACACATTATCACGTGGCGTGTTTTTATTAACTCTTAATGGATGCACCGGTACAAATGAAAGTAAGATGAGAGACGTTAATTTATCGAAGAGAATCAAAATGTGAGGCGGATAATTTTGTCAATAATAAAAAATAATATTAACTGAATTTTGTTATTAACACTTTATGTTCTTGCATTTTCGCCAACCATAGAAAAGTAATTCTATCGCACCAATAATTAAATCGCCAGCGGAAATGTTTAATTCAGTGGAACAAATCACTTAAAATGATAGCCATATCGATCAAATTCGTAAGCCATAACATAATTAATTAAAAGTGGCTTGTGCTTGATTAGCTAGCCCGAGGTTTTTATAGATTTGTGTAGTATTGTATCTATATGTAAGAAAACTAGTTATGCCTTGATTTTTTTTTTTTTTTTTTGTCTTTCCTTATTTTTTCTTAAAATATAGCAGATTTAATATCAGTAATTAATAATCACATACATGAAAAGGGGTATACAAGAGTTTTGTAATTTTTAACAAAATTAATCATTTAATTAAGAAAATTTTGAAAAATGTGTCGTTGTCCCATTATATCCGCAGAAGAGTAGTCTAATTTCCTCCATTGGAGTAACAAGATAAAGGAATACAAGTCCCTTTGGATAGTCGAGTTAGTTTAGGTAGCGTGCCGTAAGGTTTGGGACCATATGGTCCTGAGTTCGACTTCTCTTGGGGGAGGCGGTCGTCTCTTTATTGTGGAGGGTTGTCTAACAGCCTTCTCGACTAAACCGGTTAGCCAGGCTTACTTAGGCTGATTTACTCTCTGTGGTTCTTAACTGACTAGGGTCACAGAGCGAGTTTCACACAGTGTTCACCTCTGAAGTAGAGACTACGGGCTTCCTCATACTAGAAGATACAGGAATACAATCGTCAGGTCCCACATGTAACCAACCCTCTTACAAAATTTTTTCACTATTTATTTACATTATTTTTGATATAATTCTTTTATATTATTCTGAAAATTAATTTAACAATACTTTTGGGTCAAAATGGTAGGCGTCTCTTTGCAAGTGCTTATATTTGTGACTCCCAAAACCCATCAACTCGCACAGCCTAATGATATCAATCCAGTAAAACTTTCCATCCCACTAACCAACGCCACTGAGTCTTACAAATTTGACCTAAGACGAGTGGAGAAGGGAGAGAGGGAGAGCAAATGGAAGGAAATATATATATATATAACACATGGTCTTTGGAATCTTTTGGATCTAAGAGTGCGTTTGATGCTCTAAGGCTATTTCAAAATATTTATAAAATTTTAAAAATTTTTAAAAATTATTTACTTTTTATCTCACCCTATAAATTATGAATTCACAATTTAAGTAGTGTTTGGTCACATAACTTCTAACAAAAAAAATTACTAATTTTTGATTTTAGAGTATTTGGCAAACCACCAATTTTTGGCACTTTCCTACCCAGTTACAATAACGCTCAATTTAAAAGTTACTAAAAATTATTAAAAACTACTAAAAATTATCTACAGTTGAGAAAATTATTAAAAATTGTCAAAAGTTATTAAAAATTTTACCAAATAATCAAAAGTTACAAAAAGCTATTAAAAATTACCATTTACTTTACCAAACATACAAAAATTATAATTAACAACTTTTCGTAAAAAATACCAAAAATTACTAAATATTATACCTCCAAACACTACTTTATCTTAAATTACATCACTTTATTCCAACCTTTTTTTTTTCATTCCAAATGCCCTGTTAGTTTAGGGCATGTTTGGATGGTCAAATTTTGGTTAAAAAATACAATAAAAATAGAAAGATGTGACATAAAAGTGATAGGTGTTAAAATTTTATTAAAAAAAAATACAAAAAATAATTAAAATTTAATAACTTTTAGTAAAATTTAGTAGACCAAACAGACTCTCGGTGTGTATATTCAATAATTGCCATGTGTACAAATCCCCAGCAATGATCCTCCGTTTGACTCGGGGTTTTAGTGCCGACCTGCCTGCTTGACTTTAGCCTCGATTAATTTCTTTACCTTTTTTTTTTTAAATCCCTTATAAGTTGCAAGTTGCAATCAACAGGCTGCCGCACCCAGAGCACACAGCATGGCATACCGCTGCACCGTCGGTTGCTGACCCAAGAATTATAATGAGTGGCCCCGAAAAGGGATAGTCGAGTTGATTCGGATGGCAGATTGAAGAACTTGGGATCAATAGGTCCCGGGTTCGACTTTTTTTGGGGACAGTCCTTCCTCTAATTGTGGAGGGCCATTTAACAGCCTTCTCGACTGAGCCGGTCAGTCAGGGCTTACCTAGGCTGGTTTATCTCCTCGTAGTTCTTTGCCGGCTAGAGCCACGGGGCGGACTTCACCCAATGCGCACCTATGAGTAGCGGTTGCGAGTTTTTTCCCGACCCCAGAAGAATTATAATGAGTGTGAATAAAATTTATAATTTTAAAATAAATAAAAACAAAAAAAAAAAAAAAAGAGAATGAAAGCAAAATATAAAAAAAAAATATAATTTATAAAAAATAAAAAATCAATAGAAATTTTTTAAATTAATGGAGACAATTGTTAGTATTGAATCTTATTTGGGTTCATTATGCGCACCATGGTTGGAAGCCCATTTGGAAAGTTAATAGCAATAACATTGGTGGTATCCCCTGTATGAGGGTGATGTTCACGTAACATATTTTATATTTTTCATAGTGATATTAATTTCAAAACCAATTTGATAAAACAACAAAATGTAGAAAAATTTTGTTATGTGAAACTGCAATTGCAAATTTGATCCGTTGCAGCATAGAGATTACATGTTCAAATCCAGCAAGTAGGAATAAGATTACGTACATTTGATTCTCTGTAAATCTCTCAATATTTCAACATACTAAATGTGCATTTGGTAAACTAAAATTTTTTAGGATTTTAAATAATTTTTAGTAATTTTTTTACTAATTTTCAATAAATTTTTATTAAAAATTACTAAAAATTCTTAAACAATTCACAACCAAACAGGCACTAAGTTTGAAGCTGCAATTTGATTAGAAAAATTCCAATACAAATCAATATCATGTTATAAAATACATAATATATTGTACCATTTTAGTAGAGGGATAAGTATAGTCTCCTTCCTCTCATTTTTCAAATTTTTTTCTAAAATTCTTACTCAAACGGTTGAATGCAGCAACATTTGTGTAAAATCTTGAATTTACTCTCCAGTGGTTACTAGTTCGAGTCTTTTCAATTCCACTGGAGGGTTTATCAAGTCATTAATTTTAGGGTTCAAAAAATTAGTTGAGGTGCATGCAAATTGATCGGAACACTGTCGATTACAAAAAAAAAAAAAAAAAAACACAAACAAACAAACAGTAACATTTGTGGATCTTGGCTCCCTCTTCGCCACTTTGAGCCATTATTCAAGCTTGTCTTCTTCATCCGAGTCGAGCTTCAATACATCCCCTATATATGTCTCCTTTGATTGGTTAAGATATTAGAAAAGATATGTAGCGTGTTGGCAAGAAAAGTGCGTTCTCAAAATTCTAAGAGTTAGCTTGAGATTAGTGGTGTGTTCGGTTAAAAAAAAAAAGGATGGAGAAGCTTGAAGTTTTTTTTTTTGGTTCAGGGGATTTTTGGAATTTTATTTCTCCTCCGAAACAAGTCAGCAAATTCTTTATCAAATTCTTAATTCATGTCTTATGTTTATCAGTTTATAGCCAAAAAAAATAATATAAATAATTAATAAAATCGCCCATTCGTAGCACAGGTATAAAACTAGTAAATTAATAAAATAGAATAAAACATTTTACTACCGTCATTAAGGTTATTTCTCTATACATTTGGCATGTTAAAAAAACATTATTCTTAAAATTATTCACTTTTTATCTCATTATGTAAATTACGAGTTTAAAAATTATTTTAAATTATTTTACTTTATCTTATTTTTTACTACTTTAAATAAGAAGTGTTGCGACCATTTAAATCTGAATTCGCAAAACTGCCAAACTGTGAGTAAGCCTTTGTTGGATTTGCAATTCCATCATTGTGCATGTCAGCAGAACATGTGCATAATGCTCCCGGGCATTAATCCTTCATTATTATTCTCTACACAATCTCACTTGATCAAGACAATTGTCTATATCTCAGTAATATAATAGTTAAGGGCTCTTGTCTTCCTAAATTAATATCTGAACAGTGATACATAAGTATATTTATATAAATAAATAGAAGAGTCAAATATGTATCAATATATGATGGACTCCACGTAGGTGGGCCCAGGCTTTGGCCCATGACTTGACACCACATAGTGTGTTTATTAAAATCATCATTTTTCTTCCTATCTTCTGGGATCGGGAAAAACTCGCAGCTGCTACTCATGAGTGCGCACTGAGTGAAGTCCGCCCTGTGGTCCTAGTTGGCAAAGAACCACGAAGAGATAAATCAGTCTAGGCAAGCCTTGGCTGACCAGCTCAGTCGAGAAAGTTGTTAGATGGCCCTCCACAATTAGAGGAAGGACTGTCCCCAAGAGGAGTCGAACCCCAGACCTATTGGTCCCAGACCCTTCAGCCCGCCATCTGAACCAACTCGACTACCCCTTTCGGGCCATTTTTCTTCCTATCTCTTCAGCTCGTTGTAGTGGTGCAGTGATCGTAAAAATGCACACCATAGACATACAATCCAAATTTTAAATATATACATGTTTTCTGGCATAGAGGGGGTTGCAATATCTTTTTAACAATTTAACTGAAGTGTTCTAGTATTCTTAATTTAATTTGATTAAAATAAAAATATGTTGTTAATTATTTGAAAAAAAAAAAATTGACCGTTGATACTTCACGCTCCAACCAATGAATTGCAAAAAAGTACTGCAACCCCCTCTATTCCTTTGTTTTCTCGTTAACGAGGGTTAGCACTAAAATGAAATTAATTGAAGTTTTTGTCTAGCGAATCGACCAAAAAATTAAATAAAAATGAAACTAAAATAATTTATTCGGTTTTTGATTAATTTAATTTTTAATTAAAACTTATAAAAAATACTAAATTAAAAAATATATATATATATGTAAATATGTTTATATTAGAACTAATGATGAGCCTGTGAGGTGTATTATAACTTACATGCATATTTTAAATTTTTAGAATGCATAATATAAAATATGTAAATAATATACAACTAACTATGAAAAAAATATAAACTTGGGGTTTTTTCAAACGGTTGGCTCGTAGTTGGTGAATCGAGCCAAATAATTAAGCTGGATTAAAAAAAATTACCAATTAACCGAAATGGTTAAACCATTTTCACCGAATTTAGTTAGTATATCAATTAACCAAAATCTCCGAACTATTTTGACCAAGCTTAGTTGGTTCGGCTCCAGTTTTTATGTTTCGGCTATTATTGTTAAGGCTGTTTCCGGCTTGGGCCCGTATTGGATCCGGCCAATTCCGATTGGCTAATCATGGATCCAACCCCGAGCGGAAATTAATCGGATTTGGGCCTCACATTTTGGTCCAATATTTGTAGGGCCCTCTATAGAATAGGTATAAGAGGATACCTGACCTAATCAAATCCGTTAAAAAGCTGTAAAATTTATTTGATTTTAATAAAATTTTGTGTTTGGAACATATTTTAAATTTAAGAATTAAATTGATTTGATTTAAAAGAAATATCAAATTTGATTATGTTAATAGCAATTAGAAAATATGACAAATATGACATATGAAGATAAATTTATTCACTTATTTAGATGGTTTAAGAAAATAATGAATTCTTATCAAATTATATTATTTTGGATTGAATTTAAAATGATATAGAAATTCTAAAATTTGAATTATGAAATTAAATCAAATCCAACTCGTAAAAGTTTATTTTAATTCTAAACATAAAAATTTGTGATAATTCTTATCAAATGAAATCAAATCTATCATTACAAATGGAGTGTAATAGAATTTAGTATTCGTGTGAGTTTGGAATAACTTTTGACATTTGTTCATACAGTACTCGATATCTAATACCCATTTATTGAGTCTAGGATTATTTAATTGTAAATTATTATCAAGTGGTTCACATTTTAAAGTAATAATTAAATGATTAGTTTTGTAAAATTACTTGAATATGTGAGCAGTGATTGAACTTACATGTGTTCTGCTGTTTGTTGTTTATTTGAATAAGATTTTTTTTTTTTTTTTTTTGCATAATAGGAGGAGCAATAAAATCTTGGTAGGAAAAAAAATTCTATTTCTGATAGTTACAAGAAACACATCAATTGTTTTAAAAAATTAAAACTTCAAATCGGTATTTAACTATTATTTTTAAACCGATATTTAATGGATGTAATAAAACAAGACAAATTTGATATTCTAACTGAGAAAATAAACAAGTTTAAAACAGTAATAAGTAAAAAAAAATAAGTAAATTTAAAAATAATAATATCTAATTAAACGAGTACTCAACCTGATTACATTGCTAAATATTTGTTCTGCAAGTAGCTAACAATCACCAATATTTCAATTTTGACGTAGTCTCCCTTGCTAACGGGCCATAGAAAATCTGTATATTGGGCCTCAAGTTAAGTAGGCTTACATATTCCAAGTAGGCCAGTTCTAGGCCCAACGTTCATATTCTGTTTAGCCTTTCAGAAAAGAACACTAAAATCGTTGTGAGGATCCTGGGAAGCTCATTGAAGATCTCACTCCCAATTGGTATTGGGTTTTGAAATTTGGTCAAGTAGTTGCGGAAATATGAAGACGTCACTTAATCCAAAAATCTAAAATTTTAAAACGTAAATTAAGTAGACATGATTTCACCTATCTAAAATTTGTAAAGTAATAATAATAATTGTTGATACAAAAAATATATCAGACACGTGATACAATCTCAATCATAGATCTTTTCAATCCCATCTGCATTTTCCCCAACTTAATAGACATGTTTACAAAATAAAGAAATTCAAGTCTAATTCAATTCCAACTCTATAGTAATAGTATAACAAAATTAGTTCGTTATTGTAATAGTTGGGGAGATAATGTAACAGTTAATTCTTTCTAAACTTATCACTTCTAACTTACCACTCTGTAAATTATCACACACGTATTAAAATGCACTGTAAACCGTCACTTGGATTAATAAGAAAATAAAAGTTTAGTCAAAATAACATAACATTTCGATTAAATACGTGTTTCACTAACTATTAATTATTTTTTTCTTGTCTATACATGGTTCGAAATTATCAATAATAAATGTATGCTCACTATTGACTATTAAACTCTTTTTCCTTCTGTATTCACTCTTTATCCTTCAATTGACTAAGTCATGCTTGGAGTAAGAAAAAATAAGATAAATTGAGATAAAATGTGATTTAAGATTAGTTTTAGTGCCTTTTTTTTTTTTAAAAATAGCAAACCGTGAGAACGGTTTTTCAAATCCGTTCCCACGGATTCAAAAAAATTCACAAAAAATAGCAATAATGGCACTTGTTTGAAAACTCTCGACACGAAAAATATGATTGTATAAAAAATTTACACATTCGGTTAACCTACTTTAAGATTTTTTTTTTTTGACGAAATATTGAAATTTTTAGAAATTAGTGATGGTGAAAAAATTAGAAGTAGAAAGGTTATTAGAGGTTTATAAAAATTTTTAAAAATTTATAATATGCCAAATGAGTACTAAGTTGTCAGAGAACTTATGATCGGCAACACCTTCTTACTTTTTTTTCTTTACTGTTTTCTCCGTTCGTAGGTAATTAGAGGAAGACGTCTTGGTCGATGGCTTTGGCTTGCTCTTCGTAGTAATGCTGCTAGTGAGCAAAGACTTGCCCGATCAGGCGCCGCCGTGCTGGGTCGTCGTCGACGACGCCGTCCGGCAGTGCAGAGAGGAGTTGGTCGAGATGTTGCTGAAGCCGGTGGCGGTGGAGCCAGCCGTCGAAGAAGGCGGCGAAGGTCTCCCGAACACTTGGGCCTGTAGAGCAAGCCATGTTCTGCCTTATTTATATGTGCAAGTCTTTCGTTTAATTTATCTAGTACTGTTTTGTCGTGTTTCTATTGATTTTTTTGAGGTTTTCTTCGCTGCTAAGCTCCTGCCTTTAGTCCGGCTCCTCTGGGAATTGGATGCTCTAATTAATTCTCAACCATTTCAATTTTTTTTTTTTTTCTTGATGCTAAGAATGAAAGAAATAGCTGTGCGAGTACAATGGCGGTTGTCTAATTGCATGTGCTCCCGCAGATCAGGTCAAGAAAAACTTTTTCTTTCTTTCATTCTTTCTTTCTTCTTCTTCTTCTTCTTCTTCCTCCCTCTCTCTCTCTCTCTCTCTCTCTCTCTCTCTCCCCACCAACTTGCATATCTGTCTGTACATGAAGAATTGCTTGCTCTCTTCAAAAAAAAGGTTTTTTTTTTTTTTTTTACCATGACAGTTTGTTTTAATTTAAAAAAACAAATATGACTTATTTTATTTTAACATAAAATATTATTTTAAAAAATAATGTAACAATAATATAATTATAATAAAATATTATTTTTTTTACAATGACCGTTTGTTTTAATTTAAAAAAAAATAAATATGACTTCTTTTATTTTCAACATAAAATATTATTTTAAAAAAACAATGTAACAATAATATAATTATAATAAAATATTAATTTATAACAAATTGTTTATCTAATAGTAATTGTCCCTACAAAATTCTAGCTAAAACTTTTTGTTTGTTGAAACTTTTAATTGTATAGCACTGCTCTTTTAAATATATTCAAAACAACATGTTTGGAATTGTTCAAATTTGTAAAAATTTATAGAATTTTTACTTCGTAATTAGAGTAGTGAGAGAAAAATTTTGAATTTTGTAAAGAGTTGTATAGAGTTTTATTTTTTATTTTATTTTATTATTATTTTTTTTTTCTGGGCAACAATGCACTATTTATTTATTCGTTCAACCTTTTTAACCCGATAACCAAATTGACAGAGGCCAACAAATGGAGATTGGAGTAAACCTCAAGAATCCCCAGACCGAGCCAGAAGCCCTTCTCCAATTGGCCCATAGTTGTGTGGATCTAACAGCAGCCCATCCAACTATCATGTCATAAAATATTGATGGGCCCAAAAATAAAACGAATACAAAATCTTAAATGTGTGTTTTTATTTGAGTCGATTATAAATTATAAGAAAATAAAATATTATTTTTATCAATAAATTAATTTTTTATTTAATTATTCTTAATTTCTCAAATATCCATAAGTTTTTTTTTTCTCATTTTTCATTGCAAAACCAAAAACGATGAATGATTTTGAATTCACTATCCTTTTCTTTTTAATTTGACAAAATTTTAATCCAAACACGAGTTGTTTGGCTTGGAAAACGTTTGTGATTTTGTAAATTAAGTGAAAAGTGATTTTTTTTTTTTTGTAATCTGGAATTCTCATCAGTTTATTGCAGCTCTCAACGAACTGTGTAACCGATGAGTTAAAAAAAAATAGCATTTAGTTGCTTTCCGTTTCTCCGCAAATTACTGGAAGCATGGTTTTCCAGACAAAACTCTCTAAACCAGAAAAAAAAAAAATACATGCATATTTTCATCTGTTTTCATTCTTGTAAAAAAAAAAAGAAAAAATAGAAAATAAATAAAAATTGTCAAACCAAACAGATCGTTTTCTTGGAAAAATATTCTTTACAAATGGGGGGGTCAATGTTATGTGTATGTGATGTGATTGAGAGATATTTTAAATGGCAAATGTTGCGATCTCCGTAATTTTAGTCTTGTGATAGAAATGACATCACTTTACATACATTTGAATAATAAGAAAAATTATTTTTGAATTATCAAGATAATTTTCTCACTTAATTCTTAATGGATTTTCGCAATATGAAAGTGTAATGTACTAAAGCTAAGGTTTAGTTTGGGAATGCTTTTGCTTTTTAGCTTATTTTTATCTTTCATGAGGCTTTTTTAATCAACATTTAATTTTTTTATTTGATAGTTTTTAGACGTGTTGTTGGCATTTATAAAAAAATAATAAAAATTAAAAATTTCAAGGTCAATTTAAAAAAATTTGATTTTATTTTTTATTTAATAATTTTTAATTGTGTTATTTGTATTCATATATTAAAAAAAAATCGTTCAGAACAATTAAAAAAATTCATGTTCGGTTTGAAAATGAGAAAATCAAATTTATATATATAAAAAAGTTATATAAGATAAAAATAAACTTGAAAAAAAAATATGCGTGAGGATGAGAAGAATCTAAGCCAATTGGAGACTCTTCTCATGCTCCATCCATGGCTCCACCGTCTCCCTGCTTATGGCGAAGGGACCAAAAGAAAGGCTTTGTTTGACAACCACAAATTTTTATCAATTATTAATTTTTTTTTACTAAAATTTATAAAACAAATTCATCAATATTTATTAACTTTTTTTATTTTTTTAATTTCTGTCAACTTTTATAAATTTTTATCAAAAGTGATATATGACAATATCAGAATAGAAGTTGTAAAAAAAATTTTGCATTTTTTTTTCATCAATGTACCTAAAGTTGTGTTTGAAGAAAAAAATTAATGTTATACTTTAAAAAATTTCGACAAAAAAATTATCAGTGATAATTTAAAAAAATTTTTATTTAAATATTATTATCATGTTATTCTGTAAATATTTTTGCCGATAAAAAAATATTCATGAATTTATTATTATTATTATTAATTTTTTGAAAGGTATTCATGAAAAATCATTTTCCGTTAACAACGAGGGCTGATTGATTGCCCATCATAGCAACCAGCGTGGAATAGCAATAGGAAAGACAAAGCAAGGAATTGATTGTCAACACTTTCATCATTGCTTGCAGCCAAGTAAGGGAATGAAAGCAGTCTTGATTTTTTCTTGCCGATATTTTTTTTCTCTCGCCCATTCACATCTCCCCCCTTGCTTTTGCTTGGGAAATACCCACCACGTGGCAATGCATTAAAACCATGTGTTTGATTATTCAGTGGGTCAATTTTTTTTTAATTATTATTTAAACCAGCTCAACTTTTATTTAGGTAACATTTGGATTAACTGTTTTGGATATATTTTTTTATATTTTTAAAAATAAAGTAATAGGTAAAAATACATTCGGTCACTGACATTTTTAAAACTTATTTTAAAAAATAAAAAATAATTTTACACATAAAATACAAAACGACTAAAAAGTTATTTTGAACTTTTTTGACCTAAAATAAGGATAGAATTCTAAAACACAAAAAAGAAAATATGTTAAATTAAATATTTTTTCTCTTTTTTGTGTTTTGAAATTCTTAAAACATAAAATACAGAAAATAAAAAATAGAAATACAAATCAAATGCCACCTTAATTTAGTAAAATTTGTTAAAAAAATATTAATATTTTATCAAATTGGTAACTCATTTTTTATTAAAGATATTCAGTGTGTCAATTTTTTTTTTTGGGCGATTTAGAATAGCTTAATATTTATTCAATTTGGCAAATTTTATTAAAAAAAATACTAATACGTAACTAAAAGCTTATCAAATTATTAAAATTTGGTTCCAAAGTCAATTTTGTTTTAGAAAATTTTGCTTACCAAAAATAGTGAAAAAAGTCCACACAAAAAAAAAAAAAAGGGGAAGAGGCAAGTTGAATGAAGTTAAAACGATGGAAGGGAGAAGAAGAGTTTAAAAAGCTACCTTTTAACACACGTAAATTTGTCATGGGGAGGAAGGATTCAAATGTATTCTTAGAAGAGTTTCCGTAATTGATGTCGTAAGCAAAAACGAAGAATTGCTGGCATTTTGGGATCTTGTGCATCGGTTTTGTCAATTTGCTTTTGTTTCAAGGAATCCTTTGACTTTAGAAACCCTAAACTAATGGGCGTGCCCCTGTCCTTCGTTCCGCCCATGACAATGAGAATTCGATATCAAGGAAGTGTTTGGCTGATAAAAATTTGTTCATAAAGTATAATAAAAGTATAAAATTTTGATATAAAAATAATATATAATAAAATTTAATTGAAAAAAATAAAACATTGATAAAAGTTGGTGAGTCTTGGTTAGTTTTGTTCAACCAAACACCTCTTAAATTGATTATTATTTTTTCTCCACTAAAAGTTATCATTGCTTTGGTTTGGAGCGATGAAAATCACTGAAAATTGTTGAAAAATATTAAAAATTTTTAAAATTTATTTATTTTTTATCTTATTGCATGAATTACGAATTCACAATTTTTATCTTTTTTATCACTTTTTGTCATTCCAAAATTTAATTTTTAACTTTTCTTTTAAATTTTTATCAAATTTTTACTAAACATATAAAAAGACACATATCAACTTCTAACTAGAAGTTGATAAAAATATATAAACCAAATGGACTTTAAATTTATATTTATTGTTCAAAGAATAATTTTTGGGTTAGTGAATAGTTGAGAGCAATGTTTTAAAAATTCAAGAATATTAAGGGGACGTTTGGAGTCCCAAAAAATTAAAAAAATCAAAAAGTGGGGTTGATGTAATGTAAAAATGACAAGTGACAAAATTTAATTAGAGAGATTTGAAATTTTTTTTTATTTTTTAAGATTCCAAACGAACCCTAAGTAATCTGAGAAAATGATAATGGTTGACTCGTTGAGGATAAATATTTCATAACTAAATTAAATAATACACAAATATATTAAAATAATTACAAAAATCTAAATTTAGTTAAATTTTATTTTTATGCCAACTTTTTTTTATTTTCATAGAGTCACTATTATTTAAAATTTCTCCTTAAGTAAAACCACAGGCGATACATATACAATTAAATAGCAATTTTAGAAATGTCTTGAGAAGATATGACGATTTTAATTTACAAGAATGGTATAGAATTTTATAAAAAAAAAAAAAAAAAACAAATTATAGGAACATTTGTGTAATAAATACAATTTGTAAAGATTATTGAATCAGCAGGTCTAAATGAATCGTGAATCGTTAAAGGATCACCGGTTCAATTGTAATTTTTAATAATTTAAACTAACTTTGTGTCACAATGAATTCGAGAGATGAACCGAAACCTTTGTAATTCGAATGAGGAGAGTTAATTAGTTGAAAAATATCGAAATTTGGTACAAATTCGTCGAAAGAATTTCTCCAAATTGATGAACTTGTGTACGAAATATTGTTCCCATTTGAATAATACAATTTCTAAGTTTCATTAACCTTGATTTTATTTAGTTAAAATTTTCATCAATTTTTATATTTTGAATTAAAATAAGATTTTATAAGTTAGAATTTGATTTCATTTCATAAGTAAATTTTAGAATCCCTTTATTATTTGAAATCCACCCAAAAAAAAGAAAATAGAATTTAATGAGAATTTGTTGTTTTCTTATGTAGACAAACTTACTGCATATAACATATTTATCATATTTTTTCTTTTTTATTAGTAGGATCAAATTTAGTATTTATCTTAAATTAAATTAAATTAATTTTTAAATTTAAGCATATATTTCATATACAAAATTTTATTTATCAAATCAAATTAATGTTTATTGTAAAATCAAATCAATTTTAGGGGGCAAATATTTTAAAAATTAGAGTTATAGTTTAAAAATTAAACCACCCCCAAATCAAATTAATTTTTAAATTTAAGCATATATTTCATAAACAAAATTTTATTTATCAAATTAAATTAATTTTTACTGTAAAATCAAATCAATTTTAGGAGGCAAATATTTTAAAAATTAGAGTTATAGTTTAAAAATTAAACCACCCCCCCCCCCCCCCAAAAAAAAAAACGTTGAACAACTTATATAGCTTCAACCTCTTGTTGTCTACTTTTTAAAGATACAGCCACTAGATTGATAAAACTAGGTTGTCTAATTGGAAGTGCATCCTAAACCATGGTGAATGATGCCAAAAATAAAAATAAAAAAATCATAGAATTGAGATTGTACAAGGTGAGTCCAATTTCTCATTTTTTAAGATTTAAATAAAGTTATTTTTATTTATATTTTGAAAAAATATGCACACTATATGCACAAAAATATTTACTTTATTTATTCCCTCTTTTAATGTGGATCTGCATGTAACAAATAGTGAAATAAAATAATCAAAAGAGTTTTCGATCGAAAACACCCTGACATTCAAATTAGAAACATATAATAAGAATGATAATCTCATATACATAGATATAAATAGAGAGAGAGAGAGAGAGAACGTCCCTTTTTTACATATTTTTAGATACGTAAATGTAAATATAGAATGTTTGACATATATTTTATGGATTTGATTATAATAATAGATAAAATATTAGATATTAATAATGATGCAAATATTAAAATTGTTGGAGAAATGACTTGAGATTAACTTTTCATATATATTAACATTTTTAATCTCGTGTGTTGATACGTGCTGTGAATTAAATAATTAATACAACCCATTAACACAATTATCTTTTAACAGAAGTAATAAAATTTGTGCGGATCTAATGAAGTTAGGTTGCAGTTACAAGTGTCTCACTCCGACAACCCCAATTAATTAAGTAGTGTTTGGTTGATAAAAAGTTAGTCAAATAGTACAATAAAAATAAAAATATGTAATATAAAAGTAATAAGTGAAGATATATTATTATAAAAAAATATAAAAATTAATTAAAATTAATAATTTTTAGTGACGTTGGGGGCCACCAAACATGCTCTAAATTTTTTTTATGTCAGTTAAAATATAAAACCTTGTTTGTCGCAATCATTTGTAATAATTTTTTTAGTTTCCCTGTCTTTCCGGGTTCCACACAAGCCAAGAGACAGGTCGGTTCCATTAGAGCGACTTGAGATTTATCTATTCCTTCGATATAAATATTTATATATGTATTATAAATATTTATATATGTATATATATATATATATATGTATCTGACCAGCGCATAAAGCATCAAAAAAAGTAGCGAATGACAAATGTGCCCGCCACCGACGGCCCCACTTGTACGAGAGCCGACTTTTCCCACATAACCAAACAAGAAGTAAAGTTTAGCAAATGGGGGATGATTGCCTCGTACCACACATTTAATGTAAGGTCTCACTCTGTTATTAATATTATTTTATTTAATCAATTTAATTAAATTTTAGAATGTTAAAATTAATATTCAAATCAATTTTAACAAATCTCTAAAATCTTAAAAAATCGATAACCAAGTAAACTTAAACGAGTGGCTATTAACGAATGAATTTAATATTTTATAAATTGAGTTTCTAATTATCTTCGATTAATCATTACTTTAGCGCGACAATAATACTATTCTTTAGAAATTGACACGCGTAATGAATCGGGGCCGTTGGATGCAACCCGACAATCTTGAAAGCGGTCTGGGAAAGATCGAGTAATAATTTTGGTCCCGACGGGCACACTGGCTGTCTTAATGAGCGTCTGTCCGTTTTAATAATTGTTAATTGACATGACAAAACAATGAAGAAAAAGATTGACAGGGTCGGGTTTCACGATCTGTAATGCAAAAATAAAAAATTAGATATGCGAATTTAATTTTATTCAAATAATTTAGATGCCGTTTAATTTATTTGTTTATTTTTTATTATATATTTTTTAAAATAAAAAAAATAATTCAAAACTTATTTAATTACTTATATTTTTAAAATTTATTTTAAAAAATAAAAAATAAATTTACGTATGAAATGAAAAATAAAAAAAAGATCATTTTGAAAATTTTTAACTTAAAATAAAAAAAATCTCAAAAAATAAAAAATAAAAAAATAAATTAAATGCCACCTTAATGATTTTAATTTAATTTGATCTTTTCTAAAAATAATTTAATGACTATTTAATAGTTCAAATTATTTAATGATGCAAATGTTCCAATAATTTAGTGATGCACGTTTAACTCTGAGTTTTAAAAGGTTGTAGAAAAAAAATTCAATACGGAGCCGCAGTAAAAAAATTAAGAGTTATGATTTATTCATACTTTGATGACATATAACGTCTCACATTTACATTGACTGTGATCCGATCAAAATATTTTGACTTTTATTTTAAAAATAATTTTAATTAAATTTAATTAAAATTATTAAATTAAATATAAATAAATTTTAACTCTTACTTTTTCACCACAATTTCTCTAATAAATTTTTTCATTGCAGTTTATTGGAACCCTTTCAACTCTTCCTTTTATCACTGTGAGTCATGCAATGCTTCTTACCGTAACCAGGCGGCCGGGGAACACATTTTTTACACGTGTAAAAATTCAACCGCCCCCCACTGTTGGGTGTAGGCTGCGCCCACCTCAAGCGTGACCTCGTTGTTTTTGTCTCTTCCTTCGGGGTATTATTATTATTATTATTATAAAATTGAAGGTGCGTGCATCGGGTTTGATCCTATGCTTCTAGAGGTGTCAATTGTAGCTGTGGGGTGGCATGCATGATGTGAATTTCTTCAATTCATTTTGTTTATTTTTTTATTGGCTTAAGTTGTTCGAATCAACCCATGTCGACTTCGGTTAATTCTTGAATTTTTGAAGTAAATAATCAAGTAAACTTTTATTTTACTTGATTTTGACGAGAGTTGAACTATTGAATATTGAAGAATAAATTCAAAATTTATCTTCCAGAGTTTTTAATTCATTTGTTGGGTCTCACATATTAATTTCTTTTAATTTCTTGTGCTAGATTTTAATAATTTTAAAATAAATATAGTTTAGAGGCTTTTGAACCTCTATCAAAAATTTAAATTTATAAATTGTAAAATGATTAAAAAAATATCATTTTTAAATAATAATGATCTGACATATTAGTGAATATTAGTGAATGAGCTTATGCTAGTACAAAACTCTCTTTTTAATTAGTGGATTATGTTTTGTCAACTCTTTTAAATCAAAAATATGAACCTAAATTTTTTCATCGTACAGTGTTAACATCTTATTGACACTAAGAGTTGAGGCTAGTGTAGGGTAAAGTGTGATTAAAAATCTCTAATCAACTTAACTTATTGTATTATTAATTCACATAAAATAAAATTTAATAAATTATTATTTTTTCGATGCAAACCCGCAAATCTCTCCCCCTTTCTCTCTTTATTGAAATTTCTCGCTCTAAATAAGTATCAATTTTTTGAATTATAATTATTTAATTTTTTAAAAATATTTTTGATTCTGTTATAAAATTTTAATTTCGTCTCTGTTAGCCACTTTTGATATTTATATTGCTAAGTACAAGTAGATAATAGTAAAAAGTAGTCATTAAAATTCAAACTATTTAACTATGTTTGTTGGTTGAATTTTTAAGCTTATGTTCCCTAAAATGATGAATTATATTATCTTTTGCTGCATAATATCATACATAATGCTCTTGAAAAAATAAATGCATGTTAGTATACCTTTCAAAAAAAAAAAAAAAGAAAAAACGTAATTGATATATATACACTATTAATATTAAAATATCATTTAAACTAGTGAAATGTGAGCTCATTATATTAATATTAGATGAGGATAAGGAGTCACAAAACATATTCGAAATCTAAGGAAGAGGATATGAAATAATATATGGTATGTTTAGAGTGATAAAAAGTGAGATAAAATGAGATAATTTGTGAGTTCGTAATTTGTACAATACGATAGAAAGTGAATAAGTTTTAGTAATTTTTATAAACTTTTAAAAAATTTTAATGATTTTTAGTATACTAAAACGCACCCATAAATAATAATGTCATTCAAAGAATACAAGGTGAAGAGATAAGAAAAGCAATTACCCAAAAAAAAAAAAAATAGGAAAAGCACCTCGAGAGTATATGTTAGGTGAAACTTGTACATCATCAGCTCAGGATTCATAATTAATAGGGATAGAATAATACTTTTATAATAAATAAAATTAAAAATTAAAAATACAATGAGAGTAAAATTAAAATTTTATGGAGTTTTAGAAGCCACCAAACGCTCCCCGGAAGATGCAAATTGCACAATCCGACCGCTACATCGAGACTTCACAAGTGGCTAGATGAGACTCCGCACGCATTGAAACATTTCTCTCAACGGGCACTGACAGCAGGCACTATCCCCACACAGGGGCAACTTCGTCAATTCGGAACAGATATGACATTCCTATGATCCCCTGCAACTCGTTAACTTGGCCGCAGACTGTCAGTTGAGTTGTAGGGGCTGAGACATGGCCCTTCCGCAACAGGATCTGTGCCTAGAAGATATCTCACACAGCAGGCTCTGCCCAAGCAGCCCAACCCATATCATTATAGATTACGATTTTCCCCTGTTTAAGCGTTGATTATCCCATATCAATTTCATCCTCTCGCAACCTTACTTATTTATCCCCTATTTAACGCCTCCTCCTCCCCCACCGCACACGGCGGATTTTTTGGAACCGCCGCCTCCAATCCCCTATCTACACATCGTCAATACATATATACATAAATATAGGAGAGGATGGCAATTCCAGAAGGAGATCGTCGTCGAGGGAGGGCTAGACCGGCGGCGAGAGAGCCGGTGAGGGCTAGAGTGCCTCTGAGGAAGCTCTTCAGGGTGGCATCAGTGGCGTGCGGGATTCAGTTCGGTTGGGCTCTGCAACTGTCTTTGTTGACGCCTTACGTGCAGGAGCTCGGGATCCCCCACGCCTTTGCCAGCGTGATATGGCTGTGTGGTCCGGTCTCCGGCTTCTTCGTCCAGCCGCTGGTCGGCCACATGAGTGACCGGTGTACTAGCCGGTTCGGCCGGCGGAGGCCCTTCATCGTCGCCGGTGCCGCTTCGATTGTACTCGCCGTGCTCATTGTCGGCCACTCCGCCGACATCGGATGGTTGTTTGGGGATCGAGGAGAGTCCAAGGTTGGGGCGATCGCCGCTTTTATTGTAGGGTTTTGGTTGCTGGATGTTGCCAATAACGTGACTCAGGGACCTTGCAGGGCTCTACTTGGCGACCTCACTGGTAAAGATTCATCGGATGCATATTTATTCTCATATATCTAGATATTTATATAATTGCCATATACGATCTTGTTGCCTTGAATTGTTGACTTTTTTAGTCTTCTATTGTAAAATTTCGTTTTCTTTACTGGCGATGAAACCCTAATTAGGACTCGTCTTCATTTAATTTCCTTCTCCTATCTGATTATATGTGCGCCAACGATTTTAAGGAATGTGCTACCTGGAGTCATCGCAGATTTCCTTTTCTGTGTTTTTAATTCCCAATTGTAATTATATATGCCGATCTATGAGCGCGCTAGGCGACGCTTTCTTTTATTAAATAGACAGATATGCCCCTCTGACAAAGTAGTTTTCTTTAAATAGCGGACATCTTACCGAGGATGTGGCTTGGATAGAGCCGACCTGATCCATTTAGTTGCTTGCAAGTGAGACTTGTTGAGGTGCAAATGAGTTAAGTTGATTTGGTTTGAGTTGGGTTCTTCCCTATTTTTGGGAAGGTTGGCAAAACAATTTTCTCCTTACTAAAATATTATACATTAAACTTTTAGTAGTTTATGAATCTTCTGTTGTTTAGATAATTGTAAATTGTTTCTTTTGATATCTTTTGTAGGATGATGTTACAAACATATATATGCTAGAGGTGAGAAGATTTAGGGCTCGTTTGGAGTTAAAAAAAAAAAAAAAAGATAAATTGAGATAAAATGTGGTTTGGGGTTAATTTTGGCGTCGTTTTTTTTTTTTTTTTTGAAAAATCACAAACCATGGGAACTGTTTTCCAAATCCGTTCCCACGGACTCAAAAAAATTCAAAAAAAAATAGCGACAATAGTACTCATTTGAAAGTTTTTGACACGAAGAATATGATTGTATAACAAATTTACACATTCGGTTAACCTATTTTTAGTTTTTTTTGTTTTTTAGCGAAATATTGAAATTTTTTGAAATTAGTGATGGCGGGAAAATTAGAGGTAGAGGAGTTGTTAGAGATTTATAGAGTTTTTTGGAGATTTTTCTTATGCCAAACGAGCCCTTAAGATTGTTATGTGTGGATAATTACAGAATTCTAAGATTTAAGATTATTATATAAATTTCCTAATTGAATTGTGAGAAGTAGTTTTTGAAATTGTGAAGGAGTTAATTAAAACATGGAAATGTGGAATTCTTTGGTTAATTAATCGTAAATGTGGAATTCTTCGGATAGCTAATCGTAATCATGAAAGTTTTGCAAGGGAACTTTTAATATCAAACTTTGATTGATCTAAATTATAACTTATTAGGGGCAATTTATGAAATAGAAAACCAAATCAGATTGTTGACATATATAATAGTATATGTAAGAGATTAGCTTGGTTGTTGCAGCACATAAACTTTGGAGATGGGACTTCAATACCAAAGTCATGAAGAAGTGAATGAGCACAAATTGTCTTAGATATAGTATGAGACATAACTTGATACTTAGCTTCGATGCTAGAATGGGTAACAATAGTTTGCTTTTTACTTCTCCAAGTTATAAGATTGCCCTCAATAATGGTATAATATTTGAAAATAAACCATCGATCTAAGCAGTTGCCAGTCCAATCAGCACCATTATATCCAGTTACATTCAAAGTAACTTATGGTCTATATATCAAGCCACAGATAGGAGACCTCTTTAGGTAGCATAAAATACGGTAAACGGCCTTAAAGTGGGTTTTTCCTTTCTAAAGTGGGGTTTTTGAGGTTTGACTAATCACCTCCATAATATAGATAATATCTGGCCGTGTCATATGAGAGTAATCATTTTCAAAAATAACAAGATAGTAGTATCTTTAAAAGTAGAAACCTCAGGAGAACCCAAATGTTCATATGGACTAAGTCAAAAGACTTAGTGTGACAACTATCAAAATGACTTGAAAAAAAAAAAAAAAGTGTTGTGATACTTGCTATATTGACAAACCTCAGATTCAAGACTAGAAGTTGCAGCCTCGTAATTCGTACAGTGAGTAGAAAATTTAAACTTTATAGAGATTTGTAGAGTTTTGTGGAGTCTTGTAGAGTGCCAAACGAGTCCAAAATTGAGTCGAAACTGCTAACTTGATCCTAACTAAGGATAGGAGGCCTAAGCGACAATACGACTGAAAAGGAGAGATGGATGCACTAAAATAGAATGAGAAATAGATGAAAGACCCATGGGATCAAGGTAGTAGTTGACATTCAGAAGTAATCGTCCTCTGCATCCTGGACATAACAGTGCTGGGATTTAGTTAATTGGCTGATAGATAATAAATTAAATGAAAATTTATGGACATAAAAACTCGCGGGTGGAGACGAAGGGAGCAGATGTGTCTTTTACTAGCAATATATTGGGAGGAACTGTCGAAGGCAATACGATGTGAGGTAGTGGTCAAATTAGCAAATAAAGTATTACCCAAAACATGTACGTTGACTCCAGAGTCAATGACCCAATGCGCAGGTAAAATAAGGAAACTACTTGGATGAGTTAGAGTGGTAATGGAGTTGGAAGAACGAGAGGTGCAAAGTGTCTGTAGTATAGCATTGTCTGTACCGCCACAACAACAACAACATAAGTCTTATTCCACTAGGTGGGGTCGGATCAATGGATCACAAGGCGTCACTGTGTTCTATAAAAAACCATATCTTGATGTAAATCATTTATAATAAGGTCTTTTCTGATAACTTCTCCAAGTGTTCTTTTAGGTCTTCCTCTACTTCTTCTTATTGGACTGCAAACCATTTGATCAACTCTCCTCACTGGAGCCTCTAGCGGTCTTTTTTACACATGACCAAACCACCTTAATCGGGTTTTTGTCATTTTCTCCTCAATAGATGCAACACCAACTTTCTCCCTAATACAATCATTCCGAATCTTATCTTTTTTTGTATGTCCACTCATCCATCTCAACATTTTCAACTCTGCTACCCTAATTTTTTGCTCTTATTGTCCCTTTAGTGCCCAGCACTCACTTCCACAGAGCATAGTTGGTCTTATAACATTGTCTGTACTATAGCATCTAAATCAGCAGCAGTGAAGGGATTATGGAAAGCAACTCTCGATTTAGACGGTGTACTCGAACCAGGAGCAGTCGGACCAGATGGAGAATTGGTGAGTTCAACATCAATATGATAGGCTTGATTAGGTCGTCCATAATTCTCCCAACACATGGCTTAGTGTGGTTTGTGCCACTACAATAATAACACTTCTTAGTACCATGCCAAGAACTACGGGCACTCCTACAAGGAGCATGGTTACCATCACTTAAGCCACCGTGAAAAATACCAAAACCTCTAGAGCCACTAATTAAGGCAATAGAATCAGAATCATTAGAAGAAGATGTCACTATTTGAGAATTGTGGCCTAAAGAAGAATGCTGCAGCCAAGAATAGGCATTGGCCATGGTAGGGGTAGTCTCACTAGTTAGAAGCTGGTCTCGATGGTGATGAAGCTCATCATTAAGACCAGCAAGGAGCAGAATTCTCATTAGTTCCTTCCACTACCTCATCAGCCCAGCCTTAGTTTCTAGAAAAGGCTTAAAGGAATTGGGTTTGGGTGAAGCACATCATATCATAACGGCTCACTGATTTTTGCATGCATTCAAGGACCGTGCTTTGCTGGTGGTAAAGGGTCTTGAGGAAGAGCGTGGGGTTAAAGATATGCTTTGATAGAGCGAAGGTTTGGCAACAAGACGAAAAAGGGTGAAAGTTTAGAAAAGGTTGAAAATGTAAAAGACTCTCACTGAGAGCCTTGATTACTATGTAACACTTAGAGTGGGCAATTACATTGATAAAGGGAGGAAAACTACTCATAAGCCTTAAAGATGTTTGAAAATTTTCTCCTCCAGGAGGAGGAATCTAGCAAGGATTCCCAAATTACATTAGGGGTGCCATATAGGGCAATAGTGCACAAAATCAAAGACTCCAAATTATGCCATAACCAACTCACCACAACTTCGTTTGCAGCATGCCGTTATGGGTAGATAGGAGACTTGAGAGTTTGAAGGGAAATTTGTAATGTAGAGCTCCATCTATCGACCAATGAGGAACACTTGAACGTTGTGAGATTAGGTTAAATAATTGGTCCCATTTAACTTCTCGTAGGAGAATGTCTTAGAAAAATTGTCAATTGGCACTACATTGGTCAAGGCGAAGGGATAAGACACGGAGCACCAACAAAACTAGTCCTAACATTTGAAGGTGTGGCATTCATAACACTAAAAACCCACCAAAGAACGACTAAATGAGGAACGCTCAACAATCAGACTACTACCAACAACACGGTATCAGAAATTAGACCACAAGCAATGAATTATAAAGGAAGCTAATAGGCCATGCTAAGCAACAACAATTCCAGAAAGAAAATAATAGATCGACAAGCGAGGAGCAACAAATCAATTTGAAGTTCTAAGGACAACATTTGTAACTTACCAACACAAAGAAGATTGTTTGGAATTAGAAGATGTCACACCTAAGCAACAAAGATGAGCAACAAATAAGATCATATAAAAAATTAACCATTGTTGCCAAAATGAGTGATGTTTGAGCAAAGAATGCAAGGACAAGCAAACCGTCAAACCAAAAGGCAGTTGAGGGTCGATATCCATTAGGTGACCGCTGATAGATGTTGTAGGAGAGACGATCGAATGTCACGCATGTCAAGAAGAGAGGCGCGTGAGGTTTGGCGCAAAAATTGTCACCGACGAACCTGTGGATGGTGGCGGCAGTTGACGCCGATGGATAGGGTTTGTTCGTCAGCGAGTCCCCCCCCCCCCTTTTTTAATTGCTTTGATTCAAGATGTACAAAGGAACCAAAAATTTGAGCCAATTCGATGCCTTGGGTTCGGTCTTCGGTTCCAAAAAATAGCAAAACTGAAAATATAAATTTTTCCGATCTGGGACCAAACTGGACTAGCACTAAATCTGAAATTGAACATTAGAACCATATAGAAGTCTAAAGCAATTCAGTCTTTCCATTCCTAGAGACTTATAAGTTCTCACTTCTCATCTGTACATGCTCTATCTCCAACTGTTATAGGAAAGATGGAAGTGCCAAAAAGTATAAATAAGGGGATTCAAAATTCTCCATCTCACGGTAGATTGGCATGATGGTCGCTTAAGTTGCTTACTAGTCAAGGGTTCGAAAAACCCTACTGATGTAGAAGCCAAAAAAAAATATGAAATTAAAAAACCCTACTGATGTAGAAGCCAAAAAAAAATATGAAATTATTATTATTAGAATTTTATTTTATTAGGGTTACATTTTATATAAGGATTTTACCTTATTCTATTAAAGATTTATTTTAAGAATGATTTATTATAATATTTGATTTTGCTTTATTTTTAGTAATCTTGAGAATGTATTAGCCTATTTAAAGGCTTATGATTATTAGGGTTTGATGCATTAATGAATATGAAAATTTGAGTTGTTGAAGTCTCGTGGCTTGTTTTCCCTCCCCTCTTCTTCTTTATTCCCTCTCTCCTAAACTTCTTCCTTCTCTCTTAAACTTCTTCTTCTCTCTCTCTCTCTATTTCTCTTTCATGGCTTTATTCTCTACCATACTACATCAACTTTGATATCAGAGCAAATCGATCTATAATCAACGAAAACTCACTGTTCATCTCAAACCCTAGTCGTAACTACAGACATAGCCGCCGCACACGTTCTACACGCGCTCTCAAACCCTTTGAGTACACTTTCGTACATTCCCAGCGGTACCCAACTCCGGCGAACCCTACAATTGGCACCACCAACCTCTGGCGAACTCGTCGGTGACTCTGGTAACCTCCGGTGACGTTTCCGGCGACCGGCCGGCGACTTTTCCTGCGACTTCCGGCGAAATCCAGAATAACCACTACACTCCAGTGATCTAACCTGTGCTCCACGCGAAGCTCCGGCGACCAACAACAACTTCCGGCGAAGCTCTAGCGACTTCTAGGAGGCTTCGGAACACCTCACAGTTCATTTTTGCAGATTTGAAATTGTCAGTACACTATTAGGTACAGTTAAACAATAACCAGATGCAAACCCAAATAACAGCTCTCACTGAAGCCATTCAAAAACTGAACACGAGGTTAGACACATGGGAGGAATACTATTGGCAGAGCAACCCTATTCACCTCTGTTCTAATCAAATATCGAATTCAAAGTCGAACAAAGTTTTAGCTCCGCTATTTGGTGGCCTTACCGAAATTCCAAAAGTAATTGATGAATCAAACAGAAAATCTGATGACGACCACTTTGAAATGAAGAGAGAGCCTAATGATGATCAAATTGAAGAACTGACTTATGAGCTTGTTCTTGACAACTTTTATTTTTCAAATGATGAAGATGATGACCAAATCGTGGGCAAGCCACTTGATGAAATTGTTGTGATTACCAAAATTATTGCTACTAATGAAGTCATTTCTTTTACTTTTTCTTAACTAGGAAAAGAGATCGTGTAGCTTGTAAAGATTGTAAAGTTATACTAGGGGAGAGCTTGACTGGCCAACATAGGTTGTTGGTCATAGATGTGCAGCTTCAAAGGTGGGCTAAAAAAAAGAAGTCGTATAGATGCTCAAAGACTAAATGGTGGAACTTAAAAGGTGACAAGCAAGCAGCATTCAGGGAAAGAGTACTAGAGGAAAACATTTGGACGGTAAATGAGAGTGCAAATATTATGTGGGATAAGGTAGCAAAGTGTATTAGGAGGGTAGGGAAACAAGTCTTAGGAGAATCCAAAGGGAGTGCTCCGGCACAGAAAGAGGCATGGTGGTGGAACGAGGCCGTCCAAGACGAGATAAGAGTTAAAAGAGAGTGTTTTAAATCTTGGCAAAACGACCGAAATGAAGCGAACTTGGAGAGGTATAGAGAAGCTAGAAGAGAAACCAAAAAGGCAGTTAGTGAGGCTAAGGCAAAGACATTTGAGTATTTATATAGGCGACTTGACATTAAGGAGGACGAAAGAGAGATATTCAAGCTTGCTAAATCTAGAGATAGACGGACCAAGGATTTAAACCGAGTTAAATGCATTAAGGATGAGGATGAAAAGATATTAGTAAAGGAAGAGGAGATAAAGGAGCGTTAGAAGAGCTACTTCTACAAGTTATTTAACGAAAGCAGTAGTAGTGACGTACATTTGGGGCAGTGTACCACTTTTAAGGAAGAATTAAATTTTATGTTCTATAGGAGAATCAGTAGGGAAGAAGTAAAAGAAGTATTAAAAAGGATGAAGAATGGGAAAGCGGTTGGGCCAGATGGTATCCCTATTGAGGTTTGGAGGTGCTTAGGAGAGGATGGCATAAGTTGGTTGACAAAATTTTTTAATGTAGTGCTAAAGAGCAAGAAGATGCCTGATGTATGAAGGAAAAGTATCCTTATACCCATATACAAGAACAAAGGAGATATTCAGAACTGTGCGAACTATCGCGGAATTAAATTGATGAGCCATACGATGAAATTATGGGAGAGAGTTATTGAGAGAAGACTAAGAAGGACAACAAACATTTCAGAGAACCAATTTGGTTTCATGCCTGGAAGATCAACCATGGAGGCTATCTTTCTCTTGAGGAGGTTAATGGAACAGTATAGAGAAAGTCAAAAAGATTTACATATGGTGTTCATCGATTTAGAGAAGGCATATGATCGGGTTCCTAGGGAGATTCTATGGAGAGTATTAGAAAAGAAAGGAGCGTGTGTCACATATACGGACGACTGGTGGAGAGACTAATGAGTCCCCTATCACGATTGGTTTACATCAAGGCTCAGCGTTAAGCTCGTACTTGTTTGCTTTAGTAATGGATGAGATTGCAAGACATATTCAGGATGAGGTGCCGTGGTGTATGTTATTTACAGATGATATTATTTTAGTAGATGAGACGAGAGAAGGAGTGAATGCTAAGCTAGAATTGTGGCGGGATACGTTAGAGACAAAAGGGTTTAGGCTAAGCCGATGCAAGACGGAATATATGGAATGTAAGTTTAGTCAAAGTAGGATAACGAGTAGTATAGAAGTAAGTTTAGGCACACAAAAGATTGTAGGGAAAGATAAATTTAGGTATCTTGGATCTATGGTGCAACAAGATGGAGGGATTGATACTGATGTAAGTCATAGGATTCAAGCTGGATGGACCAAATGGAGGAGTGCTTCGGGGGTTTTGTGCAACCGAAAAATCCCCCTCAAGGTGAAAGGAAAGTATTATAAGGTAGCAGTTAGACCAGCGCTGTTATATGGATCAGAGTGTTGGGCAGTAAAGCATAATCATGGTCAGAAGATGGCAGTTGCGGAGATGGGGATGCTAAGGTGGATGTGCGGGATTACAAGGAAAGATAGGATTAGGAACGAGGAGATTAGGGGCAAAGTAGGAATAGCACCGATTGAAGATAAAATGAGAGAAAATCGATTAAGATGGTTTGGTCATGTTAGAAGGCGTCCAGCAGAGGCACCTGTTAGAAGGTGTGAAAGTATGGAGATTGTCAGGAGTATGAGAGGTAGAGGAAGACCCAAGAGAAGCTGGAAAGAAACCATTAAACATGACCTAACCTACCTAGATTTATCGGAGGACATGCTCCTAAACAGATCAAATTGACGTCGACAAATTCATATAGCCGACCCCACCTAGTGGGAAAAGGTTTGGTTTGGTTTGGTTAATGAAGTCATTTCTTTTGATGAGACAAATTTTCCAACGATATTACTGATATCCCTATAGGTACTATTGGGTTGAAGAGTATGCCTAAAATTTATGATAGTGCGGTGGATCTTGTCTTTCCAACACCTAAATTTCTCCCACAAGTTGATCCATTTTTTGTCTTTTTTCAACATCTACAAGTTCTATTTTCTGAATCGCGGGACTTCTATTTCAGAAGACTTGGTAGATACACTAGATTTTTACCACTCCTGACGCGTGTTTATGAACTTTGAGAACAGTTTGAACATCCGCTTTGGTCGTGGTTTGGCAATTGAAGAAGTATGCAAATTTTTAACTCGACGGAGTCGAATTTTTCTAAGAGGTGGAGAATGATGCTAAAGCCAAAGAAAAAATATGAAATAATTATTATTAGAATTTTATTTTATTAGGGTTACATTTTATATAAGGATTTTACCTTATTCTATTAAAGATTTATTTTATTTTAGGCAAAATTTTATTTAGATTTATTTTAAGAAGGATTTATTAAAATATTTGATTTTACTTTATTTTTAGTAATCTTGAGAATGTATTAGCCTATTTAAAGGTTTATAATGATTAGGGTTTGATACATTGATGAATATGAAAATTTGAATAGTTGAAGTCTCGCGGCTTATTTTCCCTTCCCTCTTCTTCTTTCTTCCCTCTCTCCTAAACTTCTTCTCTCTCTCTATTTCTCTTTCTTGGCTTTATTCTCTATCGTCCTACATCACCTACCCTACCCATGCTCACTCTCTCAGGGTTGGTCTCTCTCCGACTCTCCCTCTCTCGCCTCTACCTTGTGTGTGCTGGTGAAATGAAGGCTCTTGAACTGGAAGATCGGTGATTGAAGTCGAAGATCGACTCTCTTTTCAAGGACTGGCAGATTGTCGCGTCTACTCTGTCACTGGCCTCTTTTTGTTTGGGATTTTTTGGTACATTGCAGGAACTGTCGGAGTATAGGAAGAAGAAGAGGAAGAGATTGTTTTTTTCTTTTTGAAGCAAGGAAGCCATATTACACTCTCTAGCGTGTAACTTTTAATTAATTGTCATTTTATTTCTATTGAGTTAAAATTTATAGCTCCTGAGTTCATATGATGCATGTTAGTGAGCAATGGTAAATTCTGAAGATTTTGTAAGAGTAGCAGTTGTATTTGTTGCATAATAGATTGGCTATTTTGCTGATTACCAAAATTTGTTCCTGAATGATGCTTGGTGGCATCCTTTCTTGCACCTGCAATGCAATTTTCACTGACATATCTAATTGGATCAGTTCATCTCATGATTTGCAAATGAGTCCATTAAACAGGGGATGTTTCTACTTCTTCTGTTTGGTGCTTAGTAGTAATGTTTTTTTAGTTAGAAAGAGAAGCAAATACAGTACAGTGATTACAACAGGGTGAATATTACTCATCCACAGCCCCCGACTCACAGCTTCACTTTTCAGAGTTCCACTGTTTCTTATGGTGCCATTGGGTTGGTCCTTGAACCGGGACAGACCCGAACTGTGAGAACCAACCCAAACATATCGGTTTGGTTTTGGTTCCATTGCTACTCTAGTCTGACCCAACCTGCACATACCCCTAGCTCTAATGCCAAATTGAGAGAAAGAGATAAGATATCAGAAGAGATCAATTTCTCCTCGTATTGTATGCATTTTCAAAAATTACTACTGTCCAAAAACAAAACGGAAAACCAAAATATGCAAATAACCTAAAATAATCTAAGCAGAATATTCCAACTATTCTAAAACTTTTTGGAGAGCACCAGGTTCAGTCCTTCACAGCAGCACATGCACATGATGTTTATAAAATGCCAATGATATCAAAACTAGCCAAAAAAAATTGATGTTTGTACTATTATTACTTCCTGTCATTTTAGGTAATGATCAACGTAGGACTCGGGTGGCAAATGCATATTTCTCATTGTTTATGGCTGTTGGTAATATACTTGGTTACGCAACTGGATCATTCAGCGGCTGGTTCAAGGTTTTTCCGTTCACAGTAACCTCTGCATGTAATCCTGATTGTGCCAATCTCAAGTCTGCTTTCTATCTCGATGTTGCTTTCATTGCTTTTACTACATATATAAGCATCTCAGCAGCTGATGAGGTACCCCTGAATGAGGTGGCCTCCCACTCACACGGACAAATGCCTGAACAGTCGGGTCAGGCTGAAGAAGCTTTCTTTTGGGAGCTGTTTGGAACTTTTAAATATCTCTCAGGACCTATTTGGATAATCCTGCTTGTTACTGCTTTGACTTGGATTGGCTGGTTTCCATTTCTTCTATATGATACGGATTGGATGGGTCGAGAAATTTATGGAGGCGACCCAAATGGAGGGCAGAACTATAATACTGGAGTCAGAATGGGGGCATTTGGTCTGATGTTGAATTCAGTGTTTCTCGGAATAACTTCATTGCTTATGGAGATACTATGCCGGAAGGTGGGGGCTGGTGTTGTATGGGGAATTTCAAACATACTCATGTCTCTCTGCTTGGGATCGATGCTCATGATTTCCTACATTGCAAACAACACGGATAGAGTTCGTGACAATCTCCCTTCAAATGGTGTTGTAGCTGCTGCACTAATAATTTTTGCTATTCTTGGGATTCCATTGGCAGTAAGTTTATCCATTCTCCTTAAGAATATTTTGGTGTCAGCATCTAGCTATTTCCAACGAATTTAAGGGGGAAAATGCAAAACAGTATCTCATGAAGTCCGCAGTGCCAACATCATACCAGCTTGTGCATGCTAAGAATACCTTAAATTGATCTTATTTGTGTTATTCATATTATAACACGATATGTCTGGTGTGTTATCATAAAAATGTCTTCCTCAAATCGAGGTAAATGTAAAACAGAAAAAGAAAAGTTTGTACAGAATGTAGGGGGGAACAATAATGTTTGATTTTGGGTTGGGAGATTTCACCTGCTCAGTTTAACCCAAGATATGATGCTGCTTGACTTATCCATACGAGGCAATAATAACATTTGTTACGTGGTCAATTTTGCTATTTAAAAAATAAAATAAAAGGAGGATAAGCAAGAAATTGTAGAAAAAGAACAGAAATTTTATCATTAATTCCTTTCTGATTGTAAATAGTCGCCTAGAAAGGTTATGTTGCATTTTCAGACTTAATATTCAAAACCTAGGAGTCTAGATATTTATTTAAAAAAATTGAGCCTTCTGACATTTTCAGTCCCACTGTCTGTATCATTGAGGGATGTTAGTATGAGGTTGGAAGTGTGCACATTTTTCATCCAAATATTCTTGGATTGGTATTGTGATGGAATTCTGTTTGATCATGTGATTTGTAATATCTGAAACAATTATTTGCAGATTACTTACAGTGTTCCATATGCCTTGATATCTACACGTATTGAGGCTCTAGGGCTTGGCCAAGGTGAGTTATTCTTCATATTTTACTTTTGTCTTTGCAGATGTGGTACTGGGTGTGCTTATGTTGCTGGTTTCATTTTTTGCAGGTTTGTCAATGGGTGTTCTGAATCTGGCAATTGTGATCCCACAGGTATAGTCTGCTGTTTCGTTGGTTTTTGGATACTGTTAATAAATATTAATATGTTCTTTTTATTTTTAATGAACTATTAAATCAAAATGGCATATAGTGGTAGCCTACAAAATCTATCTAATACTCTTAGCTACTTGATCATTAGTCAAAGACTTAAGTAATCTGTAATTACTCGTTAGTGACCTTAGTATAGTACTTGATCTTGATTCTTCAATCCCCACTTGATGGCATTGCCGATCACCTGAACTCAGGTTTGAATTTCCTTCACGATAAGAGATGGGGAGTACTTTTTTTTTTTTATTTTTATCAGTTAAGGGACATGGAGTACTTGAAGTCATATATGCCTGGTGCAGTTGTCTATATTTTATTAAGGTTTGAGTGCTTGTTTAGTGTGGTTGAAATATTTATCTTGTGCTGATTGTCTTTCAAAGGGTGACATTGTTCTGTCAGTTTCTGTTAGTTATTCTCAACTAATAAGTACGAGTGACATCATCATATTTCAGACATGATAATCTGTAGGATAAAAGAACAAACATTGCAATTTTATTTGGTGCAACCTGTCTTCTACATGTTTGGTATAATTTATTTTTCATTTTAATTTATGAGCCTTTATGTTTTCTTATTGGACAAATTTTGAATAGAAATACGAATTCTAGTGGAATTATTACTGAAATGCATGTGGACCACATGCACAGGTTGTCATAGACGCATAGGAGCCACTCAAAACTTCAAGCAGGCACCTCTTTGTGGCTTCCTAGGAATTTACACATAAATGTTTTTTTTTTTCCTTTCAAAAATTTCAATTTTCCTTTTGCATGATTAACAGCAGTTGAGACAAACCAACCTCTGCCTCGTATATTTTTAATTAAATACAACCACTTATTGTGCAACATTAAGTATCATCCTTCCAAACTTCTTCCATCTAATTCAAATATAGGTGATGTTGATGGGGCTGACACAGATAATACACCATTGCGGTTCATTTTTGATTCATGGTATTAGTTGTCAACCTGACTTATTTGATTTAGTTCATACAAAAATTTGGGGTCCATGTCGTACTTCTAGCATTAATGGTCACCATTATTTTGTTATTTTTGTTGATGGATATTTTTGTATAACTTGGTTATTCTAAATGAAAAAGTGATCTGAATTGGCTTTCATTGTCTCTAACAAGTCTCATCAGATTTGACAAATATGTTTGGGTTTTTGAAACAGATAATGCTTTTGAATATCATCAGTCTGTGATATAATCTTTTTGTGTTGATCATGGTATTATGCACTTGACTTAATGCATACACACGTTTTAGCAGAATGGTGTTGTTGAACGTAAAAGCCACTGTTTGTTGGATAATGCTCGTAACATGATATCTAGTATATGCTTATTCCAAAGCCTTTTGGGGGATGCCATTCTTACTGCTTGTCATCTTATTAATTGAATCCCTTCTGTTGTATTGGGGAACAAATCACATTTCTCTATTTTATATATTAATGGTAAAACCTTCTCTCTGACTCCTTGTGGTTTTGGATGCGTAGCGTGCATTCATGTTCTTGATCCTGGCTTGGATAAACTCTCTCCTCGCTATAAGAAGTGTGTGTTGCTTGGTTATTCCTATACCCAAAAGGATATTAATGCTATCATCCTTGATCTCATTGCCACTTTGTAAATACAATTGTCGTCTTTTTCGAATCTACCCCATCCTTCTCTAGTCTAAGAACACAGTTATCTGAAGATCTCATCTCTAGCACTAATGGGGAGTCTGACTCCTCTCTTTCTGGTGAGGGGGAGCCTAGTCCTAGTCTTACCCTTCCTCTACCCATTGACTTTCCATTGTAGGTGTATTAGTGATCTCAATATCGACCTGTTTGTCTTTTATGGTAACCAATTGCTTGCTTAGTTGCTTTGTTTGAGGTCCAACCTTCTTCATTATCTTCTTCCTAACTTGATAATTTATCTGTTTTCTTGCCCAGTGGTAAGCATTCTTGCACTCAACACCTCATTCTTAAATTTGATTCTTATTACCATACTTCTCCTTGCTTGTGGACCTTTTTGTGTGCTATGTTTTCTGTTTCATTTCGAATATCATATAAAGAGGCATTATCTTTTTTTAGATGGAAGCATGCAATAGATGAAGAGATGAGTGCATTGCATAAAAATTAGACTTGGGAGCTCACCTCTTTGCCTCAGCTCTCTATCATCATATGAAAAGCCGAAAGACAATTGAGGCAACCTTACCATCATGCTTAGGCTATATTGTGAATGACCTCCCCCCCCCCCCTTATCTTTCCCCTTTTTTTATTCCTTCTCAGAGTAGCGGTTTCACAAGAAGCATTCATTGACCCTAAAGGACAGTAATTATTCATTATGTGAAACTTGGGTCTCTTTATAATTCAATTATGTTTGCCCATTGTTTTTATTGGTCTTTCTTGTTAAACCTTTCTAATTGTTTTAAATAAGTGCAAGAAGTGGACACATATAACAGCACATTATGTCAATGAAATTTCTTGGACGAAAAGCATTTTTGATTTTTGTAATCAAGTGTTTGTGTTTTTAGCCATTTGGGTGATTATGTTTTGGTTTCTAAGAGCAGATTGTGGTGTCCGTTGGAAGTGGACCTTGGGATCAACTATTTGGTGGTGGCAACTCACCAGCCTTAGCCGTGGCAGCATTTGCAGCCTTTGTCAGTGGGCTTATAGCCATCTTGGCTATTCCAAGATCTAGGGCTGATAAGTCCAGAGCCCGCCAATGAGGTAATTTGTTGTACCAAATTTTTGCATTTTTTTTTTCAATTTGTCTACAGAGAGTAAAATGTGGACAAGTATCAAGAGTATGTATATAATTTGTGCTCTATTGATAATTGTCAATTCATTCTAAATTCCCTTGCTAAGTTTTTTTTCCTTCCCCCTCCCCCCCCCCCTCTGTAATTTTGTTCTAATTTTTCTGTCTATGTTCCATCACTTAAATTACTAAAGTACTTTGATACTGGCTCCATTTGTGGTTACTGATTTAGCAATGTAGACTTGCATGTGATATGAGCTTTAGGCCACGTGAAGGATAAAGGTTGGTTTCAGTAATCCAGCAACAGCGCAAACAACATTGTTTTCTGCCGGTTGAAAATGACTCTTTTATGGGCATGATATATGTTTCGTTGCATAGCTATTGTGGATGCATGACAATCTCGAGCCCGTAGAGCAAAAATATCAATATTATAGTTGGCTGTGACACAAATGACTTGTGACTTGGAATGTTAAGGATCCGTTTGGCAACGCTATCGTTTTTTTGTTATTGTTTTTCTATTACCGTTTTCTGTTTTCTGTTGCCGTTTATTTTTTCAGAAATGAAAATTGAAATTGCGTTTAGAAATGCAAGTTTGTTTATAACTATTAATTTTTTATTTTAGAAAATATTTAATTTTATCAGTTTTAAAAAATTAATGGAACTTAATAAAAATATATTTTATATTAATTTAATTAAAAATTAATGTAATTAATTAAATTAATACAGTAAATTATTTATTAAAAATAATTTAATAAAATATATTTCCTTTTTTGGTAATTTAATACAATATATTTCATATTAAATAAATAATTAAATTAGATTAATTATTAAATTAAATTATTTATTTTTAAATTAATTAAATTCATTTAATTATTTATTAAAATAATTTAATAAAATATATTTTATATAAATTAAATTAATTAAATCATAAATAATTTAATTTAATTATGATATTTATTTAAAATAATTTAATAATTATTATTAAATTTAATTTAAAATTAATGTAATTTAATTATTTATTATTAATTATTTTATATAAATTAATTTAATTATTAAAATAAATAAATTATGATATTTATATCAAATAATTTAGCAATAATTAATTATTAAATTAATTAATTTAGTTTTATTATTTATTAAAAATAATTTATATTAATTTATATGATTAATTTAATTTATTGAATTTAATTATATTATTTCTTAAAATAATTTATTTTTATGTAATGTAACAAAAATAAACAGTTTTAAAATAGACAAAATATTGGTAATAGAAAAGAAAATTAGAGTGAAAACACATTTTTTTTGTTTACGCTTGTTTGTTTATATTTTTATTTTTTTTGGAAACAAAAAAACTTAAACAGTTTTATCAAAACATGTTTCTGTTACGAGTTTACGAAATTTTGAAAATATAAACAGAAAACGAAAACGTTACTAAAAGGGGCCTAAATGTGTTCACTGCACCTGTCTTTGCATAAATTTCAAGAGTATCCGGCAGCAGAGAGGTTTATCTTTTAGTTCTCTAGAAGTACTTTAGGTCACCTTGTCAAGTTTATTTCATGGATCTTCCAAAATATATTTAACGCCCGTGCCTACCAACTAGTCTAGTCTGGAGAAATTCCATATTTTTGTACGTTGGTTATGGAGCAAGTTCCAGTGACTTGACATTTAGGATTTAGCAACACAAATGAACTAACAAAGATATCCAAATGACTAGCCTTAACATGCAAACCAGACATTTGGATACAATTAAATCATCTTTGAAGCTTTGGAATGTGTTAGTGCAGTCACCATTCATAAATAAGCAACGGTGGGAAAAAAATCAAGGCTCCAAATCTTGTGTCTCAGTGGTGTCCCATTCTGTCTCATCGTCTCTTGTGTTAACACGCGTACACAAAATTTAATGGTAATTACTAAACTTAAATGTGGTTCAAGTTTTAAGGATACACGTAGGTGTGTTTGATGCGAGAAGTTGAGACACAGAGTGGGACACCATTCTTGGACAGAAGATCTGTACTCAAAAATTAGTTGCTGATAAAGCCATATTTTTTGAAGTAGCTGTGACTGAATGTTGTATGAAAGAATTTATCTTCATTTAGTGGAGAATTTCTTTGGTGAGGAGCGTGACCCATCTGGAAAGTTCGCTTTATGGGTAATCACTACCATATAGAAGCAAATAAAGTCTAAGCTGCTGATTCTGGATTACTACTCTCCAGAGTTCCTTGCCAAGATAAGTTGCCGGTGATTGGGATTTTTTTATTCTGCATAAATAGTACGAATACTTTCCTTTAGAAATGTCGATTGCCCATCAGTGGAACAGTCGTGATTTTGTGGGAATCTTATGCAGTTTGTGCATGAATTTTTGGGCGTATGGTTATTTTTAATTATGCTTGATGGCAATCAGTTCTGTGAACTGTGCTGATTGAGACCTTGATGGAGACGTGTCTTTTTGTGCTTTGATTTTTTCAGAAAAGTTTAGTTGATCTCTCTCTCTCTCTCTTCACACGCACGCACGCACGCACACAGACACATTCATTCATTTGAATCTGGGAATAAATTCCCCCGTATATTGCACTTATCAGTATCTATAGGAGTCATGTCTGCCTTCAATGTCCCCGTACAATGGTGGCTGTCAATACCTGAGAAACATTTAAAATTGCTCTTTTTATGTGCTGGTTTACCATTCAAATTTTCAGTGAGATGCTTAATTTAGAATTCTGCATGCATGCGAGGCCCCCCCAATTCTCTCACTCAAGGAAATTAGCCTGTCAAGCAATTGGGAAAGAGAAGGGGGGGGGTAGTTATCTTTTTGGAGGGAAAGATGAAAGATAAAATCTGTGAATCAATTATATATCCAGATTCTAAAAGGTGGCTCGAGTTTTGGAGCAAAATGATAGTTGTATCTGATCAGAGTATCTGATCAGAGGCGTGGCAAATTTTGAGATTCCTTTTTCGTATGAATGATCTTCGATGACTGATCTTTGGATTTATAATTATGTCTTCATCTTAATTTCTGCTGTAACCACCACCTAATATGCCTATGGGGGTGGAAAATTCACAAAGTGATATTTCCAATCCATCTCTTTAATCATTTATCCTTATCCGTTGCTGGAATGTACTTATCTGGATAGCTGACAATGAAGGGTGGAAATAAATTTGTGGTACCATATGCTGTGTCAAAAAAAAAAAAAAAAAAGAGCTTTGATTGTTGGAAGTTGCCTGGTTCTCCTGAAAGTGGGATGAGGAAGGAAAGGTGGACAAAAATTGAGTATTCTTGTGGGTTTTTTTTTTTTTTTTTTAAATGCGTTTTCTTGTGCTTATTATTTATTTATTTTTGGGGGGTGGGGGTCCTGTTGGTTTACAGTCTACAGGCAAAGCAGGAGATGGTGGGAAGGGAGGCCCCCACACTATAGAAAGAAGGGGCACTGAGTAGAGGATTATTACACGTGCGCGCGCTTACACCCATATATATGGGATTTGAGGAGTTGTGAGAAAAGGGATACAAATTAAATGGCTGTAATGGGGGGCACGTACGCTGCCTCCTATCTACCATCTGCCGGCTCTCTACACTGCCATCTTCTGTTCAACCCCATTACTACTGTGTGGTCTGGTCCCTTTCATATGCACATGAAAAAGATAAAACTTTCTTCCCTTTCATATACACATGAAAAAGATAAACTTTTCTTCGAGTTGAATAGGAAAAAAAAAAAAAAGAAGAGTTTGAAATATCCAATGGATTTGATATATTTTGTCCACTTTATTATCCCCCTCCCTCTTCTTTCCTTAATAAATTTAATCATTCTTTTGGGGTCGGGGAGAAGTCTGCAGCCGCTACTCATAGGTGTGCATTGGGTGAAGCTTGTCTCGTGGCCATAGTCGACAAAGAATCACGAGGAGGTAAACTAACTTAGGCAAGTCCTGGCTGACCGGCTCAACCGAGAAAGCTGTTAGATGGCCTTCCACAATTAGAGGAAGGACTGTCCCCAAGAGGAGTCGAACCCAAGACTTATTGGTCTCAGGTCATTTAACCCGTCATCCGAACCAACTTGACTACCTCTTTCGGGCAAATTTAATCATTCTTAAGTTACCCACAAGCAAGAGAGAGAGAGAGAGAGAGAGAGCGAGCGAGCGCTTTGATACGCAATCATGGAATGGGGGCTGATATTAGTAACCATGTCATGGAATTTCAGGCGTAGGAAAAACTTGCAATGTCTTAAGGCAACAACCCCATTGCCTGGGTGCATTAGTAATTGAGGAAGATCTTTCAAAGCAGGGGGGCACTTGTATCAAGGAAGGCCCACCAAGCCCACCACATCAAAAAATAGCTGATGTGTAATAAGAGGTTTAACTACTTGAAACAAATCCCTCCTTAATTTTGGCAATCCTTTTCCAAACGACATAGAATCCACAAGCATGATTTTACCATAGTTCATGTTAAGTTCCAACCAAAACAAGTGTAAAAAAACAAAGAGCCAAGAGCAGAGATGTTGGTGGGGGTGCTTGTGGGTGGGAGTTTGGGGAAGGGTTCCTGAAAAAATTGATTTTTTTGAAATACCCCTTTCATTATCTCTAAAATCAAATTGAGCAAGTTGAGCAGGCAATGAGGTTAAGGACAACACACAAGTCGTGATCCAAGATGGGGTTCATCACATGCGAAGTGGGGTTGGGTTTTTGTGTTGACGGAATTGGAACATGATTTGGTGACCTTTGAAACGTGCATTCTAACATCTACCTCCTGTGTCAAAACATATGCCTATACCCATCCCCCCTTTTCCCCCCCATTGTCATTTCGCAAAGTAGCAATGGATCGAATTCAAATATATTGCCTGTCAATTCCCTTCCCCCCAACCCCAATATAAGGTTTTATTCTCTCTCTCTCTCTCGCTCTCTAAAAAGCGATCTAAAAAGAGAGAATTAAATAAAAAGATTATCCTCTTGTGGGAAACAGGCCTTTCATGAGCAAAAAGTAAAAATTAAAATAAATCAAACTCACCAGTTATGAATTGCCAATAAAGCAGGACGGTTATAAACAATTGCATCCATTAACCATCTTGGTTAATGTGATGAGATTAGAGCTAGCTTTATCTTGCTCTAATTTTTTAAGTACTTCACCAAAAGCCCAACTCTTATCCATCCTGACAAATGTTAAACAAAGAAAACATGGTCACGTCTATATATCTATGTACACGTAGCTACACGTATGTATATATATAGAGAGAGAGAGAGAGAGAGAGAGGAAGAGCGGGGGGGGGGGGGGATTAAGGGTGAAAAGATGGGTTGGCCCCCCCTCCCCCCACCCCCAACGAAATTGAAGCAGCCCATTACTAGTAGCCGCTTTTTTTCACAGCATTCTCTCTTCTTATTGCCATATTGAGACGTTTGCGGGAGGCAAAGGGAGGGGCTCCAACCCCCTCACGTATATATACCATTCTTCTATCCCTCCATCCCCATTCAAAGCCTAACTCAAAAACAAAAACAAATTAAGCCTAGCTACAAAAACTTGCTGGCCATTAATTCTTTTTTTTTTTTTTTTTCCTTTCTCTTTTCTTCTCCAACCTCTCACTGTTAATAAATAACTTCCCTTATAAATAGAGTTCTTTCTACTTATGTGTAACCCAAACCCTTCATCTCCTTCCTCATTTGTCTCTTCCATGAAAACCCATTTCATAAACCCCAACAAAACAAAGGATCCTTCCACCGATGATCGTGATGCTGCTGACCTCCATGGATGGCCAACTCCTTCCGAGGTAAATAAAAAAATTATTTAAAACAAAAAAACCATTTTCACTAAAGATGAGGGAATTCATAGAATAAATTATATTCTAAACACATGACACTAAATCTATCGTTTTACTTTCATTCTATGTAGGCCGTGGAGGAAATCAAAGCCATAGGGAAGATCTCTGGTCCAACGGCTATCACCGGCCTACTTCTCTACTCAAGGGCCATGATCTCCATGCTCTTCCTCGGCTACCTCGGGGAGCTGGAGCTGGCCGGCGGCTCGCTGGCCATTGGCGTCGCAAACATCACCGGCTACTCCGTCATCTCCGGCCTAGCCATGGGGATGGAACCCATTTGCGGACAAGCTTACGGAGCCAAGCAATGGAAGCTCCTCGGCCTCACCTTGCAAAGAACAATCCTCCTCCTCCTCTCCACCTCCATCCCCATCTCCTTGACGTGGCTCAACATGAAGACAATCCTCTCGTGGTGCGGCCAGGACGAAGAAATCTCCGCCGCCGCCCACACTTTCATCCTCTTCGCCATCCCGGACCTCTTCGTCCTCTCCCTCCTCCACCCTCTCCGAATCTACCTGAGGACTCAGAGCATCACATTGCCGGTAACCTACTGCTCGGCTCTCTCCGTTCTCCTCCACATCCCTCTCAATTTCGTCCTCGTGGTCTATTTCAAGCTGGGTATTTCGGGAGTTTCCATAGCCATGGCTTGGACGAACCTCAACCTCTTTATCTTGCTGATTTCGTTCCTTGTCTTCTCGCGAGTTTACAAGGACTCGTGGGTGTCTCCGAGCGTGGACTGTCTCCGGGGATGGTCTTCACTGCTGAGGCTCGCGGTGCCGAATTGTATCTCTGTTTGTCTTGAATGGTGGTGGTACGAGTTCATGATAATTCTCTGTGGACTACTTGCTAATCCGAGAGCGACCGTTGCTTCGATGGGTATTCTCATCCAAACCACCTCTCTGGTCTATGTCTTCCCCTCGGCTCTCAGCCTTGGAGTCTCTACCAGAGTTGGGAACGAGTTGGGTGCGAAACGGCCGGATAAGGCCCGCATTTCGATGATCGTGTCTCTGATTTGCGCGGTGGCGGTGGGACTTGCCGCCATGGCTTTTACCACCTTGATGAGACACAGGTGAGCTAGGAAGAGACAGGCCCCCACGGTTACCAGAGCACTAAGATACCGTATGAAAAAAAAAATGCTAAGCTATTAGATTTTTGACTTTTTCTAAAACAATCACATATATCCTTTTATATTTTATTTTTTTTTTTAAATCTTGAACTATAAAAATGTCAAGTTAATAAAAAATTAAAAAGTTAGCTACTAAAAAGTCAATTTCTTTCTCTTTTCAAACAAAAAAAAAACATTTTTTCATTTCAAACTCAATACTATTTTATCTATCAAATAATTTTACTATAATGATGTGACACAATTATGAACTTTTTCCTTTTAAAATATAAACACGTTAAGATACTTTTTATTGTACTTATATCATTGCTACATCATTTTATAAAAAACATATGGTAAATTTTGATGGCAAAATAATATCTTCCTTATTTGAATTACTATTGTTACCAGGAGTAGAGATAGTCATGACAGAGTCGGAGTAATTTTCCTTGCTCATTTTTTTTTGGAAAAACAAAAAATTTAGTTATATATATTTTTAAATATTATTCCCATTAAAATTCTCTTTTTGACTACACGATCTCAATTTATCCTTTTTCACCTACTACATTTTCTATCTCCATCACATATGGTAACCCTACATTTTTTAATTAAAGTATTGGTATTTAGTAGAAAATTTACCCTAGTTATTGTTGTTTTAGATAGAGCTTTAGTTAATATAATCTCACAGGCATCACAACCCTCCCTATCTGACATTTTTAGTTCCATATCCCTGCAGGTGGGGGAGGTTTTTCACAAAGGATTCAGAGATTTTAGAGCTCACGGCAATAGCATTGCCGATTGCGGGGCTATGTGAGCTGGGGAATTGCCCACAGACCACAGGGTGTGGGGTGTTGAGAGGGAGTGCAAGGCCTGCCATAGGAGCAAACATCAACTTGGGATCATTCTACTTGGTGGGAATGCCAGTAGCCATCTTCATGGGCTTTGTGGTCAAAATGGGTTTCTCAGGGCTTTGGCTAGGGTTACTTGCAGCTCAGTCCTCTTGTGCCTTTCTCATGCTCTGTGTTCTCTTCAGAACTGACTGGTTAGCTCAAGTAGAGAGAGCAAGAGAGCTCACACAATCTCCTTCTTCTTCTTCTTCTATCGCTGGTAGTTCTTCAAGGACATGTAATGGAGGTTCATCACTGCCAGTAGAGTCCACCATTAAGGAGACAAAGAAGGTGGTTAATGATCTTGAAGAGATCTTGTGCACCAATGATGAGTTGAAGTCAGCATCACTAGAAACAGATCCTCTCATATCTACCAACAGTACTGTTCATTGATTTAGAGTACAACCCTTTTTCTTCTCTTTTGTCCTCCCCTCTTGAAGGGTTGATTTGAAAAATTGTTCATTACAATTATCTCACCTAGTGGTACCGTATAGGAGGGGGCCTTGTCTTGCTTCTTTCCATTTCAATTAACACCATGATATGCAATAAAATGATTTAATATGATTGTACGTAGAATGAAGACAAACATATATCGTAACGTTGCTACCGTCAATTGCGCTTGTCGAACTACTTGGCTATGTACAAATTAACTGTGAAGATTATTATATATTTATGTTAGTTAAGTCTTAAATTACATTTGATTAAATAAAATAAGGGTGGAATGAATATAAGCAAGATAATTCTATTAGATATCTTATTTGGTTGTATTTTGAAGGACACGTTTCACGCTTTATTCTTAAGAAAAAAATGTCATTCTCTTTAAAAAAAAAAAAAAAAAAAAGATCTATGGGGATGGTTCACTCTACCATAGGAAGAATGAATTTTGGTAAAATATTAAAGAAATTATACTCATTTTTATTATTCGCTAAAATTATTAATTTTTTATGTCAGAATAACGTCGGTAATTAATTATATTTTTATTTTATTCTTCTGTCTATTTTACGTTAACAAACTTACATGACTCTTAAACTCATCAATTCTCTATATATATCAAATATAATTATTTTCACCCATTCACGTCCTTAAGTTGATCTTAAGCTCCCCAAATATAATTATTTTCACCCATTCACATTCTTAAGTTGATTTTACGCTCCCTTAGTTAAAATTCGGGAGGAGAGAGAAAGTGAAGAGAGAGAGGGGAAAAAAAGAGGTTAAGGCTGTCGGTTGTTTAAGAGGCTTGCCTACCTTTTTTTTTTTTTTTTATGTTGATCCTTTTTCTATATAAGGCGACAACACACTTATTGCCTAAAATGGAAATTAACACACATTATTATATTCTTTTCGTATCAAACTCATCTCCAAAACCAACCCCCGCTGTCTTCATTAATGCATATCTTTTTAATGTTCTTTGTTGATGGATGATCACCAATGTGAATTCTCCTGCTTTTTAAAAGCAGACTTTATTCACTTTAGAAAACAATCCCCTTCTTACACTTCTTTTCTTCTTTTAGGAAAAAGCATGTTTAAATCAATCAAAGTTGTGGAACCAATTGAAATCAAATTAATTTGGGCCCGTTTGGTTTGAGATTTTTTGCTGAAAATCTCCAAAAATCTCTATAAATCTCTGTTAACTTTATATCACATCAACTTTTTCTCTCACTGCACGCATTACGAAATCTCCCCAAACCACAATTTATCTCAATTTATCTCATTTTTTCTTACTCCAAACAACCCCTTGATCAGACTTTTGATAAGATTTGCAGTTGGGTAATATTGTATTTGTAAGGCCTGTTTGGAAAAAGCATGTTCAAATCAATCAGAGTTGTGGAACCAATTGGAATCAAATTAATTTGATCAGACTTTTGATAAGATTTGCAGTCAGGTAATATTGTATTTATAAAGCCTGTTTATAGTGTCAAAAATTGGTAAAACAAGATTAAAATAAAAAGTCATCAAATTTTTAATTATTGCGTGTTTTATGTGTTTTTCAAAAAGTGTGATGTCAAAATTTGGTACAATAAGATTAAAATAAAAAGCAATCAAATTTTTAATTGTTGCATGTTTTAAGTGTTTTTTTTGAAAAGTGTGAAAAATTTGAAAAAAGTTGAAGTAAAAAATTTTTTATTTGCAAAAAATCGAAAAAAATTAATAAAACATAGAAAAAATTAAAAATTTATAGCCAAAGTTAACACTCCAAAGCATACGAAGGGTATTTAGAGGCACAACTTTTAGCAATTTTTGACATTTTTCAGTTGTAATTTTTTATATTTTTGGTGAAATAAGTAGTAATTTTTAAACAATTTTAATAATTTTTTGTAACTTTTGGGTATTTGATAAAATTTTTAGTAAGTTTTAGTAATTTTTAATAATTCTTAGCAACTTTTAGTAACTTGTAATAACTTTTGTATGTTTAAGAAAAATTTTGGTAACTTTTAGGAAGACCAAATTATTGTAGTAGAGTAGGAAAATGATAAAAATTAGTGTTTTACCACACCAATTTTACAACTTTTTGACTATTTTTTTGCATCTTCCAAACCGGGAAACCTCGTTGGTTTTTTAACTGTTCAACCACCGGAAAACAATAGTAGTTGTTCAAAAATAAAGTAATTTGACACTGCAACTATTCAACCACCGCCAAATTTAACACTGCAAACAAGTGACGCACGCAATGTCCCATACAACACACAAAATGTATTAAAAAATTTTAAAAATTTTTAAATATTTTAAAAGATTTTTAATATCTTTCAAAATTTTTATTGTATGGACTTATCATATAATTTAAGCATGAAAACAAATATGACATCCGTTTATTTTGATATTGGTGTATTTTAATTAATTTAATTTTTTGAGATAAATTATTTATTTTATATATTAATTAAATTTTAAAATATTTAAAAATAAATAAGATACAATTATAACTTTGAATACTGACATGATGATAAGGGGGCGTTTTACGCGATAAAATTTACTGAAAAATTGTAAAAATCTTTAAAAATTATTCATCTTTTATTTCACTGTACTAATTATGAACTCATAAATTATCTCACTTTATTTCATTTTTTGTTATTTCAAATACCCTCAAATTGTCACCCCCTAAGCAGACCCCGTCTTATGACCAAAAAAAAAAAAAATTGAAACCTTAGCATGAGAGAGGGTAAGCAGAAAAAGGTAATAAAAAATGTGATAATTTGTAGTAGAGAAGTTAAGAGAATAATATATGTATGTGTATGTTGAAGAGTGCATATATATATATATATATATATATATGTATTTACATATAGATGGGTGGAGTGTGGGGGGGCCTGCCTATAAATGAAGAAACAAAAATCCAACCATTATTGCCTGTGTCTACTTCTCAGATGACAAAAATGGGAGCAGTGCCTCTGCTCAGCAGTTTCCAGCAGCCATCCCCACCACCATATACCTCAGGCTCAGGATCCATGGGGTCTACAGAACTGGCACAAAACTAACACAAATAGCACCCACCACACCAGATAACAAATTTCAGAAACTAAAGATGCCTATATATATATATACATATACATATACATATACATAAAAACAGAGAGAGAGAGAGATGGGGTTAACAGAGGAGTCATTCTATGCACTTGATTGAATGTTGAAAATTTTATTTAAGTTATTGTTGAATTTGTTTTTGTTAAATTGAGTCAATCATTTAGTGGCCTAGAGTTTAGGAGGTATTGCTGTACGTTGGAGTCTTTCAGTTTTTTTTTTTATGATTTAGTCAGTAGATTTAGTGGCTTATTGACCTGGTCTTTAGGAGTAGTTGGGTTATGGAGAAGGTGCCAGATATGGGACCTAATCTTTAGGGATTTCAGTTGTGTATTTTGCCTATTTAAAGGTTCCAAAGGTTCTGAATAAAAACAACTTTGGCCACACTACTATTTTTATCTTTTATTTTCTGCAAATCTCTTATCAGTGGTATCAGAGCTATAAAGACTCCTGAGACCCGAGAGTGAACCACTTGAAATTATCTACTCTACCTCCCCACTACCCTATCCAAATGGCCAATGATTCCAATTTTGTGCAAGCTGCCATCCCTCGCTTTGATGGTCACTATGACCATTGGAGCATGCTCATGGAAAATTTTTTACGGTCCAAAGAATATTGGTCAGTAGTTGAATCCGGAATTCAAGAGCCACCAGCAGGTGCAGCCGTGCCAGATGCGCAGAAAGCAGAAGTTGAAGCTAGAAAGCTCAAAGACTTGAAAGCGAAGAACTATCTCTTCCAGGCTATTGATCGTCCCATCTTGGAGACTATTCTTTGCAAAGATACATCCAAGGCTATTTGGGATTCAATGAAGAAAAAATATCAAGGCTCTTCTAGAGTGAAGCGTGCACAGCTTCAAGCTTTGAGGAGGGATTTTGAAGTTTTGTAGATGAAGGATGGGGAATCTGTTACAAGTCTTTTTGGAAGGACAATGGAAATTGCAAATAAAATGAGATGCTATGGAGAAGAGATTAAAGATGTTAACATAGTAGAAAAAATTCTACGTTCTATGACGCGAGAATTTAACTATGTTGTTTGCTCAATTGAAGAGTCAAACGACATAGATGACCTCTCTCTTGATGAGTTGCAGAGCTCTTTGTTAGTCCATGAACAGAAGATGAACCGAAGCTCAACAGCAGAGGAACAAGCTCTAAAAGCTTCTACGAATACTCGTTCCAACAACTCAAGAGGAAGAGGCAGAGGCCGAGGAAGAGGAAGGGGAGATCGAGATCATGACAAATCGAAGGTAGAGTGCTTTAGATGTCACAAATATGGTCATTATGCTTCTGAATGTTTCACTGAGCTGCCAAATTATAAAGAAAGAGAGGAAAACTCAAATTTTGCGGAAGACAAGAAGGAACCAGAAACTTTATTGATGGCTGTCCATGAAGGAAAGAAGACCGAGTCAGATATTTGGTATGTGGATACAGGCTGCAGCAATCACATGAGTGGAAGTAAGTCTTCTTTTTCAAATCTTAATGAAAGTTTTCATTCTACTGTCAGTTTTGGTGATTTCTCTACTGTGAAAGTGATGGGAAAAGGTGATGTTAAGATACAAACTAAGAATGGTCTTGTAGAAATAATTTCTAATGTGTTGTATGTTCCTGACTTGAAGAGTAATTTGTTGAGTGCTGGTCAGTTGCAAGAAAAGGGGTATGTCATTACAATTAAGAAAGGTGCTTGTGAAATTTTTGATCCTATTAGAAGCAGTACTATTGCGATTGTCCAGATGAGTTCTAATAGGTTATTTCCAATGAAGATTGAAAGCATTCAATCCTGTTTGATGATTGAAGTAAAGGACCCCTCATGGTTGTGGCATTTTCGTTATGGCCACTTAAGTTTTGGTGGATTGAGGACTCTGCAACAGAAAACCATGGTGACAGGCCTTCCAAACATTACGGTTCCCTCCCAAGTTTGTGAAGAATGTGTTGTTAGCAAACAACATCGTTCTCAGTTTCCCAAAGGGAAGTCTTGGAGAGCAAAGGATGTGTTGGAGCTGGTGCATTCGGATATTTGTGGCCCAATAAACCCATCTTCTAATGGAGGTAAAAGATACTTAATTACCTTCACTGATGATTTTTCAAGAAAAACGTGGGTCTATTTTTTACAGGAAAAATCAGAAGCTCTTACTATGTTTAAAAGCTTCAAAGCTCTTGTAGAAAATGAAGCAGGCAAGACTATTAAGTCTCTTCGAACAGATCGTGGTGGCGAGTATTGCTCAAAAGAATTTGAAGATTTTTGCATGCAACATGGCATTCGAAGAGAACTTACAACTGTATATACACCACAACAAAATGGTGTATCAGAACGGAAGAACAGAACAATTCTCAATATGGTAAGAACCCTGTTGACAAGAGGAAGAGTTCCAAAGATTTTTTGGCCGGAAGCTGTAAACTGGAGTGTTCATGTTTTAAACAGATGTCCAACTTTTGCTGTTCAAAACAAGACACCTGAAGAAGCTTGGAGTGGAAGAAGACCAGATGTAGATCACTTCAGAATCTTTGGCTGCCTCGCTTATGCCCATATCCCAGATGCGAAAAGAAAAAAACTTGATGACAAAGCTGAAAAATGCATCTTTCTTGGTGTAAGTGAATCTTCCAAAGCATATAAATTATTCAACCCACTGACGAAGAAGATTGTGACCAGCAGGGATGTTGTTTTTGAAGAAGAGAGCACCTGGGATTGGAATGGGAAGCAACCTAAACAAGTCCTTTATGATGATGATACTAAACAAGAGCAAGTTCCAGCACTTGTCATGCCACAAAATGCTTCAGATACAACTCAAACAACCCCGGGAACTTCACAACCAGTTGCTGAAGTAAATGAAAGAGGAGCCCAGTCAGTTGGTCGAGTTAGAAGAAGGCCTGCTTGGATGGAAGATTATGAGGTAACTGGGTTAAATAATCCAATTACTCATTTTGCTTTGTTCGCAGATTGTGATCCTACAACTTTTGAGAGTGCTGTCAAAGAAGAAAAATGGCAAAAGGCAATGGATGATGAAATCAATTCTATTGAGAAGAATGACACTTGGGAGCTATGTGATCTTCCTAAGGGGCACAAAACCATTGGTGTAAAATGGGTCTTCAAGACAAAGCTAAACAAAAATGGTGGTGTTGACAAGTATAAAGCACGCCTGGTGGCAAAAGGATACAAGCAGCAGTACGGGGTTGATTATACAGAAGTATTTTCTCCAGTTGCAAGACATGACACGATCAGATTGGTGGTTGCATTAGCAGCGCAAAATTCTTGGCCTATCTTCCAGCTAGATGTCAAATCGGTATTTTTGCATGGATATTTGGAGGAGCAGGTATTTATTGAGCAACCCCCTGGCTATATTAAAGTTGGAAATGAGAATAAAGTTTATAGACTGAAAAAGGCCCTTTATGGACTAAAGCAAGCCCCGAGGGCTTGGTATAGTCGAATTGAGACTTATTTTCTTAAGGCTGGTTTTATAAAATGTCCTTATGAGCATACTATGTTTGTTAAGATTGAAGATGGTGGGAAACTTCTCATAGTCTGCTTGTATGTTGATGACCTTATATTTACTGGAAATTGTGATACCATGTTTGGTGATTTCAAGAGGTCCATGATGAATGAATTTGAAATGTCTGATCTTGGTTGGATGCATTATTTTCTTGGCATAGAAGTGATGCAATCAGATGATGGAATTTTTCTCTCTCAAAAGAAATATGTGGGAGAAATTTTGAACAGATTCCAGATGAAGGACTGTAATTCTGTAAGTACTCCAATTGAGTGTGGCGTGAAGCTACACAAAGATCATGATGGGAAGAAGGTTGATAGCACACTTTACAAGCAAATGGTAGGCAGTTTGATGTATCTTACTGCAACAAGGCCGGATATAATGTATTCTGTGAGCTTAATCAGCAGATATATGGAAAATCCCACGGAGTTGCATTTCTTAACCGCCAAGAGAATCCTTCGTTATTTGCAAGGAACTCGAGACCTAGGGATATATTACAAGAAGGGTGAAAAATCTAATTTGGTGGGTTATACTGACAGTGATTATGCAGGAGATCAAGATGATGGAAGGAGCACTTCTGGTTATGTTTTTATGCTTGGAACAGGTGCAATTTCCTGGTCGTCAAAGAAGCAACCAATTGTCACTTTATCCAGTACAGAAGCTGAATTTGTTGCAGCTACAGCTTGTGCTTGCCAAGCCATATGGCTGAGAAGAATACTTGAGGAGTTGCAGTTCAAGCAATATGGAGCTACTATAATACTATGTGATAACAGCTCTACAATCAAGTTGTCAAAGAATCCAGTGCTACACGGAAGAAGCAAGCACATTGATGTGAAGTTTTATTTTTTGAGAGATCTTTGCAAGGATGGAACAATTGATTTGATGCATTGCAAGAGTGATGATCAAGTTGCTGATATATTCACCAAGGCGCTCAAGAGGGAATCGTTTGTGAAGCTCAGAGGATTACTAGGTCTCTGCAACCTAGTTTCAGTAAAGGTTGTAAACTGATGTTGGTAAACATCAGTTTAAGGGAGGGATTGTTGAAAATTTTATTTAAGTTATTGTTGAATTTGTTTTTGTTAAATTGAGTCAATCATTTAGTGGCCTAGAGTTTAGGAGGTATTGCTGTATGTTGGAGTCTTTCAATTTTTTTTTATATGATTTAGTCAGCAGATTTAGTGGCTTATTGACCTGGTCTTTAGGAGTAGTTGGGTTATGGAGAAGGTGCCAGATATGGGACCTAATCTTTAGGGATTTCAGTTGTGTATTTTGCCTATTTAAAGGTTCCAAAGGTTCTGAATAAAAACAACTTTGGCCACACTACTATTTTTATCTTTTATTTTCTGCAAATCTCTTATCATTGAAGCCATCAGATATTCCATCTTTATCTTCTTTTCTGCTTATTTATTTATTCATTCAAATTTAATATATATATATGTGTATATATATGTATATATATGCATGCTAGTGCCTTGAAGCTACCTTTCACTCTTTCAGCACCTCACCTTTCATTATCTACTTTGTCATTTTGTATACACGCGCACACATAATATATCTGCATCTCTATCTAGCTATAGCATCCCCCCATAAGTAGCCTCTTTCTTGTGGCGAAGAAATGGTTTCTGAAACATGTGGTTTTGCAAGAGCTAGCTTTGAGTTTTCTGAAATATCTTGTGGTAAATAAATCGTTTCTGAAATAGATGCATCTAAAATCATTGGAAAATACATGTGCCCATCACATGCATATGTTAATATAAATAAATTTATGCCTAATTAAATGTTATTATTAAAAAAAAAAATCATAGAGAAATTGGAAGAGTGAGTTATTTTTCTCAATTTGAGCTCTCCATAAAGAGTTTAAAAGATCACTTGGGTTTTATGTGATGAAGAGGTTGAAAGATAAGAAGAAGAAAAAAAAAATTAATTTAACCAAGCTGGACTAAAACAACCTAGGGCATTTGAAGTTATTAGAAGAACATGGGACTTAAATACATTAGAAAAAAAAAAATCCCCGCTTTTCTCAGCATAGAACTCTCGTACTTGGGAGAGTCTGCAGTGATAAAAAATAATAAAATTTAACAAAAATTATGAGTTCGTAACTCGTGTAATAAGATAAAAACTGAATAATTTTTTAAAATTTTAGTGATGTTCAATAATTTTCAGCAATTTTCAACAAAACAAACATACCTTAATAGAGGTATTATTTTATTTTACGAATATGATTAATACATTTAAAAAATTTCACACAAATAAAAATACATTTGAAATTTCACATTTGTTTTCTCTTTTTCTTTTTTTTTTTAGTCAATAAATTCTCAATTTAAACATGCCTTAAAAATAATTTGTTTTTATTCAAAAGGAGACTGTATGTAGTTGTAATATATTTTAAAAAAAAAAAGAAAGAAAGAAAGAAAAAATACTAGACACAATCGTGAATGAAACAGAGATGGCTAACATCGATGTTGCGAGTCTTTTTGATTAAAATAAGACGATTCACGAAAAAAAATGGTAAATTTTAAAATTTTTACCTAAATTTTTAAATATATTTTTATCGTAAATTATTTAATTCTTATGGAACAGTTCATAGTTTGATATTACATAACTAATATTAAAAATAACGTTAGTTATGTGATTGACATCTATATAATAAAACACACTATTTGATTTGACATTTGTCTTAATTATCATTATTTTGTCACATCATCACTTATTATATATCTATATAATAAAATACATCATTTGAATTTGAAATTTGAAATTCAAATATATTATATTTTGTAAAATTATACAAATTATATTTTACTTATATTATTAATTATTATTAAATAATATATGGATACCTATTAAATAAAGTCAACTAAATTTTTTTATTTAAAAAATATATTTAAATTTTAATTTTTAAAAATTTTATTAAAAAATAAGCATTTAAATTTCAATTTTAATTTTAATGTACTTAAAACTTAAATTTTAAATACATATACTTTTATATTGTGTGTCATCTATATAATAAGGAAGTTCAAAATTTTAAATTTGACATATTTTCAACTGTTGAATTTGTTAAATGGCCATGGCTATGTTTCTTTTTCTCTCATTCTTCCCATATTTTTAATACTTTTTATATAAATAATTTTAAATTAATATTAATTTATATAAAAGATTTTAAATTAATATTTTAAAAAATGTAACATACACTTTACACTCTATATCATTTATATAATAAGGAACCTTAAAATTTTGAATTTGAAATATTTTTAACTATTGAATTTATTAAATAGTTAGGATTATTTTTTTTTTCTTTCACTCTTCCTATATTTTTTTGAATACTTTTTATATAAAAAATTTTAAATTAATATTTTAAAAAATATGATAATATTTGTACTAAATAATAAAATTTTATATCTTTATCTCTTTTGATTAACAATTTTTATTTTTATAAGTTATTTTTTTACTTTTTTATGTAAATTTATTTCATAAGTTTAAATTTAAATTATTTATACATCAAATTATATTTTTACACCTTCAAATACAAATACAAGTAATTACTAATAATTTTATAATCTTCACTAGGTTACCTTCTGGTACACAAGCAGATCTACACGAGAAATTGATGATGTAACATGTACGCTCGAACAGTTTGCAACTTTGAGACGGTGTCCCCTCCAAAACTGGTACTCTTGTGTACCTCCATAAACCAAAGGAGCCGACGCGGGGCCTACGGCAGCGGTTTATTATAGTCCACACAGTAATTTCAAAATAATGCTATTTTGATTTTTTTTTATTTAAAACGATACTATTACATTTAAATTTTCATATTCGAATAAAAAATTAATATATTTAAATACGTATTCGAATGTATATTCAAAAATGTAGAGATTTAAGTAAAATAGTATTGTTGTACTCTAGTGTTCTTTCATTTTTTTATAGTATAATGGGGTTCCCCCAACCAAAAGAGGCGACTCGGAGCCTATAGTAGGAGTCTATTATAGTCATTGCAATAATTTCAAATAAAGTCGTTTCGATATTTTTTCATTTAAAATGACATTGTTATACTTAAGTCTATATATTCAAATATAAATCGATGTAAAAAAAAAAAAAACCGTTAAAATGACATCATTTTTGAATTACAACAACAGCTGTATTAACTCCCTACTACAGCTCCTTTTGTCCATAAAGCTCCTTTGGCCAAAAAGACAACTTCACTTTACTCCTTCTAAAATTACGCCCAAAGTCTACTGGGTACCGGACTCATCTCAATGAAGAGGATCTTCACTATAAAGGGTATTATTGTCGTGCCAAAATAAATTTAAAAAGAGCTAGTTTTGTTTTACTTCATCCCTCTGCTGGTTAAGTTACCTCAAATTCCATCTGGCTTCCATTGGATCACTCTAAATTATGTGCATTTGTACGTACTCTTATCCACGAGATGACAAGTATCTTTTCTTGCTTGGGATAAAGGGGGAAAAGAGTCCTAAAAAAACTTGACACGGATATCACAGTGGAAGTTTATTTCATTCGCTACAATAATCTTAAAACTGCATCATTTTAACATTTTTTCTATTTAAAATGACAATATTTCATTTAAATTTTTATATTCGAATATAAATTGATGTATTCGATTGAGTACGTCAATTTATATTCGAATATAGAGTTTAAATGAAACAGTATTATTTTAAAAAAATATATATTAAAATAATATCGTTTTAAAATTATTACAGTAACTGCAATAACCCTGCTACAGTCCCTTTCTTCAGAAAGCTCCTTTGGCCTAAAAGACAACTTCAGTTCGCTCCTTCCAAAATTACGCCCAAAGTCTATAGGGTACTGTACTATTCTCAATGAAGAGGATCTTCCCTCTAAAGGGTATTATTGTCCTGCCAAAATAAATTTGAAAAGAGTTGGTTTTGTTTTACTTCATCCCTCTGCTGGTTAAGGTACCTCAGATTCCATCTGGCTTCCATTGGTACAACTCTAAATTATGCTCATTTGTACGTACTCTTATTCTTGAGCCACTTTTTAGGACTCCTTTCCCCCTTTATCCCATGCAAGAACAGAGACTGTCATCTTGTGGAAATTTTTTTTGGGGACCATTCCACAGTGCTCCCATGAGTGTATTGATCTGACTTCTATATATATATATATATATAAGTAAATTATACTTATTTTTTTATTAATTTTAACTAATTACAAATGTTTACCCTCATCGTTTAAAATTTATACTCAACCTCTTAATTTAAAATATTTGCATAACTAAATTTTCTTTTTTTTTATCCATCCGACTCTCACTTAACTTAGAAAATCATATAAGATATTTTTTTATTCTTTTGTCATATAAAAAAATCGAAAATGCCATTGAAATCTGCAAATTTTAAAAAATAGAGTGAGAGAGAGAGACTGTCTTATTAAATAAGAAATAATGAAATATTACAAATTATTTCCTTCACACATTGTTTATTTTTTATTTTTTTTAATTTTGATGATCCTAAGGGCATTTTAGATAATTTATATAGTTTAAAGGGTTGGAAAAGGTATCTCGTAACTTTCTTAAATGACTACACGACTTTTTATTAATAGTGAAGGAGAGATTGGCTAGATAACTTGAAAGGTGTAAATATAAATTTTAAATACTGAAAATAATTATTTGTAATTATCAAAATGTCTTAGACAAGATAAATATAATTTATCCTAGGGGTGTTTGGCAATAAAATTTTAGCAAAAAATTACCAACTAGTGATTTTTGAGCATTTGGCAAATTATCAATTTTTGCTATTTTTCTACTCTGTTGCATTAACTTATTAACTTAAGGGGCCGATTGGATGTAACGAAATATGGCATTCATAAATAATACACCCTTATAAGCTTTGATATGATATTTTTTGCTTGGTTTGAGAAGTAAAATTTCTCCCCTCTAAAAATTATCCTTCCTTTTTAATCTTGGAAGAAGGTGTATTATTTTTGGAGATGGTTTGAGCTCTCCAAAAATTATCTCCCCTTACATGGACTAAATTGGACCATTATGCCCCTTCCCACCTATAAAATGTATTTTATATTAGAAATAAATTCTTTTTTTTTTCTAATGAAAAAATGTATTAAAAAATTATATTAATAAAAATAAAAAAAATATAATTTTTTTCTAAATACGAGGCCGTATGATTAAAAAAATATATTTTTTTCAAATAGGAGGTGATGTGATTTTAAGATAATAATATTATTTTTTAGCAAATATAATATTATTTTTTAGCAAATTTATATAAAATTACGTATATATTGATTTTTTTAAATAAGGAGAAAAAAAATAAGCGACTAAGGAAGTTTCGGACAAATTGGAATGTTATTGTTTACGAAACTAATTTATATATTTTATAAAATTTAATTTATTAATAACATAATTTGTTTATAATTAATTTGTCTAAAATTAATTTGTACTAGTTGGTTTTCACATTATATAATTAACATAAACATATAATTAAGTTTGGATAACCAAATTTAATTTAATGGGTAACCAAGTTTGAGACATCACAAGGGCAAAAGAGTCATTTGACTCTTTTTATCATCATTCACCTCCTCTTATTTATAAAACATCCAAACTAAGTCAAAAGTTATCCCCCTTCATAAACATCACATCAATGTGGGCCAACCCTCTAAAAATAATATCCCCTCTTATCTTATACCCCCTCTAAAACTTATCCCTCTGAAATTTTAGCACCATCCAATCGGCCCCTAAAAGTTACTCTAAAATTGTTAAAAGTTCTCAAAAGTTGTTAAAATTACCAAAAGTTATTAAAAATTTTATCAAATGCCCAAAATTTACAAATACACCAAAAATTATAATTAATAACTTTTGATTAAAAATTACTAAAAATTAATAAAATTTGTGCCCCGAACCCCCCCCACCCCCCCCCCCCCCCCCCCCAGTAAGATGGGGCGACGCAGGAGATGGGGCGATACAGGAAAGAAGGAACTTCTTAGGACAAAAGGAACTTAGAGGGTGTTTGGAAGTTAAAAAAAATTTTAAGTTTTGGTAGTTTTTTGGTTGTTTTTTTTTTTTTGGCACTTTTTTGTGTGTTTGGTTGAACCAAGTAGAATTTTTAGTATTTTTTTAGTAACTTTTGGGTGTTTGATAAATTTTTTACTGTAGCAGAGCAAAAAAGTTGTAACTTTTGGGTGTTTGGTATGTTTTTTTACTGTAGCAAATCAAAAAAATTATAATTATGGAGTGGTACTTTTTACTGTAGCAAATCAAAAAAGTGACAAAATTTATGATTTTATCAAATACATAAAAATCAACTTTTGGTATTTTTTTACTAATTTTTGAGTTGCCAAACACCCTCTTATTATACCATTCTCGCGGTCAATTCGGTGGCACTTTCTTTACCCGTGAGTAATTTACTTGAGTAATTTAATACATGACACTCTCGTATGTATCTTTAAAATTTAAAGAGGATCAGACGTAGACAACAACCCATCTAGTTTTATTTCAACCCCAGTAATACAATGGAATTGATTGAGATAGAGAATTGAAGATAACCACTAGTTGAATACTCTCAGTTAGTACAAAAATAATTTTAGACGCATAGCATATTTCCAAATACAATGAAAAAGTACTCGGCATGGGTTAAATAATTAAAAAACGGTTGAAGTTGGTTTCACTTTGTTTTGAAACTACACTAGTGTGATTTTAATTATAAATATAAAATAATAATAAATGAACTGAATTTATTATTTCAAAGTTAACTTAGTTAATTCATCTATTTGTAAATGGCAGACAGATGTGATGTTTTATTTGCAAACAGATGTGACGTTTAGATATTCTTAAAGAGTACATTCAGTCTACTCAGAATGAAAAGCATTAAATGTGAAATGAAAAGTATTTAAAGATGAGAAAACTATTGTGTATTTTAATATATATACACGAAATATATAATGATAATAGGTCCATTATTTATTTATTAATTTATTCATATTATCTTACTATAAATACAACACTTAACTCTAAAATTCAAGTACATTCACTATTATTAACCTAATACTTTCTTTTTCGTTTATTACCCCTTAATTTTCTCAATCCTTTATTGACTTTACAATTGAAGAATTTTTTGGTCAAGAGTTCTCTCTCTGGGCATAACTGTTGTTTCTTTTGTACTCAGTAAGATTACATTTGAATTTTAAGTTGATGTGGTGAAAAATTCAGACAGTAATTTTTTATTGCTGAATACTCTCTTAACCCACTTCGCAACTTCCTCTCTCCAACTGGACCGTTGGATTTGTTTTTTAATCCAATCCAAAGCATCTCTTAATGAATATGTACGAGTGTAGTTTATTGCATGCACCACCTGTGTCAGTGTCATTCATGAAGTTCACTCAGTGCATGAATTCTTTGCTTTATCTTATTTTGGTACTCCAAAATTTTTCAGAAACTTTCGAAAAATTTTTTTTTCAAAAGTTTTCAAATTTCTCTTATTAAATTTTATTACGTGTCACTTTTTGCATCACTTCAATACTAACTTTGACTTTTTATGAATTTTTTTAGAACTATAAATGCTAATTAAATCATAAAAAAAAAGAAAATAAAAAGAAAAATGTCACATCATTACAAGAATAGAATAAATTCACGCCATGTTGTAACACTAGAGAAATTCTAATCTTTTATTCCATTGGTACCCGATCGAGTAAGCGACACGTGCGCAGCATTACTTGGCACTGGCAGCCCACCCATTCCTGTCTGCAACAACAAAAGCAGAATTAGAAGAACAAAAATACACTTGAATGCAATCAGAACCACCCACACATTGGCAGAAATGGCAGGGAGAGTTGATGCATCACATAAAAATTCAACAATAAAAATTAAAAATAGCAATAATAATAGAAAAGTCTAAAAGAATAATATAGCAAAAAAAAAAAAATTGACTTTCAGACAAATTCTACACCTGAGTTGTTCATGCAAAATTGCAATGCCCAAAACTGCAATAGGCATCTGTGCTTATTTCCATAATGATATGACTTGTCAAAGTCACTCTTCCCATTTTATTAGAAGAGAGAGTCCCCACAAAGTGCCTCCTATCCTGTGCTCCCTAAAAAAAAAGTTATGAAAAAAGCTAAGGCAAGAAAGAAGGGCTCTCTACTACTACTACTACTACAAGTTGTTGAGGACCCAATTCTCTTCTGGGCATAGGGGAAAAGCTTAAATGTCAAAACACAAACACAGCTCTAGCCTCTGATTCCACCTGCCCTGCCCCCTCTGTTGCCAAAAAGCACAATTTTTTTAATAATCTGGAAAAGCAATTCCTATATAGATGCTCCATTATTCCTACGCTAAGTTCACCATCTTCCTATTGCATTGCACGCTGGAGATACACAGTCTTTATCCGATGCCACGTCGGAGATACATGCATATGCATCTCTTCTCTCCCATTGGATCAATCATATTCCCCTAGTAAAAATTCCAATCTGCACTGACTTTTTGAACCAAGAGCGAAGGGATGATGATCCAACGGATGATAACGAAGGATGGTCATGTCACTCTTTTGGGATGACAAGCAAAGAAAGTTTGTGACATAAAGACACAACTTTTACCGCATTCCACTGGGCTAGCACACGGTGCTGACCTAGTAGTGTAGCGAGAAGGATGAGGAGGAGGAGTCTAATTTAATATCATATCATTTTTTTCAATTCAAAGATGCCGATCGTATGGTATCAAGCAAGACACTGGACAGTGCCATATGGCTTGCCAAAGGGCACGTCCAATGATGACTTCCAACATGTCATTCCGTGGTCCATGCCTAGAGGGACGCACAAGGTGTGCACCATCACCTGAAGCAAGCATGCCAAGACACTTGTCGAGTGTTGGGGGACGTGGCATGCTGTCTCCGAATGGTTGCACAGATCCGTCCCGACCCTTGATATATGCATTTTGAATTTTCTTCAAAGTATTAGGAACAGACACTGTCCATAATCGAGGACACATAATGGTCTTTCTAATCTTCAGAGGGCTTGACATGCCTCTTGGCATTACTATTGACATCCTCTGGCCACGTTTAGCAGTAGCTTCTAGCATGTCATTCCCCGATCTATGCCCCACGATCCATGTCCCGAGGGACGCCCAAGGCCCTTGCTCCCCTTTTTTCTTCCCTATCATATGGTGCAAATGTGGACCAGTCCTACAAGCAAGCACAGGCACTAAAAGACAACACATTTTGTGACTTTTCCAATGTTGCCTTGTGGGGCCTGGGTGCCACTTCTTGGGAGCAATGGTTGTCTTTCGTAGGGCAGGTGCTGTGTGAGCTTTCAGGGTATAATGAAGGTTTGACAATTTAAGGGCAAGTCTTTTGTCTTTATAGAGGGCTAATTAATTGGTTTCAAGTTTCTCCAAACGAGAACCGACTTCCAACTCAGAAATGTCTCAAAAACAATAGAAAAGTCATACAAAACAAGCCCATCTATCAGGCCCACTTTGGTGTTTTTCTTGCTCATCCAATACATTACTTTATAGCCTGCTTTTGCACAGTCAATCTACAGCGCTACGATAAGAACTGGTCATGAGAGAGAAAGTGAGCCACGCTTTTGCCACTACTACTACAAAGAGTGAAAGCTGAGAGAGGTGGTACATCTTTTGTTTTGTTTATATGCGCAAAAGATGAGCCAGATCTTTTGTGCAAAACACGCGGAGGACCGGCTTAAAAAAAGGATTGCTAAACTAAGTTTAGAACATTAATCAACTGCATGTTAACGTCTCTTCAAAGGAAAGGAAAGCAATTGACTGCACAACTCCTCTGGTTTAGTGGTTTTAACAATTCTTTGTTTTTGCACTTGTGCTTGACTTGGAATTCTTCTTTGTTTTATGGTTTGACTATCTAGCATCGGAAATATCAAGTTGCTTAACTTAACAAACATGTGTGCATGAGTGAGCTACGAGAGGGAGGAAAGGGTCCAACAAGCCATTAATACCATGGAATTATTGGAGGAAAAATGCTATAGCTTATCCGGGTTACATTCGCACTTTTGAATGGTGGATCAGAAAGGTCAAACTCCACCATGAAAGGCAAGACGATGATGATGACCACTAGGACATGAATCAACATACACGTATATTCACAAATGCCAAAAAACAACCAACTCATCTTGACAAAGTCAGACTTGATTCTCGAGCATCATTAAGCCTAGGACTTCGATGTATCGAAGCAAGCTAATCTTGATCAAAGACCAGTTGCAAGACGCAGCAGCTAATCTAAAGTTTCTGTCTTTGAAGCCAAGAATAACATAATCTATGTGTGTGAGGTTGAAATATCTACGTGCGAACTAGTGTTATGTTTGTGTTTGACAGCCCAGAAGCAGCCAAGAACTACTCTGAAGTTTCTGTCTTAGAAGCCAAGAATAGCTATATCCATAACAAAACGTGCAGGTATCTGCAATCACGAAGAAGCTCTAAGCTGACAGAAGTATTATTTCATCATCTCTCTTTAGTGACTAATCAGAGATATCTCCATCAATACAAAACTAATCATCAAAAATGAAGTCCCAGGACCTCATACTGTCGACAAGGTTTTTCATTAGCACCTCGATAAAATATGTACATCTCATCATACAGCTACAATCCATATAACCTTTATATATAAACCAGCTCTCATGTATAATACAAAAAATTAAGTTTTGCCAATTTAAAACTCCCTTGGTCACCAACCGAACCCGGTCCGATACAAGAACTCAGACAGTGCTCCTCTCTCAAGTAATTTTAATCAAGATACATATGCATTGCCTAAATTTTAGCAAGCAACTTTTAATGGGGGCTCAAAAACAACTTGAGAAATATGCATGGTCAGTGGGTGATACTGTGCATGCAGGATGAACTGTATAGAAAATCCAAGTAACCTCAATCACTTTAACAAATTTTAGGGAAGGGAAATGGGTCCAGTGAATCAAGTGTTTTACGATAATGCACTGTTGTGATGCTTCCACTAACTCAAGGGAAAACTTTTATGGCAGAAGTTCATCGAAATAGTTCAAAACATTCGATCACGCATGTCAGTGTAAACTGTTGTTTGTGGAGAAGGATGTATCAATAAAATGAAGAAGTTCGCTGAATGCTTTATGGAAATTGGTCGCTAATACAGGCCTGGCCTTGTACATGTATCGCTTATTTTGTCCGGACACAAAACTAGAGGCTTAAATGAAAATTCAAGGCCCAAGCCAGAGAGAGATAACAGAGGCTGGCCCAACTCTGGCCATAAGGTTCGAATATGAAATGTGCACTAGCAACCTGCTTTCCAATTTTCTCCTTTTTCTGTTTTCAAATTGCTGGTACTCTACAAAAGTAATTCAACTTAATGACCAAAGTGGAAAACGTTGGATATCTCAAGGAATCATGCCTGGACCTCAATTAACCAGAGAGAGAGAGAAAAGAGACCATGCAATATTTGTCCATCATCAGGCAGAGGCTGGGCCCAACTTCGGCCACGATGGTTCAAATATACTACACTGTACACTTACTCCTCAATTTTCTCCGTCTTCTATTTTTGAACGCCCGGTACTATATAAAGGAAATTCAACTTAATAACCAAGAAGGAAAATATTGAATATCAAAAGGAAACATGCCTGCACCTCAATCAATTAGTTAACATTCTTCCCAAACTATGACTGGTTCATTTCAAGCTGGAAAATGTTACCCCAAGGATCTATAAAATTTCATCTTGGGCTTCTGCATCATCAACTTCAACAATTTCTTTCACTTCATCCAAATAGCTGCCGTGGTAAAAGGAACCTACACCTGTATGTGTCATTCCCTAGAGTGTGGTAACAAACTTCAAGGAATGAGATTTCTCACGCAACAAAATTCGAATAAAGTTTCGAAGGAAACAGTTAAGAACTTGCCTAGATATGAAACCATTTTATAAAGCTCATGACACATTTTCAACGTATGTGTATGGACGTAAAGGTCTCCAACATTTTAGAAATACAAGTGGCCCATAAGTCCGACCAACGACAAACTAAAATCAAAGTGCATGAAGATTTATGCATTCGATTACATCCATAGGCATATTAGGAAGGCTTGATCAATGTAACTGTAGGACCTCGTGAAAATTAACCTGTTTCCAGAAATCCATATTGTGCAGGACCTTGCCTGGTCCTGGTCTCAGGGTCTGGATAAAATGAAGTTCAAACTTTGGGCCAGCAATGTGCTGACCTGAATACTTGCCAAAAATGTCAACCATACACTCAACATGGACAAATCCATGGTCTCTAGTATACGCGGGCTGACTTCAACAATTGTAGGAAGAGAATGACAAAAACTAGAACTACAGAGATAAAGCACGCCAGACTAAGAAAGTTCTATACACTGCAATGAAGCTTCTGTTTGAGGGTTCTTACTGTATCTTGCAAGATAAGGGAATATTAATCATAACAAACAACTAAACTTTGTTTTGCTATGGTGTTCAAGTTAACGAGGAACATCGGAAATGGAAACATTACTACGAAAGCAACACAAGTAATAAATAAATTAAGCAATGTATTATTTTAGTGTATATTATATTTATATTTTGGTGCGTTTTGTTATATGTCAATTTGTTAACCGAGTAAAATAAAAAAACGAAATCCATGCAGCCGACCCCATTTAATTGAGAAAAGGCTGACTTGAATTGAGTTGATTTGATTTGAGTTATTGTGTTTTGAAAGAAACTTCAGAATTATTATTCCAACAATATTTTGCTTCAGGATTACTAAACTTCCACTTGTTTCGTAGAAAAGAAAAGATATTTTGTTCTTCAATTATAACATATATTTTCCGGAGCTTAATTTTTAAACTATCATCTGTAAGCACTCTGATTTAGGAATGCTTACTGAGAAGTTAACCATAATAACCATCAGTAGAGCAAAATGAGATGGCATGTTGCCTCGATTTTCTTAATCAGTTCATTAAGTGCATAACCAGGGGTTCAGTCCCAAGCTTGCAAAGAGCTGAAACCACATATTAATGACTTTTTTACTTTAAGTAATTTATGGGGCTATTTACGTCTAGTAAAATAGAGCAACTAGTCTAAATATATTCAAGTGAGATATATAGGAGGGGAATTAAAATAAGCAGAGAGCCAGCATGAGAGGAGTGCAAGTTCAAAATCATTATCAACAGCCAGAACTTAGTAAGGATGAAGTCCACCAAAAACCTTCACACAATGGCATTAGACATGGTGGAAAAAGGACAACCAGCAAAAGAATATGCTCTTTCAAGAACACAGGTTCAAGTCTATGAGCAGCTATGTTTGAGCAAATAATGCCAAAGTTTAGGCATATCTCTAGTCTTAACCTTCCAGCAATACTATCCTTGATTAAAAAGGAGAAGGTGGGTAAGTCCTTAGCTTAAAGAAATTTGGTTTTTCTGAACTGCAAAACTTGGACCTGTTAAGGAACATAAGATTTTCAAACAAGACAGAGAAATCTTTTCAAACTTACCTTCTGGCATCAACACTTCTAGACAACGACGACAAAATGACAAATCTTAATTACAAAAATATTGGCATATAATACTTGAAGAAATTGAATCCGCATGATATATTAAACAATTATTAGAAGATTTCTATTCGCACCCCAAATTTTTCATTAAATAGTTTGCACATATTCCTCCGTCATCCAAATAAGCAGCAGCATCACTTAATTTGCACCAAGTTAAGGACTGTACCTACTTCTTAGGAATCCAGGTTGTGGTCTATTTAACTAAAAGCGAATCCCACAAGTGGAATTAATAACAAAAACAACAAACCTTGAAACTATCATTGGCAAGGACCAATTAGAAACAGACTTAAGGATTGTGACACACAACTCCTCAAAAACCCAAACACATTCAATTGTTTGTTTTCATTTGTATTTCCATCAATGCTTTGAAGCCAGTTCAATATGTGTCCAAGTAAGACCCACACCAATAGATCCTATTGATATGAGCTCCACAAAAAAACAAAACAACAAGAAGCATAATTAAAGCATCTCAGAATGTTGCCAACCAATAGAAACAGATCGAGAGAATTACCAAAAAAAAAAAACAGATCGAGAGGAATCGTGGCAGGGAACTGTCTGCACAATAATTGATCAACCTAAATGATAATGGAGTGCCTTATAAATTCCAGACATTCCACCAATACGAATGTTTCCAAAACTTGACAACGCAAGCAAAAGCAAATCCCAAGAAGTATATGTCACGAGCAAGACAGACAGCCAGCCATCCTTTGATAAGAGAAAAGAATGAATGAAAAAGTTAGAAAAATTATACGCCTTGGAGGATGTTTGTGACTTTTACACGTGCAAAGACCATGAACTTAGCTCTTGTTACACGCCCGAAGGTCACGAACTTAGTTTTGGTTACATGCCTTGAGAGGTCACGAATGTAGCTTTGGTTACATGTCAAAAGGTCACGAACCGAACTCTACTTACACGTCTAGAGGTCACAAATGTAACTTTAGTTACACATCATAAAATCACGAACCCAAATCTACTTACACGCCTAGAGGTCACAAACATAACGTTGATTACATGCCGTAAGGTCACGAATTTAAATCTACTTACACATCTGGAGGTCACGAACCTAACTTGCAAGGGAAAAACGCGTTGAATAGTTAAAATACGCAAAGTCAAAAGTACAAATAGTATCTCCAACAAAGTGATGGGTTCTTTAATAAAGAAACCAAAGCAGTAAGAAGTATTTCCAAAAGAAAGACTTAAAATTTAAAAATTTCTTAAAAACTAGACATGGCATAAACAAAAGTAATATGAAGTTAGACAAAGCAGCAGCGGAAGCGACAACGATGCTAGGACACTGGGAAGGGCACCGCCGACTGCCAAAAATGTGACTGTTATACATCTAATTTATTTAAGATTAAAAACCATGAGCTCTAGTACCATGTTAAGAGAAAAGAACGAATCAAAAAGTTAGAAAAATTATATATATTAAATGTGTGTAGTACAATGAAGTAGCAACCCCATTTATAGGGTTACAAAATAGAAATAAAATAAAGATAAACTCTACTTTTATAAGTTTATCTAAATTCTACTACTAATTATCTGACTGTTACTCAAATTCTACTATGTTAAGAGAAAAGAATGAATGAAAAAGTTAGAAAAATTATATATATTAAATGTATGTAATACAAGGAAGTAGCAACCCTATTTATAGGGTTATAAAGTAGAAATAGAATAAAAGATAAACTTATAAAAATAGAGTTTATCCAAACTCTATTACTAATATTTGACTGTTATTCAAACTCCACTACTAATTATATGATATACATTAACATCCTCCATGGCATCTACAGAAACAGTGTGAATTCATGATTTACATTGGCGAGCTATTTCCATTACTAGTTCTCAAAGAGCCAGCAACCCAATATAGAATTTAGAGCTAATCACCATGAGTTGGTCATCAAAATAGAATATTCACCACAATGAATTATGCACCATACAGACCAGAAGCCATATAATTTTTAAGTAGGAAACTTAGCAAGGGGTTGCGGAAAGGATCAACATTTTCTACTTAAACAAACAGAAAACTCCCAATAAATATTATATTACTCAGCAGGGGCTCTGGATGTTAGTGCAGTTTTGTAGAGCTCCATACGAGCCATGTTAAAAAACTGTACAAATTTCTACAAAGTATTATAAAATATAAATTTTTTGCTCACTGTATGAAATTTCAAGACTACAACTTTCACAAATTCATACTAACTTTTACAACCTTAAACATCCTTACATCAGTTTCAATTTCAAAACAAAACAGAAGCAAGCCGAATAAGCAGCCTGCCCAACCATAGATTTGCTCACACAACATTAACCTGGGTCGTCGGTCTATCATCTCATGCAAATAAGTCTAATAGAAAAGTAGAAAATAGATAAATAATACAAAACCCACAAGTAATTCGATGCTTCATGATTCCAGAATACGATATTTAGGATTCACATTTATGCTTTTCAAATCCTTCTCATCCCTAAAAGCCTGTTCTTCAATGAAAGCAACCCAATTTCAAACATTTGGGGGGAGTGGAAAGGCAACAAATAATTTGAATATCGAAATTTAAGTGAATATAAAAGCAAAAACTGCAATGAAAATTTCCTGCCCTTTGGCAAAACTCCCCTTTGTTTCCCTTCACTCTATGCAGTGAAGGTATAAATGTTTGAAGTGAATAAAAATAATAGAAGGGTAAATTATACCTTGTTCCTTTTAACATTCGTCTAATTATATTTAACACTCACAATATTTATAAATTATAATTATTTTTTTATTTTAAAATATTATTAATATTGACTACTTTATGATAAAATCAGTCATTAAAATTTAATATAAAATATTAAACTAATTAAAATTTAAATTTTTTTTTATTTTACTTATATTGCTCTCACATTTCATTAGTTTCTTTTATAAAACTTCTCAAAGATTTTACGTTTTTACTTATTTTTTACTTATGTTTGAAAATTTTTGTAAAGAAAATTGATGAAAATGTGAAAAAGAGAAGGATAAAATAAGAAAAAAAAAAAACTGAACATTTTAATTATTTTAATATTTTCTGTTAAGTTCTAGCAGTTGATTTTATTAAAAATAGATCAATGTTAAAAACATTTCAAAATAAGAGAGTTAAATATAACTTTTAAATATTATGGTATTAAATATAATTATTTAAATATTAAGACATCGTAGATTGTAATTTACCTTAAAAAGAAAGGGGGGGTCTAGGCAAATAAATACTACCTTAAAAATCATCCCTTGGACCTGAATTTAAAAAAATATATACAGTTATATATTTAGTTATTTTAACGTTACTATCTCTTTAATTTCAATACTTATTTTAATTTCAAATAATTTTAAAATTTATCTTAACTCGTAGAAATATTACTTATCTATAATATATTTATTAAAAAAATTAATTTAAATGGACTTTATTTCCTCTCATTTTCGCCAATAATAAGATATTCTCATTCATCTTTAATTCTAAAAGTGACTTACTCCAATTAAAAAATATATTTAATGATTATTGGTTCCAAATTAATTGTTGTTTCAAATTATTGTTTAAATAGTTGTACTAAAATTTAATAAATAATTCTATATATCAAACTATTAAACGAATTATCTTTAGATGAAATTTTAAAATATTTTATATTACACTAAAAACTTTAAAATATTTTAATTCAATTCAAGTTTAAATAAAATTCAATTATCTATATCTACTATTTGAAATATTCTCACCTCTTCCTAGATAACTTCTCTTTTGACTTCCCTTTTTGTTTGTTTTATATGATTTTCTCATTAAAAATAATTCAGTGCACAAAATTCTTATTTTGTTAATAATCTACTGTGATCATAAAATTTAACACACCTTAAACATAAAAGAAAATACAATAACAATTTTAACAAAAATTATGTAATTCAATAAAGTTTATTAATAATAATCTCTATTTATTTTTATCTACTCTATATGTTTGGTAGCACAACATATATAAGCATTTATTAAAAAAATAATATTTATTTTTTATTCAAATAATGGCTTCGTTTGGTTTGCAAATAATCTCTAAAAAACTCTATAAATCTCTGTTAACTTTATATCACATCAATTTTTTTCTTTCACTGCACGTATTACGAATTCCCAATTTATCTCACTTTTTCTTACTCCAAACACACCCAATAAGATGTTGCCATACTTCATAAAAAAGGGAGAAAAACAAAATTATCAATTTGTTTAATTTTTAGATACTTAACCGAGTAAAAGTTAATTTTTTTTTTTACAAATATTAATTTATTTTAGTTTTATTTTTTTTAAACTCAATAAAAATGAAATAAATTTTTACATCTTCACTTTTCTTTTGTTTTTTTAACCGTATTTCTTTTTATCCACATATTCATGATCGAAACTAAGTCTTGATGAGCTGGACATTTGATTTATTTACTTTTAACACTTGACGTAAGTTATGAAATTTGAAGAGTAATTGCGATATTGGTCAAAGAATAATTGTTTAGTTATAAAAGAATAACAATTACATTTTAATAAAGTAGTTAATGATTTTTGGATATTTGTATTTTTTATAAATTCTAAAAAAAAAATAAGTTAACGCTTTGATCTCAAACAAATTTACAAAATATCATAATAATATACATAACAGATATAAATAAAATAAAAATAATATATTAACAAGTATCGGATAGACTATATATTTGGAATACAGATTTGAGGAGAGAAAATAAAAATAAAGAAAAAATAAAATTTATATTTTGTATAATTTTTATACGTTTAGCCATGTAAAATAAAATTTTATTAATAAATATCTATTTATTTTATTCTTATTTCTCTAACTCAGTAAAAAATAAAATAAAATAACTTTTTTTACTTTATTTTATATTTTTATTTTTTATATTTTTATTTCATAAATTTATATTTCAAGCATAGCTCAAAGATAATTTCCAAATTCAATAGACTATTTTTTTTAATTCTAAACACATTATCCTTTTAAACCGCCGGTTCAGGCGTAGCTGGGTTTTGAGCCGAGACAGCAAGGTTTGAGTTTGTGGCTCTGCGCCGGCTCTGAGCTACACATGCTTGCATGTGCCTTACTTTTTCAAATTTGAATTCTGTCCCGGCTCAGTGAAAAAATTATCACATGTATTAAAGGCTTCTTTTTTTTTTTTTTTTTCCCCTCCTCAAGGTGTGTTTGGAGTGATAAAAAATAAGATAAATACTCTGTTGGTATCAAGAAAAAATTCTAAAAATCTCTATAAATCTCCAACAACCCCTCTACCTCTAATTTTTTCACCATTACTAATTTCAAAATATTCTAATATTTCGCTAAAAAAAAAAAATTTGAAGTAGGTTAACTGAATGTGTAAATTTGTTATACAATCATATTCTTCGTGCCGAAAACTTTCAAACGAGTACCATTGTCGCTATTTTTTGTAAAGTTTTTTGAATTCGTGGGAACGGATTTGAAAAACCGTTCCCATGGTTTGCTAATTTTTAGAAAAAAAGACGTCAAAATCAACTCCAAATCACATTTTATCTCAATTTATCTTATTTTTTTCTTACTCCAAACGAGACCTTGAGATAAAGTGAAATGAGTTGTGAGTTCGTAATTCGTACAATGAAATAAAAAGTAAATAACTTTTAAAAATTTTTTAAATTTTTCAAATTTTTTTTTTTATTTTTTAACACACCAAAACGGTGCCTCAGTAGAGATGAGATACAGATAAAATATGATTAACAATTTCTCTTATTTGTCTGAATTTGTCAATATCACTAACGGCTTACTTACACCATCAAATGAAGTCCTGTTATTGATGATTTCTGTCTTGATTCTATCAATTTGAATTTAATTAAAATTAAAATGATTTATTTTATTAAATCAAAATTATCTTTAATAAATAATAATTCATAAAAAAATTATATTTTATTAATGAATTGGACTTAAGTAGTCATTAATTAATTTATATTACTATATTTTGTGTCTATATGTAAAAAAATATATATTTTAAATATAAAAGTATTAAAATTAATATATTTTTGTTTTCTAAAAATACTGATCTATTTTGGATGAGGTATTTATGAATTATTAATTTTGAATGATATATTTATAAGTTATATTATGAAGCCCATTTATGTTTTTTTTTTATTTAAGTTTAACTGTAAAATAAATTTTAACATAAATAAAAAATAATTAATATATTATTATATTTTAAATGTATATTATTTAATTATATATATAAATATTAAACGAACCCAAGCTCTTAACCAACTGAGCAAGTCAATGTTTAAATTTAATAAGTTTACTAAAACCCTGTTTGGAGAAGTAGAAAAAGGTAAAAAAAAAAAAAAAATCAATTTTTGATGTTTTAGTTATTTGATAGAACAACAAAGAATACCAATTTTACTAAGTTTGGTAAGTTGTCAAAAAAATCAACTTTTAGTGAGTTGGCAAAAAGGTGCAATGGTCATTTTATTTTAAACTAACTTAAAAGTTAATAAAATTTTTATTAAACACCTAAAAATTAACAAAAATTTATCCAAAAATTTTATTTATCTTACTAAATATTTAAAAATTGTCAAAAATTACTAAAATTTTTTATTTGTTTTACTAAACACATAAAAAAATTTATTCTACTAATTTTTATCAAAAAAATATTAAATTCAAAATCAATACTAATTTTTATTTGTTGCACTTTTTTTTTAATTTTATTATTCTTTTTTATTTTTTTGGTACGTAAAAACATTTTACCTACATAAATTTGAAGATGATTTTTCTTTTTATCTCTATATTTTTTGGAATTCAACGCTTAATTCGTTTGGAATTAATTAAAGTATAACTATTGACGAATTTTAGTAAAAAAAAAAATGTAAAAAAGTAAAAGAATATTTTACGAGAATCATTAAAAAATTACTTTTTCAACAAAGAAAAACCATTGGCGAGTGATAGAGATAGAAAAATTAAAGATAGAAGCTTACGAAGTAAGAAATATATATTTTAATTTTAAAATAAAAACATTTTAATTATTACCCATTAATTTTAATAACAATTAACAGTTGCACTTCAATTGTAACTACAAAGCGGTTAAGCATTGTAAGAATGAATTCAAACTTAAAGAGAGTAAAATGTATCTTTCTCATTCCACTTGGGCGAAAGGGTGGTATTGTGACTAATTAAACTACGCTATGATTGTAGACTTGTTTTTATATTTCATATTACATTTTCTCGAGTTCGGTGTAAATTTCATATTCGCTGTCAGAGAACAGTGAGAAAATAGCGACTCTCTGTTTGGAATGATTAGTTTTATAAAATTTAGGTTGCGTTTGGAGTGACAAGAAAAATGAAATAAAGTGAGATAATTTGATGACAGTTATAGATTTATAATTCGTGCAGTGAGATAGAAAGTAAATAATTTTAAATTTTTTTTTTAAATTTCGAAAAATTTCAGCACGCCTAACGCAACTTAATTCTATTTAGCGAGACTTCTCATCAATTCTTACGTTTGGAAGTAAAATAAAATTTTACAAATTGAATTTGGTTTCATTTCGCAACTTAAATTTTTGATTTTTGAAATTTAACCAAAACAATAGAATTTGATAAGAATTCTTTTTTTACTTAAACCATTTAAATAAGTGGACAAGTTTACCCTTATCTATGATATTTATCATATTTTCTATTTCATATTAATATGGTTAAATTTAGTATTTTTCTTAAATCAATTCAATTCAATTTTTAAATTCAAACATGGATTCTATTTGTCAAGCAAAATCCAATCAATTCTTTATTTTAAAATTAAATCAATTATAGGAGAAGAATGTTTCCAAAACGAAACAGAAAAATTCATACATCGTATGCGTTTTGATCAAAAAGAAAATTTATTTTTTCCCTTTAATTTTGTTTTACTATAATTAAATAATATATGAAAACACATTAAAATTTTAATTCATTTTTCTTTTCTCTATAAATTCAAAATCAAGTGCAGCATTACTATTGTAATTTGAGTGAGCCTAGGGATGGTTGGTGTGTACTGTGTACGTTGACTCCTTGGGCAAAGTAGCCAGGTTTAGTTGCCATAACCATTGCACCAAACTGAAATTATATACATTATATATATGTGTGTGTGTGTGTGTTCGAATCTACACTTACAGCTTTAGAAAATGATTTAGACAAGAGCTTTGATGGTATTATTGGAGAGGTGCTCAGCTGGAGCCTGTTAAGAATCGTCGGACATCTTGACCATTTCAATTTCGGCGATCGCCAATTGGCCAACCGGCTTGACTGATAGTTTTTTCATGTGAAAGCTTTTCGATTGACTGCAAGTAAGCTTGGCCAAGCAATCCCTCCCACGATCGAGTTAATATTTTAAGTAAACTCTTAAAAAAAAATCAATATTTTGTAACTTGATTTTTATCAAAACTTATTCAATTTTTTTTTCTATATTTTTCACCTATAACCAAATTTAGACCCGTTTGGTAGATCAATTTTTTTTATATAAATCTATCAATTTTTAAAATTTAAGTATTTGGTAAAATATTAAATTTTGCTCCTTTTTTGCTTAGTAACAGTAACTTACTTAACTAAAAAATTATTAAAATTTTTACCAAATATATAAAAAATTACCAAAAATTTTATAAAAAATTATTAGAAATTACTATTCGTTTTATTAAATATACAAAAAAATTCAGTTAATAACTTTTAGTAAAAAAATATTAAAAATTAAATTTCCAAATGACCTTTAATAGCCAGAGTTCGAGATTTATAACATCGGTGAAAGAAATTAATGTTGGCAAGGGAACTCTTAAGTGTATTTTTTTTTTTTTTGAACTTTTATCCAACGAAGGATAGAGAGAAAAGGGGGTAAATTCATTTGCTCGTTTGCTCAAAATTCTATTTTAGAGTTTTGAAAGTTTTTTTACAATTAAAAATATAATTTTTAATTAAGTATAATCTCTTAATGTATTTTCATCGTTAATTGTTAAATTTTTAGAAATAAAATAATTATTAAAAAGTTATTGTAATTAATTAAAGAGTCATACTTTTAATAAAATTTTACATATAAGGGTCAATAAAGTGCAAGTTAATTTGATGTTAGTTTGGTGGTAAGGCAATTTGAGCCATTGAAAGGCTAAATATATTTATAAATTTTTAATGAGTAATGATGTCTCCACTCCTAAAAAGTTTTCCCACTCTACTTTTTTGTTTTTTTTTTTATTTGTTTTGTTGTCATTCAAATGATAAAATTATCCTTGATTCATTGGTTTTATAGATTAATTTCACTTATTATAAAAAATAATCTATTAATATAATTTAAATTTTTATAATAAATAATAATTTTTATTCTATTAATATAATTTAAATTTTTATAATAAGAAATTATTATTTTTCTAAAAAACTTTTGATTATTTCAACTTACAAAAATATTCTTAATTTTAAATCTAAAATGATAATTCACATACCATAAATGAAAATTTTTAAAAATTATATATATATATATATATATTTTAAAGTGCCTTATATAATTTTATTAATTAACCTCTCATATAGTTTTAATAATCAACTTTTATTATTCACTTGCAATTATTTTTTTTTTTTTGATGCAGCATATTGTATAGGGCCAATTCATTATCTAAAATTATAATTTTTTTTTACAATAATTTTAATCTTTTAGAAATTATCTTCAAAAATTTATTATATCACCATAATTATTTTTAATAATTTTATTATAAAAATATTCTCACTATCTCTTGGGGAAAAGTATGTAATTTTTGTTTTTAATAACTAAAAATATTAAGTTCCTTCTTAAGTGGGTTAGAATATCATGCCCTTATATATAAAAATTTATGACATATGAGTTACGTTCTTATAATAATAATTAAAAATAATATGGTAAATTATATTTCTAGATTTTTTTGATATGAGAACTAATAATGGCTACTTAAATTTTTTTAAATATTTTATGTATACCATATGAGTTACCTTCCTATCATCAAATTTAAAAATATTTTGATAAGTTAACATAACTAATTATTTTTTTAGTAAAAATTATTTTTCATTATAAAAATGTAAATTGTATTGATAAAATAAAAAGTCTTTTTCATTATAAAAATTCAAATTATATTAATAGATTATTTTTGACAATAAGTGAAACTAATCTATAAAATCAATAAATCAAAGATAATTTTATTATTTGAACGACATCAAAACAAACAAAATAAATAACAAAAAAGAAAAGCAAAAAGATAGCCAAATTTGGATTTCTACAAAATAATACAAATTTTATAAAATTTAAATTTTCTACTCATTATGTGTATGAGATTGTAACTTTTAAAAATTTATACTAATTTATATTACTTCAAATATTCCTGTAGTGTGAGAAAAACTTTTTGTGAGCGGAAGATATTATCACTTATTTTTAATTAAAAAAATATGTGATAACATAGTAATTTAAGAATGTTTCAGGTGATCCAAGCCTGATTCGAAAAGTTGTCTGCACACTGGTGTGGTGTCTACCAATGAATTTTCGATATTTAAGTTAGTAAGAGAATTTGAGAATGTATTTTAGCAGAGTAATAGAGGATAAGGAGTGTGCATATCATATTCTTAAGAGGATAGTGTATATATAGAGATATAAGACCCGCATAGGCAAGATGCATGTGAGTCTTACACAATTATGGTTTCCTTCCAATCATATTGTATTGCGTGTATTGTAAATCCCAAGATAATTCTCATAATTAGTTATCAAAACTATTATGTAATAGGTAGCACTTTAACAGGCGAGAATTACGGAATATGTCAGAATATGATTATACATACTCTTATGACATAAGTAATTTTATTTTTAATATGTCGATCGGTCAACCCGACCAAAATTAATAATACTCGGTCGGGTGAATCGAGCCTCGATCGCTCGGGTAATTTTACTCAGTTGGCTGCATTCTTATGAAATGCTCCCAATTCCCTCGATTACCGAAAAGGACCAAAAAAAATCTAACAATTATTCCACTAAATGAGTTTCGGTCGATACAAACCATCAATATGAAAATATATTTTGACAATTAAGGGAATCACATCAAATTGATGTCACTCCCTATTCCGTTTCCCTGCAAGTTAACCAAGGGGGAGAGAAATTTACCCTGCGGCCCTGCTCGAACTTCAATTGAAATTGGGAATGATTACTCGTATTACCATTATTTATCACAATCTAACAACCTTCCGACAATGGTAGCAAATTAAACTGAATAACACGCCACGTGCCACCTGGTCTCTGGCCCACACCGCGTACTCTAGCTACAACCAACGCCAGCTGCTAGCGGGGAGCGTAGTGCGCACCAAACCCTCCACCTCCCACATCCCCCGCCCTCCCCTCCGCAGTAAAAGCAATACCTCCGAACACACACACCACCCCACCCCAAGCCGCCCTCCCATTTCCCAATCATCGCCTAAATTTAGCGCAATCGATCATCACTCCGCCGTCAACTTCCTGCTGTACCGATTCAACTCTCACTTGACGGTACTAGATCTCCATTGATTCTTCTCTTTACCTTCTCGATCTCGTCTTCGAGCTCAATTCAAATCGTTTCGCTTCTCGATTTCTCGCTCTAGGGCTTTTGTTTGATTTCTTCACTTGATCTTCGTTGCATGTTATGTGATTTTGATGCAATTATGTAGCGGAGTCGATTCTCTTATGCTTTGTGATCCGATAGATGGCTTCGATCCGGAGAACTCTTTCGCCGTACCACGAGAGGCCGTACCAGAACGGAGGTGGTCCCTTTTCGGTGTCGTCGCCGTCTCACAGGCTTCTCTCCAACGGCAAAGGTTCGGCGTCGGTGTCCACTTTCGCCGTCGGCGTTAGAAGATTTTTTGGCGGCGTTTTCTTCCAGAGGTACCCGCGGAAAGGTCACCACACATGGAAGAAATCATTTTACAGGTGTTTATTGTTCTTCTTCCTAGGGTTCTTGTTAGGTATGATGCCTTTTGGGAACGTAGATGATATACGGAGTCACGATTTCTCGTTCGAGATCAAGACACCGCCGGCGAATGTTCAGGAGGATGTTGATGGAGCGAATGTGGCTAGGCCGGGTAATTTAGTGGTGGATACAGTGGACTTAGGGGTTGAGAGGAGGTTGAACATGAAGGAGAGGTTCGATTTTGTATCTCGGAAACAGTTGATTGTGGTGACTCCTACTTATAATCGGGCGCTTCAGGCATATTACTTGAATAGACTGGGGCAGGTTCTGAGACTTGTTCCTCCTCCACTTTTGTGGATTGTGGTGGAGATGAGTATAGCATCAACTGAGACGGCAGAGATACTGAGGAAGACCGGTGTTATGTATAGACATTTGGTGTGCGCGAATAATTCTACGAACGTGAAGGACAGAGGTGTTCATCAACGGAATACGGCTCTTGAGCATATTGAGCGCCACAAACTTGATGGGATTGTCTACTTTGCAGACGATGATAATATCTACGCGCTTGAATTGTTTGAGAATCTCAGGGAAATCAGGTATTGCATTTAAGCTTGAAATTTGTATCAATCTCGGTGAAATATGTGTTATCCGATTTTGTTCTGCTGATGCTGTGTTGTATCCCTTTGGTTTTTAAATTGTTTGCTTTGATGCCATTGTTTCAAAACACATAATCTAGAGATATACCCCCTATTGGGATAGGTGCATCTACTTCTAATGATGAATAAATGTCGGTACAATATCTATTTTGATGATATTTTATTTTATTTTTTTATAAGCTTATTCCATGAGAGCTATGAGGTAGTAAAGACTGATTTGTTTGGATTTCCTAAAAATGCATTTATTTCTGCCTGTAGTGACAAGCTTTTGCATCTCTATTATACATAGAAAATTTCCATTTATTTTTACTGTATGGCTTAGTTTATATGGCTTCTACTACTACAAAATTCAGAGACATGACAACACACTAAAATGCACTTAATTATAAATGAAAAAGCACCTAAATTGATAATTTATTTTTATTTATTTATTTATTTATTTATTGCATTACCAGTGGCCGATCTTAGCATTTCTAAATTGCATTGACTTCAGTAAGCTTTTTGATGAAATTACTGTGACACTCATATTCTGAAATGTTGGAAGAGGCTGCAACCTAGGTTTCTTGGTTTAGTGCCTATTTTCATTACTATGTACCTTGAGCAATCTTACACATGTAGGCATTCCAGAAGATACTAGGAAAATTTTACCATTGTATAAGGTTTCAAAAGTAAAACTGGGCAAAGTCTAGGGTCAACAAAAGTATTCAAGAAATGTTTTTGGGTAGATTGAAATTCTAAAAGAAGTCTCCGCTGGAACTATTGTAGACATGGTCAGATAAACCTTTTAAGAGGGAGAGTGTGTATTTGGGATTAAGAAAAACTTTGGGATTGTCTGGATGGAGAACGCTATGTGATCTTAGAAATTTTTGGGTGGTGAATTAAGAACACATAGTAAGGGCCAATGTGATTAAATTATGTTATTTTTAGGGAACATAAATTGTATTTTTCCTTCCCACATATCTATCCAATACATTGTTGTATAAACGTTGAAGAAGCAATACCTGGACTGGATAATATATATGAGGGCAAATTAATACACGCGACTATGCACCAATCATGGTGGTGTGTGACATAAGAGTAATTTTGATCAGCTTGCCAAATTAAAATGGATGGTGTTTGTTTTCTAAGGAAGGCAATAGAAATTGGACTGACCTGGTATGGTTACGGAAAATTTATTTATTTATTTATTTTTTATGGTTTTATATGGATTTTTTCATCAAAAGTTGATTTTTTTTGGGGTAGTTTTTAAGCATGTTAATTGCATCCATTAAAAAAAAAAATCCGAGAAATGCTTTCAAATAGAAAAATTCACGCACATGTTAAAAAAAAAAAAAAACTGATTGGAGGTGACAAGGTATGTAAGATGCAGACTTTAGCTTCAGAGGCAATACCGGGCCACCATTTTATGGGATGGCGATTAGGGTGGCCTCAAAGATCGTTATTGGCCCTAGGGGGCAGCCTAGGAGTAAGTCCTATATACATTCCTCCCCACAAACCTATTCAATACATTGTTGTATAAATGCTGAAGAAGCAATACCTGGAGTATATGTGTGAAGAAATAGTTGAACATGAGGGTTCTGATGCATATAAGCTATATAGATAAATTATTAAATTTTTTACTCCCAACTCGCTAAACCACCATATCCCCCCCCCCCCAAAAAAAAGAGTAAGAAAGATGGAAAAAAAACTGTAAATTGGGTTCCCTTCCACCCAAAATCTAACTATACAAAATAGGCAGGAAAAACTTTTCATCCTTTACAAAGGAAATTCTACGTCTAGAAAGTTCTTCTACTTTGCTCTCTTGAAACCAACCAAATATTAAAAGAAAAAAAGGTAATTTTATAGGAATGATACTATATATTTCTTAAAAGAAAAACAAAAAAAAGCAATGACAGTACATTTTAATTGTCTTTCTTGCTCTAAAAAATGAGTATGAATAGATTGTATGATAATTGGTCTGGGATTGTATTTGAGCAAGAAGTCCGTTTTGGTTGACCATATGTTCGTTGTGCTGTTTGTGGAAGGACTAGAGAAGATTGGTGATGGTAGCAAAGAACAAGAAGATGTGACACGAAGATTGTAAGGAAATAATAGTTTGAAAAATCATTGGAAGTGTAATTGGAGTAATTGGTCTGAAGAATGGAAAAACATTGGTGAACAATTCAAGGGCACAGAGGAATTGTAATGTGTATCCAAAACCTAAAAAGTTGATATTAATGGAATTTAATTTTAATTAAATGATATAACAGCATCAAAATGAATAGCTATTGGTGAAGCATATATGCCAGAACTTTTATCTCTTTGATATAGAAACAAAGGAGTTGGGATGGTTGGCTCATTTCATTTTTATTCCCTTAAAATATAGAAACACGTAAGTTGGGATACTTTTCTGCTACAAGCAAGATAGTTTTGTGAGCAGGGTGGGACATCCTTCTTTCATTTTGCTATCCTCTAATCTCACTGTATTTCTTTTTTATTAGTTCTAGTTTTACTGCACTTCTAAATTGCTATAAGCTAATTTGCTTTCTTTTATCCTTCAGAAATTATTTCTTCTTCCATATCCTTTTTCACTTGGATGCTATTCTACATTATTTTGTACTGGGTTTTAATTGGGTCAGCGAAGGAGCTCCTCATTCTGTATTCTCACCAACCCAGCAACCTGGGAAGATCTGCTCATGTAGAAACTGTTCCACCTGAACAACTCTGAAGATCATATAGTATTTAATCAGACCTCCTAAATTGGTCTTGTCATTATATAATTTGTATTTGGTTTGTTATACCTTAATTTATTTTGGGACGGTTGTAAACCTCTTGTGTGTGAATTATCACACACTACTGTCAGACTGTTTTGGAAATATGTTACATCAACTCAGGTATATGGGGTGCGGGTGTGTATCTGGGTATGATACCTCTTAAAACATCAAATTTGGGATATTGGGATATGTATTACAAAATTTTGGTATAGACATAAGATACCATTATTATTTAGGAATGTACTTAAAATTAAATAAAATATTGATGTAAAATAAATATTTTTCTCTTCTATCCGTTATTAGAAAATTTTCTTTCCATCAAATGTGAGCTGTTTGTTTCTTCAACTATCATTAGAAAATAGAGGATCCAAGTGTGTAATTTGGGTACAGGAGTTAGACACATTATGTATCGTTGTCATATCTAATGGATACACATTAGAGCAAATATAAGAGTCCATGTAACACTGGTCTGGAATATGAATGGTGGAGCTTCTTGGCTGAATTTATCTGTTTGCCTTTTTTTTTTTTCAATTCAATTTTATTCTTCTTAGGATCCGTTTGGTGCGATGTCAAACGCTGAAAAACTCTGAAAATCTCTAAAAATCTCTAAAAACTATTAATTTTTTATGAACTCACAAATTATATTATTTTATCTCACTTTTTATCACTCTAAACGCCCCCTTAGTATTGATTTTATTTACTTGTGATGTTTAGCCGTTTTGGCACGTGGCCTGTTGCCATGCTTGCACAAAGCAAAAACAAGGCAATACTGGAAGGTCCAGTGTGCAATGGGAGTAAAGTAATTGGATGGCACACAAATGAGAAGAGCAAAAGAGTCCGACGATTTCATGTTGATATGTCAGGGTTTGCATTCAACAGCACCATAATATGGGATCCAAAGAGATGGCAGCGCCCCACTTCAAAACCTATCCGGCAATTAGACACTGTGAAGGAGGGTTTCCAGGTATGCGTCACCTCATGGCATTTTCAGATAATCCACTTAATACAATTACCATCTTAAAATTCCTATGTACTTAAATATGGACCGAATATTTACAGCTGATGACTTTTTTTCACAGGAAACCACATTTATAGAACAGGTAGTGGCAGATGAAAGTCAAATGGAAGGTACACCCTCTGGTTGTACAAGGATCATGAACTGGCATCTCCATTTGGAAGCTGGTGAACTTGTTTATCCCAGAGGCTGGTTGCTTCAGAAGAATCTCGACGTTGTTATCCCTATTAAATAATCAAAACTTCAACCCTTCAATCTCAATGATGCGAGCCCAGAAGAGGTTTGATTTGTGATTGCAAATTTTTTCAGCCTTTGAATATGTGCCAAGTCTTCTCGTTGTTGGCTGTGGAGCTGGGCATTAACTATCTTTAGACACAATTTTGTGGTGCTTTTATTTTCTATCATGCCAGCATGCGGTATCATTATGAGCCAGCCGTGGCTCCCATATGTCTGAGCATACCAATGTTGAGCTGAATCATCACCGCAAGTTGCTACGAAAACCAGAAGCAGCAATACCAGACTTTATGCTGGTAGACACTAACAGATGGAAAATCCATGATTTTTATTGTAGATTTTCTTCTCTCTCTCTCTCTCTCTCTCTCTCTCTCTCTCTCTTCTCTCTCCCCCCCCCCTTTCATCATATTCATTGTGGAAACTAAATTTTATTGTTGTAGAGTTTTGGTGTTTTGTCCGCGGTAAAAGGTGTAATTGCCTCCAAATTTTCTCAGATAGAATTCTCCACTTCTCCAAGTATCAATGTTGTCTCTCTGTTGAATTGGCTTCGGTCTGGATTATGACACAAAGGGGGCGTTTCATGCAAACCAGGTGGAAGATTTTCTCCTCTTATGAAACATTCTTTAAAAGTTATGAGCTTCCTATTAACTGGTCAGTGACTCAGTTGTGTAATTTTACTTGCATGGCAGCTTTATATATAGGGAAAAAAATTATTATGTTTTGAGCACCAGAAAAATTAATTGATTAATTGATCTCGTATAAACTATATAATAGCATCGGCAACAAGGAGAGCATTGTGAAAAACTGGAGCATTACTTTAAATTCTTTATTAAAGTGAGTTGTCCCAATATCCAGGCACTTCAAAACAAACAGTAAATTTCCTCGCCATGGTTTCTCAGGCTAAAAAGCTGAGGCCTCTTTATGGTCTCATAATTTTGACTGTTGAGGGAGAAGAAAGTGCTAGCCAACATTTTTTTAGAGCGAATAATTTTGACTTTTTTTTTTTTACCTTCGTACGTCAAGGAGTCCAAACCCTAGTGGCAATGGTGGATCCAACATTTGGGCTTAAGGGGGCGAACTGTAGCAAGAAAGTTGGGTAAATGCAACCTAAAAGAGTAGAAAAAAAAATTCATAAAATATATTCATTTCATAATTGATTTCAATATATATGAAGTGCACAAAAAAAAAACCATTTTAATTGAGTCTACTTGACTTCTACTCAATGTTCTTTCATTGCATAGAAATCATTTATGATTAAACCGACATCAATTCTTGAACAAGTCTTTTTCAATATCTGGAATCGAGTAATTTGCAATAAATTCATTGTTTATCCTGTTTTACGATTTATTCTTAACAATATTTAAAAGTAAATTCATCGTTTCATCCAGTTTTGCAATTTTCTCTTTTAACAATATTTAAAGTAAAAAATGAACGTTCTAATATTGTTGCAGAAACAGAAAATTAAGAGGATATGCAAGGTTTAAACTCAAAAATAAATGATCTTGATGGATATCAAGCTAAAAATGTTTCAATTAAAATTTTAAATATAATTTTGAACATTCAGCAAAGTATATCAAATATATTTATTTGCGTTTTACAAATATTTTTAACACTAAATATTCTCTTATCATTTGCACTGTCCAAAATCTTAACCAAGAAAAAACAACTTTATGACATTTTCTTTTAATTTACCATTCATTTTTTTTTTTTTTTAGCTGAGTATCTACTGGAGTTGTAAATACATTACAACCATAATGACGCTAATACAATTTATTTGATGATGTAATCAATCACAACCCCCCTTACGTTCTCAAGTAAATGATCCAATTCATTCTCTCAACTCTGAATTAATGCCTTTGATGATATTTACAAGACGCATTACATTTAATCATATCTCGCCACCCTACGGCAAACGAGAACCCCACCAGCCCCAAGTCACCTTAGAATTCCAATTTCATCCCATTCTTTTCCGCTCTCAACGACCACCATCACAATTACCAAACGGCCCGGAAAAAAAAAAAAAAAAAAAAAAAAAAAAAAAAAAACACCTCGACCATCAAGTCTGCAATTTCAGCAATTTGAGCTACTTATAGTTGACATGTCTTTTGCAAGACGAATCAACTAACAATTATCCCAGTACTAGTAGGAATTTTCATAAAATGTTTCATGTATAAGATGAACCAAGATGAATAAGAAGAAACAAAATTAAGGGTGCTAAAAAGTATTGATAAGATGGAGAGGAAATTTACAATTTATACTAGTAAAATTTTTCAACAAGACCTAACCGCTTGGTATGGCCCTTTACCGCTATAGACTTACAACTACGCATTTGGCAAAAAGCTAAATACCTAACAACACAACACAGTTCTTTATTAAACAAGCCCAAACCATGCCAAAGGTGAAACAAAATTAAATTAAAAAAAATACCCAAAAAAAAGAAAAGAAAAGAAAAGAAAAGAAGAGAGAGCAGGAAACAACTATGGTACATCCCGCCGGCAGCAGCAGCTGAGTAACCCCCCCCCCCCTTTTTTTTGTGGTGAATCATTGACACAAAAATCTTTTCCCACTGCTCCCAACCCAATTTAATTTATCCAGTTTCCAGCGATCAGCACTGTCAAATATCTTCAGAAGTGATCAGCTGGAATGCATACCAGTCACCCACTCGACCATTCCCTTCAGGCGACCGGAATCATGGGAAGGGAAAGAGTTCTAAACAGCAGTGAGCAGTCAATTTCTCTCACGTTAGTGTTGTGCCATGAACTGAGGAACTTGTGTCTGAGGTATGCAGAGAAGAAGTGACATGCGGTTGCTGTATATGTGATTCATTTACAAGGCCAAGAAGGACGAGTGCCGATCTGCCAAAAAATAAATACAATCTTGTAATTCATTAAATACAAAGACTAAAGTTCACTAGATCCACGCTCAAGAAAAATCTCCATAGAAGTACAAAGTCAATACTCATTGGACCAGATGAGAGAGAAAAGTTCCTATAATTTTACATTGTTCCAAAAAAAAAAATGTATCCTGTCTAGGGGGTAGATAAAATAAACAGTAATAAAAAATCAGCGCCAGCCTGAAATCCAGTTGCCCAGTTTCCAACATTACTCTACGGATCAGTGTCATACCTAAAAATTGTCCAATGAACAAATAAAGTGAAAAGAGGAAGGATTCTTATTTTGTTCATATGTAGTCACAACTTTAATTTGCACCAGGGAGCAAATATTGAAACCTTTGGGCACCCCATTCTGATTCGTTGAATTACAACTTCCACCCACAACTCGAAACGTTCACGTTGACATCTTGAAAGATTTCTTTACATGTAAATAAATTGCAATTATATATATATATCATTTCAACATTTCCCACGGTTGGAGAAACAGAAAGAACTATGAGATCAGCTCTCACCACAAGCAAATTCCCTGGCAGTATAGAAGGTTTCAACATAATGATATTTGCCATCAAATTGGTAGCATGCAATTGATTCATATATTAAAGCATGTACATAAACCAGAAGTCAGACCCAGCAAAGTTTTGGGCTGTCTTCTATTTTTGGTAGAATGGTTATCTAAATTGTTTCTACCATGACAAGCAATTCCATGCAGCTTAATATAAGAAGACTACTGAACTCGGAATTTGACAGCATTCTGTTAAAGAGATCAATACCCAGCATATGCAAGTTTCGAATCTGCCATTATAACTCACCGAAAATTAAAAAAAAAGAAAAATGTTTGCCAAAACTGCCAATTTTTAATTTTTGTGTTCAGTTTTTTATTTTTTAGTTTTTTTTTTTTTTGAAAAGATAAGTAAAATTTTTATTGATGGAAATGTTGTATACAGTATCCAGAAGATGCCATCACAATCAAGACCAAATACAAACTATTCACCCGCCTTTCCTAAAAAATCTATGAAGTGCATTAGGGAAGAAAGATCCACCTCTTTACCAACATTGACCCAAGTAAATAAACAATTAAAAAACAAGCTTTTGACTCTTTCCACATTACTTTCCTTGGCTTCAAAAACTCTTCTGTTGTGCTCTTTCCAAACTGACCACATTAGGCGAAATGGAACCAGGTTCCAAACTTCCTTCTTGTGCTTTGCTAAAGGTTGCCCCCACCAAGATGAGAGAAAACTTTTAAGATTATTAGGAGAGCAGAAGTGAACACCAATGCATGATAGCACGAGGTACCAAATTTTAGTAGTCCAAGAGTAGTGCATGAATAAGTGAGCGATAGTTTCCTCACTACATTGGCATAAGGAACAACGATTTACCATAAAATAATCTCGAAGTTTGAGGTTATCTATAGTGAGGATTTTTCTATGAGCTGCACACCAAGCAAAGAAAATAGCTCTGATAGGGGCCACAGATTTCCAAATCTTATTCCATGGAAAAGTGTCGACCTCTTCTCCTTTCAAGACACTGTAGAAGGATATTACATTGAACACATCCGACTTAAATTGTTTCCAGATCATTGTGTCATCAAAGTTAACCCAGATTACTGATTGTAGCAGCTCCATCAATTGAAAGAGATTCCCAAGTTCCCAGTCATTCACATTACGGTGAAGCAGTATAGACCATTCTCTAGATTATCCAGAGTCAGAGTAGTAGTCTGAAACTAGAGCATCCTGATCAATAGCAATGGTGAAGATATCAAGGAAAATATCAGCTAAACAGCCAATGGCCAACCACCTTTGCTTCCAAAACAGAATTCTGTCACCTCTGCCCAACTGCCAGGACACACATTGTTCAAATTTAGGCCAAATTTTTCTTATGCCTTTCCATAGGCTGACACCGTAGGGTTTAGAGCTTTGTGCAGTGTACCATCCACCTTTTTTCTCTCCATATTTAGATACTATCAACCTCTTCCACAAGCTAGAATTTTCCTTAGAGTATCTCCAAATCCATTTCCCTAGTAGGACTTCATTTTGCAAATTTAGCTTATTGATTCCCACACCACCTGATTTAATAGATGCACAAACAGTCTTCCAAGCTACCAGATTGTGCTTAAATGCCTCAGCATGCCTCCCCCAAAGAAAGTTTCTTTGCATTTTTTCCATTTCCTTTACAACAGAGGCTGGGGCAGTAAAAAGGGAAAGATAGTAAGAGGGTAGGCTTGATAGAACACTTTTAATGAGAGTTACTCTCACCCCAGTTGACAGATAATTCAGCTTCCAATCTGATAATCTTTTCCTGCATCTTTCAATGACAGTCTCCCAAACCTCTTTACTCTTGTACTTGGCTCCCAGGGGCATTCCCAAATAAGTAGATGGAAGAGATCTAATTTTGCAATCCAAAATTGCAGCCAAGTCTCTCGGATTAGCAAGGCTACCAATAGGAATGATCTCAGACTTACAGCGGTTCACCTTTAAGCCTGAGACAGCTTCAAAGCCTAGAAGTGTGCATCTTAAATGTCCTAACTGTGATCTGTCAGCCCCACAAAAAACAATAGTGTCATCGGCAAACAGCAAGTGAGATATTCTTATCGGATTCTGTTCAATGTTCCCAGCTAGAATACTAGTTAGAACGCCTGCTTGTTCCACTCTCTGAATCATTCTACTAAACACTTCCATGACAAGTATGAAAAGAAAATGGGAAAGTGGGTCCCCTTGTCTTAAGCCTCTAGAAGATGTAAAAAAACCTTCAAGGGATCCATTAATTAATACTGAGAAGCTTGCAGTAGAAATGCACCACTGAATTCATTTACACCATGTTCTCCAAAACCCATCTTATTCATCAAGTAGAGCAGAAATTCCCAGTTGACATGGTCGAAGGTTTTTTCAATGTCCAGCGTCCAAATTAAACTAGTACCTTTTTGCTTCAGAGTTGAGTCAATAACTTCATTAGCCACAAGAATAGCATCAAGGATTTGTCTACCACTCACAAAAGCAGTCTGAGTTTCTGAGATCAAAGAGTTCATAACCATCCGCAGCCTGTTAGCTAGGACCTTGGGCAAGAGCTTATAAATAACTCCCACAAGACTTATATGCCTGAAATCCTGAATTCTCTCTGCACCAGATTTCTTAGGAATTAAGGCAATGAATGTGCAATTTAAGCAGCAAACAAAACTGCTATTATGGTAGAAATCAGTGAAAATCTACATTATGTCCTTGAAAATGTCCCAATAGTGCTGGAAGAATGCAATTATCCAGTTGTCTGGTCTAGGAGCTTTGTCTCCATTCATTTCTTTCAAGGATTGTTTGACTTCATGTTCTGTAAAAGGAAACTCAAGCCCCTCCTTCTCAACAGAATCCAGCTGAGGGATTTCCAACAAATCCACCTGTGGTCTCCAAGCATATTCTTCCTTGAACAGCTGTTTATAGAAATCCAAGACATGCTTCTTGATTTTTTTGGGATCCTCAGTAATTATCCCATCAATCTTCAATCTACTGATCCAGATAGCTCTTCTATTAGCTGAGGCAATTTTGTGGAAGTATTCGGTGTTCCTATCACCCTCCTTGAGCCATTTAACTCTAAATTTTTGCCTCCAACAGATTTCCTCCATCTGAATTAACTTATTCAATTTGAGAATCAGACTTGTTTTGTTGCTTCTTTCTTGCTCTGATAGCTTGTCTTCTTCATCTAGTCTATCTATGTTTTCAATTTCCTGCTCTAGTTTATTCTTTTGCTGTTCAAGCTTCCCAAAGACCTCGCTATTCCATTTCTTCAGATCAGCCTTTAAGCATTTCAGTTTCTGTGTCATTCTAAAACTTGCAGTTCTAACAAAACTGTAGCTAGACCACCAATTAGCAATCAAATCTTTGAAGCCATCCACCTGCAACCAAATGTTCTCAAATTTGAAGGATTTTGGTTCTCCCTTAATTGCTCCCCCATCCAATAGAATTGGGAAATGGTCTAACGCTAGCCGAGGTAGAGTTCTTTAATAAACAGTGGGGAAAAGATCCTCCCAGTTTGCAGAAACCAGGAATCTATCTATTCTTGATTTGCTAACTCTATTGGTCCATGTAAATTTTCTGCCACCCAGGGGAAGATCAATGCAACTTAAATCATCTATAAAATCAGAAAAAGCCTTCATTTGTTTAGTTCTCCTTGTGCAACCCCATTTATCCTTAGTGTTCTTGACCATATTGAAATCTCCACCCATACACCATGGAACAGACCAGCGAAAGACAGTAGCACCAATCTCTTCGAGGAATTCAGCCTTCAAATTTTTGTCGACGGGCCCATAAAACTCCTGTGAAGGCCCAAGTTATTTCCTCCTCAATGTGTTTAAATAGACAAGAAATTGAGTATACTCCAAATTCAAACTCCATCAAGTTCAATTTCCTATGATCCCATAAAATGATAATTCCACCGGAGGTTCCAATAGAATTCAAGGTAACCCATTTACACCATCCCCCTCCCCCCAGAGTACGTACTATGGAATTATCAGGCTTGACAGAGTTTAGTTTCTTGCAAACATACAATATCAGGCTTCCACTTCTTGATACAGGATTTAATTAACATCCTTTTTTTTGGGCCTCTACAGCCCCTAACAATCCAACTTAATATTTTTGGCGTCATTTTAAACACAAATGGCATTATTCTCCTCCTCTCCTTTTGGAACATCCTCAACCCATCCCCCTTTATCATAAGAAATTGAACACTGCAGGTTCTTCAATTTTCGAACACCTCTTCTAGCACTTCGATTCTGTTTCTTCCCATCATCTCTTTTATTGCTTCCTTTCTTTTCTTTTATAGATCTAAGCAACTCCATTAACTTATCTTCAAAACCTTCGCTTGAGATTCCCAAAATTTTCTTGAAAGATTTCATTCTGTTGAGCACCCAGGCAGAGATTTTTGGTTGATCATAGCCGCAGTTTTCCAACAGCAGAGGTTCGTCTGGCTCTTACCATTCAATCCCAAGATCAACTGAGGCTAATGGGAGGCAATCCAGCACCTCCACGTTGTCATCTGATTGAGTACTCTGCAGTTCCTGGATGGGGCTACACAGACTTAAAGAAAGCTGATGTTTCTCCTGAGAGGAGACATTTTCAGACACTAAACTACTGTCTGAAAAAGATTCTCCCGAGATGTCTTCCACTTCGAAGGAAAAAACATTATTATTAAGCATTGAAGAGATCTCTTTAAGGTGCTTTTTGGAGAAATATTTTCTTCCAAACAGTGCTTTCTGTTTGACAGAGTTATGATCCCCAGTGTTTAGATTGGTTGCATCTGTTTCCGCCTTGTAATTATTTCCATCTTGATGAACCAGTAGGCCGGGTTCATTGTATGTGTGACCTTCATCTCCCAGGCTGCTGAGGACATTGAATTGGTTAGCCTCGTGTTTGTCCTTAGCAATTAATAATTTATGTTTGTTTCTATGAATTGGGATCCATTTAGTTTCCCCTACAGACGTTGGGTGACTTTTGAAGTAGTGAGCCGCATGTTGCTTTAATTGTTAACTCTTTCGACTTCCCAGGGCAGGAGCATTCAATGCACCAGCAGCAGTATCACGCGCCACCTTCTTTCTTCCCTCCGGTGGCCGAAAGTTACCTTTGGACAAATAATCATCTGCCGAATCAACCCAAGGTTCTCGTTCCACCCAAAGTGGGCAGTCATACATAAGTTGGCCAACAACTACTTTGACAGAAGCTGGAATGGCTCTACCATTGCCTTTGACTCTTAAGCGTGCCCATTTTAAGTTCTCAGAGTGCCTAGTCTCCTCATCCATCTCCAAAAATCCTCCACAGAACTCGCCGATGCTTCGGAAGACCCCAAGACTCCAAAGGTAGGCAGTTAGTCCCACCACTTTAACCCATATAGCAGACTGGTTTCTTCCTCTTCTTGAGCAGCAGCCCCAACTATGCCATTTGTCTAAGAGTAGTGGATGACCATTAAAAGTGATTGTCTCCATCAAGAACTTCTCTTTCCTTGGAAGGGAAAGAGAATAGGAATCTTTCCCCATCCAAAGCCTTGATATCCAGTCCTCTAGGGATTTTCCATTTCTTGTTCAACCATGTGGAAATAGTGCCTATGTCTATACTGTGTGAGCTTGGACCTCCAAACCTGCCAATTAAGCAGCGGCTCATTTTATGACTGCTACTAACTACATCCTCAAAGTTTACTGATATATGCTGGCCCATGTTTGAACATTGAATATTAGGAAGGTTCCACTTTGGTAAAGTAATAGATTGAAGATAGGATCTAATGCTAGTCCTCCTTTCCAGGTCACTATCTATAGGGTTGGGCAGTACCCTGTATAGATCTTGGTTGCTCTTATAGGGAGTGGGGTTGTCTATTTCTCCAGTGGTAAACTCACAGATTAGATTGGCGAAGAAGAGCCAGCCTTGCCCTGCTGATAGTTCTGAAATCCTAACCTGGTATCTTCCCAAAGGAGCAAATAGACGAAGTTCTAGTTTCCTGTCATGTCCAACTCTGATTCTGGTGCAAACAAGAGTCCTATACCCTCCTCTAAGATGACCAAGTTGCTGAATTCTAGCATTGGATTTGGGCTCTTTTACACACATCTTTTGAATCCAGACTAATTCTTTTTCAAATAAGACTAAAGCTCTAGTATAACCTCTGCCCCTCTCCACAATCCTAACGCCATCTTTAATTTTGGAATCTTGGTCAATATCAATGGAGATACCATTGATATGAAAGATTTTCTGCCCCTCACACTATGCTGGAACAGTTTGTTGTTCCTAGAGTAGTGCATGTTAACAGAATATCTCCTAAAATGCGCCGAGAGCTTTTGAGAGCTAAACAGACATCAATTAGTGGCTCAACTAGACTTTTATTTTTTAGTTTTTATTGTCAAAAAAAAAAAAAAATCTTGAAAATGCGTTTGGTAACGATAGTTGTTGGTTGGTAGTTATAGTATTAGAAGGGTAGCTAAGCGGTTGGTAGCAGCGACCAACGGCAAAAGTATGGTCAAAAGGGGGTGATGACCAGCGGCGAAAGTGTGGTCGATTTGGTGGCAGCCGGTAGGAGGAGGGGGGGTGGTTGGTCAACTATGGCACTTGTCAGAGGTGGTAGTGGCTACCAGTACAGGTGGTGGCTAACTGCCAGTGGTCAGAGGTGGGGGCGGCCAACAACAGTTAGTGGTGGCCGGGCGTCAATGGTCAGTGGTTAATGATGGTTATGACCGGTGGTGGTGGTAGTGGTGGTTAAAGAAAATGAAAACTCGAGGAAACATCTTTTTTATGTTTCCATAATTTTAAAAAATTTTGAAAATAGTTTTTGTTCTATTGAAAACTAAAAAACTGGAAACAAATTTACCAAGCAAGTTTACATATTCAATTTTCAAAAAAAAAAAAAATGAAAATGAAAATTGAAAAATAAAAGCTGAAAGTTTTATTCAACGGGCCCTAAGAAGCAACTTTTTAGAAGTCACAATCCAAAGGTAAGCTACTTTGTTTCGAGTTTATATTGATTTCAAGTGCAACAAAAATATAACTCAAAATCAATCTCCAGAAGTTTCTAAATATTTGTACAAGTCCGTACAAACTATCCAATTGACTTGCTCATTTCTCCGATTTCAATAAATTAGCAAGTATCCAATATTGCCTTCTAGGAAGCAAGAATCACAGTATTGTGTAGGGATGTCAAAATTACCCGTATCCGCCTGACACCCACTTCAACTGTCCCATTTGGGAAGGGTATGAGAATACTAATAACTGGGATGGGGACGGGTATGGAAGTTTGAAGTGATCCTCGAACAAGGACGGATACGGTAATCTCCACCCCGCACTTACTCGAACAGGGACGAGTACGGTAGTCTCCACCCCGCACTTACCAATCCTCGTTTAAATATAATTTATATATTTGTGGGAAAATATGGCTGTTAATGTATGTGCATGTACTTAGTGTATTTAATATATGTGCATGTACTTAGTGTATTTAATATTCTAGGGGGTATGTACCTAGTCTAGATTCCTTGTATAGTATTTATTGTATATGTAACTTGTATTAGTATAAATATAAAACAGTGGCTACCCATTTGGGTAAGTCAAATCTTCAAATCTATTTCTTTGACATGGTATCAGAGCCAGGTTATTTTCTGGAACCTTTGGCCTTCTTTTGTGCTCTGTTTTTACTCTGTTTTCTGAGATCAAAAGGGAGTATTTTTTTCAACCTTCAACGCCCCGTTTTCAGCCTTCATTGCTGACTTTTCTTCAGCCTTCATTGCTGAATTTTTTACTTCCTCACGACACCTATGATGTCGGATGTTTCACCAGTCACAAAACCAGCCACCAGTCAACAAGATGAGACAACCATCTCGCACGGTATTGGAGATCTGCAAAATATCCAGGCTGCATACAGATTAAATGGGAAGAATTATCTGAAGTGGTCCCAATTAGTCCGGACCATTTTGAAAGGCAAGGGAAAAATCAGCCATCTCATGGGTACGGGTCCGAAGCCTAGTGATCTGAACTTTGAAGCGTGGGATGAAGAAGACTCGATGATTATGGCATGGCTATGGGGATCTATGACCCCAGAAATCAGTGACACGTGCATGTTTCTAAACACTGCCAAAGATATATGGGACGCGATCCAACAAACGTACTCAAAGGCAAAAGATGCCGCTCAGGTGTATGAGGTAAAGGTTAAAACAACGGCAGCAAGGCAAGGGAATAAGACGGTCACAGAGTACGCTAATCAATTGAGTGCTTTGTGGCAGGAGTTAGACCAATACAGAATAATAAAGACGAAGTGTTCCGATGATGCTGCTGTTTTGAAGAACTTTATTGAACAGGATAGAGTCTATGACTTTCTTGTTGGGTTGAATCCGGAATTCGATCAGGTGCGTGTTCAGATTCTTGGGAAATCGGAAGTCCCATGCTTCAATGAAGTGGTAGCCATAGTTCGAGGAGAGGAGAGTAGGCGAAGTCTGATGCTGGAGCCACAAGTTTCAATCAATTCAGCAATGGTTGCAAGTGATGGAAACAAGCTGAATATACCTACGGCAAAGAAGTCTGCTGGTAATGAAAGAAAACTAGCCCTTGACATGAAGACAGGAGATTCTAGGAATCAAGACCGAGACAATTTATGGTGCACATATTGCAAGAAACCGCGGCACACTCGTGAGAATTGTTGGAAGCTTCATAGGAAGCCACCAAGCCGAGAATGGGGACAAAGAGGGGGACAATCCAGAAGTGGACAAGCCAATGTAGCAGCTGGCCAAAGTGATGAGCCACCCAAATCAGAAGCAGCTGGTCTCAACCAAGGTGAACTGGAAAGAGTGAGAGCTCTCATAAAAAGTCTTGATAAGCCCTCAGCTACTTGTTCTTTGGCATATTCAGGTGAGTTTCCGCTTTCCATTGGATTAAATGTTTCGGATGCAGCCTTTTCCACCTCTTGGATCATGGATTCAGGAGCTACCGATCATATGACCCACTCACCAAATGTCTTTACCACCTATTCCCCGTGCCCAAGCAGTAGAAAAATAGCCACTGCAGATGGTTCTTTGACCACTGTGGCAGGAATTGGAAGTGTCCAAATTAACCCATTGTTAACCTTGCAGAATGTCCTTCATGTCCCTAAGCTATCTACCAATCTGATATCCATCCAAAAACTTACTCATGACTTACAATGTAATGTGGTTTTTCATCATACTGATTGCATATTTCAGGAAAAGGATTCGGGAAAGACGATTGGACATGCTAGAGAACGGGGTGGCCTCTACTTTCTTGAAACAAGTCAACCAACTATCAACAAGGATAAACAGTCAGTGTCATTTGTTTCCAAGTCCTTGACATCCTATAAAGAGAAAATTTGGCTCCATCATCGCCGACTTGGACATCCATCATTTAGAGTCATTAAACTTTTGTTTCCGTCTTTGTTTAAAAGTTTTGATGTTGAGTCTTTTCATTGTGAAAAATGTGAACTTGCCAAACACAAACGTATACCATTTCCAGGGCACAATAAAATAAGTTCCATTCCTTTTTATTTAATTCATAGTGATGTTTGGGGTCCATCTACTGTTGCTAATATCTCTGGGGCACGATGGTTTGTTTCCTTTATTGATGATTGCACTCGAGTCTGCTGGATTTTTCTTCTTAAACAAAAATCTGATGTCAGTATTGTTTTCCCAAATTTCTGTTCCATGATTAAAAATCAGTTTGGAGTGACCATCAAAAGAGTTAGGTCTGATAATGCAAGGGACTATTTTAATCAAAGTCTCAGTCCATTTTTTCAAAAGGAAGGGATAATACATGAGTCATCTTGTGTGAATACCCCGCAGCAAAATAGAGTTGCAGAGAGGAAAAATGGTGATCTCCTTGAAAAAACCCGAGCGTTGTTATTTGAAAACCATGTTCCTAAAATTTTTTGGGGGGAAGCTGTTCTTACAGCAACACATCTCATAAACAGATTGCCCTCTAGAGTCCTAGGATTTAAGAGTCCAATGGACGTGTTGTCAACATTTTACCCTACCCTACACACCACAAATAATCTTGTTCCTAGAGTGTTTGGGTGTACGTCCTTTGTACATGTTCACAGTCACAACCGAGGGAAACTGGATCCAAGAGCTATAAAGTGTGTATTTGTGGGATATTCGTCAACTCAGAAAGGTTACAAGTGTTATCATCCACCTTCCCGAAAATTCTTTGTTTCTATGGATGTTACCTTCAATGAACGTGAATCTTACTTTCCAAACCCTTATCTTTAGGGGGAGAAGTTAGTGAGAGAAGACGAGGGTTTGGATTTTGACTTAATGTTGGATCTTTCAGTTTCAAACCATCCTACTTCTTCATCAGTTTCAAACCATCCTACTTCTTCATCCACTAGTGATCATGCTCCGTTTCAATCTGAACTATCTGAGTCTGTCATAGTTTCCTCTGAACTTGTGTCTAATCCTGTAACAACAGCTTCCGTGTCTACTCAACCCGAAACTGAGTCTATTCCCAGGGATGTTAGATATGGCAAAGGCAAGATGTATGCAAGGAGGAAGATGGTTGCCCCCAACTCTACGCAAGTCCAAGAGTCCGATGAGGTAATGATTCCTGAACCCATATTACAGATTGAAGCCGAACCAGAAGTAGAGAGTGAGACCCATAAGGGTAGTAGTGACACAGACTTGCCCATTGCATTGAGAAAAGGTATGAGAGAGTGCACTAAAAGACCCTTATATCCCCTTGCACACTTCCTGTCCTTTAAGCAATTTTCCCCGTCACACAGAGCCTTCCTCAATAACCTAGAAACCATTGTCATTCCTTCCAATCTATCCGAAGCTTTGTCTAATGAAAAATGGAAGCAAGCTATGAATGTAGAAATGGAGGCACTCGAAAAGAACAAAACATGGGAGCTTGTGGAGTTACCAGCAGGGAAGAAACCAGTGGGATGTAAATGGGTGTACACAGTGAAGTATAGAGCTGATGGTTCAGTGGAGAGATACAAGGCAAGGTTGGTAGCCAAAGGTTATACTCAGATGTATGGAGTGGACTATCTAGAGACTTTTGCCCCAGTTGCAAAGCTGAATACTGTTAGAGTCCTATTGTCTTTGGCAGCTAACTTTGGATGGGATTTACAACAGTTTGATATAAAAAATGCTTTCTTGCATGGAGATCTAGAGGAAGAGATATATATGAAAATTCCACCTGGTTATGGAAAAGGAGTTACTGATCATACAGTGTGTAGGTTAAAGAAGGCATTATATGGGCTTAAACAATCTCCTCGAGCATGGTTCGGCAGGTTTGCCAAGGTTATGGTGATGTTAGGATATAAGCAAAGTCAAGGAGATCATACACTGTTCGTCAAACACTCGTCTTCAGGGGGAGTCACAGTTCTCTTAGTTTATGTGGATGATATAATTGTTACAGGAAGTGATGATGAGGAGAGACATTTTTTGAGTGAGTGCTTGGCAAAAGAATTCGAGATTAAGACACTTGGGAAGCTAAAGTATTTTCTTGGAATTGAAGTGGCACATTCAGATAAGGGTATTTTTCTCTCTCAGCAGAAGTATGTAACTGATCTACTCAAGGAGACAGGTAAAACAGCATGCAAACCGGTGAGTACTCCAATAGATCCGAATCTAAAGCTTAGAATAGCAGAGGAAGATGCTATGGTGGACAAAGGGATGTATCAACGCTTGGTGGGAAAGCTCATTTATCTGTCTCACACACGACCGGATATAGCTTATGCTGTGAATGTGATTAGTCAATTCATGCACACTCCAAAAGAGGTTCATCTTCGAGCAGCACACAGAGTGTTGCAATATCTTAAGAGTACACCAGGAAGAGGAATTCTCTTTAGGAGGAGTAGGGGCTTAATGCTTGAAGCCTATACAGATGCTGATTATGCTGGGTCATTGATTGATAGAAGATCGACCACTGGATATTGTACGTTTCTTGGTGGGAACCTTGTGACATGGAGAAGTAAAAAGCAAAATGTGGTAGCACGGTCTAGTGCAGAAGCTGAGTTTCGAGCAATGGCTCAAGGAGTATGTGAGTTACTTTGGCTGAAGATCATTCTAGAAGACATGAGGATCAAGTTGGAGGGCCCGATGAGGCTTTATTGCGATAATAAGTCTGCAATTAGCATAGCCCACAATCCAGTGCAACATGATCGGACAAAGCATATCGAAATTGACAGACATTTTATCAAGGAAAAATTGGAGAGTGGATTGATCTGCACACCCTATGTGTCTACAAATGATCAGCTCGCTGATGTGTTAACCAAAGGGTTAAGTGGTCCAGTGTTTGAAAGTATTGTATCCAAGCTGGGAATGGAGAATATCTATTCACCAGCTTGAGGGGGAGTGTGAGAAAATATGGCTGTTAATGTATGTGCATGTACTTAGTGTATTTAATATATGTGCATGTACTTAGTGTATTTAATATTCTAGGGGGTATGTACCTAGTCTAGATTCCTTGTATAGTATTTATTGTATATGTAACTTGTATTAGTATAAATATAAAACAGTGGCTACCCATTTGGGTAAGTCAAATCTTCAGTAAATCTATTTCTTTGACAATATTTTTATTTTAATATTTATTTAATATACATATATATAAAATATATCAAAAAGTAATATATATAATGCTACCACTGAGTCTAAATGAGACACCAAACACACCATCAAGTGCAAATGCAGTTAGGACTTTCAAACAATTGGATCAAGTAGCTAATAAACTGGCAGCTGTAAGGGGAAAGCATCCATCACCTAATTGTTGCTTTTGCTTTAGCCCTGGTAGGACGAGCAGAGATTTCAGTCTTAAAGACAGTCCAACTGTTCCACAGTTGAGTTTCACATATATATTATATATTATAAGGTTAGATTTTATATATATGTGTGTATATATATTTTTTTTAATTTTATATTTTTTCTTATTAATTTATTCTTTCTTATTATTAAATTAAAAAGTTATTATGTTTGGCAGGTAAACGAGTAAATGGGGACAGGGATGGGGAATCCGTTAACTAACGACGATGAGTACGGGGAGATTTTCCATCCCCGAAACAAGGATGGGGACCAGAACGGGAGAGGCTATTACAAAACGGTGACAGGACAAGAAAACCTATACCCTCTCCATACGCGCTCCGTTGACATTCCTAGTACTGTGCTAGAGAGACCAATACATTTATCACCACTCATAAGAAGATTCCTTTGACACAGAATAAATGGTTCATAAGTTCCAAGGAAACTATACCTAGGTAGTGAAGTTCTTATACTAGGCTGGCTAGCATAAGCCGAAAGGGGACCTCTGAGGCTAGCATACTTGTTGAGGGCACCTTCAAGCTGTGGTGGTGGCAACTGCAAGCAACAAATGTGGAAAAAGTTACAAAGATTGAAAAGCAAATGAAGAATATGAATTGTGTACGCATAGCGCATATATACCTGTAACAACACGCGGAAAGAATGTGGCTGTGTCTGAGAGACACATTTTAAAAACCCAACCCATAATTTTGGCATTCTCCAAATCTACATCCAATATAATATGAAAAAGAATCAGTTGAATTTCTCATAGCCACACAAGCAAATAATAATTGTTGTTCATGACAACACAAGGTTAAAATATTCCAAAGGAAAAGAGCAATTCAACGTCAGCAGCATACCTGTTTATTCACAAGCTTGGAAAGTATTTCCATGACAAAATCAACCTGGTTAAAAAACAAGCACATCTGTCATCAACTATAACTATACCCCACTTCCTCAGCAGTCTTCAACAATAGATATAATCATACACAAACAGGCAACCATAAACATAGCAGTACACATGGTCTTGCAATATAATAAAGCGTTATTTTATTTATTATAAATAGCATAACCGTTATTTTATTTATTATATATAGCATAACCTCAGATTATTCTAACTTAAATCCAAATTCGATGTCAAGAAATCCAAAAGTTAAACCTAAAATAGAATTGGCATGACATTTTCTTCAAAATTGACAAAGTCTTTCATTAAAAATTAATAACAATTGCAAGTTATTCTTGGTAACTGCAAATGTGATGGCATTGAGTGGGATCCACCAACACATCAACTTCTTAATGTATTTTTTGTGCACCTTTTTCAGTGCGATTTCAGAATTCTGATTCTTGTTCTTCAGGTAAGAATCTTTTAGTTAACTAACAGTGGATGGTATTTGTACACTCAAATCAATATTGGATAATGTCGAATGGATTTTAGCTATCGATGAAATGGGGCCCAGCTTCTGTACAACTGGGCTAATTTGAGAGTAAAAGCTTCCACCTTCTAATTCTGCCCTTATTAAAGCATCCACATTAACTGCAATCTTAATCTAACTTTAGAGTTGTGGCAATCAGATCTTTATCCAACATCAACTAGTATTTGGTAGCAGCAGCCATAATTATTATTGTGATTTTTTTTATTATTTTCTTTCAGTTAATCAAATGAATTCTCCATTAGTGAAATGTGTAAAAACTCTGAAACTCGACATTCAAAAGAACTGAAACAAACAATTCATCAATCTATTTAAATGCATCTTTAGAGCTCCCCCTGCCAGAGGGTTTGGCTAGAAGAAATCATAGTCCAATTAGTGTATACAATTCAAATAAGCTATTTTGAATACAAGCAAGTATAAAATCGTTGAAATCAATGCAATAGCATAAGCCAAAAGCTCACTGCATACACAGGCATGCAAAATTAAAAATGAGTTCAACCACCAAAGAGCTTTAATTACCAGCGAGGGAAAAGCATCGATTGCCTGAATTACTGTTCTCATGAAGAGAAGAGGTAGAGGGACTTGGTCAACCTGAAAATTTAAAAAATTAAAACTCAAAACTAGAAATGGTATCCAGAAATTTCCAATTTGCACAACATTAGCTTTTACATACCATCTGGTTCAAGGCCTTGGCCAAAACCTGCTGTGTGAAAACAGTTCGCTGTTCAAAGCAAGCTGAACAAGCATCTGTAATCTGAAACACACGCAACAAAAAAATAACATAAAACATAAACAGATACTTCAATGGATAGTTGCATATACATTTTTTTGGATCTTGCACATGGAAACCTATAAAACCATCAGAGAATGCCTTGGCCACCACCAAATGTGAAATAAATGTGGAGTAAGGAGGTATCCACAACCAGTCAAAACCAAGTAGTCAGCATAAGGCTACAATTAGTTGTTTCTAAGGTCCAAGATGATAATAAAATTTCTGAACCATCTAACATTGACTAAAGTATTGATAACTTCTCCATTTATTGATTGATATATATTTCCTTATGATGAATGATACATCAAGCAAACTTAACCAACATAAAATCTTTATTAAGGAAGCTACAAATGACCAGAGGCCGCAAACCCCATCTTTAGGGCAACTTTGATGCATGCGATTTCTCATACCATCTTAGAATATAACAGATAGAGAACCAATGCTCTATATATATATATATATATATATAAAAACCACCAAAAGGATTGAAAGCATGCCTTTTTAAGTGGAAGTCCATCTTTCTCAGGAGTAATGTCATGAATTGCAACCAAAACTTCAGCTGGCGTCAATGCCGGACCTGTATGTGCAGAACCCTGCCACGAATCATTATAAACTCTGAGCAACTTTTATTGAGTTCAAGCACCCAATAGTAATTTATCTCAATTAGCACTTCAACTCCACATCTTTTATCAAACTAAAAAAGTAATATGGTGATGTCAACACTTCAATGAAATTCATACTCTCTTTCTAGTACAGGAAAAAAAATAATTGAAGTTGGCATGAGTAAGGAATTGCATTGCTACAATTGGGCTTAATAAAGCTGTTCAATAAACAGCCTCGGCATTGTCTCTGTCAAAATATTATCTCCGGTTATATCACTAACTAACAAAATCAAATTTCCCCATATGAGCTAAAATACATATGTACATTAAATGGTGAATAGTGAAGGCACAACCAATTACAAGCCAAAGGTATTTATTTTTTCCCAGACATCCCTGGAAGTTATTTCTCTACAAATCAAGTCTTCATTAACATGAATACGCAACTCTTTAAGTTAAATGGGGACTAATTTTCTTTAAGAATATAACAAATGATATATACCACAGAAGCTGCTCCTATCAAGTGCACTATAGATACCATATACAGAACCTTGGATATGATATGTCAACAAATAAATGGACATCTTTTCCAAGCGCTCAAATATAATCAATCAAACAAATAAATAAGATTGTTTAAAAAATGCTCAGCATCCGTTTGTGTAAAAGACTACAAATGGTTTAAAAAAAAAGGCTAGAATAGTAGCATACTGATATTTAAATATAAATTAAAACATAAAGTTCTAAGAAGAAAATAGGCACTGATGTGTACCTGTAGTATATGTGCGAGTGCTCTTTGAAACTTATCCAATGGAAGCCCAACAAGCTGAGGAAAAATAGGTAAAACCTGGAAACATTACACAATTAAATCAGACACATACAGAGTTGACAACAAAACAGAAATTCAAAATTTAGTTACTTTCATCTCTTGAGAAGAAAGAAATACAAGGTAGCACTAGTACATTATGCCATTCAAGAAAAGAGCAGCGCATAATAGATAAACACAAAGAAGTAATCTTATCAGAATTGGGGTTCTGTTCCATTAGGAAACATTATTTTGTCATTCTACAAAATAAAGAACCTGTATAATTATGTACTAGTTTTGGGAAAAAAAATTATATTTGTTCAGTTTTTGGTATACTAAAGATATCCCCACCAAAGGCAGGACTAATCCCCTAGAGCTCTTGCCCCACCCCATCAGAACCAGGTAGGGTTGAGGGGCTCGAACTGGTGACGTAATAGAGATCTTATCACTAAACTGTCCTTGCGTGGGCTGGAATTATTTATTTATTTTTGAAAAATAGAGTTGGAAATTTTTTATTAATTAAATTTCAACTATACTTGAAAGGTGAGAGTGAATTATTCAACACCAAATATGATCAAATCAACACACAAGCTTAACAGAAAACAGCTGTTACTGCCATCTATTTTTCTACATTGTGATTTCTGAGTTATTCATCATCATTTATTTAATTACATCACAACTAGAAATAGAAATGGAATTTTCATCCTACACAACATCATATGTAACAGGAATGGCCCATGCATATAATGACAGGAACAGAACCAAACCAAACCAAGCCAAGCCTTTTCCCACTAGGTGGGGAATGACAGTAACAGAACAAGGCAAAAAAATCTACCCTAAGATGTTGAGTGACAAATCTAATTTGCAGATTGGTCTGTGCACATCACTTACAATAAACAGTAGCATTAACTCAAAATAAGCATGCATACTTTTGCATGCATGCATGCATGTTTGAGAGAATGTTGCATTTATGAGTCATGACAGGCAAAAAAATAAAGCATAGAAGGTAGAAAAACAAAGTGCACCTCGGTTTTGGACAACGATGACAATATTGGAATAAGAATTGTAGCATCCTGCATGAAAATAGTCCGCATAAAGACCAAAATATAAACAAACTTATAAGGAACAGAGAAGGATGAGTTTGTCAAAAAGAAAAACCTTTAATTTAGTTTCGTATAAGCATTTAACAGTGGAAATTAGTTCAGCAGAAGGTGTTGACCCTTCAGACAATATTTGTAGCACCTTGCAGGGGGGAAAAAGTATTAGCATTGTTTCTGATTGAAAAAATAAATAAATAGAAATTAAAATTAGAAGAAAATTAGAAAAGTTCACAATTTTCAAACAAGTAAAACAGATATCATTCGTGAAGGTAAGCAAAAGGAACCTACCTGTGTAAGAAGATTTTCACTTCCTTGTGGTGGATCAGATATTATACGGAGCAATTCAGAATATGACAAACCTAGGGCTCTTATAAGAATAGGAATATGACGATGGATAGCCTGCATCATCTTAGAAGTTTCAGAGTAATACTAGAAGGATCCCCAACAAGAAAAGAATTACACTACCTTTAAAAATAAAAAAATAAATAAAACATAGCCACGCGAGGCCTGTTTTTGGGAAAGGGGACTGTTCATGAGAAAGAGTTCTTTTCTTTCCCATGAACAGACTGATGAGGCTAAATTGAATTGTCAATCTGACAGCATCCCTCTGATTTTGTTACCAGACTCCATTCTTCCCACATAAGCAAACAACCAGATTTTCAAAGGTCTGACAATTCTGAATTTGCAATAGAAAAAGTAAATTTTATTTCACATCACTTAATTCTCAATCATATATTCATATGCACGAGATCCTATCTGTCATTTTCTTCTGATGCACTGTAGGTCAAAGTTAATGAATCGAGCTGGATTCCAAAAGAAAAACAAACCCAATGCTTCATACTTATGAAGTACAACAAACAATCGAGGACCAGTTCAGACCCTTCAGTCTCAGCCTCAGGTCAAATCAACATGAGAAGAGGACACATGTAACCGACCCAATTAGTTTGGGACTAAGCCTTCTTAAGTTATACTGATCTATGTGGCTCAATATCTACACACAGGGCACTTAAGATTTGTTTTTAATCAACTCTTGCAGTCATATGTATGGCAAATAGAATAAACGGACCTGCTTAACGACCTTTGGAGCTCGTGCATAATTTTCAAATACAAGTTGAAGAAGACTAGGTTTCTGCCAAAAAAAAAAAAAAATTAAAAATAATAATAAGAAATGAAACAAGTTCAAACCAGCGAAACCCAATTAACAATAATAATAATAATAATTCAGTCATATTCTTTAAGCTATGGATAATGAAGAAGCCACAAACCTTTGTACATAAAGCAAAAAACAAAGAAATCAGGCGTTGAGCTTCAGCAAATGAACTGAGGAATCACTTCGGGAATCATATTGTACACCCTTCATGGAGTCATTTTCAGATGCTCCAGGCTCTGAAAATTGAGAACCACTGATGGATGTTTCCTGACTTCCTCCCTAAGAAGAATGTGAAAGAACAAATAAGTTGACAGACTTGGCAAACTAAATTAACAGTTAATTCAAAGAAAGATATCTAAATACTTTTGATTTTGCAGTAACAGAAAATCAAACAATGATTTGAAAGTTGCAAAACTAAAGGTCCAACTAGTGTGGAAGAGGTTCAGCAAACTCCAGTTATGTACAAACACACATGTACATAAATATAATAGGCAGTGGCTAGGAAAACACAATGTTTTGCATTACATATTTTATATTCATTTCTACAACAGGAAAAACAAACCCCAACTTCACCACTCAGAAAAAGTTCTCCCATAACTTCCTTATCTAGGCTCAAGAGAGGCACTCTTGGCAAGAATCGGTAAAGTGGATGAGTCAATACAGACAGCATAGTTGTCATGGATTGTGCATGTGGATAGAATTAGTTGAAAATATCATGCATAAGCTAAAATGTACAACTGCAACATGAGCAAGGAATCCTATTTTCAAGATAAAGGTAAAATGGATTTAAAGGAGCAAGAAATTTCTGATTCCAAATGGTAATATCCACAGCATATCTGAAAAATCACAAAGAAGAGAAGCATTATTTAATTTGGAGAACATTCCCTTGACTTAAACCCAAGTATCATGGTTTCCCAGTCTAGAGCAAATATACATTCAATAGAAATATTTAGGTGAGAGTTGAAGGATATATTATTAAAAGGGGGGTAAAAATATAGCATAGTCATGGTACTAATTTATACAGCTTACAACCAAACAGAAAGTAAAGTCGTTCGAATATAAAAAAAATCATATACAACTATCGAAGGTTAAATAACCATCGGTCCCCTCTATAGATGCCTTCATAATGCAAAGTAAATGTCCTTTGAAGTACCCATAGCATTACAATAATGAAAATACAAAGAACTTCTCGAGACAATATCTCTGAGCACCTATGCACATTACAGTGATGAATATTTTTCACACTAACCATGCCCAACTTTTTGAGGTTTATAAAGCAAGGAGGGAGAAATAGAAGTGTGCAAAAGGACAACAATGAAAGAAACATAGGTTGCATACCTCCCCTTGTGTTCTTTGCTCACCAGAGACGGATTGCAAAAGCTCTGTCTCTGAAACACGCTGATCAACAGCTGATAGCAACATATTTGTTGCAAATTTCTCAATATCTCCTGAAATGTAGTCAAGGACATAGAGTTTGTTGGCTACCTGCTCACCAAATAGCAACCCGAGTTTTAGAATTATTAGTACACATAAGACATATAACAGGTGTTTACTCTAGCTTCAACAGGCAGCCCAATCAGCAGCTTGGAAAAATCCATTCGATGATGCCTAAAATGCTAATAATTTGAATGTCCACATACCAGTCTAATCGCTTTTGCACGAATGTCATCTTGTGAATGGACAGCACACTGCCATTACAAAAAAAGAAGCAGCAAACTTCAAAAAAACATATACGATATAAAATAAATGCACAAAATCTACACTGCAAAAGCATTCACCTGTTTTTATATAGCACACAAACAGCCCTATCACTGTGATGTTTTAAGTAGGTGGCCCAGTGACAAAAAAGACTCAATATCAGGAACATGAACTGGGGATTTCTAAACATTACTTATAAAGAAAAGGTACTACAATAATAAAGAAAACAGGTTTAACAATTATCAAAACTATAAAAAGGTCAAAATTTACCATTTATTAGATAGGCATCAAGGGACACCACCAATGTGCAAGATACTAGAAGAGGACAATCTATGTTCTCAACAAATGCTAAAAAAGAAAAATAATAAAATATTCAGATTCGGCTCATTCCCATTTTCTAGCCAACTATACAAGGTAGATATGAAAATATTATTTATCCAACACAAAGGAAATTCTAAATTTTAAAAACTCTATGAATCCTTTCCTTCCAAATAAGCCAACACAAACAAGAAGGAATAAGACTCCACACTAACGACTTTTACGAACCTTAGTACCCTGCCATGTTTTAAATGCCTTCTTTGCATCCCAGGGGGAAACCCATAACATACCAAACCAAGATAAAACCAAATCCAATAACTCCCTTGCCCATCCACAGTTGACAAAAATATCATTAGATTCTCCTTTACTCTTACAAAGACAGCACCAATTTTACACCAAAGAGAAAAAGCAACTTTCAGAGGAGCCTCAAAAGACCATATATACTTCCAAGGAAATAAACCTTCCAACAACGATACATCACAACATAGAAAGACTTAACTATGAAAACACTTGTCTTAGACCTATTTCATCTTAATTCATCTTTCCTTTCCCCAACTTTTGTTCACATAATAGCTAAACTAAATTCATATAATTGTCACTCTCCTAATCTTGAAAGTTTATACTAAAATCGAAGTTTTATACTAACTATTACCCTCCTGAGATTGGCAATACTCCACTAAAACTTCCTTGTCCACTACCAATTTAAACAAATCTGGGAACATTTCCTTCAAACTCCTCCCCTTAATCCACGAGTCTTCCAAAATTTTACTCAATTTCCTCTCCCAACCTTTATTGTTGTGTGCTTCAAAAACCCTTGTAATATCTACCTGATTCCTTTTCACAAATTGATTGTGCCCCATACCCAATTCCTCATGCTTGTGCCCCACACTTTAATATGTGTCCCATTCTTAATAAAAAGTAAGATTTGTAAGGATGCAATGGTTTTGGATAACACCTATCTCTTGTTTGCAATATTGCTCCTTCCTCTTCCACATCCTTTTATGCTATGTTTGGCATTCCTTGAACTCAAGAATGGAATGGTCAATTCCAGAGTCCAAGGGAACTCCACTCTTTGGAATGTTTTTTAATATACGAAAGGAACTTGAAATTCCCACATCTCACGGAATTAAGGTTTCTTGAATAGAAGACCAGAATTGACAATTACAATCCCATTCCTTAAGGAATTGTACCCTTGTCTTCAATAAATGCTGCACACTGCAAATGATTTTTTTAATGCTTCTTTAGAGGAAGGGGAATTCAGTCGTTTAGTAATATTTATTCCCAAAGAATTACTATGTTCATTTTTTCATACCAAACACATGAAAACACAATTCCCATTCTTTATTTCTCGATGCATCAAACATGGTGTCAAAAGCTGTCCCACATCAGCCTATGGGAAAGGTTATTTCCTCCTATAAGATATGAACTTCTCTCACCTTAACACATAGGTTTTAAGGTTAAAACCCCTCCTTTTATGTGTTGTTAGGTTTCTTAACACATGGAAATTCTCTTGAATTCTCGTTTCTATTCTCTTTCATGTTCCCATTCCAAAGGACACCAAACATAGCCTCAAAGCAAAGAAATGTACACGCTACCTTGGAACAATGGAAACGAAAAAAAAAAACAAAAAAACATTTCCTGAATAAAGCCTTCCTCTACCAAGAATTGGCATCATGATAAAAATCAAGTAAAATTAACAGGCAATCAAAGTACATAAATACAAACGCCACAGGTATTGAATAACCTTTCCCAATTACCTTCAAAGCAGTATCCAAGCACGCTTGCCTATTTAATGGACGCCCCAAAATCAAGCTCCAAACAGCACCAAGGCCCTGAGTCACACGATCACCATCACGGCCATCTTTTCCGCAGTGATAATCAGAGTAGCATAGATTGTCTAACAGTTTCAATGACGAATCAGGCAAAAATGGAACTTCCCCCAGAAGTCGACTGAAAGACTTGTCAGTTGCTGGCAGAGCATCCAGCAAAGATTTTGCCTACAATAGAAGAATAAATAGGTGTTGCTTACATCACCAGGAATTGAGTTTAATCAGCTAAGAAAGTGCCTACCACTCTCAGGAGGAAATTTTCATATACAACAGAAGCAAATGAAGATTCTTCAACAGAATCGGAGATCATTAGAGTATGCAGATGGTACAGGACATGCATTACAAGCTCGTGCCCCTGAAAAAGAAACCCCAATTTAAACAATAGTCGAAGAGTTTAACAAATGAATTGCAAAGTTTGACATCAATGTCTTTTTGAACTTCAACTATAGCCATTAGATCACCTTCAGAATGCAATTTGACCTTAAAAACTAAAATTTAGAAGTTTGAAAATGAAGTTCTGAGAATTTCACAAACTAAGCAACAACAAAATAGTGAGACTAAAAAGGCAACAAATTCACGTCCCTCCTTTCTCACCCTCTTCTTTAGGGAATAATCAGGCCAAAAATATGATGCATAATCATGTTTCACAGATCAAAAATGGATAGCCTATGTTGCATTGTCAATGAGATCCACAATATCCTTTAGAACTGATGAGAAATGATTTATTTAGATTAAGTGTTCAGACTAATACCAAGAAACCAGAGAGTCGCAAGAACCAACGTGCAGAAACATCGTATTCCTCAATATGGCTGTCACACATACAACAGCACAGACAGACAACCTTTTTTTTTTTTTTTTGACAAGGACAGACTACTTTTTCCTAAACCCATTCAGACAAATCAGCATATATCTGCTGCAAATTTGCATGCTTCAACAATGTAAATTAAAACCCCCAATAAGAAACATGCTCAAGTATACAATATGCATGTCTTTATTAATAAAACATTATTACCAGACAGAATAAGAGGGCAACTACATCCATGGTGATTGGGATAGATATTGCATACAAAAACAAGTAGTTCACCTTATCAATCCTCCAAGGACTAGAAAAGCCAATTTTCTCCCATAAACTGCATAACACTACACATATATTCCCCGCAATCAATATAAACACAAAATTATACAGGTCACGCTGACACCTAACACGTGGAGAAATTTAACATCTAATGAAAGGAGGCTTATCTATTTCACCTTTAATGAGTCTAACTAGGAACATGGAGCAAGAAGTCAAAGTGAAAATCTTAGCTATATAGCAATTGCAGGCATAATAAATAGGACGAAGGAAAGTTATCCGGACAACTGTGGGTTTCAATCAACAGGTATGCTAGTTGCTTTAAGATACATCAAATCTCTAGCCAGTGCTACATATGCATCTCCACAAATCATAGAGTAAGAAACTTTCTAACATAGTAATCAACCACCCCACGAGGAAGATGGGAAGAGGGGAGCAAGTACCTTCTGTAATTGGTAATCTGAGATGATATGTTTTTGCATCATCTCAACCACATCATCATCGGCATCAACCTACAAAAGACGTACAATTATATCAATGTTTTTCTTTCATAGAGCACATAAAGGACAAATTATCCAATAACTTAATAGCTAGGCAACAAATACTACTCAGGAGCTTAAAATACATCATGTGCTTATTAATGTGAATTAATGAAACACTTGGCCAGCAATTAGGAGTTACAGAATAAAGAGAATCACACAGCTGAAGACAGGTTTGACAGTCATCGACAAGCATTTTTGTGTTGATCAATTAAAATGTTTAAGCACTTAAAAAGTTGCGGGCTAGTGGACACAAACAGACTTTTCATCCTAATCAAACATGTTTTGTATCCTGATTCCTGACAGTATGGATTCAATCTCCGCCACAAGACCCATCGCTCAGCCAATTGAGCATGACACTTGAGAATGTGCCATCTACATGTTGGACATCAACATAACCCAATACTAGCTGCTGGCCATTAGGTTTACAGGGATTAGGTTTCAAAAGCTCCATCCATCATAAACACTTCCGTCAAAGGGATCCATGATTCATCAAGTATTTAGATCTTAAAACACACAATACAACCAACGAACAACATCACTTAGGTCAGAATCTTTCCTTTATAATACTTATTTCAAATACCTTCAAACTGTGTTCTTGCTTAATTTAAATGACAGGACTTTTAGCATGTAAGATATTTGAAGCCTCAAACCACTACTATAATGCTTGGGTCAGCCAAAGCGACTTGAATTATATTGTATGACCTTGAGCATGTCAGAGAATTTCAGGCCTTAAAGCAAACCAGTGGTACTGTGCCCTGGTGGCACAGAACTAACTTGAATTAAGTAGCTCGCACTTAATTCTGGTTTGTCACCCTGCCTTTAAGAGAGGAGGAGGAAGAATAGGAAGAAAGTTTGAAATAATAATTTTATACTTATAGAAGCTCATCAAAGAAATCCCTACAGTGACTGGAACAAAAGCAACATTGAGAGGCCTACCCCAGAGTCTTCATAGTATATCAGCTTTTATGGATAATTTTACAAGAAAACTGTAAATTCAATATTTGACCACCATCAATTTTTTGAAGCTCCGCAAATAAAGATACAAAAAACCAACAAAATAGCCTTGCACCAAGTATTGAAGGTGTGTAATTAAAATCTTCATGACGTGGTCTTAAATATCACATTTGTCACTGCATATCCACCCTACATTGGGTTTAGAAAGTCACAACAGGATAACCAGAAATAAGCTAACAATCAATGCCTCATAGTGACAAATAAGAAATAGGCTTTCCAATCGAGCAATCAGTCAAGAACAAGTTGACCCCACCTGAGCAACCAGTCGAGCAAGCAGTGCCATGCGTGCCTGGTTACAGTCTGTACCTCGTAAATATTTATATGATTCAATAATCCGTTCAACAGCCATTTTTCTCACATTTCTTTTCTGGCCTTCTGTCAGCTCAATGTATGACGGAAGCACAGGTAAATCAGGACAGGCCTCTTCGGAGACAGACATGTTTGAATCAACTGGAGAAAGCTCGTCAGATTGTAGCATAGATAATGTATGACCCTCATCTGTCACTGCAATATCTGATGATTTAGGTGCAATTAAGTCCTCGTCAGTTTCATGAACCGGAGAAAGAGGAGAATCTAAAGCAGCATTGGGCTCCAGATCATGCACAACTTCCTTGGCTTCTTCAGCCACAGCCTCTTCGGGAGGCGGTTGATCACTTCTAGAAATAACTGGACTTTCTAACTTTTGTAAGTCGGCTTCCATTTTGGGCATCAAACATGCTGAAGTATTTTCAACACCCGTGACAACAGGGAGTGAAGCAACAAACTCAGACTGCGTATCCTCCACAATAGGCATTGGAGGTACTTCAAAAGGTATTGCTGCACGCCGTGGGTCAAGACGACGGGGATCCTGGAAAATTTACAAGCTTTTCAGATTGGACTAAGGCTAAATTACGGGAAGCTTCTACATAAATAATATAATCAGAAAAAAGACAGAACTAGAAAGTGAAAAATTATTAAATTTACCCTTCTTGGATCACGTTTAGAATCTGCTGGAAGGTTAATGGAAGTAGACATAACAGACACTGATGTGCTGATTGCATTAGACGAGGAGGAAGGTGTTTGCGCTGCAAACACTGGAGACTGAATAGAAGTTGAGGAGCTAATTGGTATGGAAACTGAGGGTGGACCGCCTGAACTACTTTGTTGACTGACCGGCAGGGTACTAAGTCTCATTAATGGAGGAGGATTTTTAGGCAAGTGCTTCATGTTAGTTATGACAATATCAGCCAACAGATCAGGATGGATTTGAGTTATTAGTATTTCAAGCGATTCAGCACCTCTTTCTCCTTCTGCAATTAAAGCACCAATCATGGTAATCATCTGTTCAACAGGGGTCAAACCACTATCCAATAAAGGAACCTTAGAAGATAATCCATTAACAGAGTAATCCTGGCCAGAATCTCTTATTTGAACTGACAGATCAGAGTGCGTGTTTGGACCAGGACGAATTCTTTTAGAAGGCAAATTATGACCATTGTCTGGCTCTTCATTATCCAGCAGCATAGACCTTTTCCTTATGCCATCCTCTGAAACAGGGAGATGAATTGATGGCTGATCATCCTGACAAGCAGACGTTAAAAATAAGTAGGCAGTACGACTTGAATAAATGGAACTAGCAACCCATCGATCATCAATGAGAAGGTTTAAAAAAATGTTAAAAAAAAGGGTAATGGGCTCTGACAAGAAAACAAATTACCTTGCTTAACCGGGCATCACGTGAAGCACGCCCATTATTTTTCATCATTTTCTCAATTTGACGAATAACTAGATCAGCCGCATCTCCAGCATTCATCCCTCGTAGTGCTGTAAGCAATCTATCCCTCGACTGTTGATGACACAAACACAACTTGTCAGCAGAGAGTTCCAGGCAGATTGAGATGTTTGACTTGGATCAGTAATTTTGTTCTAGGGTTTCCTATTAGATGAGTGTCGATCTTATGATCCCTTTCTCCCATCTATAAATATGGACACCACAAAGAGCCCTTTGAATGTTTTATAGTTGTGCCCCAGGCCCTCTTGAGCCTTCATTTTTGTTTAGAAAAATAAAAAATCCACCTAATTTAAAAGATGATAAGAAGAAGTAGAATTTCAAGCTTGCTGTCCGGATAAGCAGTTGATATTCAGCTCTGAACCTTTCCAAATTGCTTAAAATATAGGCATAGTGAACGAATCAGAACCAAGTGAACTTTCTATGGGGAAAAAAGAAGTATGATTATCTAGTTATAAGAAACTAAAAACAGAGGTATTTGAAAGACATTAATAATAATAATAATAATCAGCAGCCAGGGAAGATGATCAGTCCATGTGATCCAACAACCAACTTCTTTCAGAAAATATCTCACTTAATTAAAACTCCCATGAATTGAGATTCACACTGCTATACTAATTTGGAGTCTAATAGATTCAAATTGAAAAAGGGAAGAAAAGGTAGAAAACAACATAATTTATATGAATTTTTATAATGCTGCGCGGGGGGGAATACCTCCAAAATAACAGGATAAGTACACCTAAGAAACCCCAAAAAAGCAGTTCTTAAAGAATACTGAATGCTGGCTATATGACCTCCTTTCAATGTCTCAAAGTTTGCCTCAAAATCAAGTAATGCAGAAAGGATAGAATTATAGTGAAGAGGCCTCCTCCTTGCTATGGCTGCTAGACTGAAAAATAAATATTTATGGTTGTTAGTTGAAATATAAAATAGGAGGAGCTCCATGATAACAAAAAATCTATTTATGAAAAAATAATAATAAAAACTCATACCAAACAGCCAAGACACCAATATACACACAGTGATACCTCCTACTCAACAAAACATACAAGGAAAAAAGATCTGAACCACATTTGAAGAATACAAGCAGTTCCAAATAGGTACAACCTCAATTCACAGTTTCAAAAATTCTGAGAACTATGGCATTAGAGAGACATTGATGTACATGCCAAGGCAGCTTAAATTTGAGAGAAGACACTCAAGAAGAACGTAAATGATAAGAGTATCTCAAGGACATCTTTGAAAAAGCATTGATGAACAAATTTTAAAAAAAAAAAGGAACTCCTATTCTAAAGTCCAAAGGTAATTTGTAATAATTTGAAAAAGAAAAGAAAAAAGGGGGGGGGGACCGAAAAGAGTTCTCTGCTGGCAAACATAAAATTCTAGTTGGTAGATAACCTTATTGGTTATCTCAAGTCAAAGATAATCAATCTTTTGACTAACGAAGAAAGTCCTGTCATCCCACAAATATCACAAGGTCACACCAAAAATGGTCCAGCCAATCGGTTTTAGCATTGTGAATATGAATTTTTGAATAAGAGATTGACGGGTATAGTTCTTGTAGAGGGCATACAAAACTAAGTCACGGTATCTACCACATATATAAGATGGTGAAGAATCAGAAAAGGGAACAAACACAAATAAATACAAGGGAGAAAAAATTAGAATTGCAAATGATACAAGAGGTAAACAGAGAAATATTGCAACCTGTGAATTGGACTTGTTAAGTTACCAATTGCCCAAAAGGTTAAGCTATTAGGAAATGAGCCCAACAATATATATCAAACTATTTTAACACTCCCCCCTCCCCCGATTCGCACGTAGAGTAGACACCAGTGAACCAACACAAGCAACAAAGTACACGACAATAAACAGGAAATAACGAGATTTGAACCCAGGATCTCCTAGAACCAGAACTATGATACCATGTTAAGTCATCAATTGTTCCAAAAACTTAAGCTATTAAGAAATGGTCCCAACAATGCATATCAAGCTATTTCAACAGTGAGTCAAAATTGTTGTAACACAGAGAAATAAGATGCAATTGCAGTATCAACTGGAAGACTTTAACAAACATTAAGAAAGTGGAGAAAAGTTCATTAGGATGATGAGGGGAAAAGAAAAAGAAGAATAAAATGGGTTAGCAAAATAGTAGGAAGTCCTTCGGATTTTACAGATTTTATTATTTACTAATACATTGATAGCAACACAACCATATTCATGAAAAGACACGAGTAATAAGGATGAGAAGATCCACTGAAGCAGAGGTAAAGGAAACAGAGAACAACCAAACAAACGTGAGAAATCCCATTGTAGGTTCAGTATACTACTTTTTATCTCATCAAAAGCAGGCAAATAGGCCATAGAATATAGAATACCACCTTCTACTCTACATACACTGTTCCAAAATTAAGCTTTTTGAACATAGGTATCCAATTACAGCAAATCTCAATTCACTATTTAGTTAATAAGCTCAACAACTTCCCAGAATAAGGAGTCAGACCAAAAGACAATTATGATCCTTTACTACCTAAAAATCATCTCTCTTAACATGTGGAACTATTTCTAACTCTTTGCAGAGTGATTAAACTACAGCACAATGCTAGCTGAATCACTTTCCCTCCTGACAGAGTGCCAGGATCTAAAACCCCTATTGACGGCTCCTTTCAACCACAATTAACTTGTAAGATTACACAAGGTTGATTACATTTTCCCTTGGATCTGAAAAGCAAGAAAAAAATAGCCCCATCATTACATTTTTCACATTCCTTTGAACAAGAAGCTAGAAAATATGGCACCGGCATAATATATAGACAAAAATAACATGCATCTCCATGATGCCCCATCTAAAATCCATCTTCATAAAGCTTCTGGATAGAAGGTGAGGGAGGTACCACAGTGCTACAATGCCTAAAATGGTAGATGAGGAAGCATAAACAACCTTTCAATAATCATCTCTTAATCCTAATAAGTTATAAACCATATGCGTCCAAAAACAATAAGAGGATGTAGTGTGGCTAGCAAGGAGATCAAAAATCTGATAATGTCAATACCTCTTGGGAAGCTCAAAGTGTAAAGCCCACACAAGCTCCAAAAAGCATCAAGAAGGAATTGACCTTTCCAACTTTCTACTTTAGAAGAGGTATAAATCTCCCACACGGGGAAGCAAAAGACAAATGAACAAACAAAACAATCATAGGAACCAAAGGCATTGCTAGTACTATTATTTTCATTTACAATGCTACACTACAACCAACTTGCTGACCACTATTACCACCATGACCAGTGACACGAAGCCAACATTGCTCCCGCTGTCAAAGTTCCACAACCAAAACTAGGAACTTTGTCAACCCGTAACTACTGCCACATGCATCAACCAATTCTCATTGCCCTCCTAGAACCTTTTGTTTACCACCCACAATGCAAAATGCAGCATTCACTGCAAGCTGCAATATGGCCTGCATCATCTCCATAACCTCTCTTGACATTTTCAGTAACCACTACCTTTGGAAGCCCCAGGTTGCCAACACAATAATGCTCCAAGGACAACTGACACAACAGCAATTGACCGTGTCAACACCCTGATGCCGACGATGCTATCTTTTATTTTTTGATAAGTATACGGCCCTAAACCCCCTTTAACCAACTATACAGTGTTGATAAAAAAAAAACCTTTTTATCTGTGCAACGGCATCTCCATGTATTGAAAAGTTCTTCTATTGCGTTCTTTTATATTAACCAAAATAAACAAAAAGGTGCTACCTGCCAAACCTCCCTCCTTGGCCTACTGATCCTAATACCCCACCAGGCTACTGGGAAATTTTTTGCACCCCTCCGATTCACAGTGCACTCCTAAGCTAGCTAGCACCAAATCCCACAATTCCGCCATCTACCTGCTACATATAAATATGTGATCCATGGATTCACCTTTTTCTTTCCACAAACATCACCTGTTGACTAAAATATGCCCTCTCTTCTCAAGATTTTAGATTGTAAGAATCACCCCTCATCCCACACAACGTAAAGCGAATGCCACTTTTGAGGGAACTGCCCCCAAGACCTTTCTCTAAGGAAATTCTACCCACAATTCCCCTCCAAAGATTTGAATACCAATGCCATCAATATTATTACTGCATATAATATCATTCAAAGCAGGATGTGATATAACTGCCTATAATATCATTCCAACCAGGATGTGACACTGCCTCCAACACCACCATATACTACCCCAAAACATCATACAGACAACATAACCACAAAACCATTCAGCCAACCAACCCAAGATTTTCTGCAAATGTCATACTGAGCTAACCCTAACAACACCTTCAACAATCATTCATGAATTCTGCCATCACCACATCACATTGACCATCAGATACTATCGCTTCTTTCAAAATGTTATCTACTCTACAATGAAATTTCCATGGAAATCCATTACTAACATTAAATTACCGCAAAATGTCTTTCCAATTTTGGAAAGAACTCCAATTCTTAAAAATCCATTCAAACAATGACTTCAAGTTTCACAATTCTAATTCTTAGTTATCAGAAAGTCAAAGACCTTAAATTACCACACCAGATTCTCTCATCAACATAAAAAAGTAGCCATTGCATATCCCTACAAGAAGAACAAAAGCAAATATGACTAGTTCATAAGGATTGATGATGCCAATACAAATTTTGGGTGCATTTAGCGCACTGAAAAACACTGAAAAACTCTAAAAATATCTAAAAATACATAAAAGTTATTCACTTTTATCTTGCTGCACGAATTACAAACTCACAAATTATCCCAAATTATCTCACTTTTTATCACTCCAAACGCCCCCTTTATATGCATCCTATATTAACAGAGATTCCCACACCAGATTCACTCTCATCAACATAAAAAAGTAGCCATTGCGTATCCCCACAAGAAGAACAAAAGCAAATATGACTACTTCATAAAGATTGATGATGCCAACACGTGTATCCTATATTAATAGAGATATGTATCACAAACTGTACAGAATGATTTTTCCCTCTTAAGCTAAAACAGCTACCAACAATTGCATTCATGTGCTTCCATGGCTACTAACAGACAACTGCAAGGACAGCCTTAGGGTTAGGCGTGATAAAGCTCTCACCCCTAACTAAAACCACCACAAGATTAACCTTGGAACATGACATCCATTCACCAAATGACAATCCAAAACCATAAAGAAGAAATGGAGCAGAAAAGGTCAAAAAATAGATAAATCAACTTAAACCCTTCCACTGACAAAACAACTTCTAGGGACTCTCCACCAAGTCATCATAGAGTGAGCTTTGACCAAAAAGGTTATTCATGAGACAACCAATTTACGCAACAGACTCACCAAAGATTCTCTTTTAGAATGCAATTAATGCCTCCTTAATTTGAACAAAAAAAATAGAGAAAGAGAGAGAGAGAGAGAGAGAGAGAGAGAGCAATGGAAAATCTATCCTCGGAATCTTTCATCATCTCTAACTATTATTGGAATCCTCTCCTCCAACCTTGAAAAGTGAGACCACCACCTTTACTATCGCTTGATTGTTAACATACATTACCAACACAAGGTAGTTAATTAAAGTCATGTTCAATGAACAAAGAATTCTTCCACAGTTTTACCACATAACTATCTTCAACTGCACAAACACAGTAATGAGAAATTATAAAAGTACATAAATATAATGTTAATGATAATGTTTATGAATCCAACTCAATGAAGCCATAGTCACAAACTACTTGGGTCAAGTACTTGAAAAATCTTTTACCTCCATTTGTTGTGAGTTACGTTCTCTGTGAGGTTATATGAAAGTAGCTCTTTTATCACAATTTCTGTCCACGTAAACTTAGGTCTATCTTTTGTCTTCTTACCCCTTCTACCTAGATTGACACACTCTTTTGCACAAGTGCATGCCTGTGTCTATGTTAGACATAATTAAACCAACCTCATCACAACTTCTTTTTTATCAATAACACTTCAACTTTCTTTCGAATATTTTCCTATCTTTTCTTGTATCATACATCTGTATCAATATCCTCAATTTTTCTCTACTCACCTTATAAAAATGTTGCGTCTTAATGACCCAACGCTCTCCGTCACAAAATATAGTTGGTATTATTACCGTCATATAAAGTTTTCCTATCAACTTAATAGGTAATATTTGGTCACATAAAACACCTAAGTCACTTCTCCATTTCAACCCCCAACTCAAATCCTACAAAAAAAATGCGTTCTTCATTCCCTCCATTCACATAAATAATTGATCCAAGATATAGAAAATGTGACTTTTGAGTTTTCACACTCCATAATCCTCAATTTTCACAATGCCCTCATTCGTAATTTTAATTTAACTTGTACTCTATTTTAGTCCTCCCTTCTTGAATTTAAAATGTGTCTCCAAAGTTCTAACTTATGATTAACCCTAGACCTAGTGTAATCTATCAATACTACTGTCTATGTAAAACATGTACCAAAGGAATATCATCTTGAATGTGTTTAGCAAGCCCGTCCATAACCAAAAGCGAATCCTCACTGAAGACTAATTGTAATTGAAAAATTATTTGTATTCCTTTTCAACCGATCAAACATGAATCTATATAGGTTCATATATATCATACATTAACCTAGGGCCTCACACATATAAACGATTAAAGAAAAAAAAAACACAACCTAAGCTATCACGAGCTTAGATCAGTCATGACAAAGCACTAGGATAATTACATTTCCAATTTTTTCTGAAAAAAATAGAAAAATATGTATATTAATAAAAAAGCATCAAGGGGGTGTTGCCCCAAAAAAGCTACACAAGCAAAAGACCTCTTGAGTCTACATATTCTCGAACAAAAAGTAAAAGTTGTTTGGATCTAGCTTACTTCCCCCTACTAACCAGCAATACAAAAGTGAAAAAAAAAAAATACATTCTTCTCTCTTCTATACAAAGAAGTCTTGTCATCATGGGAACACCTTATATTCCTTTCACCTAAAGTAACTCACTTGATGCAAACAGGAATGAGTCACTAGGTTTTCCTTCACACTTTACAACACTGGCTCCACCACGACTCAAAAGCAAGTCTAACCTCATCAAGGAAAGCCCATTACATTCAAAGACAAGTCAAGGCCAACACCTATATGTCTCTACACAAGCAAGTGATTTATAGTCTCTCCCACACTTTTACACACGCATCAACTATTCACCAGCAAGAAACCTCTCTTGTTGAGATTGTCAATGTGAGTGTTTTCCCATAAATCACACACCACACAAAGAGGCCCACCTTAAGGGAGCCCCTAAGAGCCAAATACTCTGCCAAGGAAACTTGCTTGCTCTATCTTCCTCCAAGACTTTATGATAGGATTTGAACTCAAAAACCCCAAACTTGAAAACCTTCCCATTCAGCCTATCCTATTCTTCTTCTACATTGAAGGAATATAAGACAATGAACAACCTGGTGAAACTATTAACTTCCCAATCAAAAACATTTCTCCTAAGCACCACAATCCATACGCCAACCCCTTCCTACCTATGATAAAAGTCCGATAGCGCCCCTTCTTTATCTATTACTATCTCATAAATGTCAGGGTATAACTCTCTTCCAACCAAGGATCATTCCAAATGTTGATCAATCACCATTACCCACCACAAAGGACATATAACTCCTAAATTCTCACCAACCTCTCCTGAAATCTTTCCAAAGGCTAGTGCCATGTGCTGCTCTGGTTACCCTAGTGAACCAATCACCATTTTTTACCCCGAACTAAACTGCGATCAACTGCCTCCAAAGGGCTTGTCTTTCACTCACAGATCTCTACAGCCATTTCCCCATGAGGACTTATTCAGCAAGTTAAATCTCCTAATCCTCAACCCACCAAATTTTATTGGCTTGGTAATCGAATCCCAGTTAACAACGTGATATTTAAATTCCTCCCCCACACGCATAAGAACGATCTCTAAATTCTCACCAACTTCTTTTGAACTGAAACAAGCATCTTGTACAGTGGTAAGTAATAAATCAACAAATTTGATAGGATGCTTTTAATCAAGATACCTCTACCTCCTTTTGACAAATACCCCCTTTTCCACCCTAAGAATTTCCTTTGGAACTTATCAATACCCCTATCCCATACTTTGGTGGCCTTGAAAGTTGCAACCAGAGGCAGCTCCAAGTATGAAGACGGTAACTTGCCAATCTTACAACCCCAAATGCTTGCCAGCCTCTCCACCTTCTACACCTCCCATATTAGAATTAATTCTAATTTACACAGATTCACTCTTAACGTAGACATTGCCTCAAAACATAATAGAATACACCTCAAATGCCCAAGCTAGAGAGCCCCAATGCCATAAAACACAATAGTGTCATCAGCAAACAGAAGATGAGGGATTCCCAAAATGCTCCTATTCCTATGACTACTATGAATCCTTTGATGACTCCTACTCCAACTGCCCTGACACCACATTCTGTCAAGTGCTTCTGCTGCCAAGAATGAACAAAAAAGGGGATAAGGGATACCCTCGTGTAAACCCTTGGATGCCTCAAAAGAATCCCACCAGTGTATTATTAATAATGACTGTGTATTTCACTGTAACAATATGCCATTTTATCTATTTCCTCAATCTCACCCAAAAACCCACGCACTAACATAATCATATTTCTGGTTGTGCATTAATGAGAACCACATAAACCATCTAATTCAATAAAACCATAGCCCTTTAACCATGCTTTAGAGTTCAGATACAAAATATAATATTATTTCCTATTTTCCATGACTTTTCTCAACTCATCATATTTCTTTTAAAATAAAGCATTTTATGTATGCAGGAACATCAGCATGCTGTCCACAAAGCTACAGTTTTTAACTACATTGCATTAAAAGTCCGGCCTAAAATAAATATCCATCCACTTGCAACATGTTTCATTTCGTTTCATTTTCTAGAATTTGCATTTGAACACGCAGTTCTCAGCACCTTGAAAATAAATCTGAATAAAACCTGGATGATAATGATGATGAAGCTATCAACTAAAAACATTTCTATTAATGAAATACCTCTTGAATTATAATGACTGATCAATTATAATGATTTATTCAACCTAAATTTAAAATCTCATATGAAATAGCAGCTATGATTTCAGTTTCAATCTCATAGGCATTCAAAGGATTGTTAAAGGATTGTCAAAGCTGAATATAAGAGTAGCAATGGGTCAATCAAAGAACACAATCATTTGGAAATTGTGTCTTCAAATCACCCAAATTCACAACTCCCATAAGCATAGCTAAGTATTTAAAATACTTGTGAACTACTGCCATGCCCTTCTTTGGTAAAAGGTTAGTTTTCTTGATGTACAGTTGGAAAACAATTTGTTGAAACTGATTAATGTTATTATCCATGAGAAATTGTGTTGTACAAGCTGATGGAGGACAATACAATAAAGTTAATTTATCCATTGGAAGGCAACTTCATCAACTTAACTAGAAAGAAGCTAAACACAAACTGCAAAGAGCATTTCCTTTCTCAAAGCTAAAATAGTAAACCAAAAGGAACAGCCAACAAAGTTAATTGTCTGAGAACTAATCATTAAAATGGAGGTAAGAAGATTGGAATCCACCCTGAAAATGCAACAACATTCAAAAATATCATGGACAAAAAAGATTTATGACCCAAGAAAAAGGAAGTAGTGCGTGAACAATTGGGCAATGCCCTTTCCAAAAACTTTGATTATTGCCAGTATTGAATGTGTATCAATGGTCATAAAATCAATAAATACATTTTCAACAGCACTTGAATGCTACAGCTGTATGCACATCAGTTGGAGATACCACACAACAGTGACATAAATGGTCTCTCAAACAGTTCACATTGCATAAACTGCATTGCTTGGCCAACAGTTTTCTCATCGCATGAAATGACCATTCTATCCATCTTTTTATCACACCTATCACTGGCAGATGCGTTGGCATCAGTTCTCCAGTCTCCCCTTATCCGAACAACCAATTCAGCAGTCCAAGCTTATGTCCGAAATGCCATTTAATTCCGCACAAAAGACCCGGTCAGCATGCTGCAATAATACCACAAACAAGCAGTTGAGCTTGCACTACAGCAAGTCTCCAAAAGCTTTAGTGATCCCTCCAGAACTTTCAAAAAAAACTAGAGAAAACTGAGGTTAAACAGCTTGTAATCTATATACATATAAAAATTTTAAGACCTCCATAGATATGAAGACATCTAGCATCATCAGCTACAAGTACAGACACAATGTCATTATCCATATTCATGGTGTACATACAATACTTTCAGGCAAAGAAAGAATGTAGGATAATGTCACAGTGCCAATCAGCACGGTCTCAAGTCAGGAAAAGCTTGAATGGAGCACACACCACAATAGCAACCCAGCAGCAGAAAGCATCATAAAAAAAAATGACACAAAACCATCCAACTAAATACTATCAGCATGCCCAGGCATGAGACTTGTATCTTGCCAAGTATAGATAAATGCTGCAGTCCTTATGGCAACTTTAGTAAATTTTCTCTTACTTTCAAACAAGGTCATCATATGGCAAACAACACATGAATCAGACAGGCTGAAAATATAATTCCTTACTTGATATTTGCATCCCCTTGTACTTTTAATACAATGTCTTGCTCATCAAAAAATTACTAATGATAACAAATGAATCAGCGAATGACATAAAAACACACAACTCAAGCTGCTATAGTGATCCAAGTGTACCGGGTGAATTAATACTACAAACACATACAACACACACAAGTATACAATTGTATTGCTTTATGCATGGAATTTCATGTTTTGAAAACCTCGCATACAACCCTTCTTCAAATAGCATCGCATGTTAGCATTAACTTGACGCTGCCAACCTAATTTACCTGTTATAAGGTAGATTTACTAGAAATATTGTAGTGCGCATGTGTGGTGGTGGTGCGGAGGTCGGAGGTCAGCTACATTACAAATCCGTTGCCTCCAATCTCCTCTATACAAAGGCATTTCCTCTGTGGCAATCATTAAAACCACAACCCTTATCACTTCAAACCTTTATTTTACTTGCCAGACTGCATCCTTCTGGCACCTTTGACTCAAATTATATTCCACCTTGTTTCTCAATCCCTTTTCCTTGAAACAGCATTTCAATTGGCATAAAAATTAATTCGCCTATCAATCACAATTATTCTTTTTTCTCTAGTATTATAATACTCCAATATAATTGATATCAGTTGACTTCTACTTACTCAGCAGACCACTCTTCTTGGCACAAGCCCATAAGTGGTTTGTTTGCTTTATTTGTTAAAAATAAAAATAAAGAAAGAAAATTATTTATCACAGTGGCATACAGAAAATAGGCCTACCAAAATTATGAAACACACAATTAAAAAAAGGATGAAGAAGAAGAAGAAGAAGAAGAAGAAGAAGGAGAAGAAGAAGAAGAAGCAGCAGCAGCAGCAAACGGATGGTTCAGTGACAACTCACCAATGAACAACAGATATTGTCAAAGGTCCAGACAGACTACTGGCTGTCCTCAACAAATCCAGTAGAATGCCAATAGATCTATTTGCTTCTGATGCGAGTGCAACAGGATCCAGCACAGGGTGACCACCAAAGAGCCATGAAATATTAAAAGTTCGTCCATTTCTTGAAATAGCTACATGCAAAAAGACAATATTTCAATGAAATTCAGCTGCTCAACTATCATCGCCCGTGAGGGAAGGAATTCGATAAACAAGCTAAATGCAGTTCTACACACAATTCATTTGATCTGCACTCAAACTCCTAGGCCATTCAATAGTTAAATACAATACCTTCCTCGGCAAGATTTTCAGAATCACTGGTGTCTGACGTAAATAGTAAAACATGTGTCTCCAAGAATTTCAAAGCCAGCAGCTTCACACCAACAGGACCAGCCTAATAACATCAAGTCCAAGCAAAGTTCATGTTAGCTGTGTATTTTAAATCTCAATGACCAGTTATCTGAGATATGGATATTGGTATCTTTCTTCAGCCAGAATGCAACCACATAAACAACAAATGAGTATGAACTTAAATACAAACGAAGAAACTATAATCAAATTTCAGTAGTAGCCTTCATCCTGAACAATTTAACCTCAAGTATCATGTAATAGATTTCATCAGGGCAAAATAGTATTGCATGCTCCCAATTACCAAATCAATAAGCATGTGAGAAAAAAGTACAGGCTAGTTACCCAAAATACTGGGGAGAGCCCTGAACAACCCAAAAAAAGCATATCATTTGTCATTCACAAGATTAATAACAGATTTTTAGCAACTATCTTGTAAAACACCTCCAATACCAAAGGATAAAAAATGGATCATTGGCCACTCTTATGACTATCTTGATCAGCCCTTCCTAAAAAAATCAAAATTGAATACCTGGTTCACTTTACAACTTCATCAACTACTTATAGAGCCAAATCATGCATCCAATAGTTTTGACAAAGTTTTAAACAAGATTATCGATGCTTAACCAACGGTGACCAAAAAACCAGCCTCTCAAGATTGAACATAGGCCTTCTATTGAAAAAGGAAATGAATCATCAATCCAGATAAGCATCTAAACATTCGTTGCAGTTATTGCAGTTATCGACCATTTAGATGGAAATTTAAATTCTTCATGCAATAATGAATCTAGGAAGAGACAGGCAAAGTAATACATACCTCCCACAGAATGCCAAAAACTGCATCCTTGAACTTGATCATCCATGTCCAAAGCTCCTCAAGCCACCTCTCAACTATACCATGCCGCCGAAACTATAATTTTTCAAAATACAGTTTCATAGTGCGGATACAGTCAAAGAATTACAAACCAATAATTTCGCAAATCAGAATTGTAAAAAACTAAAATAGCAATAAATTAATCAAAATCCAATCTTTGGCTTGTTACTTGTAAGTTCAAACGAACAGAAAAGAAAGGAGTACCAAATTCTTGTACCGGAGAAAAACTAATTTATATTGCAATGGTTAGTAAAATAACAAGAAAAAAATTTATATTTTTTGACAAGTAAATATGCAGTCAAAAGGTACCATAAGGGTACCAACCCTATACAAAAAAGAGGAAGACTAAACATCTATGTGTTATTTCTTTAACAAAATATATGTGCATATTAAATTAAGAATACCATGATGTTGCTATATGATTTGAAGCAGTGTTACATAAATGAAGAAGATGATGATACATTGGGAATGGCTAGGATTGCTCAGCTTGTAGGACAAAGGACTGAAAATTCTCGTGGCATGACCTCAAATATGGTTTCTACCCAATAAAAGATAAGTGCAAGTGGGAAACACATTAGATTTCCACCTAACCAGATGATTATGAGTTACTTCTATTTAACAGAATGGTAAACTTGACAAGAAGATAATAAAATCTCAAATCACAGATTAGCACACTCTGATTAGCAGAAGACCAGATAAACTTTTAAGTTATGATTTGGGTATAAAACCAATAAGTGTCATCCTGCTAGGAGAGGCAGTGGAGTGAAGCACCCGAAAACAACTTGGGGGGGGGGGGGAGAGAGAGAGATTTGGACAAAAAGAAACAAAGTGGCTAAGCAAACTAAGAATTTTTGCTTCCACCCAATATGATCCAAAAACATACACTTAACTCTATAAATGAGTGTAGAGATGCAAGAGCATACAGGTAGAATAACAAGGCCATTTAGAGAAATGATTTTTTTTTTCTATTTATTTTTCTTCCCTAGTGCCCCCATCATCGCCAAACATAATTTCTGATCCATAACCCATGAACTTCATGAATCCAAAACTGACAGAAGTTTTTTAACTCATGGCATGCACTTGATTATGTAACCATAAGTTGGAGTGTCCTAATAACATCATGTCGAGAACAAACCCAAATGCTACCTTTCCCAAGCGAAAATCTAGAAAGCAAATGTGCATTCAAAATTTTGGAAAGTGCATGTTCAATGGGGAGAAAAGAGAGAGAGAGAGAGAGAGACCTGAAGTGTCAATTCCTCCAAAACGCTGCAAAAATATTTTTGCCACTAATAATGGATTGTCTTGCAACAGCAGAATCATTATCTTTTAATGATGTCAAAAAACAGGCATTAATATTGAAGTGTGTTCCATTGTTTTCAACCCAATCTCCTCCACCGCCCTAGCAAACAATTAAAAAAACATATGGTCAAAAATCTCACACCATCAAAGAACAATTTGAAGCAATGAGGAGATTTACTCAAAGACCTCACAAAGCTATAGACATACAAGTTAAAACAGCAGCATCAATACCTTTTTGACACATCATTAATAAAAAACAAGGGATATAAAATATGAATTTTTGTAATTTGTTAGGGGAACTCAACTCAACATAGCTTTTTATCATTTGTTGAATATATGGTGGTTTAAGTTGTTTACATGAATAGTTCCTTTAGTAGAATTATATATTTGGGTGGCTAATCTATTTTACTAATCAAAAAAACAGTGGATAAACAAGAAGTTTTTTTGCTTTTTCTTTTTTAAGGGGGAAGAAAGGGGGAATAATAGATAAAATAAATAATGGGTGAAAAGTGAAATATAAAAACCAATACCTTGAAAAGCAAGAATGTAAATTTGACCTTCTTTTGTACAATATTAGGACAAATTACCCACTAATTAATCGGAACATCCATATTACAAATAGAAGTTATTATCATTGCCTGCCATGCTAAAAAAGGCAGCTCCATTGTTTATTAAGAATGCCAATAAAACAATGCACCATAATTGAGCCTCTAACTCGCATGTACATGTCTTGGAGTGGTGAGGATAAAAAATTATGGACAAGAGGTCTATTAGGGGTTTTAAAATAATTTTGGGGAACAAGCCTAAAGGGATATTCAGAATTTTTGCTAAAAATACACCAAATCTCTAACGATTTTTTTAAGCCTGGGGGCGACCACCCTCTCCATCCCCCCCGGATCCGTCATTATGTAAACTGCAATGGTGTAAATTATAATTTACTGTAAAATTAAAAAGAACCGTGGCATGTGCAATCACACAAATCTCGGTCTTTCATCTAGTAAGACCAACATTAACGAAAATTTGAGAACGAACATCACCTATAAAAATGAATTATCATTTGCACTCTTTTTTTTTTTTTTGTTGGCAAATGTAATAAACATGACAATAGAGTAACTCTTTCCATTCCAACATTTGTTTATGACCTTATTTAAATTTTCATTGTTTAACAAAAAAAAAAAGGGGTGGTAGTGGAAAGTAGACAGCGTAGTATGAGATGTTAAATAGGTTTACCTATGACAGTGATTGGTGGTTATTGCTCTTTGAAATGAAAAGATCATGGCTTTTGATTTGAAGCTGTGCTTTGTGGCAATAGCAGAGATAGACCAGGGTGGATTTATGACTTGATATTTAGAGTGGCAAGATTGGAAAATTATGAACAAGATTGAGTACTAGGAGTTTTGAAAAATAAAATGAGGGGGCGAGCCTCAAAGAGTATTAAAATTTTTTGCTAAAAGTACACTAGTCCTCTATGAATATTTTGAAGTTTGTAACATGACCAAGTAGCATCCTTCCACTGAATAACACAGCAAACGTTTATTTTGCCAATTCCAATGCAAAAATTCGAACATTGCAACACAAGAAACATACAGCGCATTTTATTAAAAATCCACTCCAAATAACTTTCCAAAGGAACAACAACAACAACAATAATAATAATTAAAAAAAAAAACACGCTATAAAAGAAAATCTTTACGATTGGTGAAAATTAGGGATGCGAACTCACTCGATGAGGGATTTTCGAACGAGCCTTTCCGGCGAATACTGAAGTTCAACCAAATAAGGGAAGAGCTCGGCCGCAAAAAGGGCCAGCAGATACCAAGATGTCTTTGGCCTGTTTCAAAGAGGAGAGCTTCACCGCACATCGCCGTGGTTGTTCGCTTGCGCGAGAAGAGACAGCGCTTGCTCTCGCAAAGGTCCAGACATTGCAAGACTCTCCGGACAATTCGTCGATTGTACCAGGGGACTTGAATGGGCCGGTGGTATCTCTGTCTAGGGTTTTAAAGGGAAGCGAAGAAGGGGGACTTTTTTTTTTTTTTTTTTTTTTGGCGAACTCGGAACACGATTTCAAACAGATGGACGATACCGAACCCCAACTCCCGCGACCCTTCGCAGAATCGAAATTGGAGATTCCGAAAGTATGAGGGGGCCGGAGCGGAGGGGCCGTGAACTTTATATAAAACCGGTAGATCGGCCGATACAGTTGGGTGAGGGGGGCTGCGGTCGGGTGAAACGGCACCGTTTTGTCCCAAAATTTATTAATTTGGCGAGATGTGTCCGAGGGAAAGGCTGAGCGGGGAATAAAAAAAATTATAAATAAAAATAATTAATTTTTTATTTGATTAGGTTAAAAAATTAAATAAAAAATATTTTTAATGTGATTAAATAACTTTTAACAATTTTTTAGTATTTGGTAAAATAAATATAAATTTTTAGTGGCATTTGACAATTTTTTGTGTGTTTGGTAAAAATTTTTGAAACTTTTAAATGAGGTTAAAGTGAAATGATGATTATACTCCTCATTAACTCATCAAAAAATTGATGTGTTGACAATCTGCCACATAAAATTTTAACTAAATTATAAATTAAATTAAATTAAATTAAAATTTATTTATATATTTTGTTAACAAGCACATTAAAAATTAATTAATTATAAAAATTAACTATTTTTATTTTTATTTATTTTACTATAAAATTTGCTAAAAGTTACTTAATCATGTTAAAAATATTTTTTATTGTATATTGTTAAATTAAAGTAAATTAAATTAAATTAAAATTTATTTATATTTATATTGTTAACAAGCATATTAAAAATTAATGATTTATAAAAATTAACTATTTTTATTTATTTATTTATTTTTACTACGCACTTAAAATTTGCTAAAAATTACCTAATATAAAAAATATTTTTATTTTATATTGTTAATAATCCTATGTGCCAGGTTGTCAACACATCAATTTTTGGATGAGTTAATAAGAAATGTAATCATCATTTCACTTTAACCCAATTCAAAAGTTTCAAAAATTTTTACCAAATACACAAAAAAATGTCAAACATTATTAAAAATGTATATTTATTTTACCAAATACTAAAAAGTTGTTAAAAGTTACTTAATTATGTTAAAAATATTTTTTATTTTATTTTATTTTATTTGTTAACTTAATCAAATAAAAAATTAATTATTTTTATTTATAATTTTTTTTACTCTCCACTCAACCTTTTCGTCAGACACATTTCACCTAATTAGTAAGTTTTGAAGCAAAACGGTGCTGTTTCACCCGAGCGGAGGGGCCGTTCCTTTGAAGCCGATTTGGCAAAGGGTTTAGAGATAACATACGACGCTTGTGGCAAGGGTTGGTGTTTGTTTTTTCCCCCTAGTTTTCACTAATTTCTTTTTTTTTTAATTTTAAATTGCTAGTTTATTTTGAAAAATACGAAGCGATTATTTTTATATATATTTGAATAAGACATTTATACTTCCACAACAATATACAAGGCTCTCCGTGCCAAGGGCACAGCTTGAATTTTTGGTTTAGCAAGTTATATTTTTTCTTTTCGGACCGAGTTTAAGTCTAAAAAAATTATAATTAATATCATAAATTATATTAAATAGATGTAAAATAAATTAATATATCAAATTTAACCAATATATAACAAGAATGCATCACAAAAATAAGTTTTGTACATAAATATTCATAAAAAAAAAAATCATCTCCATGTCCATATATATGCCCTCTAATTTTTATTAATTAAAGTGACACTTGACAACTTTTCATATCACATAATTTATTTATCTTATTTGGAAGCTTTATTTTAATAAAATTTAAAGCTAAAAATGTTAGAAATATAGTAAGAGGAAGAAAATTCATGTACCAAACCATCATCTCCACCAAGAATTACAAGATCACCTCAAAAATACCCAGGTCATGTATCAATTTAATAGGTGAGTAGTTTAGCCCTTGTGACATATTTGCAATAGTAATATATATATATATATGTAGGTATATGTATATTTTACATGAAGTAATACTATGTCTTTTAATTTTTCTTTTTGTGTTTTTTTTTTTTTTTGAATTTATTATTACTCGATTGCAAAATAAGAAAAATTAAAGAATTTGTAATCAAGTAATAAATCCCATATTAAGTAATTTATATGATAAGACAGAACGGGTTTTGAAAATATCCTCATCACAACTAAGATCGAATAACTAAGAATTATTTTTTATTTCATTCAATGATTGAGAACATTTTTATATTTAACTTTCCACTCAATTCTTATTTTAATAAACTCCACTATCATCTACCTCATAAAATAATTTGGCCATTTTAAATTCCACTATCTTTTAAAACTGCTAATTTAAATTTCGCCTAATTATAGTTTCTAAGAAATAGAACATTTCAAATTAAAGTATTATAATTTGTAGGGTAAAGTACAAAAAATACCCTTACAGTTTACCCTCAGTATCACTTTGGTCCCACACGTTTCAATTGCAACAGTCAAATCCCTACACTTTCAGTCAAGCATCAATTCGATCCTTCCATTAGTTGACCGTTAAAAACAACCGTTAGATTGAAAATGACACTGAGGGTAAATTATAAATGAAATTACCATTTTGTCCTCAGTCTAACGGGTTATTTCTAACGGTCAACTAACAGAAGGACCGCATTGATATTTGACCGAAAGTGTAGGGATTTGACTGTTGCAATTGAAACGTATGGGACCAAAGTGATACCGAGGGTAAACTATAAGGGTATTTTTTGTACTTTACCCTAATTTGTATTTTTTATGCTACTTATCAAAAATTAATTAGAAAAAGAAATCAAAAAACACGTACTAGTTGCTAAAGGCCTAACTTTTAAATAAGAAATTAGAACTTTTGGATTATAATTTTTTAATTTAAATTTTTTGTCCAAATTTTAAACTATATAAGAAACATAGAGAGCGTTTGAAAGTCCAATTTTTTGTAATTTTTGGCACTTTTTTACTAAAAGTTGTTAGTTGTAATTTTTTATGCGTTTGGTGAATAAAGTTATAATTTTTAGCAATTATTAACAACTTTTAAGTGTTTGGTAAATTTTATTTGTAACTTTTTAGTTGGCATGTATGTAAAATGACTATTATAACCCTCAATTCAACAAATGAATTGACCCACCATCAATACGTACCAAAACTATGCGTACGTACTTAATTATGTACGCATCATGGCATTATATAAGCTCCAACTTTTTTTGTTGGTTCATTTTAGGGTCCTATCTCTGTGACCAATAGAGCTCTCTTCCAATTTTCATCTTCGGTAACCTAAAATTGTCACCTCTAATCACATATTGTTTCATTTCCTATTAATTTTACAACCCTTCATAAACATTTTTCTTCACTCTATCAAGATTGTGTGCATTCGTCAAAGAGACACTCTTAGGGTTTGACGGGTTGAAGACAATGGTCATACGAGAAGCAATTTTTAGCAAAAGATAAGTGTTTACCCTCTTATTTTCATTTCAAATGGCACCTAAGACGAAGGGAAAGGTTGTTATTAATTATTGATGGTAATAGGTTTGGGGGTGAAGGCGAAAAAAAATTGGTTAATACCACTTGGAGTCGTAGGAATGTATTGGCTGAGAAGGCTATTGAGTTGGATGATTTTTCAACTCAAGATTTCAATCTCAAACAAATATAATAGATAGATGGTAGGTTGATATTTTCACTTTTTTTATTAGGAATGCAGCTGTCTCTCTCGTTCAATAATTCTTTTTTAACGTAACAGAGCACCAGACAACTTAAAAAAAAATTATCAAATAATGGTGAGGAAGAAGCCAATTACGTTGACCCCTAAATCAGTGGCATTAAGTTTTAAGATTTCTGAGCTACGCATAAAGCAACCAGAATACTTAATGAGCGTCGCAAACTCCCCGAAAAGGATCGATTAGCTAAAATTTTGACCGAAAAATCCGATGCTAGGTGAGAAAGTAGGAGCCAATTCAAAGCCTGCAAGTTATCCCGAAAATATAACACATTGTTTCTTCCATCGATAGCCAAGTTAAAACCGCTAGCACATAAGAACTTGGTTAGTTATGAAAAGGCTATGTTGTTATATGCCATTGAAAGGGGCATGAACATTGATTGCCACTGCTTGTCTGAGAAGAGATTTCAAATGCAATTTCACAAACTAGTAGAACTGCAAGGTTGCCTTTTGGAAGTTTCTTGACTGCTTTTTTCAAGTAAAAAAGAGTGGAAGTTATAGGTGAGATGGAAATAATTAGGCCCATTAATCCAATTTGTGAGCAAACTTCTATAAAAAACACAGTGTAGTTGAAGAAAAAAAAAGCTGATAAAGATCAAGATAGGCAAAATCGGATTTTAATGTGTATAGATGAGATAGAGGCCAACCAATGAATGATAAATGAGCAAAACAACATGATACCTGCCTGTCTTCAACACCAATTTCCCCCACCACAACCTAACATGCCACCGCCACCATTTCTGGATGATGATTGATTGGTTCTCTTAGTTTTCTTAGTTTAGATCTTTTTGTTATTGTTTATGTTATTCCTTTTATTGTTATTTTCCCAGCTACGTATTACTTAAGGTTGCACGTTTTGAATTATGAAATATGCAACTTTTAATTTATTTCGATTTCCTAATGTGATAGAGCTTTGTCTAGTTGAAACCAATGACGTACTTTCATAGTTTAATGATAAATTTCAGATTATGATATATGTTCTTGTATCAAAATTATATTGTTAATGATGTACTTATGACTTGAATGCCCTTTCTCAATGATAAACCCTTGTGTAGCAAATGAGGCTTACTCAATTTCTTTTCATAGTGTTATTTTCATAATTACAATTTCGATTTTATTTTCTTTGAATCATTTAAGGAACAACTACAACAATGAAGTTGTTTACCGATAGTTTTGTGGTTAAGTTGGTAGGAAAATGGACCATCTATTTTTACCAAATTTGGCCTATTGTATTATCTATTGTTATATTGTTATAGCCTTACATGGAGAAAGAGGATGATTAAAAGCTTAAATAGAAGTTGAGACAAAAATAAATGTAGACAAAAATAGGAAAAATCAATTTTAATTATTAGGTATGGCTAGAACCTTGATTTATAGTTTATCTTAAGAACTTGCAGTCTTCTGTTTCTCTATCGAATTGGATGAATAATTGCATCATGTTTTTATTCTTTTTTTATTTTCAACTTTTTAGGGAGGATCCAGAGTTAGTTTGACAAATGAGAAAAAAAACATATATTAATTTAAATTTTCATAGTTTGGCTTCAACACCTTGACATGGTAATTACACTGATATGTGAGGGTTTATTGTTCACAAGCTTATTATAACCTTCATGTGCTTTCGTGATGATTATCTTTCACATGTAAATTACTTGGGAGGATGGTATTTGCACTTACTTGTAGACATTTCTGTAGTTGCCAGTTGTTTTGATTATAATGTGGTTTCTTTGTGTGGCATGGTTGGGAGAATGGAACTAGGTTGTGAAGTATTACTTGGCGAGGATGAGATGATGGTTTGTCCTCCAATGCTAGTGCTGCACGTTTATTTATCTTAGTACAGTGAAGTATTTGTTGGTGTAATCTTTGTGCTATAGACTTATTATAGGTTGAAAAGGAAAATTGAATTAATTATATATACTAGAAAAATGTTATTCCTCAGTGTTAAAAAAATTCCATTTAACTAGGTGACCATGCCTTCTAATATTTGGTGATACTGTGTGACTAGGTTTAATTTTTAATTTATTTGATGTTATATATTGTTTTGACTTGAATCTTAATTTTAACGGCATAGTGTATGCCTACTTTTGCAACTGCATTTATGTAATAAATTATATGAAGATGGTGAATTTCTGTTAGTCCTTAAGTTCTCTGTAGAAGACTCTCTTTTTGAGAAAAAGAATGTGATATTTCCACAACACCTAAGATCATTTTAATCTCTCTGCCTAATTTATTCAAGTTTTTTTATTTTAGATTTCTTTTCTAAATTTGATACTAAAGAAATATACTTTCTTCTAGGAATATAAGCTGCTAATGTTTTATTGATTTATTTATTTGATAGAAATTATTGGAAGACAAGGGTTTTGATCCCCAAAGACATGTGTCACTAAAGAACTTGTATTGTCCTGATCGGCCAAGTAGAATGTTGGAAATATAACTTCAGAGGGTTAGAATCATATGTTTGAACGAGGTAAACTAATCCTCTATAAGCTATCGATCTAAATTGCAAATTTATGGAGTCAATATTTTTGTTATTTCTCTCGGTAGCCTTGAGGCTCCACATTTTGGCCCATTATTTGTTTTGGAATCCTACTTGGCTCTAAAAAATTAGTTACTTTAATTTCATTTTGGCCTATTATAACATAGAACTATATTGTGCTGGGATATAGCCAGTGCCATTTGATTTCTGTATAGGTACATCTTTCTATACATTCAGTTATTTTAATGAATTTTTTATTAATTCTTTTAATGTGTCTCTAAACCCTAACTAGCTGAGGAGAGAGCAAAATGGTTGCTTCTTTCGCATTACATCATGTCAAAATATATGGTATGAATTAGAACACTTATCACTATTTTTGATATATCATTGTAGTACAGAAGAATTGGTGATGGATTTTTGTTAGGCCAAAAATTAAACATAATAAAATTCATTTCTATAAAACCAACATAAATTTTTACAGGTGTGTTTTTTTTTTAATCAATCTTTTTAACTCCTCCCCCATTATGTTTTTTTTTTTTTTTTTTGTTATTCCAATTGCTGTTTTGGGATGATTTTTGATGTGTACAAATATATATATATTTGGAAGGTGATGTATAGAAATATAGACTTGGCAGTAGGCCAAAAATATAACACTATAGAACAAAATATAGACTGCAAAGGTGAGTACAATATAAATTTTGAATAAATAGTAAAAATTTGATTTTCCTCCATAAAACAAACTCTTGACTATGCTTCCTACTTTGATAATATCCAATAATCAATTTTTATGGTACTTCATGAATAAACCCTGAACTCAAATCTTTAAAGGGGACCAAATTATATTCAATAATCTTTTTTTAAATCACATCTTTGTTTTTGTTTCACTTCTGAATTTTGAATGATGAATGAAATACTTAGAACCATATTGTACTTACAAACCTTAATTTAGTCCTTCAAGTGGGAATACAATGATTTTGCGAAAGAAAACCTTTTTGATTGCCTTGATTTGTTTTCACTTCTAGATTTTGAGCAACGCATAAGATAATTAAGTGGCCTTTGGATAAATTACACTTAGCATTTTTTATTTTTTACTTTATCATCATCCTCACTTAAATATCTGTACTTTAAATCATTACACTTTGTATACTGTAGATTTCAACTGTCCTACTTTACCTGATTCCTTCAAATTATTGATAGAAAAGTGCAAATCTGAAGGTGAGATTAGTGATAAAATACATATGTGTTAAGTATAATTTTTCCCATCTTTAAATTTGCTTTCCTTTATGATTCTTAGTTGCTGAGCCACCTCCTCATTTGGACTTAATAAAAAATCCTTTGGTTTACGTAATGATTGAGGAATTCTCCTTGAACATTTCTGTTGAACTTGAAATAAATATGAAGGAAGAAAAATATGGCATAAATGTTCGTAGTTTTTTTAATGGGGCTTAACGTGGAGTGTCAATTCATACTTTAGATATTTACTTCTAGAGATATTCGGGATAATGAACGTGATTTTATTTTTTAAATTGCATTGATGAAATTTTATTTGATTATTTATATTGTCAACTTATTGTTGTAGTTACGGGGAATTTCACAGTTTAATGATATTGAAATTTCAAATACCGTGTGCCATTGTGGAATTGATATTAAATTTGAGGCATGAGCATTTTAGTATTGAAGTTCTAAAAATTCATTGTCTTGAAAATTATCTCCATGACTTTCTAAATGCGCTAGAGAATTGGAGTTAGGACTATTTAATTTGAGGCACACGAGGTTTAATTTTTTATGACCTGTTCTACAGTTTGGTTATCTTTTGAATGTGGTACTAGTTTATGGGAGTTTTAAGAAATTGAATGCTAATTGAAATTTTGAACCTTTGATGTTTTATGTATGACACTCCCTTAAAATCATGAATTAAGAGACGAATTGGGTACTCATAGGTTGATCTTACATCTTAATGTCGCAGTAAAAACTTCTGGGGATTATGATATTTGGTTTATGCTAGTTATGAGTTGCAGAATTATTGAATGCCTGTACTGGGGCACTGCATTTAGTTTTATGCTTGACTGGTCATTTGCATTCTACCTTGTTCTTGGGTGTTCTTGATATTAACTGTGAACTTTGCTTTGCTTTCCATTGCCCGTTTGGCTTTTGTCTTATTGTTGTTTCCATGTGTGTTCTATGCATGCAATGGTTGTAGCTTTAATTATTTTTTTGACTGGTTGCTTCAATCATATTGCCTTTTCAGGTTATAGGTAAATTACACACAGAGAAAAGCTTTGAATATCAGATTATTGTTGTCAATGCGTTTTGAAAGCAAGGAAAAACTATAGTTCAACAAAAAAAAAAACTTCCCTACATGACCTTTTGACATTTTTGCAATGTCAGGGTTAATTAATATGGTAGTACGTGGTCTTTTGCAACATCTTTCTCTGCTCAATCTGGTATAGCCTCCCCTATTTTTCATTACACAGGACCTATGCAAGGGTTGCATAATATCCATGGAAGCTTTAGTGTTCCCAACATACTAGCCACACTTGCATCTACAAACTCTACGATAAATAATGTTCCTTCAATTGGGCTTCAACAGCTTACTAGAAGCCTCTCTAGTGGTCGTTTTGCATCAAAAAAATCTCCCTGTTGTTCTTTTTCAGATATCTCATAGAAGCTTATGTGGTCAATTAAGTGTGACAAATAGAGGTGGAATGAGTGTTATTGGAAGCCCTAGATTTGGTAGTAGGTAAACTAATCTTGGGATTTTGCCAACATCTGTAGTGATTGGTAACCGGAGTGCTGTTCTTGGACTAGGAGTGTCTCTAATTTTAGGAAATGTAGGTCCTCGGATTACCAGCCCTATGGGAAACATGGTTGGTGCGGGCAACATTGGTAAGAGTATGAGTTCTAAAAGAGGATTATCTGTCCTTAGTTAGGCTTCTTGCTTCAATAAGGTATCTTTTTTGAATATGTGATAAAATGTTGTGGCTTAAGACAATTTTTTTCATCATTTTCTTCAAATATGATGTTGTATATTGTTTCACTTACTAAACTGTGTGGAAGAGTTTTACTTCATATATTGGCTTTCAGTTTTACATGGTCGCGCTTAGTTTCATTAGAGCTTCATTTCTGGTGGCACAAGTATATTATTGTACAAAATTTATCAAAAAAAATATAATTTTCCAAAGTCATTATTTTAAAATTTTGAAGTCGTAGTTACTACAAAGCTATGTAGAGCTAATCTTGTAGAACTTTTAGTAATAAAAAAAAATCACATGGCGCTTCTGTGCTCTTTTCTCTTTCATTTGTTTTGTGACTTTTGTTCAAGTCGTTGCCTTTTGTTCCGTCTTTCCAAATTTATTATAATTATGTATTGCTTGTTAATCATCCAAGTAGTTCCCACAAATATTACACCATAATATTCCACTACCTATATATTTGTTTCAACTTTTAATACCAAGACACTTCTCCTTTTTATTTGGAGCGCTTAACTCCATACTCTGGATTTTTGAGTAAAAATACTATTATCCACGTCCTTAATTATAGTTTGAAATTTTATACTTCAAGTAAAATTGATTCTTGGAGCTGTTTATTTGTTTTTAATCACTTTTTACTCCGACCAGAGGAATTTTCTACTCTGAACAGAATGTTAAGATTTCATATTGGGGAACATTGGGTTTCGTAACATGGTAAACCATAAAGTGACTATCATTACTAACTTTGCTTTTTTTTTTTTTTTCTTTTCTAGGGACTAAAGGAATGGATAGGTTTCGTTCGAAGAGGCATTTTATGTGAACCCTTTGCCAGATTGTTTATCTCAGAGGGGAATGAGGACCGTGAATACATCTATGATTATGAGATAAAGCAGACTAGCTCAACAAATTCTTTTGTAAAAACCTTTCTGGGCCTAATAGTTTCAATGGCATGTTGCGTCTCTTACAATTTATGAAGCTCAAGAAGATGGATTCAAAAGCTGGTGTTGAATATTTATCTTGAGAATGGATATCTATCTCCAACCACGCATGTAAGTGAAAAGGTCCGAGGAAGAATGATGAGGAGACATTGACTAAAAGGGGGCTTCTCCACGATTACAATTATCAAGATTGTTCAAACCCAGAAGTTAGTCTAGATGTAACTAAGAATATGAGATAAGGTGACCCATTTTCATATTGTATTGTTGTTGTTATAATTATGTATTCTGTTAATGTATCAATTCAATTCATAGGCATTTAAAGCAATGAAAAGTGGGTTGAGCTCCTTCATCCATTTCCTTTCTTCATTTTAGTGCATCCAATTCCTTCTTCCTCGTAATAAAATGAATGCTTCTCAATCATTTGTATGGCTTGAAGGCACTTTTTGTTTTTCTATTTATATACTTTTAAAATTTTATAAATTGACAACAGAAATATATATGTTCAATTTGTTTAGATTTTTTTTTTTAAAAAATGAAGAATTAAATAGAAAAATGTAAAATAAAAAGTGTTCCCCTTATGCTTTTTTTCTTTTCTTTGTTACAAATAATTGGTCTATTTTAACACATTTGTCGCATTATATTAAAATGAATTATTTTTTTCAAATATCTTATTAAACCAAAAGTATTTTTAATAAATAATTTAATTTAATTATATAAATTAGTATATAATATTTTATTAATTTATTTTAGTAAATAATCTAATTAAATTAATTAAACTATTTAATTTTATTATTTGTTGGAAATAATTTACTAAAATATATTGTCTTAAAATAATTTACATAATAAAATATATTTTTTAAATATATTTATTAAATTATTGTATTAAAATAACATAATTAAATTATTTATCTTATTATGAAATACATTTTATTCAAAATTTTTAGTAAATAATATAAATATATTATAATTAATATATTTTATATTTACTAGATTAAATGATATAAAAACAATAATTTAATAAATTTTTTAATGAATATTGTAATTAAATTATGATTTAATATATTTTATACTTATTAAATTAAATGATTTTTGATAAATAAATTGATTAAAATCAAATTAATTTAGTTGATTAATTTAATTTAATCAATCTAATAAATAAAATAAAATAAAATTAATATGAAAATTATTTTATCAAATTTAATTATTTGTTTCCAAAAATACTAAAACTACATATTGATAGCAAAATAAAAAATTAATAATTGTATGTACATACCTAAGTAGGTACTAAGAACAAATGAAGTGAGTACGTACCCAAGTACATACCAAGAACAATAGATAGAAATCCGTTCTTTGTCCGTACTAACACATTGCATACGCTCTACTTATCCTCGGTACATACTCAAGTACGTACTCAGAAGAAATTACAAAAAGCCCGTTCTAGGTCTGTACTAACACATTGCGTATGGTCTAACAACCCTCTGTATGTACCAAAGTATGTATGTATAAGACGTTCCAGAATATCCATTCTCAACCCATACTAACATGGTTGGGTGCGCTACTGAGGTATGTACTCAAGTGCCTACAAAAATAAACATTTTGTAGGTTAAGGCTACTTCTGCAACCATATGGTTGGTAAAACTTGTTAGTTCAACTATCTATTTCTTATCAAATATTTTTGCCCTTTCAAATGTCTTTGTCATGCAAATTTAGTAATAAATTCCAATTCTCTTGATAATCTAAAACAGCAAGAAAACATTATGTATTTCATTATTTATAGATCAAAAAATAGAAAAAAAAATGGCCCAATGCACGAAAGCTTCCGCTTATGCGAGATCTTGGATAAAAACCCAAAAATAAACCAAAAGGCATTCTTGTTTCTTCTCTAGTTGGCAAGTCACACAGCCAATTAATTTGACCAACAGTATCAAAGCCAAAAGTTGTCCAAACTGGGTAATCAAAATGATTTGCCCGAAGCCACCTAATGGTATGTAAATAAACCAGACTTCAAAAGCACATTATTGCAACAAACCAATGTAACGAACACCTCCAGTAGAAGCAAAAAGCAAAGAACCATAGCAACTTATAGTCTGTCACATTAAATAAAATATCAACCAACCAAATAAAGCAATCATGAGACCAACAAATTACAAACACAAAAATAAACAAATTAGTTGCAACAAGCAAATTCCCAAGGTTCCAAAAGTAGGAATAAGAAATGTATGGCAATATTAAGGCTATGAAAGAGTCAAAATTCTAGCACAACAGCCTAAAAATAAACTCTATAACATCTTTCCATTGCCTATAACAAACCAACAACTGCAAGACAGAACGGCACAACAAACCACACATAAAATGAAACTTGTGTATAAGAAGACTACGACACTCTTCTCTACTGTCAAACCACCCAGATGTAGGGAGACTTTAAGTGCATAATGTTGCCTAAGTTCTGTGCCTAGCTTTAGGAAAATAGCATTCTCCATTCAAAACATATCATATATCCATCTTGGGTGGCCGTATAATAGTTCTTGCACCCAGTCGTAGCAGGAGAATACAGAGTATGGCAAGGTTGTTTTGTCAAATACATGAAGCAGTACTCCGATGCTGTGAGAGCGCCAACTATCACAAGCCTTCTCATTTTTCTCCGATTATACGCAGTGCATTCAATAACATATTTAGATAGTTGGTCATCGTTATTTGTCATCATGTTGATCACTTGCAGTTGGTTTAGCGCAAAACAGAAGAGCATGCCCATTAGTATGCCTACATATTAGAAAATGACAAATAAATTAATATACTTATAGAAAATTGTGAAATATAATAAGTAAAATAAGAGTTTCAATTGAGGGAATGGGATTTCATTTTAGTAGGCAAAATATGTTAAAAAAATACATATCAAGTTTACATAAAAAAATGGGAAGTTGACGGAGAGACAAAGAGATTATAAATAAAAATCGAAACTAACTATTATAACCATTCACATAGTTAGTTATACCTATATTAATTCGAAGGCAATAACATTTGTAGTGTACAGGGACAACACACTACTTAGCATATATAAACAAAGTTATAATGTAGCCGCAGACCATAAAACATGTAAAGTTATACATATATCAATCGTAACCTAATAACATTTGTAGTGTACAGGAAAAACACACTACTTAGTACGTTGAAATAAAGTTCTAACGTATCTGCAGACAAAATGAACAAGTGAACTAAAACTACATGTATTAGTTTGGTAGATGCTCATTATGAAAAATATCTCCCATCGACCAAGGGGGTTAGTTTGGGGGTAGATGGTAGTTCAAACCAAGCCGTGGGGTTGAGGGGTTGCTATAACTAAGGGGTGAGTAGTTGAAACCTAGTGGTAGGGGATAGTTAAAAGGGTGTGGAAGAGGCATTGGGATCAATCTTGTAAATGGGTACTGTACACGTTCGTACTTTGATATTTGAAGTTCCAACCATTGCACCCTCACTTCATTGGATGGTAGGTTCATGAAAGTCGTCCTGGCAATCTGTGAGCCGAACAAATTAGTCATGAAAACGTACAACGAGCCCATCACAATCACACCTTCAAGGGCCGTTAGCTTCGCTAGGCAATGACCAATGCCACACCCAGGAGCATTATATATAATGTGAAACTCATTACTCTTCGAGTCCTCAGCCACATCTGTGAGATGCCCCAACTCGTGACCTACGCACGCACTGATAAATTCTTGCCAACGTCCTACAATAAACCTATCGTCTAAGAAATCCTCAACTGCTCTCCTTCATTTTTGACTTCCTGAACCGGGACCCTTTGGATTAACATCATTAAAAGTTTGAAACGAGCCTTGCGGAATGGGTCCCGAGCCTAAATTATCGTCATCGTTGTCATCGAACAACACGTCAAAGAAGTGAGCACTCCCCTGTCCTGCAGAAGGAGTCCAATCCATTTCGCTGGTTGTCGTCGTGCCATGAAAAATCTTAGCCATCAACTCCTCATGATCGAGGCCCTTCTCTTTGAATTTCACCACATATGGATTGAGCTGCACAAAAGATAAGAGAACATTCAACTATAATATTAGATAAATATAGTTGAGACAAACAAGAAGCCTATTAATGCATGTGAAAATATACAATACAAAACTTAATAATGTCAAATGGACAAATATGTTTCGAATGTGATTACAGTAAGCACATATAGAAATAGAGTACGTAATATAATTGAAGTACCAACTTGTGCCATTGAAGCCCACCATGAATTGGCAGCATCCCAAGTCCCCTTGACTGCATCCCAACGCATACCAGTGCATGTTGATTTAGGGGACTTGATGCACGTTCATACTCATCAATCATTTCTTAATTTGTCAAGTTGACTCTTGAGTTAGCTGTGTTAGAGCAATCTTTTTGTTTGTTTGTCAAACTCCTTGATTAATTTTTTGTACCCTATTGGTAACAAATAAATACCCCTCCTATAACCATCGTCTATTAGTGTGACCATTAATTCAAATAAGATCCCATTGTGTTTATAGTCCCATTTGGCCTTGCTAGTGGCCACGTTACCATATTGGAGATTTTTTGACTCCATGAACGGTTAAATCGATGATTATCTTGAGTCAGTTGGGAGTGCTGAAGATCAATGGGTGAATATTTTTCTTCCATTATAGAACTATAACAAATTGTAAACAAATGCTTAACATACACAATTATGATAATGTGAACAATAATTAATAACATAGTTATAGTTGATAATCAAACAGTAAATAGTGTATTACCATAGGTGGTATGATACTAGACCCATTCATCCATATTATAGTAAATATTAGGCTCTTGTCTATTACAACCCTTTCATACTTGAAATGAATGAATTTAGAAAAGCATAGTACAAGTCAAATACGAAATATTCTTCCAAGTTAAAAATTACATGCGACATAATTTTATAAAAATAAGGAAAGACAAAACGCAACATAATAAGTTCAACAAACGCAACGTTTGTCGAATTTGAAATACATTAGCTTCTAACTTCCTTAAAGTGTTGCCAGTGACAACCAATTGGGGGTTGGGTGGACATCTTGTGCTTTGTACAATTTCATTGCTCAACCATTCGTCGCACCACCCAGTCCATGTGGAATACGACTGATGGGAGGAAATTAAGGCTGACTTCATATTCCGTAACGGAGGAATTGGAACTTATTTGTCACAACCATTCATTCGTATGGACGTAAGTACATATGCATTGTTCACACCGTGCACACCCAAGTACGTAGGCAATGTATGTACATCCCCTGTACTTACCTGAGTACATACTCATACTTGCAATTCCAATAAAGATATACACTAGTCTCCCAAAAACCTAGATTCGGAATAAACATATGATTTCGCAAAACATGAACTTGAAACAAAAAAACTACTTAGTTAAAATAATTTATTGGCAAAATATCCCCATTGTGCTCCAAAAAGATGTAACAAGAGAAGACCTATACATATTTCTATGATTTCCATACCTCTTGTGATGGTGGTCAGAGTAGTGTTGTGAGTTAAGTTTGTTGGCGAGATCGGGATCAAAGATTGTATCGACGGGTGAAAGTCAACAACTGAGAAGTTTCAACCTGGAGCTTTGTAGCCAGTATGGATGCTTGCATCTCATTGCAATGAACAACAGTAGATGGATGCTGAAGGCAAATAGCTTTCAAATCCATGAATTCACTTATCTGGTACGAAAGAAAGAAGATCATAAGGGCACAAGAGGAAAACCAAAAAAACTCACAAAACAGACCGTTTCTTGAAATCCTTATAGCTGAGTAAAAAAGTGATAAAATTTGAAATTTTACCAAACACCCCAAGGGTAAAATTTAATATTTTTTTACTAAAAATTCTAAGGGTTTTTGGAGGCTAGTCACTATTTATGAACTTATAAGGATTTAAGTCATACCAAAAAAGTTTGTTTGTAAATAAGTCACACTTGTAATAAAAGACAAAAAAGACATCACGCATTTTCACTACATTTCAAAACTGTCAGTTTTATTCGAAAATAATACACACTTCACTCATAACTTCCGTGACTTTCCATCTTCCTTACAAAGTAAGTAAAATTGATTTTTGGAAACAAAATCAAAACTATTTGGAAAAAACCTAAATCGATCATCATTCCTAAGTATCTTTATTTTTTCTGATTTTGAAACAATACCGGTACTGTTTTGAAAATAACTCAAAATGCTAGTCAATCCTATGGATTTCTCTTGTCCAAAACTTGTCATTTGCTTATAATTCATGGTGTTGTTTTGCAAACAATACCGGTACTGTTTTAGACTGGTACTGTTTTCATACTGCCTAAAAAACATCAATCGATATATAACACAAACCAATCATATGAGCCAACATCATCATATTTTTCAAAACAGTGCTGGTACTGTTTTGAAGATAACTCAAAAAGCCCATCGGCCCTATGGATTTCTCTTGCCTTAAAACTCGTCATCTGCTTATAATTCATGGTGCTATTTTGAAAATAGTACCGATACTGTTTTGGACCAGTACTGTTTTCATATTACCTAAAAAACATCAATCGATACATAACAGAAACCAACCATACGAGCCAACATCATCATATTTTTTGAAACCGTACCGGTATTGTTTTGAAGATAGTTCAAAACGTTGATCGACCCAATAAATTTCTCTTACCCTTAAAACTCGTCATCTGCTTATAATTCATGGTACTGTTTTGAAAACAGTATCGATAAAACAGTACAAGTACTGTTTTGGACCGGTACTGTTTTCATACTGTTTAAAAAACCAATCGATACATAACACAAACCAACCATACAAGCCAACAGTACCGGTACTATTTTGAAGATAGATAAAAATGCCAATCGATAAATATAATCCATGAAGAATATAGGCCAAATAAGCTTTATCTTCTTAATATCTTCACGACTAAAACTGTAAATAATGAAACTGAAAACAAGGAAAGGAAAAAAAAAAAAAAAAAAAAGAAAGAAGCGTGATTCTCGGTAAACCATATCTTCACGTGATTCTCGATAAACCATATCTTCACGTGATTATCGGAATTCCCATAAATAACTTGTGTAACTTTGTTATAGAAATAAAGGATATTATCGGTATATTAGAAACTATATTTAAAACAAACTCGTGGGACCCATTCAAAAGTGTGATTTAAATACAAAACTTTCCACATTAATATGATTTAAAAGTAATACTTTTTTTGAGTGTGACTAATAATTTTAAAAGATTACAAAGTATGACGTAGAAACAATTTTCCGAAAATTCTACTGCCAAACGGCCTCATAGTACTCATCTTGTCAAGAGGTTATTGTGCTATAAATCGAAGAGCCATACCATCGGCGACTACAAACATTCCTCCTTTTAAGGCAAAAACCTTTTTCGACGGAATTCCAATTTCCTCGACAAAATAACTTACGAAGGCGGGTTTTGGATAGAGAAAGGGAGCTTAGGGTTTGGGATTTGCAATGGAGGGCTGGGATCCGAGCACTAAGTCGACCCTGACGCGGATTCCGCTACTGACAACGAAAGCCGGCCCGCGCGATGGAGCGGCGTGGACGCAGAGGCTGAAGGAGGAGTACAAGGCGTTGATCGCCTACACGTCGATGAACAAGGCCAACGACAACGACTGGTTCCGGATCTCCGCTGCCAACCCGGAGGGCACCAGGTGGACCGGCAAATGCTGGTACATCCACAACCTCCTCAAATACGAGTTCGATCTCCAATTCGACGTCCCGGTCACCTACCCCTCCACCGCTCCCGAGATCGAGCTGCCCGAACTCGACGGCAAAACCCACAAGGTACTTTGATTGGTGACCCATTTTCCGGAAATTATTTCGATCAAATTGTTTCCCCATTTACCCTAATTGAAGTTTTTTTTTCGGTTTTTGGATTTAGATGTATAGAGGAGGGAAGATATGCTTGACTGTGCATTTCAAGCCCCTTTGGGCCAAGAACTGGTATGATTTTTTTCTAAAATCTTTTTGTTTACTTGAATTAATGCTTGAAGGTTTTGGTTGTAATAGGAAACATTGTATGATGCATGGGATACATGCATATATATATATATATATATATTTTCTTAGCTGAAATTTGGATATGATTTGTTATTGTCGGCCCCTCTTAATAAGATTTAGAAGAAGATTGTCTATGGATTATTGCTGGGGTTGGGAAGTGCAATTAAATATTTACCCTATTGCTTGATGCATTTTTGGTTGCCACTGTTTCGCAATTCTATATCACCATTCATTTGGTTGGTTAGACATGATCAGGAAGAATAAAAAGAAAACAGAGATTATGTGCTTGTTTGGCAAAACTTCCTAGAAGTCCTTTTCAGTTCTTAAGGACTTTCCAATGACTTATCATCATATTTTGGATGCAAGTCCATCATGGAGTGGCTATCGGGGTGATTTCTTTAGAATAGACTTAGGGGAAAAAATAATGTTTTTCCCCTTAAAGAACTCATATAAGACAGAAAAAAGCCAAAATGAATGAAGTCAGAGCTAATCCATCCAAATCACCCCATATCACTGAATGCTCAATGTTCTTTTGGGTTTCAAATTTTGATTAATTTGTTTTTGTAGGCTTGGGCTGCACGGCCAAGTGTAAATTTCTTAGTTTCATTTTTAAATGATCAATTAGCATATAATTTGTTTTTTCTCCTCATCTTAGACTATATTAATTTGTAGGTATTCTTCTGAAATTTTCTCCTTATTTTGGCAGTCCTAGGTTTGGCATAGCACATGCTCTATGTTTGGGTCTTGCACCATGGCTTGCAGCAGAAATTCCCATCTTGTGGATTCTGGTATGATTAAGCACAAAGATGACGTAGCATCAGCTAGTGAGTCTCGGTAATTTTATGCTTCAATGAGGATGTTTTAACTTTCTCAGATGTCATAGTTGTGTCAGAGAATAAATAACAAACTGATGTGTAATTTATGGATTTTCCAAGAAGTGTACAATACACTACCTATCCACAAAAAAAAAAAAAAAAAGGAAGTATACAATACACCTGCTGAAATTAGAGCGCCATGAACCATTTTTTCTAGAAGTTTCTTGAATTATAGATATGCTCATGCATTTACTTATTTGCAAAGTAGTTAATGATATCGAGCTGTTGTTTTGTCCTGTATTTGATCCGCACTTCTAAATTTCAGTTCAAAATGCAAGAAAGCCTATGTGAAAATATGGAACATCTCATAGCATTTGACTTGCATTTTGTGCATTCGGTTGTATATATGTCCAGATGCAATTCCTCTTTTGTTGAAAATTGCCAAATGCAATTTGGGAGCAGTGTCTGGTATGTGGTGGTTTCATGTAGTATTTTTCAGATGTCACCTCTCAATTAATGTGTGTAGATGTGAAAGTGAAAACATATGTGGTTGTGTCATTTGTGAGTGTCCCAAATGGGGTTGTGTCATGTGTGAGTGTCCTTTTTTTTTGTTTTTTTTTAACAATTTTTATGGTTCTTGTTTCGATTATGTAGAGCCTTGCACTACAATTATCTTATTTTAGTTCCCATTTTGCCTTAGGATTTTTCTTGTTTTAATCATATTTGTGCCTAGCTGTTCTTTCTATTCCCAATTGTTGATGACAACCTCATGCTTGTTGAAGGCTATATTACTTTTTAACTTGGTCCATGAGGTGAAGTATACTCCAAATGTATGGCATTCTGATAACTTACTGCATAATCTAGTGACTTGAATGAGCTTTAGGGGTCAAAGGAAGATTCTCCATGTGAGGAATATCAATTTTCAAGTTTTGATATTTGAATAACTGGATCACGAATTAAGGAGGGGTAATTCGTTTTTAACTTGAGAATATTACTTCTGTCTTCAAAAATTCAGGAGTTTGAGATCCAAAATTTGAACTGAATAACTGAAGAACTAAAAGGGGTCAATTGACTATTTTGTTTAATGGGTTGATTTGTGCTGAGGACTAATTGAAGCTTGATCAGATGTCAGTCTTTGAGTTTGTAAGCATGACCATGGCTTAGGTTTTAGGCAGAGGACCACGTAATAATTTGACGGAGGAGAGTCCTACCTTGGCAGGAAAATCTACCGAGGGTTATTTACTAAAAAAACAAGGCTTATCAAATCTAAGGTTATATTTGGTATGTGACAATTGAATGGAATGAAATAAATGAAAGGTGGAAATGGAGTAAAGATGAGAAAGGAGTGGAATGTTCACTTAATTCTTTTATCTGGTTGCCAAAAAGAAAATCATGGGAATGGATCCGCTCTAATAATTTGATTATATTTTAAATATGGTGTAATAAATGAAATAGAATAAAAAATTACTAATATCAATTTTTAAGGACTATAAAAAAAAATTTGTTTTTAGCAATCATAAAATAATACTTTGATTAATATTTTTTAGTTTTTTAGTAAGCCGACATATGAATTGGGCGAAAATGGACTAGGGGTAAAGTGATCATTTTTTGGCTCAATTTGAAATTGGATCGAAATTGGCTCGGCTTGTAGAACATGTTAGAGATATTTCTCAATTCTCAACCATTTGAAAAGTCTATATTGTGAATTAAGGCATTAAATAGGCACAAGGATAAAATGTTAATTTTATGATTGTTAATTTTATGATTCGAGTTTAAATTAGGTTAAAATTTATTTAGCTGATAAAAATATGTCAAGTAATATTTTTTAGCTCCTTAGAAAACTTAAAATGTAAATATGGTTCGTCAACAGAGTTAGGGGTAACATAATAATTTTGGTCTAAGTTAAGATCATGTTGAAATTTGCTAAGATATAAAAAACGTGTAGAAGATTAGTTTTAGCCATTTAGGCAGCTTAGAAGATGGATTTGAAATTAGCTAAAGATATAAAAAACGTGTAGAAGATTAGTTTTAGCCTTTTAGGCAGCTTAGAAGATGAATTTGGGCCAAAAAGGGGCCCACAGATAAAATGGTCAATTTGCTGATTGAGTTTGAATTGGTCTAAAATGGGCCAAGTCGGTAAGAAACTTACTAAGGGGGTGTTTGGAGTAGTAAAAAAAATAAAAAAATAAAAACTAAAAGGTGGTGTTAATATAATATAAAATAACACGTGACGAAATTTAACTGGAAGAATTTGAAAACTTATTAAGTGTTTTTGTAATTTTTTGAAATTTTTTGGAGATCCATACGGATCCTAAGAAATATTTTCTCAAACTTTTGGGTGGCTAAAACGTAAATCTGGGCTTAAAGCAAACCCTTGGTGAAAAGATCATTTTATGTCCAATTATAGATTTGAAATTTGCTAAACTAATGTGGAACTTGCTAAGGAGTATTTCTAAATCTTTTGGGGTATCTAGAATGTGAATCTATGCGAAGATAGGGCTCAGGAATGAAATGGTCATTTTGCGACCCACGAGAACAATTGAGATAAATTTTTGTGATCGCATAGTCGTTGATTACATTTTTTTTTTTTTTTTGGGATAGAATTTTGATTAAAATGGGGTGGCACCACTTAAATAAAGGAATGCATTTTCTTACTTAAGAATAATTATTTCTATGAAATAGTATTTCAACTTTATTTTTTAATACCAAATATGAGAATAGGTTCAAATGGGAATAGATTCCATTCTTACTTAACAAACTAGGCTTAAGAGATTACCTTTCCCCGCCCAGTTAGTTATGGGAGTGAATCTACCTAGATTAGAGCTACACGTGTTGGCTCTTCAATACATGTGTCTATGTACTCATCATAAGTTCTAAGTGTTTCATCATAAGATTTCATACTTTATCTTATATCATTGGACAAGTCCCTCTCTGATCATACCTTCATCTTTTAAAACATAAACATGAACTATTAATCACTTTTCTAATATCATTTATCATACGGTGATATCTTGTTCATCATAAAGTCAAACCACCAAATAGCACATCACCACTTTATCGTATGACATTTGAAAACATATTAACTTTATATCATCCTCATGTTATGGTTGAACAACATATTTTATTCAATAAGCTTAGTATTTATCATAATTGATCTATACACCCCGAACATGCTTCAACAACTTTAACAAATATATATATATATATATATATATATATTAATCATTCTTTTGTAAGGTTTTATGACAACAAATCCATACAAAATCTGAAATTAAATATGACAAATTGGAATGTTTCCTAAATTAAAGAGAGGAGAAAATTTATATGCTTCCTAAATTGAAGATTTTTCAAATTGGTAAATTTCTTAAAGGTCACAATCACAACATTACAATCCAAGTCCAACTAGGAGCGAAGAAGAAAACTGTTCAGTTTAGGAAACATATGGAAAATTTCAATGTGCGTTGCAGGCTGCTCGCAAGGAGCGCGGGGCTGTGCCACAGTGGCGCTGGGATCTTGTAAGATACATGAGGGTTTGCCCATATTAATTTCTGGTTTATAATGGATTCCGGTAGGCCTCGTAGCCTGACCGATGGGAGCATAATGGTTCAGACTATGTATTGTTTGGAAGATTATGTTTCCGTTTAGGAAATCTATTTTTAGGAAATCTGTTTACGTATTTAAGTCCTAATTAGAATAGGATTTTGTAAGTTTATATATATGCACCTAAGCCTTATGTACAAAGGGGAATTGAAGGAGCATATTATAGAGTCTTTTGAGAGAGATAATTTTTCTTTGGTGAGCTTAACAATCTTTCTGTTGTTTTTCTTTGTATTTTTTCTTTACTTTTTGTGTGATGAAGAAAGTCCGTTTGTAGGGTTAATCGAGTGATTCGAGCAAAATTAACGAAACAATTTGTGCGAGTGATTTGTAGAAAATTCAAATAGTGTCTTGTAATCCGTTAATAGTGAGATATGAAATAGAGGTTTTTCTTTTTGTAAGAGGGTTTTCTCATTATTCACTGGTGTAAATATTTTTTATTCTCTGTGTGATTATTTGATTCGGAAAATTTTCACTTTTTAAACCATAAATACATGTTAAACAAAAATAATGCATCAACGACATTATATTATTTTTCAATGGTCACAATTTCATATAACCTCCTCCATTTACAAGTTTAACAAAATCCCCTCTTTTTACTTAGCTAAATAATAATTTTAATGACTAAAAATTCTCAATTTTCATGCTATCTTATCCAAATTGATTTTGTGTCAAAGGCTAAATAACACAAAACAAGCAGAACCGACCATAGCAAGAGCCCACTGTTCGGACCGTTGTTCGAACAAAGGCAGCCCAGCCTTGCCATCTGGACAATTGTCCAAACAGAGACCTTGTTTCCAGGCATTCGGACCCCGTTTGAATGACAATAACCCAGAACTAAATTTCTAATTTTTGTTCAATCTAAACACTGATTCAACCCACCAAATCAATAATAAAACACATATTAACATTTAAGAGCATTGATAACATGTTAATAACTAGTTTTCATGAATTTTTTAACAAAGATTTCAGGATCGAAATGTATTTACACACCCACACATTTATATACATGGATCTACGTCTTCTTCTTCCTTCAACCATTTTACACAACACGCGCACAACGTGCTTATAGCCACACAAACAAAGCATAACAAGCTAAAATACAACTCCTACCTCACATCCAAGTAATTGAAGAAGAGGAAGAAGCCATAGCAGTAGGTCCACTCGAAACCTAAACCTCCACCAACAGTGAGCAACTCACTCAGCCACTCACACCTACACCCTCTCACACTTCTCTCAAGCTCTCTAAACTCTTTTCCTTTCCCTCTCTTTCTTTCTCCGAACTCTTTTTTTTTTTTCTTTCTAATTTCTTTTCTTTCCTCGAACCTTCCCACTCACCCACACACATAGCTAGGGAGAGGGGTGGGGGTAGATAGGGGGTAGAGAGGACGGGTGAAAAGACTTAAAGTAGGGAAACCAAGAAAAGAAAGCTGTCATCTGCAGAACAAGGGGGGTCCATCCAGAGCCTCGTTCGAACAACGGGCTATTCGGATCCCGTCTGGACACAAATCTTGTACCTAGAAAATTTTCGAGTGTTATACTCAACTATGATTAAATTTAACTCAGTCTTAGTCAAAACTAACGCAACCTTTAGCCCAAATCAACCATACTCAAGCCAAACTAACCCGCCGATAGCACATATCTGAAAAATAAAATATAAAAATAATTATGAAAATTCTGATTATTATAAATTGCCTCTTTCTATTGATAAATAAAGTTTTCTAATTAGAACACATTGCATGTAAATGTGGCACATGATGATAATCCAGTAGTTACAAACACCTAAAACTTATTTTCTTTATATTTCATTCCCTCTCAACACAAACATCTTTCCAATCAGAAAATTGGACCAGCTGCGAGGATCTCCTCAGTGAGGTTGTTGTCAGTTCCAATCTTGTAGTTTGCAAACACTTCAAAGTTCTTCTTGAACAGACCCCCCAACTTCAGCAGAGTGTCCTTGTAAGCCTTCTTATCAGACCACTACAATCCAATACAAATCCATTCATCAATAAAATGGAATTCACAACAAGATAAGTTGGTTTTTAAGAAACGGCGTTAGTCAGTGTAACAGTAATGGTCACAATAAGATAAAAGTGTAATAGAAATATAATGAAAGATGTGACAAGATCAAAAAGAGACTCGGAAATATTACATAACGATAACTAACATTTCTTAAAACTATTAGGCTGTGTTTGTTAGGGGATGTAGAACTTAGGATTGGATTTGTTATTTGAGAGTTCCACAAATACTATGTTTGATAACCAAAAAGGGAAGGGGATTAGCAATCCTTTAATACTTCAAAATGTGGGATTATGAATACCATGGGAGGTGGGAAGACATATTCCTCCCCCCCCCCCCAAGATTTACTTTCTACCAAATTTTAAAGGTCCAAAATTATTTCCTGTCATATCTCTTATTCCACTTTATAACCCACCAAGCAAACACCAACAAAATGATCCCATAAAGGAAATTAAGCCTATATTATATTCAATTACATATATTATTTCATGGTATTATTTATCCCTCATCTTCCAGTCCCCTTAATCAAACATAGCCTTAGTCTAAAAATTACATGTCAAGAGTGGTATAATCTAGAAACCAACTTACAGTGTTCACTGGATCTAGGATTTCTGATGGCACACCCTCGATTTCTGTGGGGATATCAAGCCCAAACACCTCAGTCTTGGCATAGTTTGCCTTCAAAAGGGTCCCCAAGTGAATTGCATCAATGATTTTCCGGGTGTAAGCAAGTTTGATACGATTACCTGATCCATAGCTGCAAAAACATGTACAAGATCATTTGTTAGGGGATGTGGGATAAATCTCAAAAATGTCTCCTCACATGCGGCCCTTACTTGCGTGTGGGATACACAGACGATAAACCGAGTAAAAGAAGTGCGCAAATCCTTCCAAAATTAGTTTTGATACCATATTAAAGCATTCAACTCAAAACTAATTTGTAAAGATAGAGAGGCTTATTAATGTTTTACATTTGGTTTGGGAGACTTGATTTTAGAGAGGCTCAATAGTTTGGTTTTGGATACTTGATTTTGCAGATAAATCTCATTACACCCTTTTTACATGTGGATGATTAATTTTTTCGATGTAGAATAAATCCAAAACAACTTGGACACTAGTTGTCGTGACTAAGTTTCATACCTTCCACCTGACCAACCGGTGTTGACAAGCCATCCTGTAGCCCCGTGCTTCCTCATTTTCTCAGCAAGCATTGCCGCATATTTGGTAGGATGAAGCATTATAAAGGCTGCACCAAAGCAGGCCGAGAATGTTGCTTGTGGCTCTTTTATGCCATCCTCTGTTCCAGCCACCTGTTATGAAACATGAACAAATTCATTAAGAAATGGGTTGTTAATCTCAAAAGTCACCGCCTATGAAAATCCTGCACTTCAAGAAAAAGGAGCAGACTTGAAATTGGGCACATACGAGAGCAGTGTAGCCACTGATGAAGTGGTACATGGTTTGAGCCAGGCTCAGCTTGCTCACAGGTGGGAGAACACCAAATGCATCACAAGCCAGAAGGATCACATTCTTCGGGTGGGGACCAACACACGGGATCTTAGCGTTGGGGATGTACTCTATTGGATATGCTGCCCTAGTATTCTCTATATATAATGACAAAAACCAAGTTAAAGACATGAATCCGGATAGGCTGCACTGCTTTATATATATATATATATATATATGCACTTTCACCCATAATTGTGTTGAAAAGTGAAAGTAATTTATGACATATTTACCTGTGACAGATTTATCCGAGTAATCCACTTCTCGACTATGCTCATCAAACACCACATTTTCAAGCACTGGCAAAAACAAGCAATCATATTAGATCAACATAACAATTTGCCGTATTTCTAGTAAAGCTCTTCCTGCTAGGGCCACAAAGGAGCCAAGTAGTAGGTTGTTTAAGTTTGGTTTGAAAATCTTACCAGGTTTAAAAATTTTATCCGGATTGAAAATGTGTTCAAATTTAGTTTGTTAAGATTTTGAGTTGAAGTTTAATTGAGCTGGCCTTGATCAGCTTGATTATTTTACATAAATTTAAGTTTATTGAAGTCGAGCTACAAATTCTGCTCAAGTATGGTTTGATTTCATAACAACTTGATCTCAAACGAGTTTTTAGCGAGACGAACATGAGCGGAGCTCGAGTTGTTCGGTTCGTTTACTTCCTCCACAGATGCTAGATAGGAACCAAGGAATTCAAAACATTACCAGTTCCAAACTTGATGGCGTTCCAGATATCAGGCTCCTTCTCCTGCGACAGATCAATGCACTTCGCATAGCAACCACCCTCAATATTCGACACACCATTCTCGCTCCAGCAGTGTTCATCGTCCCCAATCAAGTACCTATTATGATCCGTAGACAGCGTAGTCTTTCCGGTACCTTAAAAAGACGACAAAACAAGCGCAAACAACACAGGATTCATCAGTAAAACAAAAACGAAACGAGGAATCAAAGGTAAAGGAGAGATCGAAAGAATGAACGTATCGGGGGCGTGGCTACGTTAAAAGGCTGGCTTGCTTGTCGCTGATCCCAGGGTTACTTTTACCTGATAATCCAAAGAAAAGAGCAACATCGCCATCCTTCCCCATATTGCAGCCGGAGTGAAGGGAGAGGATTTGACGCATAGGCATGAGATAATGCATAACGCTGAAGAGGCCTTTCTTCATTTCCCCAGCATACTGAGTGCCGAGGATGACCATTTCCCTCCTAGCAAGATTGAGGTCTATGCTAGTCGAGGAAGTCATATAGTGAGTGTAACGGTTACATGGGAATTGGCCGGCGTTGTATATCGTGAAGTCCGGAGTACCGAAATCCTCCAGCTCTTCCGGAGTGGGTCGGATACACCTGAAACCGACCCGGTTATCTATGCGTACACTAAACTAACTAACATTGTTGCATCTGATCTCGATATTCATTTCCTTATATATATATATATATATTTCCCAACCTCTACATTTCCTTATATATATATATATATATTATTTCCCAACCTCTACAGATTTCTTGTAGCAGATACAATGTTAGGAGTTCTTATCTTCTGTTTTGAAGGTTAGCATATATTAATGTAGGAAGCATATACAAACAAACTAGCTGGATTAAGTGTTTGTGGCATTTTGACTTACATGTTGTGCATGAACAAGGAGTGGTAAGCTCTGGCAGATACAATTCGGACTTTGATCCGGTGATTTGGATCCCAGTTCAGAAACTGATCATTCACGAACACCTGAAATAGAGGGGGAAAAAAAAACACAGATTACAGCGTTGATAGAAATAATTCACAGTACTCTGCAGCTGCATAAAAATTTTTGTTATCTGGAATTTACAGGCGCCAAATTACGTGTCTGTTTGGAGCGCTAACTTTTGGAAAAAAAAAAAAAAACAAATAAAACAAAATAAAAAATATATAAATTCTAAATTATTGGTTTTTTGGTGAGTTCATTGAAAAATGTAAAAAAATTGGTTTAAATTAAAGGAAGTTAGAGATTTTTGGTAAAAGTTTAAAATTGGAGAATTTTTTGTGTGAAAAAGTTAAAAGTTTTTTTAGAAGTAGTGAGAATTTTTTTTACCAAATTTAACACTCCAAACAATCCCTAAGTTGGTTTTATACAACTAAATCAATACGATTTTTAGAAACTAGTAAAAATAATGTCAAGCTTGTAACGTTGGTGATATTTCTCCGTCTCTTGCCAAATTTATAAAAAACAGGACTAAAAAGGGTTATCCAAAAAAATAATAAATAAAAGGAAAATTCAAGGTCCCAAGAACAAGGGCCACTCTCTTCACCTAGGGAACCTATCGCAACTGGTCAGCTGTCACCAATCCTTTGATAATTAGGGATCAAGGTGATTATTGCTTTTCCAGTACTGTTTGGGGACATCGCAGGGGTCCCTAAATCTTTACTCCTTAGGAAGAAAGCGACAAAAAAAAGTGATTCACATGCATGCATGATTTGGCGTCAAGCATTAATATTACTGTTAGGATGTCAACCTTACCCTTTCGATAGATCACCCCATGTAAATTAAATTGCAACCACTGGAAGACAGGACTATGGATATACATATACACATGTAATGAGTCTTTCGCCATCATCAACTGTTTCTATAAAAAGAGATGAATCTCCATCTTCATTCACTAATATCTCGGTAGTAACCACGTAGCTATCATTATTTTAAAACGCGGTAATAGTCAGTGTAACAATAATAAAAAATGATAGGTGTAACGAAATGTAACAGAAGTATAATAGGTAAAAAAAAAAAAAATTTATGATAGGGTCCAAAAATATTACATAACGGCGTTACGTAACGATATTGGTCGAGTTTTAAAATCACGATTGTCATGTATGAATTATAGTAACGTTTCTCCTCTCATAATTTAAAAATTTCATCAAATCTCTTTTATTTTTAATTTTATATATATTATATATATATATATAAAAAGAGATTATCCCTTTTCTCCCTAAGTATTGACCCAATTAATTTAACATTTGTAACTGAAAATTCTGAATCTCAAGACCAGGAAACTGTGATATGCCACAACAATACAAAAGATAATAATGAAAGAAAAGGCGGTATATATGCAGAAGCATATCTAGAAACCAAGGACATATCACATATGTAGCAGCAGCCCGGGATGGCCCTTTTAGAATGATAGGGATGGGTCAACTCAACTCGACTGCTAGAGTATATAGGAGAGAAGCAGCCAAGGAGCAACATCATCAAAATTCGGAATCTACCATGTCATGATAATAATAAACATGATGAAGCACCGAAAAAAAATATATATAGTAAATGTCACTGCAACCGTTCTATGCATAACGACAAAAAGCCCTGATTAGTCAATTTCTTCATTGGACAAATGGACGGATTAAGGTTTTTAATTTTATTTTATTTTATTTTTTTGGGTTACAAAATTAGGAGCTTAGTAAATGATAATTATATCACAAGATTTCTAAGCCGTAAGCAAATTGTGAATTAACATCTTAAAGTCAACTGCGTGGATTCTAAATGCATCAAAATTACCTTGTCCAAGGAGCACAAGTAATCAACAGCCCTTTCTCTGTTGACCAAGAAAGTGTGTTCGTCCATTTCAATATTGGGAGAGCCCCTGAAGAACAATGGAATTACGTAAAGGGTGTTAATTAGTGGAAAACCAAATATTTGTAATTGTACTATTATAACAAAACACCGCTAAGGTAATTGATTGAACTGTAAATTTCACGGTGTCTAATATTTAGTGAAATTTTTTATTCCTTTCATTGGTATTCTTTAATCATCAATAACCACTTATAACTTAAAAAGATGTAATAAATAATTTTTAAAATTTTGTAAACTCTTTAATCAATTTTATTTTTATATTTTATTATTTTATATATGTCTTTTCAAATTTTCATTACTTTTATTAGAATAATAATTTATTATCGCAAGTGTTTATATTTATTCGTAGTGTATTATATATAAACACACACACACTAGTAATAACTTGTGCTTACGGTATTTTGAACAAAATTAATATTAAGTTTCTTATATAGTTGAAAATTTGAATAAAAAGTTCAAATCGAAAAAATTATGATGATCCATCAATTTTAATTTTTTTCCTCAATAAGTAACATAAAAGAAAACGTAAATTATGATATTTAATTTAAAAAGTTCAACTTCCTAAAAAATTAGAATTAGACGGAATTTAAGTTGGCAGATTTGATTTGTAAATGATCTCCACCCTTAAATATGGTAAAATTTAAAATGTCTAAACCGTTCTATTAGATAGATGACAATGGGGTTCACTAAGAGCCCGTTTGGCAACTCAAAAATTAGTAAAAAATTACCAAAAGTTACATTTTGTAACTTTTGGTACGTTTGGTAAAACTATAAATTTTTTCACTTTTTTGATTTGTTACAGTAAAAAGTAAAACAAAAAGTTACCACTTTTTTTATTTACTATAGTAAAAATATACCAAACACACAAAAAGTCACTTTTTTTATTTGCTACAGTAAAAAATTTACCAAACACTCAAAAGTTACTAAAAATGCTAAAAAATACACTGTGTTCAACCAAACACACAAAAAATGCCACTTTTTTATTTGTTACAGTAAAAAATTTACCAAACACCCAAAATTTACTAAAAAATGCTAAAAAATACATTTTGTTCAACCAAACACACAAAAAGTGCAAAAAAAATCTCAAAAAACTACCAAAAGTTGAGCTTTTCTTCTTTTTTTTTTTGAATTGTCAAACGGGCTTTAAAATAAGAATTGAGCAGGAAGTTACAAATATAATAACGATCTTAATTCTTGAATGAAAGAAACAATAATTCTTAACTGTTAGATTTTAATTTGTGAGAAGAACAATTTAAAAAATATTCTGTTTTATTATATAGATATATCATATATATATATATATATATATATACACACACATATAAGATAAAGGGTGGTGATATTACCAAAGCATATAGTGTTATTGTCAGAGCACCATTAATGCAATTTTCGTAATTTGACAATTTGAGTCTTTCAAATTAAATAATGTAAATGATTTTATTTGTTTTACAAAAAATATCCTATATATTACCTCTAAATCTCCAAATTCACACGCCTCTTGGAATTCTCAAAGACAACTCAACAGATTAGAAAAATAATGATAACTATTTAGTAGTATATTTCTGCAATGGCACGGTTTATATTTTTGAAGAAAGTGAAATTTCTGAAAAAAAATCATAATTCAAAAATCGAAAACATATATGGATGATGAAATTAAAATATATATCCGCAATTATATAATTTCTCTAAAGATAAATTTAAATGAATTTATTAAGGTAGACGGTCTTATCAAACACCTAAAACCTCCGTGAACACATGAAGGAGAATACAATGATCAATCAAGGTCCCATATAGACAAGTGTCCGATGCTACCATGGAAAGATCATTAACTACTTGGTTCTCCTTGGAGAACAAAGAATTGATTTGTACTAGTTTGAGAAGGGTTTGCTGTGTTTTTAGCACCTTGTCTTGCTTCTCCATAATTATTGGGTTCAAAAGCTCAGATTGCTCTTGGCAGATCATTCTATACATGTACCTAAGTAACGGTACATTACAGGATCATGGGTTTTGTTGAAATAAATATTTATAATCTTGAACGTATTGGTAGCCATAGATAGTCTATTTGGAGACTGATACGAGAGAACCTCTGTAATCTATTTTGAAACTTTGGGGATTTGACTTAAGAGATGAGACATAGTTTTGTAGTTATTTTGTGTTTGAATGTTCTTTTTTTTTTAATCAAAGTAACCTTTTTCACTTACGAAGAAATCATGTCATTGAATCATGTAACATATAATTCATGGAGGGACTCATCATAATTTTTTTCAAACGGTTGAATGATGGCCTTTGAGAATTTCATGGTATTTAATGAATTTAAGAGTTGTATTTTAGTAAAATAAATAGAATCATTTGCATCATTTAATTTAAAAGGATAAAATTATCAATTACAAAAAATTACATTAATAGTGCTCGCAATGACCATTATGTGGTCTAACAGAACATTATATGTTTTGACAATTTCATCATCTTTTAAGAGAAAGAAGGATGACTTACTTTCCCCACCAAGCTCATCGGCGGTGGTCTCGGTCCTTGACAACGCGCTTGTCTCTGGGTGAGCGGCCCGTCTTTGCGCCCGAAGGGTGGCTAAAGCACCGCCAGAAGTTATGAAGGATCCTTTCTCGTATTTTATGGCTTGCTCGTACAACTCTACATGGTACAATCACAATTTCTTTATAAAACAAATTTATATAAATAGTGTGTGTTTAGAGTGAGAAAAAATGAAAAAAATTGTGAGTTCGTAATGCTTGTAGTGAAAGAAAAAAGTTAATATGATAAAAGTTTTTAGAAATTTTAAAGTTTTTTTTGTTTTGTTTTTTTATAGATGCTAAACGGTGCCTATATATTTTTTATGTTTCAACCTTAAACTCAAAAGCTAGTCTCTTGTGATGTATTTGGAGTAATAAAAGCGAGATAAAATAAGATAAGTTGTGACTTTCATAATTTGTATAATAAATAAAAAAAGAAATAACTATCAAAAATTTTTTAACAAATCAAATGTAACTTTGTTACTTTTTTTATGATAGTTAAAGAGTATGCAGGGGATTTTTATTTTTTCAAGAAATTGTAAAAAATATATTTAAAAATAGAACTGAGTATGAGTGAAAATAATTTTTTTTTTTCTTTTAAAAAAGCCGGTTCTTTAGCTTAGCAGACACGGGCTTATTTTGCCGACAAAAAATTGATTTTTTTGTCTTTTACTAATATTTAATTTTCTTTTGTTTTTAATAGTTTTAAGCATTTCATTTATATTCATAAAAATAAAAACGTTTAGAAAAGAACCAAATAAGATTAAAATTTCTTAAAAATTGTATGAATTTTTATTTTTATATATTTTTTAAATATCACTAACATGACTAAAATGATAAACATTATAGTAAACAAAAAAGTAATAAGAAAAATCCTAAAAGTACTCTTTAAAGTCTTAGAAAAATACTAAGGACAATCACAGTGAATAATGTAGGTGATGATTGGAACATCAAAATATACGAAAAGTTGTCAATTTTTTTTAATTTTTTTATTAAATTTTATTATATACCACTTTCACATTGATATTTTTTTTATTTTAATCATTCAAAACACCACGATAATTGCCTGGGATCCGAGACTAACATTCAACGGATGTCAGTTCAATGACAATTAAATAGAAGTAGTTAGATTAAAATTTAATAATTCAAATATATTCATCATTTTTTAATTAAAAAATAAGAGCTCGTTTGGAGGCTTAAAAATTAGTAAAAAAGTACCAAAATTACATTTTGGTGCGTTTGGTAAAATCACAAATTTTTTCATTTTTTTACTTTGCTACAGTAAAAATAAAATAAAAATTTTTACCAAATACATAAAAATTGTCACTTTTTTACTTCATTACAGTAAAAAACTGACCAAACACACAAAAAGTTACTACTTTTTTACTTTGCTACAGTAAAAAATTTACCAAACATCTAAAAGTTGTAAGAAATACTAAAAATTACACTTTGTTTCACCAAACACTAAAAAATATATATATATAACTAAAAAAAACACACAAAAAATTATTTAAAATTTTACCTTTTTACTAATTTTTAATCTTCCAAACGCGCTCTAAATCTATTCAAATTGTAAAATTTTAATCTAATTATTCACAAATCAGATGTTACTGAGCTGACGTCAGGCAGCCTTCCCATTTTAATTGTCAGAGCTGATCAGTTGAAGTTGAGTTAATTGATTTTGTGGGTCCCACTTTGGTAGGATGAATCTTAAACAAAAGAGCAAAAGGGAGATTTACGGACACGAAAACACGCACTAGTAATCAAGAAAATTAGAACTAAAAAACAGTAGAAAATATATATATATATATATATACATAAAACGGAAATAGTGAGAAATTAAGGAATAACTAACCGGCAGGGGAGAGATTGTAGAGGATGTGAGTGAACTTGAGGGCGCTGTCACTGATGCTGAGAGTAGGGGTGGGGTAATGGTGGTGGTGGGTCACAAGCGACGCAGTCACCGGCTCCGCCTTTCTCGCCGGATCTCCCCTCACCACCTTCGGCCCCGTCTCCCTCGTCAGCGAGGCCAACGATGCGCTGTTTGTTAATCAAATTTTAATAAGCCTATTTTAGTAAAAACCAAAGAAGCCTCCAACGACGTCGTCCTACGAAAAAAATAAAAAAAAACTACCAAACCTGATTGACTGGAGCTGTTGTTTCTGGCGGTCTTCTTCGGAGATGGTGGCGAAAGCGCCCTGAGTCCCTTTGATGGGGTGGTGGGCGCCGACTTCTTCCTCTGAAGTGAATGCAGCTCGTCGATGGTCTGAGCCTTCACCGTCGGTACGCTGTCGTCGTGACAGATCTCGTCCGTCTTCTTCTCCGTCTGAATCTTCGCCAGCCCATTCGCTCCCTTCCCAATCCCAGCAGCAGCAGCAAAGCTGAAATCTCCGTTCTCTGCTCCATTGCTCGCCATTTCTTTCTCTCTGCAACAAGAGCCACACAAACAACAAACAACCAAACAACAACAAGCAAAATTGGGATCGATTCATTAGAAATTCAAATTCTCTGTTTCTCGTCAAAACCAAAACAAAGAGGCGGTTTGAAGCACCCAAAAAAAAAAACACAAAAAAACCTCTGAAAGTTTATGTAAAACTCTAAAATTCTCTGCCATTTTTTTATTAAACTACGTAAATTTTTATAAATATATACACATATAAATTTTAACAAATTTCAATAATATTTCTATAAATTTGAATAACATTTCTATAGATTTTAAAAAATTCTGAAAGAAAAATAAAATTCTGAAAGAAAAATGAAAAGGGCTTCTGTTTAAATTTATTTGAACGGAAAAATAATTACTTTAAACAAAACTATTAATCTTTATTTTTTATAATTTGTAATTTATGATTAACATTTCAAACATAAAATAGTATTCTAAATTATATTTTATATTTTAACTTTTTGGAACTCCAAAACGCCGTCAAAAGCAAGTGAAGCGATCACTGAAACAATTCACGGAGATTAAGAATGAGAGTTAACGTACCCAGAAACTGCAAGCTCAGAAAAAAAGAGAGAAAGATAAGGATAAGAGTGAAAAAAAAAAGGGGGCTAATTAAGAGCAGATAATTGGTTTTGAAAGGATTGAACCATTCAGAGAAAATGAAGGAAGCGATCGAACGATGAAGGTGGTAAAAGTGATTGGGATCCGATGACAAGTGCCGAGGTGCGTCTGGCTTTTATAGACCTCGCAGGTGACCATGCCAAGGCTTAACCCTGGTCGAGTTAACCGTGGTTAGGTGTCCCAGGGATAAGGATTTGAGAAGGAAAATTTTAGAAGCAGGTGCGGAGGGAAGTAACTACGCAAGGGGAAGGAGGGGGCGAAAGAGTCCAAAAGTCTAATTAAACGCGAAAACGGAAGTACTAACGCGCTTCTATCCTCGTCAGCACTCTTGATAAACTTTGCAGGACAGACCGTCAAAGTTACTGTTCTAAAAAAAGTTAAAAAAAATTAAAATTTAATATTAGGGGGCCGTTTGGAATGTTAAAAAAAAAAAATAAAAGTGAAATTTTTTTGGAAATTTAGAATATAAAAAGTTGTTTTGAAATGAGATTGGATGTCTATATTTGATTTGATATAAAGTTATTAAAAATTATATATAAAGTGATAAGTGACAAAATTTAATGGATAACCTTACAAATTTTTAGAGTTTTGTGAAATATTTTGATATAAATGTTAGGGTGCGTTCGGCGTGCCAAATTTTGGTGTAAATCAATTTTTAAAAATTTCTGAAAACCTCTAAAAATCTTTATATACTTTTACATATTCCCACCTTCTCAAAATTAAAAAAAAAATGTTAATATCTTTAAAAAAAAGTCAATAATTAGAATTCGATTAATCAAATAGTAAAATTTTTTTCACCATTCTCACCATGGACTCTCAAGCAACCGAATGACACCCACTTTGACTATTTTTTGTAAGTTTATAAAAATTATTCTGACGGATTCGCACGATCAACTTCCGTCCAAACGGATTATAGAAACCGTTTGGACGGATTGTAGTGCAAAAAAGTCATGACTGCCCAAAATTTTGAATCCGTCCAACGGAAATCTAATCCATTAGAACGGAAATTTTACTATTCATATCCAAAAAATACGGTTTGAGATGTGTGCACCAAATACAAAAAGTTTCTCTAAACCACGTTTTATCTCATTTTTTCTCACTTTTTACCACTTCAAACTCACCCTCAATCCAGTTTTTTAAAAAATCTGACAAAATCCATTGGAACTTTTAATGGTTTCTTTCAACGGATTTTGATAAACTTTTTAAAAACATTAGAATTTTTTAGAGTTTGAAAAGTTAAAACTATTAAAATTTTTTAAATATTTTGAATTTGGCGGGAGCTCCGTATGACCCCAAAGGTGATGTAAAAACCATTTCAATGAGAGGGTGTTTGGATGACTTCAAAGTGATAAATTGACATAAAATATGATTTGGGGTTAATTTTGGCATCATTTTTTCTGAAAAGTCACAAACAGTGGGAACAATTTTCCAAATCCGTTCACACGGATTCAAAAAAATTCATAAAAAATAACGATAATAGTACTCGTTTGAAAGCTCTCGACACGAAAAATATGATTGTATAAAAAATTTACACATTCGGTTAACCTATTTCTAAATTTTTTTTTAGCGAAATATTGAAATTTTTTGAAATTAGTAATGGCGGGAAAATTAGATATAAATGAGTTGTTGGAGATTTATGGATATTTTTAGAGGTTTATCTTGATGCCAAACGTGGCCAATATAGGTTATGCAGTCATTTTTTTGGTTTACTAAAAACAATTTGTTGGAACAATAAAAACAACCTGTTCCAATGGATTTGGTCAGAAACCGTATTAAAAATTTAACAAAAGTTGAAAAAAGTTAAAAAAAAAAGTAATAACTTTTTTCTGCAGCTTTTATAACTTTTTTTCTTTTGTAAAAATTTGTAAATTTTGAATTTTAAAAATAAATACACGAAAAATAAAACATGACAAAAGTTGATAAAAATTTAAAACTTTTAATAAATTTTGATAACTTTTGTGTTACCAAAGGAGCTCAAAATCAAATCCCTTTCGGATCACTCATCTTAAAGCAATGTTAGACATTTCATTTCAACTTAAATTGCAAATCATGATTTGTTTTGAATGGCATGCTTGTAAAGAGAAGCTTTTTTATTATTATTATTATTATTATTATTATTATTATTAAAAAGATTGAGATGGGTTTCCTCAATAAACTTAACTTTTTAGGACAAAAAAATTCTAACTCATTTTAACAATGGATGGACCGTAATTTATATATATAAATTATGGGATTATAGACATAATTATTAGTTTATTATCTTTTCATAACTTAGAAAACGTTTAAAGTGATAAAAAATAAAATAAAGTGAAATGATTTGACATAATTTATGAGTTTATAATTTATATAATAAAATAAAAAATAAATAATTTTTAAAAATTTTAAAAATTTTTTAAAATTTTCCAACGTCTAACGTCGTTTCAAGCGAACCCTTCCCCGTAAAATAGAAGATTCATGGGTGACAGGTCCGCTCCGCCCGTTAGCCAGCTTAACAAAACAAATTGATATCAATTCAAAAAATTTTTCAATATGAAGTAAGGGACAAGTCACGAAGAACAACCTAAAAAATTTCTTGTTATTTTATTCTCAACTTAAAAAATTAATTGCTTTTCTTTTGAAAAATTTTACATTTGCGATTAAGGGTGTGTTTGGTACACTAAATTTTTGTGAAAATCTCTAAAAATCGCTTTTACATTTTTACACATTCTTACATTCTCGAAATTTAAAAAAATTTAATACATTCTAAAAAAAAGTCAATGACTAGAATTTGGTTAATCAAATAGTAAAAATTTTTTTATCATTCTTGTCACGGACTTCCAAGCTACCGAATGACACCTATTGTGACTATTTTTTCTGCGGTTGCAGAACCCATTTCGACAGATTGTAGAAACCATTCTGACGAATTCGCATAGCCAACTTCTATTCAAACGAATTGTATTATAGAAATCGTTTCAAGTCCAGTTTGGTCTGCAAAGAGGTCATGACTGATGCAAACTTTTGAATCCGCCAAACAAAAATTCAATCCGTCGGAACGGGAATTCTACTGTTTATCTCCAAAAAATGTGATTTGAGATGTGTGTACCAAATGTAAAAAGTTTGCCCAAACCTCATTTTATCTCATTTTCTCTCACTTTTTATTACTCTAAACACATCCTAAATTATTATAACGATTCATTTTGTAAGTTTTACTGTAAATTTTATTAATTATGACATTAATAGTTGTTAAGGAGGTAAACGGGTTTGGTAGGAGCCTAATTAGTCATTATTATTACTAAATTCGTTTATTTTTTTTTTCATGTTACCGTTCCAAACTCATTTATTTATTAGTCAAATGCCCAAATTCATTTGATCCCGTTCCACTAATTAAATACCCGTTTAAAAAAACTCGCTAAATAAATATTTACAAATAATTTTTTTTAAACACTTGCTCTAAACACATCCTAAATTATTACAACAGTTCATTTTGTAAGTCTTATTATAAATTTTACTGATCATGAGATTAATAGTTGTTAAGGATGTACACAGGTTAGGTACCTGCCTAATTAGTCATTATTATTACTAAATTCGTTTATTTTATTTTTTTTACATGTTATCGTTCCAAACTCGTTTATTTATTAGTAAACAAACCCAAATTCGTTTGATCCCGTTCCACTCATTAAATACTCGTTTAAAAAAACTCACTAAATAAATATTTACAACTAATTTTTTTAAACAATTGCTGTGTTCTTTATAACACATAATAAATATTTTAGTGAATATATATGTAGATTTTTTTCTATCAAAATCTTTATTATTCTCCATGTCAAGCAAAAATTAAAAAAAGAATCTCCTTCAAATAAATTACAAAGAATATAATACATATAAGTTCAATCATTGTTTATATATTCAAATAACTTTACAAAATTAATCATATAATCATTACTTTAAAATATGAACCACTTAACAATAATCTATAATCAAATAGTTATAAGATGAAAATTAAACTAATTTTATTGTATGAATAAAATTGTCTTTGTTTAAATATATATAATATATATTATATTATATTAAATGAATATTTATTAGGTACGCTATTGTTATCCCAAATAGCAACACTAGAGGGGGTGAATAAGGTTGTTTAAAAATTTTGCAATCAAAATTTCAATCCTAAAACAAATAAGTCAAGATGAATATGAAATGCACCAACAAAATTATTTAATATTTGTGAATGAAGAGTGAGTGCTAGTGTTTGCAATAAATATAAAGAGAAGGGAAGAGAAGCAAACACAATCGATTTATAGTGGTTCAGCTTCAATGTTGCCTACGTCCACTCCCCAAGGCATTCCTTAAGATTTCTCCACTATTTTTTGAAGAGCCTATTACACACTAGCTTCTCAAGGTGCTAGAAACCTTTCCCAAGTGATTTTATACCCAAATCACTCACACAAGTCTCTCTAAAAAAAAGTCTCTTATTTTGATTCTAACACTTGAACCAAAACCAATAAGAGCTCACCCAACTCTCACAAATTAAAACGGATTTAAATTTCCCTTTCTTACAACAACAATAATGAGTTTGTAACTCAATCAAATAAAAAAGAAACTCTCACAAGTTGAATATGAAAGATGAAGCACAAATGTGAGAAAAATCACTCTATGTTTGCAAAGATATGGAATTTCTTGTATCTCTTTGTAAGCACTTCTTTCTTGCCTTGTTTATCCCCTTGAATTTGACTTTGAGGCTCTATTTATAGATGAAAATTTCCAAATGGCCGTTACAAAGTGAAAATGCACTTTTGCCCTTGAAAGAAATTGAATTTCCTTGTTTCCAATGCTGTCTTTCAGATTCAGAATTTCTGAGATATATTTGTGACCATTTTTCACTCTCAGAACGTCCAAATCTGACATTAACTCAGAGTAAAGACTTTGTAGATATTTAAGTCGGCTATCACATGTCAAAGTTTGAGCTTCATCCAACGGTTAGATAGTCAGATATGGCTTCTGAACCGAGACCAGTTTCTGATAGCTTTTTTCTGACATTCTGAATCTGTCTTTCCAGTTTAAGCTTCTGTTTCACCATGATGCTTTTAGAATTAGAAGAAACTTAAACTACAAAAGTTGTAACTTTTTTAGTCTTCTTTTCACACACGAAAAATTAGAATTTTTAAAGCTGTATAGTATAAGTTATGTCTCAAAAACTAAGACTAGCTCCAAAATCCAGAATTAAAAACTTTTCTATAATGACTAATATTCCAACTCATGTTTTGATATCTTAACGTCAGATTCACAAAAATCTCCCTTCGGTAAAGTTGTAGATATGGATGTCTAGTTTACTATATTAAAATTTCATGAAAATTGAACCGTTGGATCTTAAGATATCATCTATATACTAACACGTGTCTGATTTCTCTGTTTATCCGAGTTAACCTTTAGTTCAAATATTCATCTTACTTTGATTTCTATTACTCCAAACTTTGAAATTCTTTTATTCATTCATCCAAATTATGTAAAAATATCTAAAAAATAATATCAATCCCTTGCAATTCTATTATCTTGAATCTATCAAATGAATTGTAATATTTCATACGATGTCTATTTGAAACTTGATCGTGAAAATTTTAATTTAATGTTTGTTAACATCAAAATCAATTATAAAACTTAATTTTATAAACCTTGAGCCAATAGCTATGAACATAAAAATGGGTATCGAGTATTATATACCTTACAGACAAATTATAAGAATATTCTAACAAAACCCATCTTAAATCTTCACGGGTATTAAATTTTAATCGCAAATCTATTTTAATCCTATTAGTATATTTTTCAGTAAAATTTTAACAAATTTAATCAGATTGGGTACCCTCTTGTATTTGTCCTACTAAAATTTGACAAGTAAAAATATTCTTTTTCCCAAACCAACTCAATTTAGTTTTTTTTCTTTTTAGCAAATACAAAATGTTTGAAAAGTTTTTGTACTTAACTATTAATTTAATTTAAACAATAATAAGTTATCAAAAAAGATAATTATAAAAATTAGAATAAAAATATATTATTTATGTTCATCAAAGTTAAAAAAAAAAAATTAAGTCTTCCGGGGGAGTTTGGTGGTTGAATGCTCCTCCAACCTGAGCTTGGAAATGGATTCCAATTAATCCCCACTCCTCATTATGAAGCGGTGAATATGCATCCAACGCACTCCTTTTTTTTTTTTTTTTTTCCCAGCAAAAAATAATAAAAATATTAATTGATAATCTTTGTAAAAGTCCAATTACAGGCGTCCTCGTCATCAGTTCCCCACCACCTGCCAGGGCCGCCACCATGTATTTGTGATGTCATCCGGCTGTATTCACAAAAGAAAAGGTCTGGGCTCTCAATTTTTTGTTTAAATGATGATGTTTGATTGGTTAAAATTAATTAAAATTTATTAATTTATATTAATTTTTTATGTTTTTAATTAAATTTTATTATATATTATTTTTATATTAAATTTTTATATTTTATTATATTTTTTTTATTAAATTTTTGTCAAACAAACGCCTTATATACATATATAATATTAAAAATTCTAATACTAACACGTCATGATCTAATCAGGTTGTACACGTTTATTTGGTTTGTTTAAAAAAAAAAAAAAAAGATCTCCATGTCAACGACACGTGTGAGATTTATATGGCACTAGGCAATGACTTCCGGACAGCATTTTTTTAGGGGGATGTTTGGTTGGGGTGATATCGAATTTAATATCTGCTCTTCGCTAAATCGATTTGAATTATTAAATTTTAATTTAACAAGTTCAACACATTTATGTATTTTTAGATTAAAATTTATGAATATATTTGGAATTTAAATTATTAAATTTTAATTTAACGACCTAAATTAAATTGTTACCACTTGTCATTAATTTTTAATTTTTCTAAGTTTGTCTAATTGGGCATTGAATAAATTATTAATATTTTTTATTTTTAAATAAATTTGGCTAATTTTTACCAGAAATAAACTAAAAAAACTTTTAACTTTTATCATTATTTAATTTCATCTAATTAAATTTTGTTATTTATCACTTTTATACTAATTTTTCGTAAAAATTTGTTATTCAAACATCCCTTAAAAAAACATTTTTATTTATTGTAAATCAATTTGATCGGATATATGTATATTATATATATCCCCAGTGGGGCGTTGAATATGTAATAATAACACGTCAGGTTCAAGAATTCAACCCTTGATCTCAGCGATTAGATGGGGGATATGTGTTAATTATTGGATATGGATTTGGGTAAAAAGATTAGCAGAATAATATCAAGTTTGGCTATTTAAATAGTTGGTAAAATATCAAAATTTATTTTTTTATTTTATAATAATTTTTAATTCAAAAATTATCAAAATTTGGTAAAAATTGTTAAAAATTATTAAAAGTTGTCAAAAATTATAAAAAGTCAAAAGTTGTCAAAAAATTTACCAAATAACTAAGAGTTACAAAAATTATTAAAAATTACTACCTATTTCACGAAACATAACAAAAATTACAATTAACAATTTTTGATCAGAAAATACTAAAAATTACTGAGATTGTGCTTCCAAAAGTCTCCTAAGATTTCGTTTAGAGTTTTTAAAAAAATTAAAAATTAATTAAAATAACACGTGATAAAATTTAATTAAAAATGTTAAAAATATTTTCTTAAAAAAAAAATTGAAGTTGGAAACGGAGCTTAGATCTGCACTCGTCTAATGGGGTTGACTTTTTAACACGAACTCCTTTTTATTTGATTTTTAATATTTGAAAATTTTTTAAATGATTAATAACTTATACACCTATGTTTAGGGTCTGTTACGGGAGGCCAAATTGTGTTGTTTGTTTTATTTTTGCTTTTGAATTAAGATTTAGAAAAAAAAATTATAATTAATATTATAAATTATACTTAATGAATAAAAAATAAATTAATATATTTATATAAATAAACCACTCCTATTTTAAAAATATATAAAATTATTAATGGCTAAGATTTGTTTTTTTTTATAAATTATTAATATAATTTATATGCTACATGAATTTACGAAATTGGAAATATATCAGATGATATTCAAATCCTTATTGCCTATTTTTAAAGACCTCCCATAATTTATATGCCTTAATTTTGGCCTTTAGCTCTTTGAAGCAACTTTGGGAATGATTATAAATATATATATTTTTTTATTAAAATTGAGAAAGAAAAAGATAAAAAAAAAATCTATCGGATTACTGTTTCTATACAAAATAATAATAATAATAATAATAATAATAATAAATCAAATAATTATATACTCCAGCACAATTCATTGCGTAGTAGTGAATTAGGAGAAATTCCAGGACACTAAAATAATGGTTTTTGAATATTTTATTCAAAACTAAATATTAATTAAAAAAATATAAATTTATTCACATTTAATGATAAAAATGTCAAATTAGATAATAAAAGGACCCTCTGGAGCTCCAAAGAAATTCCAAAAACTTCAAAAAAACTTACAAAAGTTTCAGTTTTTTAAACTTCAAGAAATTCTAACTTTTTTAAAAATTTTCTTAAAATTCGTTAGAACAAACCATTATATAGTGTGTTTCAACGGATTTTTATAAATTTTTTAAAAAGTTGAACTGACATTTATACAAAAAAATTCTACAAAATTTCAAAAATTTTAAGATTCATCATTAAAATTTTTTTACGTGTTATTTTATATAAGTTTTAATAACTTTATATCAAATCAAATATAAATATTCAACCACAATTTCAAAATAACTTTTTACACTCTAAATTTTAAAAAATTTTATTTTTGTTAACTTTTGAATTTTTTTACATTCTAAACGCTTTTTAAATTAGATGGTCACATTTATTGACCTTTCAAATAAAAGAAAAAAAAGATTTTTTTTAGTGCTTATCGGCCCTTTCCCTGTGGTTTTTTGTGATGGTCACATTAATTGATAAATTCAGTCATATTTACTAATAAAACAATCATAGAGACAAAATTTAATTTATGAGCTCATATTATAGCCTTTTATATTAAAAAAATTATTATTATCCATTATTTTACTTAAAAGTCATCTTTTTTATTCTATTATTAATATCATATCACATACCAATCTAAATAATTAAAATTTATTCCATTTTAATATTCAAAACTAACACTATAACTAAAATGAGGAGAAGGTCAACATTAGTCACATTGTCTTCTTTATGATATTAGACTTTTAAATTGTTCAATCAAAATTGGGTAATTTATAATAAAATTAAATTTAAAAATTTCAAGCAAAATTTTAAAATTTTTTTAAATTTACTTTTGTTCGATCAAAATTGAATAATTTATATTAAAAATTTTGAACTTAATTTTAAGTGAAATTTTAAAATCAATTTAAATTTATTTTTATCGTGAATTATTGAATTTTAGTCAAATGGTTCATAACTTTAATTTCACATAACTAATATTTGAAATAATGTTAACCTCCCAAATTCATATAATCATTCAGTAAATTAGAGATAACAAGTTTAAGAAGAGTTTAACTTTTTTTTCATATTATGTGACTTTTTTTATCAAAATTTAATTTTCTTTTTAAAAGATGTAGTCTTTAAGTGTATTAATTATATTCGTAAAAAAAAAAAATTCACGTTTATTTGCGTAAAAGTTAAAAAACAATAAAAAAATTAATTTTTTCGTTCTTTTTTTTTCTCAAACGGGTAGCTTTTACTTAAAAGTACATAAATTTTTTATTTTTTTTTTTACAAATGTGATTAATATGTTTAAAAGGTATAATTTTTAAAAAAAATCAAAATTTGATGAAAAATTTATATAAAACGGAAAAAAGTCACCAGCTTTTTTTATTTTTTATTTTTTTTTAAAGCCAAACAAAGCCCTCAAGTTGAGAACGACCGCTAAAAGATAACGAGAAGGGCCCGTGAGTGGGGCATGAGACTCGTGCAAAGCGGCTGATTTTTCCGAGGATCACTCTGGGGCACACCTTCCAACCTACTAATATTGGCTCCGTTTAGGTTTAAATAAAATAAAATAAAATTTTATAAATCACTATAAATACAAATTATAAGACAACATAATTTAAATTATTCATTCACGGTTTGAATTACAAAATATTTATTTTTATAATTTTATTTTATTTTTTACACTTTTACACAATTTCAAACACATTCATTATATTCTTTGACTTGTAATTAATTGGTGATTTCATTTTATTAATCTACAAACATCAACATTATCTCCTTGCGCATGCACGTTCTGACTTTTGACGGACACCAACGACCGTACAAAGTGTCCTTGTGATTTCATATATATATATATATATATATATATGTATGTATACATTTTAAGTATGCAAAATATTTTTCCGAAACAATATGATAAAGTTATTTTAATGAGTAGAGAAGAAATTAACATGTTTTTTTTTTAAAAGTAATTAGCCTATAATTCAATCATGGCCACCTTCTACGATACTTTTGCAATGTTATATATATTTTTTCACTATAAAATTTCAGATAAATAGTGAGAAAATTTCTTAATCAAAAGACAAATATTACTTCATTAAAATTTTTAATCAAAAAATCTATGCCAGTATTATCGATATAGTTGTAATAAAAATCTACTTTAATAAATTATTTTTTTGAAAGTATTTGATTTATAAAATAGCAGAACCATTCTAACGAGACTAAGGCTTCGTTTGGGAAGCCTCAACTTATGTTTATTCAGTTTTTTAATTTTTTTGAAATAATCAAATTTATCATTTTATATTTTAAATTTTTTTTATATTATGAAAAACACAAATTTTAAATTAACAAAAAATTAAGAAACCAGTTACTAAAATTAAAGTTAATTTTTTTCATTTTTTAAACACAAAAAATCAAACTTTTTTATAGTTAACTAGTAACCAATTAAAAAAATTAATTTTTACGCTTTCCAAATTAAGAGGGTTTTTGATTAGCCAAAAAAATACAGTAGAAATATAAAGATTTAATGTAAAAGTGATATATGACATAATTTAATTAAAAAAATATAAATTTAATATAAATTTAATGAATTTTGATTAATTTTGATCAACCAAACACCTACTAAGCCCAAAAAAAAAAGTTATTGCTACGTATCAGTATTCCCCTCAAAGACATCCTGATCGACTTTAAAAACTACAGTTTCTTCATACTTCTTGGCACGATGAAAAGAGCTTTGAAAGCATCAAACTATCCTTTTCTTTTTCCTTATCTTATCGACGACCTTCTTGTCATTAAACTGCAGATTTCAACTTGTGTTGAGAGAGTGCTTGTCCCGTAATTTGTAATAATAATTTGTACATATTGTCAACCAAAGCTTAGCAGACTTCAAAAATTATTCCAGCATTCATTGTTCTTTGGCTATTTGCTCAAACAGCCACATGGTTAATTGTACCTTACAAGCCTCAAGGGCATTTTTTTTTTTAAAGCATTTGCCATAAGCTTATTAAAGTCGTATTTGGATGACATGGATTGAAATGCCTTCATTTTGGCAGAAACAACTAATACCGTATACATACATACACATATATGTATATGTATATATATATATATTCACCTAAGTAATAAATTAATGGTTAATGTGTTTTAATCAACGTATGAGATGTCTTTATACTATAATAAAATATGAATTTAATGTCAATCATAATTGTATTGCAAACTTTTCTAATGACATTTTTAAAAAAGGTAAAGGATGCCCCTCCTATATTAAGTGTTAGTGACATTCTTGCTGGTATTTAAAAGTGTTATTCTAGTAAAATGGTTTGATTTCTTTTATAACACTTGCCAAAATATACATTATTTTCGATACCTCCAATTATCATTAAATATATTCACCAGTCAAAAATGTCAGTATAGAAAATTTACTACAAATTGTTTTCATATGATCCTTAAATGGCACTTTAAGTATCATAATTAAGTATTTTTGTGGTACTAATAAATGCCATTAGGATCTAATTATTATAAGAAATAACCTGACTATTATTTAAGTATTTTTATTTTTATTTTTTGATTTAATTTAATTTTTTATTTTTGTTTTTATTTAATACCAAATGTATTTGAAATAAGTAAATTTTATAACTTTATTGAATTTATAAGTAAGTGGATCCCTTTTAGAAACTCATAAGTTCATCACATCATTTAAAATTATATTGCACAACTTATTAGTTTTATATGTCAAAAAAAAAAAAGTGAAAATTGTAGTGTTTTGTAGATGTGGGACACAAAAGAATAAACTTTGTGAATGAAAAAAAAAAATAAGAGAATAAGTTAGAATGAAGGAGAAGAGAGTGCCATAATTGCTAAAAATAGTGACATTCTCTAACGAATTACTATTAAATAACTAGATTTTATTTTAAATTAAATGATAATTTTTTAAAAGTGTAATAATTGTTGTTCAACTAAGAATGACATCTTTTACTTAACTCCACCTCTATCGATTATTATCTAAATTAAAGTTTTAAACTGTCATAGGAGAAAAGAAATTTATTTTTTTTACTGATTTATTTTCTTTTTAACTTAATGTAAGGGGTGTTTGGAGTTATAAAAATTAATACAAATATGTAAAAGTTACAGTCTCTTAATTTGTATAGTGAATAAAAAATTTAAATTTTATAAAAATTTATAAAAATTTTTAAAATTTTGTAAAATTTTAAATAAATTTTAAATACACCTGTAATGTCGAGGAAAGTTGTGGAACGAAAATCAGTGATTTTACAGGACAGGAGAGGGGAGAGGTGGTGGTGGTGGAAGAGGCTAAGGTCATCTGCCATATAATTTTTGACACTGATGTATGAGAGAAAGCGATTGAATACATGGAGATGAGTTGGGAGGGTATGGGCAGGAAGGGATTGTTCCATTGAAGACAGATAGGTACTGCTGTTAAGCAATAGGAAAATGATGGGGGCGTGGGATGGTACTTCTAAAGTTTGGAGAAAAGTATCCCTCAATGCATGCCCCAACAGTTATAAAAGTGGGCCTTTGGGTGAAGTTACTCGAATTTTACTAGGTTGCACCAGACTATTTTTTTTTTTTATTTTTTATTTTTTTCTATATGTGGAAGAGAGCAAATATTACACATTCACTGTATCTATATAATTTAATAATTACACAGTTATAATATTCCTATGTTAGTCATTATAATTGAAATATTTAGCTATACTATATAAATTACAATAAGTTAGGTTATTTATTTATAAGTTATGAAAACTTACTTGATTATGATGATTTTTATTTCTTTATAATACAAAAAATTATTAATGATAAGTTGTTCAATGTATCTTTCAAAAAATAAATAAATAAAAGAATCGTTCAATAAGTATACAAATATATATATACACACATAAAAATTAATATATTTATAAAATAAGGGAGATCAGTCGGATGGAATAGTTGTCGCACGCCACACGCCACATTAAGAGACAGAGAGGGGGGAGAGGTGAGAGGAAAAGAAAAAGAGAGTGGGTGGGCCTGCTGGCATCAACTCGGCATTCAGAGAAAGAGAGAGAGGTTGAGAGGTAAAGAGAAGGTGGGGTGGATGAGTCCACTGGTATCAGTTCGTATGTCTTTAGGTATGAGATACATCTAGTACATATATAGATCACTATCTTCCAAAATTTAAAATTAAGGCATGAATCTTCGCAAAATCATGCAAATATTCAAAAGAATATCAATAACTCGCCTCGCCTGCCTTGGATTTAAAAAAAAAAAGAAGAAGAAAAGCAGGAAACCTGCAAACAACCTCTAACTTTAAGGGTTTAAATATTTCGCTTCAAACACAATTGCCGTGAATGGACACTGCCATGATTATCGCTGTATCAGAATTATTTAGATAAACTTCTCTCCCCCAGGTCTGACTTTTTCTCTCCCTCTTTGTTGACTACAGCCAAGAAAAAAAAGAAGTGGGTTGGGCATTTGGACCATTCCTAAGGATAAACACAATTTTGGATCCAACCCAACCAAGGATAAAAAAGTTAAACCTCATACACGGGACCGAATATGAGATTCGAATAATTGAATGACCTAAAAATTTTAATTACTAACCAAAAATAAACAGCTAATGTTACATAACCCATTGTGAAGACTGTATTCGGCCTAATTTTGAAGAGGGAATGGTGAGTCATTTAGAGTGGTGCAATCTCACCCAAACTGGCAAGTTGGAAGTAATTAGGCCTCTTCTAACTTACCAAGGACCCAATTGCCAAGTGACAACACCAAGTGACAGCAACCTTGTTCCCTTTTAAATTAATATATATATATATATATATATTTCACCAAATGTCTATCGGTTTCAGGCTGGCTTTACAGGTGAGCATTGGGCTGTGCTGGGCTTGATTGGACCAATGTGGGACGGTTCTTTTTTGTATTGGCCATCTTGGCCTTTTCGAGCAAATCCATTACGAGGTCAAATGCTAAATGCAAAAGACCTGAAATATGTCTATCGGTTTCAGGCTGGCTTTACCGGTGAGCATTGGGCTGTGCTGGGCTTGATTGGACCAATGTGGGACGGTTCTTTTTTGTATTGGCCATCTTGGCCTTTTCGAGCAAATCCATTACGAGGTCAAATGCTAAATGCAAAAGACCTGAAATTAATTAATTAATTATATATATATATATAGGGTGTGTTTGGAGTGATAAAAGTAAGATAAATTATAAGTTTGTAATTCGTGCAATTAGATAAAAAGTAAACAACTTTTAAATATTTTTAGAGATTTATAGCAAATCAAATGGAGCCATACTTTGCATAGTTAATCAAATAAAGGGTGCGTTTGGTGCACCAATACTTGATGAAAATATCTGAAGACTTCAAAAAATCTCTGAAAATCTCTATAAAATATTACACATTACCGCATTTTTAAAATTCAAAAAACGTTTAATATCTTTCAAAAAAAAAAAGTTAACAACTAGAATTCGGTTAATCAAATAGCAAAATTTTTTTTGCCATTCTCACCATGGACTCCTAAGCTACCAAATGACACCCACTTTGACTATTTTTAGTTGCATTTTTAAAATCGTCCAAACGGATTGTAGAAACCGTTCTTACAGAATTGTGCGGGCTACTTTCGTCCAAACAGTTTATATAATCCGTTTGGACGGATTGTAATGTAAAGAAGTATGATTGCTTAAAATTTTGAATCTATCGAAACGGAGATCCAATCCATCAAAATGAAAATTCACTATTCATCTCCAAAAAAAAGGCGGTTTGAACGGCGTGCACTAATTATTAAAAGTTTCTCCAAATCATATTTTATCTCATTTTTTATCACTTTTTAGAGTTCCAAATGGAGCAAAAAATTAATGTTTTAATATATATATATATATATATATATATATATTAAAATAATTAAATAAAGTAATTAAAATAACTGAATAAAAATTAAATATAAATAAAATTTAAATTATTAAATTAAACAACATATATATATATATTTTTTTAAATTTGGAGAGGATGGGTTACGAGTTATTGTTAAGTTACAAAATTATTTAAGATTAAGATGGAGATTGAAATGAAAGAGAGGATAAATTTAAAACAATTAAATGTGTATGTATATATATATTTTAAATTTAAAACCTTCTCATTAGACAGGATATTAAGCAATTGCTTAAGTTAAATTTGGAACCTTCTCATTGAAACGGAACCTTAAACAATTGCTTAAGTTATATTTTAAATTTGAAATCTTCTCATTAGATGGGATATTAAGCAATTGCTCAATTTAAATTTAGAACCTTCTCATTGGATGAGATCTTAAGCAATTGTTTAAATTGTCTTACATGAGAACCTGCCCTGCTACAGACCACATAAAATAAAGACTTGATGTTCACTTCAAGCCAAAGTAACTGAATTTTCTAAATGATATTGCACCAAGAAAAGAATCCGGAGATTGGCTGGAAAGCAAGTCATTTCATGCTGTAATAATAATGTGCTTCAAATAGAAATGAGGAATGATTCAAGCCAAAACTTGTCTATTTTGGAACCTATTTCTTATAATTAAAATCGGAAGAAAGAGAAACAACTGTTGTCTTCGACTTCGAGTCGGTTTATCGGTAGGACATCTCTGTTCCAGCTTCTGCTTCTTTACGAATTGTCAATACAAAATGGAACAATGTATCGAATTCAAATTGATTATTAAATCTTAGACACAAAGGCAAGAATGTCGAGCACAAGTTGGATCAAATTTAAAATAAAGAATTATTGAAACACTTTTAAAATATTAAATGATTACTGTTTAAAAAATAATAATTTTAAATAGTATTTAAGTAAATAATTTGTAATTAAATGACATTTAAAAAAGGCAAAAAATGTTAAAAGTAGCAGTTGGTTGAAAAAAAAACATTTAAGGAATATTAAAATATGTAAAATTAAATTTATTTAAACAAGTAGTAATTACTAAAGGCCGGTTTAATAATGCTATCACTTTTTTGTTATTATTTTTCTGTTGCCGTTTTCTGTTTTCTGTTACAATTTATTTTTCTGAAATAAAAATTGAAACTACGCTTAAAAATGTAAGTTTGTTTATAATTATTAATTTTTTATTTTAGAAAATATTTAATTTTATTAGTTTTAAAAAATTAATAGAACTTAATAAAATATATTTTATATTAATTTAATTTAATTTAATTAATATAATTAATTAAATTAATATAGTAAATTATTTATTAAAATCATTTAATTCAATAAATATTAAATTATATTATTTATTAAAAATAATTTAATAAAATGTATTTCATATTAAATAAATAATTAAATTAGATTAATTATTAAATTAGATTATTTATTTTTAAATTAATTAAATTCATTTAATTATTTATTAAAATAATTTAATAAAATATATGTTATATAAATTAAATTAATTAAATCATATATAATTTAATTTAATTATGATATTTATTTAAATAATTTAATAATAATTATTAAATTAAATTAAATTAAAAATTAATTTAATTTAATTATTTATTATTAATTATTTTATATAAATTAATTTAATTATTAAATTAAATTAAAGTAATTAATTTAGTTTTATTATTTATTAAAAATAATTTATATTAATTTATATAATTAATTTAATTTATTAAAATAACTTATTTTAGTAAAATATTTGAATAAAATAATTTATTTTTATATAATGTAACAAAAATAGACAAAATTTTAAAATTGATAAAATATTGGCAACAAAAAAGAAAACCATAGTAAAAACACATTTTTTCTGTTTACGTTTTTCTGTTTATGTTTTCATTTTTTTTTTTGAAAACAAAAAAATGTAAATAAGTTTATCAAACATATTTTGGTTGCGAATTTACAAAATTTTGAAAACATAAACAGAAAAACAGAAAATGAAAACGTTACCAAACGGGACCTAAGATATTCTTTTTATTTCTATAAAAAGTATTAGTTGTTATGGGACACAGGAAGGCATTAAAGAAAAAAACAAAAAATTTCATTAAATTTGAGACTTCACCAAATAATACTAGTATTTCATTTAAATAATAACATAATCATAGACGGAGATATTTGTGTTTCTCTATTGACTTCCCTCACCCTATAACATGTTTAATGAAAAAGAATAATGTGAAGTAGAGAAATTTAATAAAAAAGTGCATTTATCATTTCTCTATAAATATATGTAAAGATCTTTTAATTTAAGATGATAGATAGACACATTTATTCGTATGTTTTTGTAATTTTTTTGTTTTTTCTTGCATTATTCTATTACCAATAAATCATACAACTTAGAATTGCGGGTAAAAAAAAAAAAGAAAAAGAAAGATCATTAAACCTTCATTTGTTTTTTAGTCTGGAAATATGAAAACGTGGGAGCTTAAATTAAAAAGAAATTATCAGCATAATAAAGTTGACATGAGATTTTGGAAGCTATGAAGTCCCATGCATGATGACGAAGGTAAAGCATATATATCCTGAAGCGTGAGTGGGAATCTCCTCCACGGATACCCCGGCAAAAGTTGTGGCTGCTGGAGATTGAAAATCTTATTATGCAATCTCCATCACATACCTTCACGCTTCCCCTCTTACCACCTTATCCCCCTTTGTTTCCGTGGGTGTGTGTATACATTCATACATACATACATATATATATATATATATATATATATATATATATATATATGCATCTGTGTGTGTGTAAGATTTATTTGTAACTCTAAAAAAACTTTACAAATATCTATAAAATTTAAAATTTTAACTCACTGTATTAATTATGAAATTATAATTTTTATAAAATTATATTAATCTTTATAACTTTAAACACTCCCATAATATATATATATATATATATATATGAGATAATTATGTTTTGAGTTATAAATTTTGGCTAAAAGAAAGAAAAAATATAAAAGCAAATTAAAAGAAGAAATAAAAGAAACTAATTTCTCTTAAATATCTTTGCGCAAGTGCACTTTAGTGATTGCAAAAATGCCAAGAGGAGGCTTCTCTATTCTTGGCTTCGGTGGATTTAGATCTTCCTAAATATATTTAATTATATATATACTGAAACCATATACTAAAAATTTATCAAAGATAATGGGACTTTAATACTCTTACTTTCATTTTTTTGGTGCTCCTTTCTGTCCTCTGATTCTGATAGTATTTGCGTAAATTCGTTCTAATTTTCTTCTAAAATAACGTAAAAAATAATATTCAAAAATTTCTATTCAATATTACGTTATATTAGGTTTGAAATAATTTCTTAATATATAGAAAATATTACGGTGACTTCTTATATTAGGATTAAGTTTGGAAAGAAAAAAAAAAGTTAGTTTTTTTTTTTTTTTTTTTTTTGCAGCCACTTACTAAAAACAGTTAGTTTTTTTTTTTTTTTTTTTAGTGTTTGGGAAGGAAAAAAAAGGCTTTTAGTAACTAATTTTTAACTTTTTGTTAATTTGACATTTTAATTCTTCATGATTAAAAAGAAGTTAAAAATGTAAGAGGATAAATATATTCATATTTGGTAAAATAATTTTGTTTACAATAATTAATTTTATTTTATTCAAATATTTAATTTTATTTTTTATAAAATTAACTAAATTTAATAAAATATATTTAAATAATTAATTTAACATTATATATTATTTTTAATAATAAATTAATTTTAATAAATTATATTAATAAATAACATAATTTACTAATAAATTAATATTTTATTTATTAAAACTAATTTGATGTAATAGAAATATTTTAATAAAATAAATAATTTTAAGATGTAATTATTACTTATTAAAAAATTTTAATTTAGTAAAATAAATTATTTTAATAATAAACAATTATTTTAACAATAATATTAATTTACTAAATATATTGTTTTCATATGTAATTATCATTAATTTTAATTTTATTAAAATGAGTTATTTTAATATGTAATTATTTTTTATTAAAACATAATTATATTCTAATAAAATAAATTATTATTTTATTTATAATTAATTTAATTTCAATAAAAATAAATATTTTAATATGTAATTATTATTTTTGAATAATAATTTTAGTTTAATAAAATAAGTCATTATAATAATATAATATGTTATTTATTAAAAATAATTTTATTTTAATAAAATATTCAAATAAAATAATACATTTTAATACGGTCACTAAAAAATGTATAAAGTATTAAAATTGAAAAATATTTATAAAAGAAAGAGTTTTTTTTATGAAAATATTGCTCAAACAATCCCTCATTTTTATATTTGGTCCTCAACTATCAAATGCACTCATTACATTCTCAAAAGTCCAATTTCATTCTATTTAGTGTAAACATTAACTTCATCTGTTAATTTCAATAGATGGAGTTACTATTTGGACCAAATAAAATAGAATTGTATAGTTGGAGACTATAAGAGGTATAATTTAAGAACCAAATAAAAAAAAAAAAAAAAGAGAGAGAGATAATTTAAGGGTTGTTTTCGAAAAGATCTCTCTCTCTATTTTTTTTTTGATACATGACAGAAGGAAAAAGAAACTGGAAAATTGTGAAGGCCCACATTTGTAGGCCCAAACACAAAAAATTTGAATGGGCCCCTACATAGGCCTGGTAGGAGGTGTGTGGATAAAACGTGTATTCCACCCGCCAATCAGAGAACAAAGAAATCTGTCAACACCCAAACCTCTTGGTGCTTTGGTCAAGACATGATTCCATAAGAGCTAAAGCCGAAACGATCACACAAACAGTCCCTTAACGCTGAACAAGCGATCCGTCCAACCAACCGCACCTCCCCACTAAAACCTCACGGCGTGTGCTCTCGCACTCTCCTCAAATTCTCGTCCTCTCTCTTTATCAAATCTGATCTAGGGCTGATTTTCGACAGCGATGGCGGTTTCAAGTGCATTTGCTGGTGCGAAGCTTGAGAGTCTCCTCCTCAGCAACGCCGCCGGCGGCTGCTCGTCGTCGTCGTCGCTGTCTCTGTCTCAAATTCGGGTGCTCTGTAAACCAATTCGAACGAGACGGCCCGTAATTCAGAGAGGTGGTCCTGCAATTCGCTGCGAGGTTGTGTCCGATGTCTCTGTTCAGACCGCTGATAAGGTCGATCCCGACGCGGCTTCGGCTTCTTCTTCTTCTTCTTCTAGCCTTTCTGCTCTCGAACAGCTCAAGACATCCGCCGCTGACAGTACGTCAACATTCTCTTACTGCATGTATTTAGCGTACAATATTTTGTTCTCATAGGGGGCTGCGAATAATTAGTTTCTTTTTAACTTCCATAGTTAGTATGTTTATTTGATCCATTTTGTGTATATTTTACTTCGAAGTATGTAATGCACTTCCAATTTAGTTTGTCCCGTGTTTTGAGATTGATTGTACAATTTCTTTTTAATATCTGCAAAAGTTTTTTTTTTTTTTTTGGTGGCTGATCGTAGGAATTTTCTTGGATTGGATAAGTACATTTGAAAATTTTTGATAGCCTACCTGAGATAGATTGTTGGAAGAAAGAGCAAGCAAAACAATTATCTGGCCTCTATTTTCTCAAATTGTTTATAGGCACTTGTAGAATCTGTAATTTGATGGTAAAGGTTTGAGTTTCTATTTCTTTATTTTTCGGGAGAGATTTGCAAACTTTATGTCATTCAAGTAATGCAACATTGTAATTTCACAGTACTGGATTGTGAGTTTATGGCCATTGAGATACCATATTTTGTGTTTCATAGACCCGTTGAAACTTGAATTAAGAATTTTGCTCACATAGACTATGTTTTATCAGCAGTCTAGCTTATTGACACGGATCACTTCTCTCGTGTTTCCGATTATGGAAACTTCATGGCAATGGAGTTATTGCCAATGGGTTACTATGTTCTGAATTCACAAACCTATTTAAATATGAACACAGTTTATCTACCATCTAGCTAAAAATGTGGGTCAGTGTCAAACCTGTATCTAATTCCGTTTGTTTAGAATGACTTCATGTTCCATTCATTATATTTTTCTTTCTATTGTGCTTTTCATTTTATACGTTGTACCCATTTATACATATATGTATACAGTATGCCAAAATGTACTTCCGTTTCCTATTCTACTGGGTATCCACAGTTATGAAGTAGGAGTTTTCAATAGCAACTTCAGCTGGTAACAAACACATTATAGATGTGCATCAGACTAATCACCTAATTTATTGCATTGTTCTTTCTTAATTCTTTATACATTAACTAAATCATGTAAGTATTGTCTTATGTTGCTATTCTAGTATAAAGTCCCTATCACCAGCTATGTGTGCGCTTAAATCGATTTGCTGATCATGTGGTATAATCGTCATGAATTGCTTTTCAACTTCTAGTGTCACAATCAAAATTCAAGAACTTGTATACATATAGTTTTTTATGACACTCTTGAGCCGTGTGTTTACGTTAACTAATTAATAGAAGGTAACCAAGGTTTCACCTATGAAGCACATGTACTTCAAAATGGGCGTCACATCCGTATTTGACACATCGAACACATACTTGTTGGGCATGCTTAAAGATGTGAAGCACAGAATCTTCAAAATGGGTGTCACCTTTGTATTTGACATGTATTGGACACGTGCTTATTGGGCATGCTAAAAGATGTGAAGCACCGATAATTCAAAATGGGTGTCACATCTATATTTGACATGTAATGAACACATACTCATCGGGCATGCTAAAAAATGTGTTGGATATGTCATGTGGCGCATCTAATTATTTTATCATTTTTTCTTCACATGTATGATTAAGACAAGCTTACACTTAAGTAGGCTAAACCTCTCAAATTGTGGAATCTTCAATCTATATTTTGTTATTTGTAATACTAGTGCTTTTTTTTTTTTCTTTCTTTTATATATATATATATATATATATGATAAAAAAATATTAAAAAATTTTGTTTTTTGCCTTATTTCTGCCATATACATATTCTCATTTTTTTAAAATTGCCATATCCTATATATGTATCCCTGCTTCTTAGGTTTTTACCTTATGGTGCAGTCTTTAAAATTATCTGGTTTACATTGATATGAAAGTTCAATTTATCATTGCAACAAACATGCACCACATATATAAATGAAAGTTTTCCTAGCCTGAGATAGTCTGAGATTTAATGTTTTACATCATCAGGATACACAAAGGAAAGGAGCAGCATTGTCGTTATTGGACTGAGTGTTCACACTGCACCTGTTGAAATGCGAGAAAAACTTGCCATTCCTGAAGCAGAATGGCCTCGAGCCATTGCAGAGCTATGTGGTTTGAATCACATAGAAGAAGCTGCTGTTCTTAGTACCTGCAACAGGATGGAGATATATGTGGTAGCTATGTCTCAACATCGCGGTGTAAAAGAAGTAACCGAATGGATGTCGAAGGTATTTTCCTATTTACATTTTAACCCCTCTTCAGACCCCAGATGAGTGAGAGCCTCACACATTGGGCTGCCCTTTACATTATAATTGTTTTTTCTTTTAATTTCTTTCGTTCAAGGCTTCCATTTAGATCCTTCCATTAGCCAATTTTGTTCCTTGTCACATAGCAATTTCCCTAGTTTATGAAATAAATTTGACTGATTAGAACATTTTTTGCATCAACTTTGTGGGTGCATATACCATGCTATGGGTCTTACCAAAATTGACTTGCTCATTAATTATTGTGGAGAATATTTATATCATCTAAGATTCTGAATTATTATTGGTGATTATGACTGTCAAACTGTGTTCCTTTAATTTTCACCCTCTCCATTTTGATGGGATAGGATTTTTTTTTTAAACCAAGGAATGTGAGATGTATCGACTTCACTGCTTGTTCTTTGTAGGCATTCAAGTGCAAAAATAATTAGAGTGTCATGTTACTGTGAAAAATGGATGGGATTATCGTTCTTAAGGTTTTTGTATTTTCTTTGTAGACAAGTGGGATTCCTGTTTCAGAGATTTGTCAGCACCGGTTTTTGCTGTATAACAAGAATGCCACGCAGCATATCTTTGAAGTCTCAGCAGGACTAGATTCCTTGGTTTTAGGAGAAGGTCAAATCCTTGCTCAGGTCAAACAAGTTGTCAAAGTTGGCCAAGGGGTCACCGGCTTTGGCAGGAATATCAGTGGGCTGTTCAAGCATGCAATCACTGTTGGAAAACGGGTTAGAACCGAGACAAACATTGCAGCCGGGGCAGTTTCTGTTAGCTCAGCTGCTGTTGAGTTGGCCTTAATGAAGCTTCCTGAATCTTCTCATTACACTGCTAGGATGTTGGTAATTGGAGCAGGAAAGATGGGGAAGCTCGTGATCAAACACTTGGTAGCAAAAGGATGCACCAAGATGGTGGTAGTAAACAGAACTAGGGAGAGAGTAGCTGCCATCTGCGAGGAATTGAAGGATGTCGAGATAATCTATAAGCCTCTCTCAGAAATGCTAAGCTGTGCTGCTGAAGCAGATGTTATTTTCACCAGCACTGCATCGGAAACCCCATTATTTTTGAAAGAACATGTAATGGATCTTCCACCCGTTGACCAGGAAGTTGGGGGCTTGAGGCTTTTCATTGACATCTCTGTTCCCAGGAACGTGGGTTCATGTGTAACAGATATAGATACTGCACGTGTTTATAATGTGGATGATCTTAAAGAGGTTGTGGCTGCTAATAAGGAGGACAGGCTTCGGAAAGCAATGGAAGCCCAGGCAATCATCGCTGAGGAGTCGAAGCAATTTGAAGCTTGGAGGGATTCGCTGGAGACTGTTCCCACAATCAAGAAATTGAGAGCTTATGCCGAAAGAATCAGAGTTGCAGAGCTAGAGAAGTGCTTGTCAAAAATGGGTGATGATATCCCAAAGAAAACAAGGAGGGCTGTAGATGATCTTAGTAGGGGTATAGTGAACAAGCTTCTTCACGGTCCGATGCAGCATTTGAGATGTGATGGGAGCGACAGCCGGACTCTTAGTGAGACCCTTGAGAATATGCACGCACTGAATAGAATGTTCAGTCTTGAGACTGAGGTATCTGTGTTGGAACAGAAGATTAGAGCTAAGGTGGAGCAAAACCAGAAATGAGTTCCTGTGTCAAGTTTCTCACCATACTTCTTCAAACTTCAATCTGAATAATAAGAGGAAAGCTTCCTCACTTTGTAATTCGAAAGTGTTGATGTTGTAACTTAATTTGGATATATAAAACAGTGCTAGGTCCCTTATGTGGGGATCTTTCAAATTCATTCGTTAGTGGGTGTCGGACACTCCCACTAATTTAAGAGTTCTTTCCTGTGCCCACAGTGTCTTAAAGTGGCAACTCGGCTTTGTATACAGTTGAGGTTTGATCTGTTTACCAAATGATTGATCTCGAGTCTTGTTGTTAATTTAGTGTTCAATTAAACACATCTTGTCTTCAACTTACTGATCCTTTATGATGCGATTCTGCTTTCCTCTCTGCTACTCAATTACATCCACACGGAATGAATTGGGAATCTTAGCTATAGAAATGTTAAAGCTAGTCGCGATTTGACATATCTCAACCGTTCATTTTAGTGTTGTCTACAGAGATGAACGGCGGAGACAGAGTCAGTCGACTAGTGACTAACCATAACATTAGGACTCTTTAGTAACTCAGGTTCAAGCAGCTGATAATAAATGGTTAAAAACAAACCCAACTTTGCGTTTTCAACTCGGTTACTCGATTACATTTACGAACGATGAATTTGGTATCTTTGCAAGATAAATGCTGGTGTGAGTCTCAATTAACACATTTTAGGAGGTGTTTGGTTGGTAAAAATTTGTTAAAAAATACAATAAAAATATAAAGATTTAATGTACATGTAAAAGTAATATGTGGTAAAATATGATTGGAAGAAAGTATAAAAAGTTAGTAAAAATTAGTGAGTTTTGGTTAATTTTGATCAATCAAACACTCCATTAACCTTTTATGTAAGTGGACCCCATGTGATTAACAACTGAAAAATTTATTTCAAGTAATTGTCATTGGAAAATGACTCGTTGTAATTTAAACACGTCAAAACCACAAATGTAATCATTACATTACATGTGATAGTTATTTGGAGAGTTAAAAATAAGTATATATCCAGAGATTTCCAAAGATGGAGTGAAATAATTTTTAGCTAGATGGAGTAAATTAATCATTACATATTAAAAAATTGATGTCACACCACCACAACGCCCCCCCCCCCCCACCCCCACCAAAAAATTTTAACCCGTGCTGATGGTCCTTGTGTTCTGCAAAATGCTTTTGTTGGGTGGCCCAAGAATGTCTGCAATTTTTGGAGCCCTACAATCCATTATTGTGAAAGTACATACACACTCAAGAAAACATGCAAGCCAATCCCATTTCATATCAGAGGAACAGGCTGATAGCCGAGCATGAAGCAGCGGTGGGCAGTTTGTCAGAAACAAGAACGTACACTGTGCGGGTGGTGGGGCTCCTTAGTAATAACCTCCAAGTGTTTGTTGAAATGCCAAAGCAAAAACAAATGCAGAGTTGAAATGAGCAAAACAAAGCACCTTTCCTTTTCTAACATCTTCCCTTTTATTATTTCGTTTTTCTTCAACAGTTTCACCCGTCTCTGAGGAAAAGTACTATCGTGCCATGATTAATTGTGAGCAATTATTTGTTGTTTTTTACAGCAATGCTTTTTAAGTTGGATGAGGCCGTTGGGCCTCCCTCAATGAAACCAAAATTTTGAAAGAAAAGACCAAGGCAAGTTTGATAAAATTATGAGTTTTCGATTTTTGTGTTAAAATTTTGATTTTCTATTTTTGTAGTAAAAACACAAAAAATAAAAAAAATTTAAAAATAGGCTTGATGATAATGGTTAATAATTGATAATTACAAGATGACAGCTGGTAACAAAAGTGGTGATTGGCCAACCCACGGTGGTCAAAATTGGGCCACGAAGGGTGGCTGCTGACAGCAAAGAGCAAGTATAGCTCATTAGTCCTGACCCTTTTAGCTAACAGTAGCATTATTCTTTAAAAAAAAAAATAAAAGTTCAAAGAAAATTAAAGATAAGAATATTTGTATTTTTTTATGATTTTTTTAAATTCACAATAATTTTAATAAAAAAAGTAATGTAAAATGAAAAAATCAATAAAAAAATATATTTATTATTTGTTTAAAATAAAATAGCATAATATAGTGGCTCTCTCTTCTATGAGAACAGATGAAAATGCTCGCTTTTAGGAAATCACCACATCCAAAGAGCCACCTTCCGCCACCACCTATCACCTAACTTCCTCTCTCTCTAATTCCAAAAACTTTTACCATCTCTCCCTCTCCGAGCACATAGAAATACAGTCACAGGACACACAGGCAGTGTTCTTTTACTTCCTCTTCCATGTCAAAAAAACATGTTGCAGGACCCATGCAAACGTGGACCTGTTTCATTCCTTTCCCACGATGGGGAGAGAGAGACAGAAAGAGAGAGAGAGAGAGGAAATAATACAAATAATTGTGTGCACTTGGTACTACTGCAAATGCTGTGGTACCCACATGGATCACATGATCTCTAAGCCCAAATTTCTCAGCCCTCTCCATCTCTGGCCACAATATTTGATTCATACAGCCTCATCATGCACACCCACAGGAAGCAAATTAATTCATTTTTCTGAAGCGAAGCGCAGTACGTACTCTTGACCTGGACTCGACAATGAGATACTATTTGATGTTGCAGTTTTTGGCAAGGCAGCCGTTTCATTTTCGCACCGAAACAGCTCATAAAAACATTGACTTATCTGCGCATGCAGTGGTTCAAAGGAAAGACAACCCCATCTGAAGGAGAAGATGATATATGATAAATAAAAGATGATTCATCATTTGACTGACTTGTACTGAATTTGCATTAAATATGGCTGGTGGGTTCCACAGTTATCATCATACTATACATATACATGTATATCATATTTATATATATAGAGTGTTGTTTGTGTGTGCGTGTGAGAGAGAGAGAAAGAGAGAGTATTGACGTCGGGTGATTAATTTTGGTGCTATGTTGTTAGCTCCTTTCTTTTTTGTTGGGAAGATGTCAATTTGGCTCAATTCCCTTTATTTTATATTTTTATTTATTTTTTTTTTTTTGGGTTGGCTTCTTTCTAAGACAAATTTGATGGGCAGTCCAAAAAGGTGAAGAAAGGTGATGATCTCTTAATCATTACCAGCAAGCAACAATTGCTTACAATGCCTTACTAGAATCCAAACCAATTGTTTGAGGGCTTCTTCATCTTTTGTGTTATGATGATGTTCTTTGCTTTTTACTGAATTTTAGCAGCAATTACTCGATCCCTAGTACCAGGAAAGTAAGCACTCTGATACATCTAGGGGGTCGTTTGGGGCCACCAAAAAAGAAATTAAAAAGGTTTGCACTTTTCACCAAAAAAAATAATTCGTTTGGATGTTTAATAAAAATTCACAAAAGTTAAAAAAAAAAAAAAATTTACTCTTTCAAATTTTAAAAATCAAGTGCTCTCATTTGGAGCACCAAAAATCACAAAAAAAAATTTTAAACTTTTTTTTACTTTTTCTTCAATTGTTTTTCAGATTAAAAATTTTTAAATTTTTCTTAGATTTGTTCAATTTTTACCAATATTCTCTAACTTTCTTCAAAAATCTCCAACATAGATATATATTTTTTTAACTTTTTGAGTAACACATCAATCACAAAATTTTTTCCAATTTGACTATGTTTATTTATTTGTTTTTGGCTTGATGGTACACCAAACGGATACTAAATATAACTATTTTTATTTTATACTGTGATTTACATTGTAGCCGTTAGCAGCAGGGCCCAAAACTTACCAATTATGCACACAAGAAGACAGAGCAACAAATTATACATCTAACATGCAACAGAAATATGACTATTTTCCTCGTAGAATAGACTGAAATCCAAAGGCCCCAACCCCAAACCCATCTGTGGGGTTGCTCTCTGCCTTCACCCACCACAAATCTTTTTCAGTTCTCCATTTCCTAATAAAACTGGCACTATTCAAAAATTCATTTTAATATTTTATCCATTTTTTTTTTAAAATCTAGCATTTTCGAAGCCATGCAAATCGATCACTCTGTTGAAAGATTTCTTCGTCATCGCCACCTTAGCCAGCTGCTCCGCCGCTCGCCACGCCGACGTCGGTGTCAGCGGCTCCCCATTCTCATCCGTGAGCACCACCTCACGCCGCCGCTGCTTTTGCTGCCCTTCCTGCACCCGACACTGCCGCCGCCACTGCAGCGCCGCAAGCTCCGCTTCCAAGCCGCGAACGTACTCGTCAGCCGATATTGAACTCGACTGCACCAGCAAAGCTCGAGCCGAAGCCAACAAACGATGAGCGCTGGACACGTCCTTGTGCTCGATTAATCGCCGGGACTCGGCTATCGCTCGCGTGGTGATAAACAGATTTCTCAGCCGTTCAATTTTTGGCAAAGACGATCGAACGGGTTGGGGGCGGGGGACCAACAAGGCTTGTTCTCTAATCTTGATCACCTCATGATTTGCTGGGTCCTTGTAACTGCAGCGAACCGACAGCACGTGGTGGGACCCAACAACAGGTGCGGGTACGCGCAGCTCCAGGAGTAATTCTCTCTCTTCCTCGGCGTAGAGATCGCCAAGCCGAACGATTCCGGAGCTGAGGGCCGTAGGCCGTCCGTTGCAGGAATAAACGGCTGCGATCTCAGCTGGATCTGACCCGGAAGCGAAGCCAAGCTCAACACGGAGATCTTGAACAACAACGCTGAGTAAGCCCCCAACACACTTAGCGAATGCGTCCTCGGCTGGCTCACGGGTGTAGCTGCCTTTCTGCCCAAACCCAGAAGTGTGTACCGGAATTTCGATATGAGCGAACCGGGTTGATGACAAGTGGGCTGATCCGTGCCGTCGATTGGCATTGTTAGATTGGACTTTCTCCTCCTGGCCGTCTGATAGCAACATGATGCTGGCGACTGGGTTCCTCTCCCGGCGATCTTCCAGCACTTTGGTGGCTTTCTTTAGAGCATCGGCGAGGCTAGTTCCTTGGCCGCATACAAGACGATCGATGATGCGCCGAGCCGCTCGTTGTCCCTGAGCCGTCATACGTCGCAGAGGCAATAGCCGCTTAGGGCAAGCGGAGAACACTACAATGGAAAGCCGGTCGGCTGAGCCGAGCGACGATATGACCAAACGCATGGCTCTCTTCAACATATGCAGCTTGGCTCCGCTCATGCTTCCGCTGACATCAAGCACCGTGACCAAGTCGATAGGCGCACGTCGCGAGGGGTCGAGAAAATGCGCCGAGTTACTACTGTGCGCCGGCGCCGGCGGCGGGGGAGCCTTCACCCTTAGAACCACTGCGTACGCCTCGTGAGTCCGCCCCACGGAGACCACCGCTGCCTCCGGCATCAGCGACACCTCCACATTCCTCAAATCTCCACCGTTGATTGCAGATTCATCACTCGACGAAGAGATTGGGTTCACGAAGAAGCCTTGAAACTCCTCAACCTCGTCCTCCTCGTCTTCGACTTCGGGTATCGGAACGAATCGGCCGCCGGCAGTGGGCGAAAGCAACGGCTCGTCGTCGTCGTACGCTTGTCCATCGTAATGCTTCGTCAGTTGTTGTTCGTGTTTGGTTTTCAGAGTTGGAAGCGCCGGCGCCGGCGGTTGTTGCTGCTGAATGGTTTGTTCTGGTTTTGCAGTGTGGGGTTCAACTTCCTCTTGGCGGGGTTGAATCTTGTGAACGGAGAGGAGAGGAACGTCTCGCCAGGTGGCATTACAGACCGGGCAGACAAGGCTTCCATTTTTTCTGACCTGCGAAGCTATACAATGGAAGTGAAAAGCGTGTGAACATTCAGCTGTGTATATAGCCATTCCTTGACCCGTCTTCACGCTTTGCAAGCACACTCCACAACCATTCTGCAAAACAAAATTACCAACACCCACATTTAAACTTCAATACACAGCCATATATGTGTGTGTGTGTGTGCATAGATACGTGTTTGGAAGAGAAATAAAAATAATTAGTTCTTGCCCTGGATAGTCGTAGACTGTGCTTCAGGATCGAAAATGGAGATCTAGGAGAAGACGGGTTCGAAACCCGAACCGGTCTTGGGCTTCTTGCGGCGTTCTTTGTGGTGGTGGCGGTGGCGGTGGTTGTGGTTCTGCATTGGAGCTTCGGACTAATGAGGCTCTCTGTGGCAGCAGAAGTTTGAAGCGCCGTTACAGTACTGGTTCGGCAGCGCAGGCTTGGACTTGACACAGCTTGTTGATGAGAGTGCAATCTAGGAGTGGTAGGGTTGCTTCCACCGGATAGAAACCCCAGCTTTACACAGCTCCTTGGGCTGGGACTTGGACTGGGACTACTTCCTTGGCTTTGCTGCTTCTCTGAAATGGCCACTTCTCGATCTCTTGGGATCGTTGTGCAAAAAGCTCTTCTCCATCCAGTGCCCATTTCTCAATGACCCAAAAGTTTAGTACTACAACTACAACTACTTTACAGCTCTCTCTCTCTCCTCTTTCTCCCCCCCTCTCTCTGTCTACAATCTGTTGTTTACAATACAGAGGATGTGATGATAATGATGATTGTGATGATGGAAAAAGAGCTGTGTAGATATGGATGGATCTGAAGAAGGTGCTGACACAGAAGACAAAAGGGTTGGATTGATTAAGCAAAGACGAGCATGGGATCAAACGCAAGCCAACGACAGAGGCAAATAGCTGGAGATTTAAGATAGATAAAAAGCAGCCCAACTCATTAGAGACCTCTTTTCTCTTCTATCTCTCCTCGTTGCTTCGCTTCCACCCGTTTCTCTCTCTATATTGCTTTCTGTATCGATAACCCAAACCCAAAAAGATCCCTGCAACTATAAAGGGGTTTGAGATCTGCCGCTTTCGCTCTCTCTCTTTTGTTCTAGTTCTCTTGGACCAATATATACTGTATTAAATATACGTATTGTACAAGTTCTAATCTGTCCATGTATGGATGGTAATTTCATTACAACTTTTTTTACCTGGCAACTGGTTGGCATTGGGATTTACCGTTTTTTTTTTTTTACTTCAAAGGTCAACGGAGTCTCTCTCTCTCTCTCTCTATCTGTGACCATGTTATGCTCACTGGGTTGCGATTGTCGAAAGATTGCAAGCGCATGCATGCTCTGTGGCCTGTGCCTTTGCCTGGCCAGTCCATTTCACGCGCCTTAACAGAGAGTGTAAAATCTCTTGCGCTAAAATTTGTGATGGGAGAAGAAAAAAATAAAAATAGATGAAAAAAAAAACTTATTGAAAAGTGTTTGATTAGTAGAAGTTCGGTAAAAAAGTATAGTAATAATATAAATTTAATGTAAAAATGATATATAAAATAAAATTTAATTAAAAAATATAAAATCTTGACAAAAATTAATAGGTTTTGTTTGATTTTTTTTTGTCCACCCCTAAAAGTTCTCCTAAACCTCGGTTAGCGCAAGGCCAGCTAGAATTGTACTTGCCAAGTTTTTTGCCATCTCTAGGAACATCCACGATCCATTTGCTTTTGCTAGAAAATTAAATTTATTATTATTCTATATTTGTTCATTAAACCTTTGCTTTTTTATATGTTTTTAGCATAAGAAATAACATCATATATACCAGAGGTGTGCAAAAAAATTGCATAATTTCAAAATCAAACCACTTCGATCACATTCATTTCAGTTGATTCAGGTCTGTACCTAAATTAGTTTAATTCTAAGTAAAAAAATTTAATAATTTAATATTCTCAATTCAGTTACAAGATTAATAAACAAAAGAACTGAATAAAAATAACTCAAATGAACCAACTCGAAAACAATTCAAAAGATATGATATATAATACAATCTAAGTTAACCCAAAAAATATAATATATTTATAATTATGGGTCTGTTTAGCGCGGCGAAATATAACGAAAAGTAGTAAAAAATGTGGTTTGAAAAATTTTTGACGTTTGGCGCACAACTATCAAATAATATTTTTTAGAGATGAATAATAAAATTTTTTGACTTTTGCATCAGTTTTTTAGAGGGAGAATCGTTCGAATGGTTTTATATCAAAATTTATTGAAAGTAGTTAAAAAATTTTTGAGATTTGTAAAAAAATTATCGGGGTATGTGAAATGTTATTGAAGTTTGTAAAAATTTGTTAGGATATATAAATATATAAAAATTTACAAAGATTTTACGAAATACCAAGAGTGTAAAACATATTAAAGAAATCGTTCGAATGGTTTTATATCAGAATTTATTGAAAGTGATAATTTATTGAAAGTGATAAAAAAATTTTTGAAATTTGTAAAAAAGTTATTGGGGTATGTGAAATGTTATTGGAGTTTGTAAAAATTTGTTAGGATATGTAAATATATATAAATTTACAAAAATTTTACGAAATACAAAGAGTGTAAAACATATTAAAGAATTTAGAGATTTTTATTAGTTTTTAACATTTTTTTCAGAATTTTTTATTTTACCAAATGAATCCTATATGTAATGTAATATATAATACCATAGAGTCAAAATAATGTGTTTGAACTTAAAAAATTATTTTAATTTTTAATATTACTTTTTTAAATGTCTAGGAACTTAAAATAATCAAACAGCCAATTCAAAAACTTCATGGATCTAACTCGATATTTTTAGATTGCTTTCAAATTGAAATCGATTCGATTTTTACCTAAATTTTAAGAACAAAAAAAGATATTTAATTTTGAATTAAATATAAGGTTATGTCTGTGAAAAAAAAGTTGATCACTAAGTTATAACTTTTAGTTTTTTAGTTTTTTTTTAAAATGATTAAATTTACCATATTAAATTTTAAATTTCTTTTAAATTTTAAAGAGTAAAATATCAAATTAACAAAAAGTTAAAATATTAATTATTAGAGAGACTAACTTTTTTAAAAAACTAACTACTATAAAATTAAATTTTTATTTATTTATTTTTTGCTTCTCAAAAGAGAAATTAACTTTTTAATAAGTAACTAACAACTAAAAAAAATTTTTTTTCTTCCCAAACTCAACCTAAATGGTAGCCGAACCGATTCATGTGCATTCCTAAAACAGATCTTGGTGGTTAATTGGGACGAGTCTGGAATTTGAAAGCTCTATCCCTTGGAGCTGGCATTTTGTTCAAACATTCATTTTTTTAATGAATTTAAGTATATATATATATATATATATATCACACCTGAAAGTGCAAACAATCTCAATCAAATCCAATTTGATTTTGCTCAAAGATGATTTGATTACTCTTTCGCAGAATCCATGCTTGATGCTAGTTGTGGGTTCTTGTGCTCGAAACTCATTTCATATTTACTAATTCAAATGATATTCGTATATTTATAAAAAAATTCTAAAATTAATATTTATATATATATTTTTGTAAACAGCTTAAGAGAATTATAAGATTTGAATATAAATTTATTCAAACTGGACTCTTATTGAACGAGTCCAATTTATTTTAATTCAAATTCAATTTTTTTTTGTTTGTTTTTGTTCTTCTTTTTTTTTTTCGCAATACAAGCCATGAAATTCATTTGCAATGGTAGTCACATTTAATACACAATTATTATTTATTATAAAATAAAAAAATTAACCCAACTTCCCTATTTTTACTTTTTAATAACAAATTTTTTGTATACTTTTTGTATGATATATCAATACCATTTTACATACGGGTGGGTCAATTTAATGAATTCTTACACACTACTTTACTTTTTTATTATGCAAAATTATACAATTACTCGAATTCTTATAGAAAAGTATTTATGATATTAAAATTATACAGTATATTTCATTATAAGAACGAGGGTAATAGTATAATTTTATTTAATAAAAAAATAAAGTGAAATGAAATAATTCATTTGTATTGTGCGAATAGACTCACTTTTTACATATATATATATATATATATACATTAAAGATCAACTTAGAGCAATAGATAAAAAGATAAAAAAAAAAAAAGTGAGTCTATTTACACTTCATTTTACTTTTTTATTAAATAAAATTATGTAATTATTCTCATTCTTGTAGAAAAGTATTTATAATATTAAAATTATATAATATAACTTATTAGAAGGATGATAATAGTTGTGTAATTTTATTTAATGAAAAAATAAAATAGAGTACAATAATGTATTTATAAAGTGTAAATAAACCCAACCATAAAAAAATCTAACCCAAAATATATACTTCAAGTAAATTATACACATGTTATCACAAAAATATCATATCTCCTATTTTTGGGAACTAACCGAGGGTGTGTTTAGTTGATAAAAAAATTAATTAAAAAGTACAATAAAATAAAAAAAAATGACATAAAGGTAATATGTAAAAAAATTTAATTAAAAAAATTTAGTTAAAATTTAATAAATTTTAGTACTCTAAATGAAGCTCAATCCTATCAATTAAGTCAAAATTTGATTCATAGGTAAAATTTATAAACCACACACACCTAAACATTACGTGAGAAGAAATATATATATATATATATATATAAATATTTATAAATATGAATTACGAGATAATAAAATTTATACTCTTTACACACACCATATGAATTACAAAATATTTATTTTTACAATTTATTTTATATTATACATTTCTATACAATTTTAAACACACAAATATGTTTTCCCGACTGACAAAAAGATGTACAATCAGATGCGGAACATGTTCGCTAGAACGGTATATTCCACCACGTAATCTTAGCCGTTGGATTGTTGACCATAACCGTACTTACATATCAGATAGGGCCATCGTGTGATTCTTTAAATGCCCAGCCGCTCGGTCTTAAAAAAGTTTGTACCCGGCAGCAACGTTTTGACAGCTACCGACCTATTACTAGAGGGGTAGAATAGTCCTTTCAGTGAAAACTTGATGTCAGTGTCCAGCTTTTTCATATATCAAGGTTCTTTAATTGCCGTATCAGTTTGCTTTTTCGAAAATATTAATTACCGTATCAGTATGGAATGTAAAAAACCATTAATTTTTCACGACATAATAAAAGTCAAATAAAATACCCTTAAAAAAAGTCAAATAAAAATAAAAATATTAATATTGAATTTCAATTTAAACCCGTTCGGAGTTAAAAAAAAAAAAAAGTGAATAACATGTTAACTTTTCTTATTTTTAGAGTGTCAACAAATTTTTAGAATTTTTTAAATGCAGATGTCTAGTTTGTCAAAAAAAAAATTAAAAATTAATATAAAAATGACCCATATCAAAATTTAATTGAAAAAAGTTAAAAAAAAAAGTTATAATTTTATAAATTTTTTTGGAGCTCTTAATAGTTGTGTCAATTTTTTCGTTTTAACCCAAAATCTATTAAAGCAAATAGTAAGTGGTTTATTCAGACTAATTTTAACATATTCTTGTGTGTGTTATTCTAAACTATGCACATTATTTTTTATTTTTTTTTACACTAATATGGTTACTGGTTTTGTTATATATATACACATATATATTAACAATAGATATATATTTTTAAAATTAATGAAGGTGATAAAGAATTGAAAAAAAGTTAAGATTTTATGAAGTTTTATGAAGATTTGTTCGAAACTTTTGAGGCTCCAAATACACCCTCAAAGATGAGAGAATATCCATGCAACAGCTAGGAATTAAGTTAGCACTTTAAATTTATAATGATTATTTGAGAAAATATTAAACACATTTTAGATTTATAAAACGACATTATTCATTCTTACAAAAAATGGAAAGGGCAAATTTGAAAGTGTAGTATGTATCAATATTTCTTGATAATTTAAGATCTAAATAACTGTAATGAAATGGTTCATATTATTTAATGAATATTTAAGTAGAACTTATACTTCTTGCAAATTAATCCCAAAACATTAAAATAGATAAAAGTGTCCATGATTTCTTTTTTTTTAATTTAAAAATTAATCAATTTTTAACTTTTATATTTTATTTTATAACTCAAGGTGCCTTGGTAGTTTACGTCAATTATTTAGTTTTTATAAATTTTTACCAAATATATAATCAAAAATTAACATGATACGTATCGTATTTTGAAACAAAATTATACTTTTTTTTAATACCAAAAAAATGTTTTAGTATCTCACATCTCATTCTCTATCATAATAGATAATAACTTTTAAAGTATAACTAGTGAGAAATAAAATATATTTAATATTGTCTAATTATAATAAACTTTTAATGTTTCAAATATTCGAATTTATAAATATTCTCTTCCTTCCCTCTAAAAAAAATTTATCTTTAAAAAAAAGAGTTAGTATAAATTTATAAAAATTATAATTTTGTAATTTATATAATAAATAAAAATTTTAAATTTTACAAAAATTTATGCAAATTTCTAAAGTTTTGTGAGTTGTTTTAATTTTTTGAACTATCTTTTATTATTTATTATTTATTTATTTTATGTTTTTTTTTGGGGGGGGGTTGGGGCCCCCGGGGGGGGGGGAGGTGGTACCTTCCCGAAAAGAGTTAAATTGAGAGACTGACGATTAGTCTGATAAGTCGACAGCAAAAGCAGGCGGGTGTCGCAATCAACCGTCAATAATTACAAACAGTCACATTGGCATGGGGACCCTTCCCAAGTTTCCCAGCAATTTCTTCCGTCAACCATTAACGCCGTTAGTTTACTCACTAATAATATATCATTTACTGACGTCTGTTTGGCCATTTATGAGCCCGCGACTTCTGGGACAGCCCCGCAATTCCAAGTCCTGCCACTTTACGACTCGCGGTAGGACTTCTGGGGCAAACCCTAAACAATAAAAGTCTGAAGCCAATTTTAACCTAATCATTAATTTAATCAAGTTAGGCGAATGTTAAAGCCACTTTTAGGGTGGTTTGACAAGTTTTAGCTTTGGCTTTTGTGAGTGCGCTTAAGGCGTAAAAAGTGAGATAAAATAAAATAAAATAATATAAATTATAGATTCATAATTTATATAATAAATTAAAAAATAAATAATTTTTAAAAATTTTTAAAATATTTTAACAAATCAAATGCAGTCTGTATATAATCTAAATTTAAATTCTTGAGAGCTTATTATATATATATATATATATATAATTTTTTAATCAAAATATAATTTTTTGTTTAATTGTTTTCAAGTATTTTATTCACATTCATAAAAAGATATTACAAAAAAAGATAAGAAATAAAAAAATTCACGTTAAATTATAGATTGTAAATTTTAAATATTTTTTATAATTTATTTTTATAAATATGAATAACACACTTAAAAATTATGAAACAAAAAAATATTTTTTAATAAAAATTATGTTAAAAAAGCGCTAAATTAATCCCTTTTCAAACCACTCCTTAGTCTATAAGAGTTCAGTCTCATTTTTCTAGGAAGATTGTCTATCTTTGTAAGGTTTTAGGTTTCCTTTTACCTTTCACTAATTTTATTAGTTAGGCGTATCAGATAAGAATAACAAAAAAAAAAAAAAAATGTTCTAACAGTTGCGAATAATTAATTGCTGGGATTAGAGAGTCAGCGTCATCAGTTTCATTCCCACTCCCACTCATAATTATTAATCCAGTCCGCATACGTAACCCATGTGATACAAGGATTTGGCTCAAGATTTTACAGCACAAAAGTTAGTATTATTCCATAAGGTCCAAGTCTTCGAGTTTAAAGCCTTCTTCGACTCTCCCTTTATTGACCTTGGAGTTTTAAGGATCTTTCAAAAATTTTGTAACGATATGATAAGGTATTATAATAGAAAAAGTAATTCAGTTGATAAGTAAAGGTGGAAACAAATCTTGAAACCCCCTTTTTTTTTTTTTTGAATTGTTGGAGTTCGGTTTTAAAATAATTTTGATTCTAATTTAGTTCACAACTAAAACAAGTTTGAATTAAATTCGATTTGTACCTCGCTTAAAATTGAACTTAAGTTTGAGTCTAGAAAAACTCGTCACTCAATAAAACAATTTATATTTTTTATAATATTTTTATATTTTTAACTATATTTTTATAACATTATATTTATTATAGTTTATATTAAAATAACGTTATTTTAGTTTGATCGAATTATCCGTGAATATATCTCAAGTTAATTTTTTTTTTTTTTTTTTTTATGCAGCTGAGCTCAGGCTCAATATAAATAGTTCGAGATGAACTCAAATAAATTAAAATTCAGCCCGACTCAACTCAATTCCACCCTTAATAGACGTTACCACTCAAGTCAAATGTTTGAATCATTACATTTTTAATTGACATGATATCATTAGGTATCAATTACTATATAGATCTTTATATAATTTTCTTTTTATACTTTGAGCCTAAGTTTTTAATTTTTATAACAAAAAAATAAATAAAAACGAGTTTGCAAATTCACTTCTATTTCCAATTTTTAAAATTTTATAAACATAAAAAAATTAAAAAAAAAAAACAGAATATAAACCAGCACATTATTAAACAAAAAGCCTAACCCAAAATGTACTAATGCTAACTTGCATATTTCTAGTAATTAGGCTATACTTTTTAGCCCGTGGTTTTTAATCGAAAGAGAATATTAACGAGGGAATATTATATATATCTCTCTCTATATAACTTATATGATAACAAGAAATTTTAAGAAATTAAATTTAAAATATTTTTAACCATTAGATTCATTCAACGGTGAGTATTATTTTTTTTTTATTTTTGCTGTCTTTTCAACCATTTTACCTGAAAATACGTTTTCTCACTCTTTATATATTTTTTAAATGTTTTCTATAAAAATATTTAAATTATTTTTTTTAAACACTATGTAAATATTTATAAGGCAAAATTAACTAAGAATTTTTATTAAACGTTATCAATTATGACAACTGTTTTGACCTGTCAACTTTTGTAATTTTTGTTAAACATTGTCATTGTAGAGGTTGTTTAGAAGTTTATACTATTAATTGCGGATATTTACTTATTAAATGTTATACAATTTCGACTTTAGGTCTAAATTAATGTTATTGACTTTATTTTCTATAAAAACAAAATTGCTATTATTATAATATAAATATGTCTATTTTTTTATTGACATATGAGCACAACCAAAATATTTTTACAATTATTCTAACATTTTTTTAACCAATACGATATATAATTTAATTAAAAAAAAACTGTAATTATGCCAGTGTGCGTGTATGTGTCGATATATATCACTTTATCCTGGGTTGTCTCCATCTTTAGAGTCTAAACTCTAGACTCCACCCACATCATCAATTAGTTTTTGTTGGCATTAATTATTCAAATCTAATTGGTAAAAATTAATTAAAATTAATTAATTTTTATTAATATTTTATATTCTTTATTAAATTTTATTATATATCACTTTTTCATTAATTTTTTATATTTTTACTATATATCTTAACTAAAATTTTACCAATCAAACACCTTCTCAACTGATTTTACCAATCAAACACCTTCTCAACTGATCCACGTCAGAAGGTGCTTATCCCTTGCGTGCAAAGGTGACACTATTAAAATATCCATGGCCCTAGTTCCACGTGGCATCATGGTTGCTGTTGGTCGAACTATCTTGACCACGGGGGATTACTCTGTACATGTAGTTTTCACCTCAACAGTTTGATTGGTTAAAATTAATCAAAATTTATTAATTTTTTATATTTTATTTTAATCAAATTTTACTATATATCATTTTTATATAAAATTTTTATACTTTTATTATTATTTTTTTTGTAAAACTTTTATCAACCAAACACTCTTATATAAGTTTCGTTTGGGGCCTTAAAAATACAATAAATTTTTATAATTTTTTTTAACTTATCTCATGAATTATGAAACTGTTGCGTATGTTAATTTATGCTAATTTTTTTGTATTCCAAACACACACACAAAATTTTAAAATTTTCTAACAATTAATACATTTATATCAATCTCTCCGGCCTTTTTGGTGACTTTTATTAAAGATTTTAATTAAGGGATGACACAATGGATCTTTGCATTATTTTTCACCTGAGAAACAACTAATGAATTGATTAATTAAGAAATGATTTTATAAAATATTAAATTAAAACGATGGCCTTTTTCTTGCCAACAACCACGACAATATTAATTGAATCTCCTATAACGTTGTATTTTTAACTCAAAAATAGTTGAAAATAGATCCAATCAAAACTACAAGGTGGGGGCATTTCTTTCTTTTTCTTTTCTTTTTTTTTAAGCAAAAATAATTTACTTGAATAAATTCTTTGGGTTTCATAATTATTTTGAAGAAATGGTCAGTGGGTCGGGGTCACCATACCAGACTTGAAGGAGGTTGGGGCACATGAGAATCAATTATGAACACCGACTCTGATTGTTGATTAAAGCCATTTTTATTACAAATGGACCCCCCCTTTTCTTGTGAATTAAATTGACTAATGCTTTTCCAATTTTAAATTGACTAATGATCTCTTATTCACCTAAAAATTAAAGTCCTGTTTGGAGAGGCAAAAATCAGTTAAAAAATATCAAATGTTGCTCCCGAGTATCTAGCAAAACACCAATTTTTATTACTTTTTTACTTAGATAAAGTAACTTACTCAACTCAAAAGTTATTAAAATTACTAAAATTGATAAAATTGTTAGAAATTATCAAAAATTACTAAAAATTACCAAATATTTACCAAATATTTAAAAAGTTACTAAAAATTACTACTTACTTTACCAAACGCATCAAAAATTATAATTAACAACTTTTGTAAAAAAAAAAATCTAAATTTTCTAAAATTTATATTTCTAAACACTACCTAATTTACTTAAAAATTACACTCATCTAATTCAAAGTTTATACTTATTATTTTTCTTTATCTCTATTCACCTAAAATTATTCTTTTACTCTAATTGTTTGTCTTTTTTCCTTTATTCCTTTAAAAATTATATTTGTACCCTCATTAATTATAAGGGTAAAATGAAACAATTACCCCTTTGACTATTAAGAGTGTAATAGTTTGCACCCCTCGTAATTTATGAAACTTGAAAAAGAAAAAAAAGAAATTTTGTCTAGGCCTTTTACCTTTAGTAGGAATTTTGAACTTGACTCTTCAATTTAAATTTTCTTACATAGATACCCTTACAGCTATTAAAAGTTATTTCCAAGTCAAGAGATTATAAACATAGAAAATTAGGCCAATTCTAATTTATTTTTAAGCAACTGTTAGATGTATTCAATATTATTTAAGGCCAAATCTGAACTTGTGAATGAGGTCTTTTGAAGACAAAAATAGATTGAAAATGGCTAATAATAATAAAAAAATGATTTTTATGTGTAGGAGAAAATGAAAAAAAAGTTGTTGAATATCAAGTTCATATTTCTGAAAATGAACCAAATAGTTTAAGTACTGCTAGAACTTTAAATTTTCTAGTGGATAGTATGTTTGAAGCTATTGGTACTTCAAATAAAATAAAATAAGTAAAATAATAGTGTCAATCTACTAGCAAACACAAAAATTTTGCTCGAACAAATAGTCAACAAAGATTACGGAGGTGAAACATTTGATTTTCTAACAAAGGAAGACGACAAAATTCCTACCTTATACAAAGGAGGAAAAAATAGGATTTGATGAAATCTTAGTAGTGAAAAACATTACTAAGGAAAAAAGTTTATAAAGATTTTCAAACTAATAAATAAATATTAGAACATTAGAGATTTAGATATAAAGACGAAAATGATATAAAAGAGAGAGATAAATTGCTCAACCAGATGCAAACTCTCTATAATCAACATGAAAACCTATTAAAACAATATGAATACGTTTTATCTCTAGACTCTGATTCTGAAAACTCAGATGAAGAACATTACGCAACCAGCATGGTGAATGAAGATAAAACTAATTCTGAAATTGAAACAACAATTAATCCAAAACTATATGAAGAATTGGCAAAAAAGTTAAACAAAACTCTAAACCTAGACAAAAACCTAAGAAAGAGAAAAGTGGGAACATTAGATCACCTAGATGAAGATCCAAAAATTAAATTGGTTACTAGAAAAAAAAAAAAAAAAAACCTTTTTTGAAGATATCCATGTAAAAGAAGAAGATGAATCTAATTCTGATGAGATTTATATTAAAGAAGAATATGAACTTAGCTCTTCTAAAAGGAGAGGCTTAAATAAATTCAGTGTTGTTACAAATGGGATATACCTAAACTTTAATGATATACATCCCAAGGATTATGAAGGTACTATTAAAAAATTGGCACAAGCAACATCCATAGTTATAAGCTATTACAAAAATACATTGAATAGAAAAAGATTCCTAAACTATATAGTAAGAACATTACAAGGAAATGTTTTAACCTAGCTAAAAGAATGAAAAGGCTTAGAAGATGGAAAACGGGAAAAAACTTCCACTTTGCTAAGTGCAGATAGAGAAAATAATTTTGCAAAAATTCTCCTAAACTTTTCTATTCTTATCAAAAGATATTTTTGTAGAATAATATTTTCATATGAACACCAAAAAGAGGTGAACTATATTTTATCTAAAATAAAACTTTGTAATATCTATAAATACACATATCAAAGATACTTCTGGATGCTAAAATTAGAAAGTATGACACATTGGAAAGAACAATTATTTTTATAAACTCCCAACCCGTGGGATGAAATATGTGAAAAACAGTAATCAGAACACTAACAAAAAATTGGTAGTTCTAATTCTTTAGGATTAAGGATAAGCTTTGGTTCTAAAATAATGACCGAGCATTATCTTTAAAGAAAAGCCAAAAACAGGTGAAAAATCAATTGTCAAAATCAAGTGGAGGAAAAGCCTCTTGTGACAAAATTAAAAAAAAAAAAAAGTGGGAAGTTAGATGTTCTGTGAATGAACTATATCACAAACAAAAGAAAAAGCACTTTAAAATCAAAAAGTGGAATCAAGAAATAAAAAAATATTTCCAAAAAAGAAATATGTTAGAAACTTCAAGAAGAAAAATTACGAAAGAAATCATTGAAAAATTACACTTGCTGTTTTTGCAATGAAAAAAGATATATTGCACCTAATCCTTTAAAAAAATAATAAGATAGTTAAATTTCTAGAAGAAAACAACCTAAAAATTTGCTTAAAAGAATAAATAGATTCAAAAGAAGAAGTTTTATATAAATTTGAATCATTTTCTTTGGATTCTTCAGGAAAAAAAAAAAGAATTCATTTTCATGATGAAAGAAACAACTTCTGTCGAAAATTTAGAAACTTTTGAATTTGTCCTTGAAAATGAATTAAATCAAATTTGTTTGGCAGACATAGTAAAAAAAAATATATGACTATTGAAAATGATAAATTAATTAAATACTAAAACTTGTATAAAAAGTCTAAATTTAAACCTTGGCAATTCCAATACTTCGAAAGATGTGAAAGAATAACAGAGGTAAAATCCTCCTCTAATCGGCAAGTTAAAAAATAAAAATTTTTGACAAAGAAAAAATTAGGAGGCTTAAACAAAAATATCGTAAATTAAGGTTCACTCACATTGGTATAATCCAAATAGAGATTAGACCATTGTTTAAACTTGGAGTTAATTCACCAATCCTATGTGTAGTCTCAAATAAAAGATTTTATGATCCTGTTTAATCACTAATAGATGGAATAGAATTAAATTTAGTTTCTGAAGAAATCATCTTCAGAATCTAATCAAATTATTTTGTATATATAAAAAAATCTAAGACATATTAACTCTGAGGATTCAAACTCAAAATATCAAAATGGACAGTAGTGCCAATGACCTAAAAATATCTTAGAAAGCTGTTTATCAATTAATTAGTGATACTGAAGTCAAGACCAAAGATGTTAACTTTGGTATGGTTAAGTTATATAAATCCAAACTATTTGATACTGAAATCAAACCAAAATTGATTAATATAAAAGATTTAAAAATATCTAAAGAATGCGTAATTGAAAATTTTACAAAAGATCAAATAGAATCTTCTCGTAGATCAATTAAATTTCAAGTATCAGACAATGTACTCTACTTTAGAAATATTAAAATAAACTATTTGCAAGTAAAAAATTATTCAAAATAGACAACTTAAAAAATATTGAAGAAGATTTCTCAAGCTCAAGTAACATTGATAAGAAAACTATTAAGAAAAATTCAAGTTCCAATTCTTTCTAAAAGTTCTTTTAATGAAGAAGAGCATAAATCGATTATTTTTTAGCAACTAAATATGGATTCAAAAATAATATTCTTTTCTTATAACTAAAATAAGAGAAAACATTATTATATTGAAGTTACATTTGAATTTGAAAGTTATAAACTATATAGCTTACACACACTCGTAAACACTGAAGTTATAATTGCGGTATGTTAACCAAATGTCATACCCAAAGAGTACTGGATTCTAATGAAAAATCATTTCTTAACAAAAAATACTAATGACACTACATCTATAATGGACGTCAAAGTGAAGAATATTATATTTTCTGTAAAAACAACTAAAGTTAGAAAGACCTTTAAAATTGCAAAAATATTGTGTTTTCCTTTGATACATGGAGATATACCTTTAGGAAATAATTTCCTAACTTAATATTATCCTATAAGTGTATCTCATGAGCATATAATCTTGACTGACAGGCGCAAATCTTATCAAATTCCTTGGTTAAAAACTCATGATTCAATTTGTAATAAAAGATTTGCGTCAGTCAAGCATGGTAATAGTAGTCAAATTTTAATCGATTTATTAAAATGAATTGATGAATCTCATTGGAATTATATCAAATTAAGCTCAAACTTCTCTAAAGATCATTTAATGTTATGGAAATAAGTTCACAGATACTTTCATTTAAAATTAAAAGATGAATAGAAAATAATTAGGGTAAAACCTATACTCCATACTAAACAGGATATAGATAAATTTCAAATTGAAGTAAAATAACTTCTGGATAAAAGACTTAGTACCAACTAAAAGTCAACATTCTAGTCTTCCTTTTTTTCTAATGAATCAGAGTAAAAGAAAAAAAAAAAGCTAAGATGGTCATTAATTATAAAAAAATTAAACGAAAATTTGATCTTTGATGAGGATTTGTATCTAAAAAAGATGTTTTAGTAACTCAAAACAGAGGTTCTAAAATATTTAGTAAGTTTAATTGTAAATCAAATTTTTGACAAATCAAGCTTACATAAGAGTCAAAATCATTGACTACTTTCTCAGCACCATATGGTAATTATCAATGGGCAGTCCTATCATCTGGAATACGTAATGTGTTATAAATATTTCAAATATAGATGGACAATATCTTTAAAGATATTAAAAATTTCAATCTATATAGATAATGTATTAATTTTTTCTAAAAATTGAAAAAAAGCAGAAGCATCACTTGGAAATAGTTTGTGAAAAATTTCTTGACAATGGAATAATTCTCAGTCCAAAAAAGATTGAGATAGAAAAAGAAGAAATTGATTATTTGGATATTGTACTCAGTTCAATAGAAATTGTGTTATAATCTCATATAATCATAAAAATCAAAGAGCTCCCAGAAAAATTGAAAATTCTAAAAGACTTACAAAGTCTTCTTGGTTTATTAAACTATGGAAGGCAATTTGTAAAAAGTCTTTCAAAATGGAAAAACCAATCCTTGGAAATTTGAAAAAAGTACGAAAGAATAAAAAAAATTTCAATATAAAAATTGAATGGAATGAAAAAGATTCAAGAAGATTAAAAGATATCAAAATCCTGTTTCAACCTAATTTAAAGGTTTATTTTCCTACAGAATGTGATCTCTTAATCTTCGAGACAGATGCCTCAGAAATGTTTTTAGGGATAATACTAAAAGTGGTAAAAATAAAAAAGAAATTTGAAAAATAAGATATTCTCAAAATTTTTAAAAAAATAAAAATGTTTTAAAGAATTAATATGTGGATATAGTTCTGGTAAGTTCAAACCAAAGGAATTTAATTATATTATTTTTGACAAAGAGCTATTAGCGACACAAAATGATATAAAAAAATTTCAAATTTATTTAGCCCTTATTAGTTTTCTAATTGGGACAGATAATCAACTGGTTAAAACTTTCTTTAAAAAAAAAAGTTTAAGATAACTCTGAAAGAATTAGGTGGTCCAATTATATTTTTTAATATTCATTTGAAACTGAATATATTAGATCTACAAAAAATATTCTTGCAGATTATTTCAACAGGCATCTAGACAGATATTAAGACTAATAAAAGTCTTTAATATTGTAGAAGTGTTCAAGAGATTCAAACAAAGCTAAGATGTCTAGGGCAAACAGCTCTAAAGGTAAAAAAGTATCAGCTAAATAAACTGAAAGTACTTTTTCTGAGAAAATATTTCAGAAAAGTATGTCTCAAGGAAATTATACTCAATTAATGCTAAAAAAGTCACTTGCTCTAGTAGAAGAAGAAGTTATACCATACTTCTTCAATCCTAATTTGGAGAACAAACTTCATGATTCCCTGAATAAAATATGAAAAAACCATATTTTAGGAAAAAAAAATTATAAATTCTACAAAAAAGTTTCAGAATGAAGTTAATCATTTAAAAGAATTGTCAAAAAACATGATTTCAAGATTTAATTTTGAAACTTCTTTATTTGATTACCAAAGGATTTCTAAAAAACAGCAAATTATGAAAATTTTAGAAATTTCTAATGGTAATGCTCATTTTGAAAAAGTTAAAAGAGTTAAACTTTATGAAGAAGCTAAACAAGTCCTTCTTAGAACAATATTTTTAATCATTGATAAATATATTAATGATCAAAGGATTAAATCAATCCTTCAAGAATTTTATGATAAAACTATATCTGATTATATTTTCCGTAACAAAAACATTTAGTTCGACTTTCAAGTTGACAACTGAAAGTTCGAAGCAATTAATTGGAGTTTGGTAAAAAAGATCATCTTTAATCCATTGGAGGCTACAACTTATCAAGATTTCCCTGCACTAACTAAAACCATGATCAGCAAAATTTCCTATGACTTTAAAAGAAAAGCCATGGTTATTGAAATTTATAACCTAGTGGGATAGTGATATAATAAAAGATTTTTTGAGTCATACCAAATCTGAAAATTATATTTCCCATAAACCAGCGGAATGAGAGGTCACTTCAAAAGAACAAATTCTGTTGTGGTCTTGGGTAGAATTGGTTTATAACGTCAAGATTCTACAAAACATGCCAGAAAAACATATGACTACTGAAGGCAGAAGATTATTTGTACTTTCTGTTCAATTAATGTTTCAAGCTACTGAAAATTAGAAAGGTGAGGCATTCAATTTTTTAAACAAAATTAGTTGGATAGAAATTGATGCATCATCCGGGGTAGTTATTTATCTCGATGATTTTTATGAAAAATCTGAAGCAAAAAAGGAATTAAAAGTCGCACTCTTAATCAAAGAAGCCTAAGTAGAATAAGATTATTGGGAGAACATGGATGAAAAACATGGCACAATATCAAGAATATGATGGAAGGCTAACAAAGTCTACACCATTACGGAAGTGCAATGGACCAATCAGGAATGCTGCCAAAAAAAAAAAATAAACTTCTTCTGAAGTGGGCCATAGACGACTGCACCCTTATTCAGTACACGATAGAGCCTATGTGAATATTATGTGAAGGAATTTATTTTAACAAAAAGCAATTCCATAATACTTGTACTATTTTAATTACGTGGTTGTCTTTTTCCTTTCTAATCTTTTATTGTGAAGGGTTTGAAGTCCGGATTTCAAATATGAGTCTTGTGTCTATTTAAAGGCGTCTTATTGAAAGGATGGGACACCGAAGAAATTAGAGTGCTCCATTTCCCTCTCTCTAGTCTTTTGTTTTTCTTATGTAATATTGACCATTATTAATAAAAACTTGTGTGCTTGTGAGCAATTTTCTGAGTGTTTTTAAATTGTAAATTCTAAATATATAGCTAAATGGTATCAGAGTTCAGACGGGTCTGAGGACGTAACTATAAGCACCTACTATATAAAGGTTAGTAACTTATGAATAATGATACTAGAAATTGGCCTATCTATTTTGCTTCTCTTGAATCTTTTTCTTTTTATGCATGTAATATTAATGCTTCAAGAAGTATTTTAAATTTTGTATATGGTTTGTATTTAATACAAGTAGAATTATCAATTTATTGTAAACTTGATCAAGAGACTAAAATTATTATAAGCTTAAAAGTTATAATATTAGAGAGTATTTGTAAGTTTTAAAGGTGTGTTCTTTAATTATTAGAAACTACTAAGGTTTTTACATAAATATTTGTATGGTCTATAGTGGTTCTCAAGGATTATTTTGTGATTATTAAAACTTATGGGGTTACAGAAAGTTTAAGTGAAACCAAATTGATAATTTAGGGAGTGAAAGTAAAACTAACCCTAATTACCAATTCTAGATTCGTTCTCTTTCTTTCTTGACTCAAGCCCAACATTGGATTGATCCAAAAAGTATGTTTTATAAAAATTGACCAATATACATGCGTAGACAATCCCTTCTAGTGGTTGAGGCACCGTTTGGAAAAATTAGCATGTGCTAATGGTAGCTAAAAAAAAAGTTAGGTTAGTAGTTAGTTAAAAAAGTTAACTAATTTTGTGTTTGGGAAGAAAAAAAAATTATTTTTTTTAGGTTGCTAACTTATAAGGGTAAATTGACATTTTTACTCTCGAAAATTTAAAAAAAGATTAAAATATAAGAAGGTAAAAAAGTTCCATCACTATTGAAGTAGCTATTAGCACATGCTAATGACTTCTTTTCTCAAATGGTGCCTGAATGTACAGATGCATGTGTTTATAGTCACTCTTCATCCTTTTCATCATTAAGATAGATTATTTTAAAGTTCAAAGGTGGGTCTACAACATACATACATATATATATATATATATATTTATACACACACATAATAAATTAAAAAATCCATTAATAATATTATAATGGATGAAGACATCTTCAAAGTGCAAAAAAACAGACTATAATTGAAGGATACAATTATCAAAGAAATGGTCACTGGCCCAAACCCCATATGCTCTTTTTGACTGAAAACAGGTTAAAATCGGCATCGAGATCTTGTTTGTTTAAGATCATTATGACCTTAGCTTAAAAACAAAATTTAATGCTTGAAAATGCAGTAGATTACCAAATAGTTTCTGTAATATTTGGTTAGCCAAATGGATGCTCAGTTGTTAAAATATTTAATTTTTGCAATTGTGTTATATAAATATAAATATATATATTGGAACTTCATGATTGAGAGATCGACAGGTGTTTGTCAGAAATTGCAAGGATGTAGCTAGCAATTGTTTATCCAAGTAAATACAAAGTCGAAAAAGGTTGGGATTAATTTAGAGTTTAAGCACTGCCCACACAGCACATGACATTATTGAACACCCCATATGAGAGTGATCTCAACTTTTTTGCAAACTCCCAAGTTGGGGAGGGAGTGTTTGTTCTTATCGCATACTTATTCAAAAAAAACGGATGCATCTCTAAAATCAAATTATACTAAAAGTATAAAATTTTAACTCTGATTCTGGCATGGACAGAATCGTATATAGTGGTGTTAGGACATTCAAACCCATTAAAAAATATATTATTTATTATATATATTTATTTTTGCGTAGTTCAAATAAATATTATCAGATGGGTAGTTAACGAATGACTTTAACGTACTTCTTTTAAGGGTGTTTGGTTTATTAATAAATATTAAAAAAAATTAATTTTGTCATGTATTATTTTTGTATTAATTTTTTATTTTTTATTTTTTTTTATCGTCCAAACAGCATCTTAATTAAGTAAGCGTCCTAATTAATAAAAAATGACTTAAATTAATGGTCATAATCTTTAATCACCATGTGCGACTGCAAGATGCACATGGAAATTAATGTGGTTGCCACCGTGATCAAATCCTCTGGTACAAATAGTTGCAGATCCTCTCGTAATTTTTTTAATTGCTCTTTTTTTTTTTTTGAAATAAAACTTTAACAAGCGTCTTATTATTATTATTATTTTAATTGAGAGATTCAACTGCAAGATCGATGGATCGATCATCACTCAAATGTCATTAGATAATTGAGATTAGTGAGATTCGAGTGCATATAATTAAGCTTAGAATAAAAGTATTGATTAAAATTTCATATCGATAGGGTGTGTTTTGGAAACGTTCCGAGAATGATATAAAAATGGTAAAATGTATAAAAATATTCGAAACAATTTTTGATGATGTCTGAATTTCGTCCGCGCACCACCAGGCTCGCCTAGCCGATATTGTTCAACTGCTGGGTCTGGGCTTGTAACCCATAAGCTCCTCATGGCCTAGCTCATGACAACCCAAGTTGGTTTTGTTTCCCTCGTGAGGAAAATGCCTCGTTACTAGGGAGAGAGGTAGAAGCCTTTATTAGGTATCTCAGTTCCCGACTCCTAGTCGATGTGGGACAAAAATTGGTATCATCAATTTTAATATTGTTCATGTAATTATACAAAAACTTAATAATATATAGATTTAAAACTAAATATGCTTTCACTTTGACTTTTCACGCTTCGAAAAAAAGAAAAATACTATTCACAATGTAAAAGATGACAAAATATGAAAAATTAAAAATAGAGTGCGTTTAGTATTTTTTAATATAATTAAGTAATTTATTATTTATTTTTAATACATTTTACTACATTTCAAAAAAAAAAGCCAGTTATTATTTCATATTAATCCCTCGAGAAACAGAAATTAAAATTTGTTGATTGTTTTATAAAAAAATACTAATATTTTTTTTTCATTTATGACTCCGTTTGATTTACTGTTAATCTCTTAAAATCTCTAAAACTTATTTACTATCACACTATATATGTTTGAAATTAGATAAATTGTACGTACTCTCACAATATCCGTGACGATGACTGAAATAATTAGTTGGCAAATAGCATAGCCAAATTATCAGTGTTTCAAATAATTGATGATAGTAAAATGGTCAATCATTAAGACGAACCCAACTCTATCATAATAATGAGGATGATTCGATTTTCATAATTATTAAAAAAAAAAGAAAAAAGTGTTGACAGATGATATAATTATTAGTAATTGATGGGTAATTTAATAGAATAATTGGGTTAAAAGTTACCCTAATTAGTTGGTTAGGTCACATGGATGGAAGAAATTTTAAAAAGGGAGGAGATTGGCTGATGACGAAGAGAATATATATTTGGAGAGAGAGAGAGAGAGAGAGAGAGAGAGAGGTTATAATTTGAGTTTGAAAGTGAAAGTTGTACTTTGGATAAGTTGGGTGATGGTGGTTGTGATGATGCTATTATTGGGGCACATGTTATGAACTAATAACCGCTAATTAGATACCCTTAACAACCATTTTATTATTGGCGTAGCAATGGGCCAATGACCATTTCTGTCATTAGTCATTAAAACACAAGATATGTATATATAGACGAGAGATGATTAATCGTTTCTTACCGCATAAAGGGTGCAAATGAACAGCTGCAACAAGAGAGAAATAGGGATGAGTTTCTTAATGGATGTTTGAATGACCAAAAATATAATAATAATAATAATAATAATAATAAATAAATTATTGTAAAAATGACACACAATGAAATTTGATTAAAAAAATTAATATTTTTTTGAAAACTTATTGTAACTTTCGATCGGAAGAAGTTGGTGTCAATATGGTATGACAATTAATTGAAATGTGGGATGGGGTTTTCTGGGCTGTCGCGGGCAGGGGATATTAAATAATCCACGGGAATCACGCTAGTCAAGTACCAAGTACGGTTTTATTTTATTTTATTTTATTTTAAGATGTGTTTAGAATGATAAAAAATAAAATAAAATAATTTGTGAGTTCGTAATTAGTACAGTGAGATAAAAATAAATAATTTTTAAATATTTTTAAAATTTTTTATAACTTTTAATAAATCAAACACACACTTAATTTAAATTTATAGTAAGAATGAACAAAGGGTCCATACCGTGAATTCAATTTCATTGCCATGCTGGATTTGTCATAGAGCAACTTTTTTTTTTAGATAAAATGAAAAGGTAATTTTTTTTTACTCTCGTGTAATGGTATATTTTCATTCATGGATAAACTAAGAGTTCGTTTAGGAACCTTGGACAAAATGGCTCATGAGATAAATAACTTATTTTTTTATTTGTAAAATGATAAAATTTACTCTGTTATTTAATCTTTTTTTAAACCTTCATAAACAAAAATGTCTAATTAATAAAAACTAAAAAAATTAGTTAAAAAAATCACCATCTTTCCATTCCCAAACATAAAAAAAATAATTTTTTTTTATCTAACTACTAGCTAACTGAAAAAAAAAAAAAAAAAAAACAAAACAAACAGTTATTTTACTTTCCAAACTAAGCCTAATACTTATTTTTTATTACAGCTAAGTAAAACACAATTTTTTAATAAATGCCCATTTGTTTTGTATTGTTTCTAAAAATTTTTAAAAATAAATTTTATTTTATTTTAAATCATGTTCTTGACAAAATCTCAATAACTAACCGTTGTAGTTCAAAAATTCAAGAAAGGGCATGATCGCCCAATCATTTGGATATGGGACATACACCTGACGAGATTGTGTGCGATTTTGTGGGCGGGACTAATATAAAAAGTCACCAAATCATTTAGAAAAAAAAAACAAAAAAGAAAAAGTCCGTCCTGAGCATGAATGCTTCGACATGTCAAGATACGACTGGCCGGATCAACAATTGCAGAGGAGAGGGCTGTGGATTTTTATTAGAGGATGGCATGGAAACAGTAAGTGCCCAGTTAACGGCTCTAGGACATATATAGCCAACAGTTGAATGGGTCCTTGATTTATAACACAAAAAGATTTTAGTTCAAATTGGATAGCCTTTGGACTACTTTTTCCAATGATTATATACGTGTATATATATATATATGATATGATTTCGTCTTCCAATTTTAGCATCTTCTTCTTCTGTAGGGCCTTTCACCACAAATTCCTAGAACATTAGGACAATGGGACCTAATCTATAACGATGCACAGCAGGAGACTATTGGCATTTCAAAACAGGTGACCTAAAATGAGGTTGATTTGGATGACGAGGGCTAATTTAAGTAATAAAAAATACCCCAATTTATAATTAAATTTACGAGTTTGAATTATTCTAACATCTAACTCCGTTATAATTTTTAAAATAATGATAATAACATTAATAATAATTTTGATTTGACCTTTTCAAATAATTATGACTTAATTTATGATAAGAGTTGTAATACTCAGCATTTATTTGTAACTATTTATGTGTTATTTTGAACCAATGAAATGTTTAGACCAAGATTGAGTCAATTTATTTTATTTTTCTTGAGTCGAGTTTGGTCCAAAGTGATATTGAGTTAAACAAGCAGGCCAAAGGCCCAATCTTTCTTTTCTCTTTCTTTTCTTCCTTTTTTTTATATCTCTTTTCTTTTTCTTCTTTCTTTTTCTTTCCTTTTCTCATGTCTTCCAGAACATGAGAGAGAGAGAGAAAGAGAGAGAGGGAGAGTGAGTGTGCTCCGAGAAGGAAAGCTAATAGATCGAAGTAGTGTTCGACGCCATAAATCTGTGATAGTGTCCGTTTTCCGTGATTTCGCTCAAGATGAGAGAAATCGACGCCGAAAGTTCAGAAGCCAAAATTAAAATCTTCTCATTTCTTCTTCTCTCTTTAGATTCGAGATAAGTAGGACTTATATTTGTACTCTAGACTTTGTTATGAGGATTTTGATACGCTGCATACTTGATTTGGTTGAACATTAAAAGATTTGGGTTGAGGTTTATATATATATATATATATATATATATATATATATATATGTATAGATGTGTATATATATGCATATACATGTTAAAATCTTACATTCCTATGAGTTATTCTAAAATCTAATGTTGTAGAAATATGTTACTGAGATATTTGAATGTTTATATACGATTGATTGTTGTGTTTATAGCTTGGAAGAGTGATTTGGGATTGTTTTGAAGTTAGGGTTTCATTAAAAACAAACTTAGAAATTGGGTGCTAGGTGCTGACGTTTGGACGGTAGATCTTGCATTGGGACGCCTCTATCGTCCAAACGCTACTTGGCAGTAAGGCTAGACGTTGACATTTAGACAGCGTTAGGCAGAATGTTCAAAAATGAAAAATTTTGAAATTTGATTTTTAAATGCTTTTTTGTTGCGCAAACCCATTAATTGTTGATTTTTAAATATTAAATAAACCTCAAATTATCATCAAAATTAATGAGAATGTATTTTTATATTGAGATAATATTTATTTACATGATTGAGAATATTATGTACATGAGGCTGGGGTTACATCATCCGGCTTAATATTATAATTATTGGTTGGCAGAAAGTACTATCTAGATATTATTTATGTGCTGAGGCATAGGTTATGTATATGGATGGAATCTATAATTTTGAGAAAATAATAAAATGATATTTTAAAAAATACCAGATAATCTTCAATCGATATATATGACTAAAATTTAGTCATTGAAGTTGAAACGTTAATCTTAAGATTATATATATTATAAGATTTTTCTCTGAACTGTAGTTGAATTTTGCTTGAGTTAAGCAAATACTTGACTTAAAAGTATAACTTGGTTTCCTAGCAAATGAGGTAGGGAGTATAACACAATTCCCCTGTGTCTTACATTGGTGGAGGTGTAACATAGTTCCCTACCTATGATTATATATATTAAGATTATCATTTGCTGTGAGCGTTAAACGGTACGGATGGTGATCCCACGTACTTTGCTAAGCATCACCCATCCTAGGATAAGGTTGGGGGTAGATAGAGATTAGAAAATGCATTAGCCATTTATATCGCATCACATGTGCATTGTTATATTATATTTTAGTGGATATTATTGTGACTTATATTGTATACTTGATTATTGTTCACTCGTATACATTTGCACGGTCTTACTTATTAGGCGGTCGTGCTCACCCCATCTTTATTTCCGGTGATCCCACGAGATAAGGGAATAACTACTTGGAGCTTAGCTGAGACTAGTGAATTGACTTAACATATTATTTTGTCTCATCATTGGATTAGTGTATTCTTATTTGTGCGATCCGGGGTTTAGGTCCTAGACTTATTTACGTTTAAGATTGAATTATTATTATTATGTAATTCTAACTATGTAAGTCTTGAATTGTGTTACCGGGGTGCGACGTTAGATTCTATTTTCATGATGTCATTTCATTATCTTGGGACAAGAATGAGAGACGATGTTAAGGCTCTTATTGTTATTTTTAGGGATGTCAATGGGATGGGTACACGAGGGTACCCGACTTGATTGAACCCAATAAAAACTCGTTAGGAAGTATCCTAATGGGATTGGGATAGGTTTAGGATTAAAATTTAATACCTATGCGGGTTTGGGATCTATCTATAGGATACTCGATACCTGATACCCGTTTACGCTTATAGGGTACCCGATACCCTATGCCCGTAGGATACTTGTAAAGTACTTGTTTAATAAAATAAATAACATATATATTTATATATTTACAATTACAATATTTATATATTTACAATTACAATCTTATCTCTAAGATAAAATTTGTAAACTTCTTAAGTTAACATCATTTGTACTTTGTTAGCAGCTGCTCTTGACTTTTGTTGGGATAATTTATTTGAACTTGTTTAATCTATGATTTGTTGTTGCTATTTTCACATGTCATGGATTATTCCAACTTCCATATTGGGTTCGAAAGTCATTTATGAACTGTAATTCCTATTATTCTATTCCAGTGGTATGCTTCTGTATATTTTATACATTTATTTCTACTATTTATAATATATTTCTTTTACCTTTCAAAAAAAAAATTGGAGGTCTTTGACCAATGAATTTGTTCAATTTAATAAATTTAATATTTTTGTCACTTACTAATTTATTTATTTTTTATTTTAAATCAGGTATTTAACGGATACTTAATGGGTAATTTAACCAATTGAACATAAACAGGTTTCGCGGGTTTGGGACGAGACGGGTTTGGAATTCCAACTTAAAAAAATAAATGGGTTTGGGAAGGTAATGGTAACCAAAAAATAAACAGATTCGATAATGGAATTGACTAATTAGATGAGTACCTTACCCGTTTACATCCCTATTTATTTTTAAATTATGACTTGACCTTGGTATATGTGTTCATTTATTTTATTTAATTCTTATATTCTAATGTCATCCGTGGCGAATAATTAAGTTAGGGGCGTAACAAGATTTGTATTAATATTCTACTCTTTTCTTTGAGGGTCGTATGGTGTGCAAAATTTTGCCCACTTTGGACACTAAATTAATATGTGTCTCTACTTTTTGGTCATTTAGGTGGTATTTAGTTCATATTTTTTATTTTTTATTTTTGTTTTATGTGTTTTATATTTTGAAAATTTCAAAACACGGAAAACGAAAAATGTCAAATAATTTTACATTTTATGTGTAAACCTATTTTTTATTTTTTAAAACAGATTTTGAAAACATAAGTGTTTAAATGTGTCTTCAGCTATTTTCCTTATTTTCAAAAATGTAAAATGAAAAATGGGTGCAAAATAGATTTATCAAATGACACCTTAGTACTTGATAAGACTTTACAAAAATTGATAAAAGTTAAAAAGAAATTGGTAAAACGTAGATAAAAATTAGAGAAAGTTGGTAAAAATTAGAAAAAGAGAAAAATAATTTTGTGTTTAGTGAGAAAATAAAAAAAAAATAAAAAGTAATCTTTTTAATAACATTTGATAAATCAACCACTCCTTGGCCTCTCGGCTCTCATCTGTGCCATTTAAATCTTTTAATGCACGTTCAATGATTAATCAAATGCAGTGCATACCTAGAAGGCTCGTATCCAATAATTGATTGCATTAATTATATATATTATATATAGTAATGAGGTTAGTGTCGGTAATGGTCACCCAACCATGTACCAAAAAGTCAAAAACACCCATCATGGAATTACCTGGTGGGTGCTTAATTAATAAACAACTCAAATGATTTGAGTCAAGAATTTCACTAACCAGTCCTTGTTCAATGTATTCTAAATCCAACATTACTAGCTAATTTCTAGGAAAACAGCCCCCCCCCCCCCCCCCCCCCATAATACAAACTCCTCCCGCGCCTTCCCATGCCTCCCCTTTGATCTTTCGGTTTTTGATTAGTCTAAATTGTATGGATTGTCGATTAAAAAATAGCAAATCGAATTAAATTAATTAAAATAATTCAGTTCGAATTTGGTTAAAATCATATTAACTGAAACCATAAATTTAATATTTAATTTTATGTTTTACAATTTTTTTATTATTATTGGTGTCCGTTTGACAAAAAAAAAAAAAAAAAAGCTAATAGTTTTATTATCTTTTTAACTTTTTCTGAAATGATCAAATTTATCATTTTACATTTTAATCTTTTTTTAAACTTTGAAAGGTAAATAATGTTAAACTAACAAAAAGTTAAAAATTAGTTTTTTTTATTCTCAAACACAAAAAAAAATTAATTTTTTTGTAAGAAGCTAGTAGTCAACACCAAAAAAAAAAAAAAAAAAAAAACTAGTTTTTTTCTCAGACTTGACCTTATGTTAAACAAATCATATTTACGTATAAATTTTTTATTTTTAATAATTTATTTTATATATATATATATATATATATCTAATTATGCTTTCAGTCCGTTTGGTTCTATAAATTCAAAAATTGAAATTGAGTCCAAATATAATTTAAGTCTGAAAAGTAATTCAAATTAAATAAAAAATCTAATTAGCCTAATTGACGAGGAACCAAAGTCTAAAATTTTAGTTCCGACTGATTTTACCATCTCTACTTTGATAAATGAGAATTCAATTCCACATTTCCAAACTAGGAAATTTGAAGGAATGGAAAGAGATTCGAGATGTGTTCATCCCCCAGTTCTTTCCTCGTCAGAAGATATAGAGAGAAAGTGAGTCCCTGTTGGGAAACAAGGCATTTAAACCAATGCATATTGGTGTGGCAATTAACTTCTTTATGGAATGAAGTCACTTTGTTGTAGATTTCTTCCCCAGCATCTAATGGGCGTCTATCTCTGAGCCATACCCTGCTGCTATACATACATACATATATATATATATATATATATATCAGCTGCAAGGTCTCAGTGCATGACAATGAATAATAGATTCATACAAAAAATTAGATTTTCCTTTTGAATTTGACTGAATAATTGAGGGGAATGGGCATAAAATTTGGCAGATTACGATTTATGGGTATTTGTATATATATGCCTCTGGATTCATGCAGCAGGTTAAATGTCCATATTTGATCATATGGTGCCAGCAACGGAGTTGGTAGGAAAAATCAAAACCTCGACGATATATACCTATATAGATAAGCCCATTTATGTAACTTCAATCTCAAGAATGATGGATATTCAAACGTGAAAGGTATTAGCTTATTTATGATGAAATTCGCACTGTTTTCTAATACTTTCGTGCGGCAATAAAAAAATATCATTGCACGTAATCATTACATCAGTTAAACCAATCAACAATCTTAAAAGAGAAAGGAACACAAGAGAAATTCGCCAGAGATAGTCTCCGATCAAGAATTCTCCGATAGCAGAGTTAGAAAAAACTCAAGAGAATAATTAATGAAATACAAGTATTCAGTTGATAACAGTAGCATGCTTGATTTTTGGTGTTAAAGTATTGTATTTATAGTAAGATACAGTAAATAAATAAATACCAGAATAATTAAAGAAGTCATTATTTCATATATCATATTTGTATTTATGACCGTTCAGTTTGTAGTTAATACTTATCACTCAGCATTTAATCCGCATAGGAGATATTAACCAAGTGAGATGTGACCATAAGAAATACCCGAATTTCACATCATGTTTGCCACTTGGATGATAAAGAACTAACTTAACAAAATAATAATGAATGAATTAAATTTATTAATAAACAGTATTTATGATCATAATTGCACCAACAATCATACTTTTTGTTGGGGGCTGGGGTCAGTGATTGAACGGAACCACCAAACTGCTCGGCACATAATGCTTGGAATGACGCCACGCGTCCTTAGTATTTTATTTTATTTTATTTTATTTTTTTGTACCAACAACTATAATCGCAAACTAGATTAAATTGTAGGGCTCACAAGTTAGATGTTTCATTAATTACGGTTAAAATAAATTCCAAAGTCTTTATCCAAAATCACCAAAAAAAAAAAAAAAAATCTTTATCCTAATAAAGGCAGTCATAGATTCCCGTATCCATTATGCACTCACATTTTTATTTGTCTTTTAGAGCAAGTATGGAAATATTCTTCATAAAGAAGGAAATGAAAATATAAAGTTTTAAATAATCTTTGAACAAGGATAAGGGTGATACTCTTCACTTAGTTGCATATTCATTTACGTACTTATATAATGGTTACATTTACATCATAATATATATTAATATGTACATAAAATTATCTAGTTCAAAATATGTATAATTTTTAATTTTAATATTATTATTTGATTCCAAATAAGTATAATTTTTATTAAATATTTTACAAGATTATTCTTATTTAGTAAATAATTTTCATTTTTAAACAAAGGTGAGAAGGGAAAATCACATTTAAGCGGAGACGGAAATGGAGATGGGCCGATAATGAATTGACATATGATCTAAATCAAGATCAGATAGAACTTTTGACAAAAACAATGCATGAGACAAGATTGTTTTATCATTGTTCTGGATATGGGTTTGTTAGCTAAGCTAGCTAGGATCACGGTTTGGATAAGAAGTCACGTAAAGTGCTTTTTGAATAAAGATGGAACTCAACCTACCTCACTTTAGGAGTCAGTGGACACTAAAGTAATTTACGTGATATTTGATTTATTTTTTTATTTTTTATTTTTATTTTTTATTTTAAAAATCTCATAATTAAGAAAAAGAAAATACTTTATTTTTATTATTTTGAAAATTCTCTTATTTTCAATTAAAAACACTCAAAATGACTTTTTGTCATTTTTCGTTTCATATATAAACTCATTTTCTGTTTTTTAAAACAAATTTTAAAAACACAATAACCAAATGCCTTTTGAGTTTTTTTTCTTTGTTTTCAAAAGTATAAAATGGAAAATAAGTTCAAAATAGAAAATAGAAAATAAAAACAAAAAATAAAAAAACAAACCAAATGAACCCTTAGTTTTTTGAATAAGATTGCGTTTTGATTTTAGAAAATAAATTTTTTTTATTATCTTTTTGTTTTATATAATTTTTTTAGTAAAATAAAATTTTATTCTAGAAACTGTCATTTTTAGCTATATTAATCATATTTGTAAAAATAAAAAAAATTCTGTCCATTTGAATAAAAATTTAAAAAAAAAAAACTAACTTTTTCATTAAATTTTTTTAAACGGAACGTGAATTTTTTGATTTTCTTTTTTACAAATGCATTTAACACTCTTAAAAATTATAATCTTGTAAAAAAATAAATTTTTATAAAAAAAACATATAAAATGAAGAGAAGTTACCAAAAAAAAAAAAAAAAAAGCCTAAAATCAGCTTTCCCCTACTCAAATCAAGCCTTAATTAACATATGAAATTATTTGGTTATTATTTGGTTGTGCCAATTGTTTGGTTATTATTGTTTCTAACATATGAAATTATAAATTTTAAATATGTTTAACACAAAATCACATATCTTTTAATTTTTCATGTATAAATGTGATTTCATGATTGAATAGATTTTGTACAACAATTTCTTATACAATCTTTATTATTTTACCATTAAATAAAAATAATAAATGCACTCCACTTTTAATTTTTCACACTTTGAAAAAGTATTATTTATTGTAAAAAAAAAAAAAGCAAAGTTCATTTAGCATTCCTCTTATATAAAATTAAAATAATATGAAATTACTTCTACATTTTGATTGCTGTGCAAGAATTATTAACTTAGGGAGTAAAAAAAATTTAAAATTATTAATTTCTCTAATTCTCTTAGCAAATATTTATTCATTTTAATTTTATCATTTCCTTTCTATTTTTATTACCCTTCACAAATTCATGATCTAAACGTAAAGTTAATTAAGTTTTTCAAATTTATTTTCTTTTCGCAGTTTGATTTTTGAAACTCGCCTCCTCTGTTTCAATTTCTTAAACCCTTAATTTTTATTAGAAACCACCATCATTTTTTTAGGTATTATCATTCAATTTCCCAAAATTGGGTTTTTTCTGATCATTCGGAGTTTAATAAAGAATTTCAAATTTTCTGGGGCTCCGTTTGAAAAATCAAAAATTTTGAAATTAAATTGTATTAAGGTATAAATAAGAAAGTTATTTATATAATAATACATGAAACTTTTTTTTTAATAATTATTATAAAGTATTTTTAATAATTATTATAAAGTAGTGACGCTACTACTTAAAATACTGAAATCACTATTATAATTATTTTTTGTGATTATTTTAAATTCATCATAAATTACTGGTTTAAACTATCTAATTTCATAATAAAAATTTTTATCTAAATTAATAAAGTTATATTTAAGTAATTCTAACTAAACAATTGATATAAAATCTATAAATTCAAATGCAACCTAGAATTTTGGCATAAATCCAAAAGTAATCCCCCTTCTTCTTTAAAAAAATAAATAAAATAAAGTAAAAGATTGGATGATGGCAGAACTAGAATTTTCTTCTAGATGGCCAGATTGGTCTCTTTCGAGGGCTCTATTAGGCATCAAACAAGTCAAAAAGCCTTTGATTTTTAGCCTTAGGGGCGACAATTTATTATTTGAATGGCGACGACATGCAAAACTTTTATATTAATCTCTATAATTATAGGTTGACAGGGATGTCAAATTAATCTCTCTCGTTTTATCTTGATTTTAATAAGGTGGGTATAAAATTTAAATAATAAAATTCATTATAGTTATGAGTTATACAATAAATACTCAGAGATAAGTTAAGATATTTGTAATCGCAACTTAAACTTGTTCAATTAAAATTTAAATATATTTTTTATATAATATTATGCAAATAATATTTACTCATAATAATATACAAATTCTATTAGTATATTTTTATATTATGAATATATTTATTTAATTTATATTATTCTTACTTTTTATGAGTATTATTTTATTTTTATAGTTTTAATATATTATTTTTTTATATTATGAAATAATTCAAACGGCGTTCAAATTTACTATATCTTTCCAATAAATTCAAACGGCCTTTTTTCTGGCCGAGTACAAGGGACTTGAATTTCTTTCTTTTTTTTTTCTTTCCTTTTTTTTTTTCCTCTCAACCAAAGTTTATTTCAATTAAGAATTTATAACAGAAGACTGAAAAAGAAAAAAGATTCAAAATTTCTTCTTGTGTTTAAATTGTGATAAAAAAAAATGTAAGGAACAAGGCATGCAATTAAAAGAATTAAAATTAATTAAATTAAAAATGACATATTTATGAATATTTTATATTTTTATTCCATTTTAACAAAGATGTGAAGTTTAGTTTTTTATTTCCCTCCTATTTCCCTTATTTTCTTTTCTTTTCGCTCATTAAATCTCTATTCCAAACATAGGCTAAGGATGTGCGTTTGAAGTGAAAATTTGATAAGCCCAAAAAAAAAAAAAAAAAGAAGTAGGGAAAATGAACAAAAAAAGAAAAAAAAATTATAGAATCTCAATTGCATAATTTTACTTGAATATATTTAGAAAATAAAAAACATACATCAACAAATTAATAATTTTTTTGAATTCTACAATTATTTCTTATTTATTTTTCGTCACAAACTAAATATGAATAATTTTAATTTCTTATCCCTATCATTTTTCTCTTAATTAAAATTTTGTTCAAACACAACCTTATATCTACCAATTGACCAAAGTGGCTAATTAATCCCAACCAATCTCTCTCTGCAAGACTGCAACGATAGTTTTTATTTATTTTTTTTTTTTTTTGGGGCAATTGGTGCTATTTCTGCGCCGCCTTTGACCGCCGTCCAATTGATGTTCCTCATCCCAACTTGCATATAAATTATTCAGAAGAATCAGATCAATAATGCAGCCAATGGGCATCACATGCTAAACAAATGGACCATAAAATTAAACCAAGAACCGTTCCTCTGCTTATTTACTGGGATGCCACGGGCGCCTCCCCACCTTTCTTCTTTTTTTCTATTCAATTTCTGTAGGACGATTAATCATGAGTCATGATTCATGACCGTGGGTACGAACTTTCTGTTCCTTTCCTTGTCAAGTTATTAATAGTGAAAATTGATTAAAAAATAAAAAATAAAAATTCATACTAAATACTATTAGCAAGTCTCTAAACTATATGTTTGGACCGAAAATTAAATTTTTTTTCTTTATTTTAAATATTTTTTCAACAAAATTAGTTTTTTTTTTTTAAGTAACTTTCAAGTAAGCGTAAGTTTCATATCACATATAGTTAAACCATAAGTTAGAGTCTTGTGAACTCAATTTTTATAGAAACATTGGAGAAAATAATTTTAACTCGTTTGTTACCTGTGGTTGTATTCAACATGTATTTATCCATACATAGTAGAGGAGACAGCTTTGTCTTTGTATGCTATTCATAACTATTAAATAAACTTACATAATAAATACTTTCAAGTAAAAATATTCACGTAGATATAAAAAATTTGATTTTTTCACATGCATATAAAATTTTCTATTCTTATAATGAATGTGAATAACATACTTAAAAGTTATCAAACAACACAAAAAAAAAAAAAAGGAGAAATTTTGATTAAAAAAATAGAATGGGGCTGGCTAGTGGGTTCCATAGCTTTGCCAATGAATTTACCAATGATATCACTCAAAACTACACGAAAAATCTTAGTGACGCACAACTGAATTTCAACTCCCACTAAATGTAACTAATGATTCAAACTATAATTCTTGTAACAGTGCGTTGACAACTGTTGATGGGCTGGATTGGTTGCAAGGAGGCCCAATGATGGATCACCACTAAAACAGGCTGTGCCATTTCTTCTGCTTACTCTGGACTTGGGCTGTGGCCACTTGGGTTGAGCTTAACCCAACCTTCCTCTAGAGACTGGAGACCCTTGATCTGTTTTTTCTTTCCACCGTCCGATAAGCTTTCCACTGTTGACAGTTCTGAGCCCTTGATCCAAACCCAAGTGTACAGATAGGATTGAGACGGTATGTGGAGGAATATGGACCATTGATCCGAAGGCTTTGAATCTTTGCATCCCAACTGCCCATTGTCATACAAGTTGTATGGTTCAGATGTAAAGCTGCAACCCTGTATATGAAGAACTTGTTTTTTACTGAAACATCCTCTGCTTTTTTTTTTATGATAAAAATATATTATCATTTCCCTCTCTTTTTTTTTTTTTTTTTCTTCTCTCCTAATTAATATTTCTTTTCCCCTTTTCTTTTCTTTCCTCTCCAAAACTCACGAACTGCTAAGTCTGCGGCAAAAGTATATTACAGAAGCTCCGGGTCCGCTCCAAATGAGGACTCTGTATATTCCCAAAAAATGGGGCTTGGGGTTTGAGAGTAATTTTGGGCTAGCAGGGCTTGTGACAAGCCTTTGCTCTTTAACCCAAAATAAGGTATTATGATCCGATAAATCATGAAGCAAACTAAATATCTGTACCCCAGACTGATCTTTGGTTTATAAAAAAAAAATTCTAGGGTGCAAACAGCGTGTGGTTATCATTTTATTTTATCTGTATAACTTAATTAAGAATATAAAAATAAAATAATACGGTAACTAAAATTTTAAATTTGTAAAATAACTTAATTATGAGTAGTTTTTAAAAGTTGTTTGATTTAAAATTTAAATTTTAATGGGAGATTGAAGGATATTTTAAAAAAATTAAAAAATCTCACCAAAATTGAGATTTTATTAATTTTAGACTTCACTAATACTCTTAGTGTTCCCTTTATATTTATTATTGGATTAAGTTTTTACGAAAATAATATATATTGTTTTCAAATATACTTTTAGAGCTATATGTATCGGTACAATATTAGAGTATACTCAATTTAAATATGTAATATAAAAAAAAGGCATCTAGCAATTAGTGTGTATATAGGAGCTCTTTGGTATTAATTAACTTATTTTGGGTAATTGTTTTTATCTTATATAAATTTTTTAACCAAATTTTAATTTTTTTGATATCTTTTAAGCATATTATTCACCGTTTAAAAATTACAAGAAAGAAAAAAAAAATTAAAAATAAAAATCTATGCATGTACAATTAAAAAAAATGTTGGTAATGTTGTTATTTTGTTATTTATATCTAATTAGTTATGTTTTTTATTTTGTTTTGTATTGTATTTTTTCTTTAAAATGAAAACTGCATTATGTTTAAAAATGTAATTTTATTTATAGTAATTAATTTTTATTTTAATAAAATATTTAATTTTATTAAATTTAATTAAATTTAACTAATTAATTTAATTTAACTAATTTAATTATATTTTTACTCCAAATTGGATCAATTTCCCGTCACCAACTAAGTGCTAGGACCAATAAAATGCTACTAGTGGAGAGAGAGTTGGAGAAGTGACAAAACTTTGTACTTTATTAAAAATAATTTAATAAAATATATTTTATATTAATTTAATTAATCAATTAATTATTAACTAGATTAATTAAATTATGTTATTTATTAAAATAATTTTAGTTTAATAAAATATTTAAATAAAATAATTAATTTTAATATAAAGCAATAAAAATGGACAAATTGTTAAAATTAAAAAAAATGTTTATAAGTGAAAAGAGAGAGAGAGAGTAAAAGACTTTTTTTATTTATGTTTTTCTATTTAAGTTTTTATTTAAAAAAAATAAATTTAACAAGTATTTTTTTTTTTATCAATTTTCAGAAAATCTGTAAATATAAACGTTATCAGGCAGAGTTTTAGTGTTTTTCAACAAAATTTTTAAACATCACTTTAGGCTCATTGCTCAATTTTCTTTTTTTTTTTTTCAAAATTCTTACAATCTCCCATTCATAGTTTTTTCAATTTTGTCCCAAGTCATTGGCTTCATTCAACAAGAGTTCTAAATTGTTTTAATTTCAAAGCAAAAAATAATGAATATCATGTATTAAAATAACGGAAAGAAAGTGCAGGCGCACGCATGCCTAGGAAAAATGCAATAAAATTCAATCACCAATGATATTATATATCCCTCACCTGATTTTTCAACTTAGTTGGAAAGTTCGGTTGTGAGATTTCTTTTGTTCAAAAAAAAATAATAATATGTACATTATAATTCTAATCCATACTTACCTATCTATCTATAGAGCAATGGAAAAGTAATTCGCTGCCTTAATTTGGCTTTTAACCATGGTTTTGTTTCACATCACGTGGACAAGGCAATGCCACAAACTTGGGGAGCTGATCTCCAGGCATCAACACAGTCAAGTTTTGGTCTTGATTTGGCTCTGCCTTCTGCAAGGAATTGTAACCTTATGTTATTTGATATAGTCAAACAATATTAATATATATATATATATATATATATATATATATATATATATATATATATATATTGTTAGGTATACAATTAAAAAAGTGAAAAAACAAGAGATAAATAGTTGTTAATAGAACCTGGTATGAGCTTGAGTTGGAATGTGTTCTATATAATGTTATATTTGTCACTTACTTCCCAAGGTATTATTTAATATATATGTATATATATATCATTAGCTCTTTTAATCCAAAAAGAAAAAAAGCTATTGATAATTGAGGAGATCAATCAAGCGATGAGAGAGATTAAAAAGCTACTGATAATTGAGAGAGAGAGAGAGAGAGAGATACCGTGGTATTTTTGGGGGATGAATGATCCGAATCTAGTCGGGATTCGGAGGTTTCATGCACAGAAGGTTGAAGAAGAGCTCTAAGTCTGTCCCAGTAATAACAACAAGAGAAGAAACCACTTAAGCAGAGCAAGATGAGGACCAGAAGAGCTAGACCTACAGGGAATTCCATGGATCAATGACTTAGACTACATATTCTTCCATTCGTCTCTCCATCTCTGCCTTCTTTTGCTTTCTCAAACGAATTAATGAACTAATACCAACTTAAACAAATCTCTATGGTTTCTTATTTTGGTTGGGTGCTGCGCTGACCTTTCATGTAGTGGTGCTGTCCATGATTAGCAATATTAGGCATGATGCAGTAACATGAGCTTTCGTTTGAAAAGATTAGTCAAAAGTTAGCTTTTAATTACTTAGTTTTTTTTTTAATGATTAAATTATCTCCTTACATTCAAAATAGTTTAACCATTAAGTCATCAAAGCGATCGTTTTTTAAAAGGTTCTAAAATTTTAAAAGTCTGACATAGTGTATTTTTTTTTTTTTAACAAAAATTTTATTTGTATGAAAAAAAAAAAAGAAAGAAAGAAGGCATTTTATAAAGGCCCTAACCAAAATTAGGGAATATTTCTTTAGAGAAGTGAAAAAAAAAATGTTCTATTTATGAGTCAAAAGAGGCACAAATTGTTTAAGTCTAATGAGTGTACATATGAATATATCTTATTGAAAAAAAAGCCCTACCCAGAATTTTTTTTTTTAAAAAAAATTGGAATTTTAAACAACACAAACTAATAATTTATATCATTAGAGTTTATTTGTTTATTTTTTTTTACTACTTTAAAAATCTCTTAAATTATGAAAGCTAAATATATGAAATGAACAAAAAGTTAAGAAGATAACTATTAAAATTTATATGATTTAATCTAATTGTTATAAAATAAATTAATTATTTTTAATATGTTGATTAAATTTTGAAATTATTAATCGAATATGAATGAAAATGTAAGATCGCGTACATCCCGTACACTTGATTTCGGTACCACCAAAGAGGGCATGGGTCCCCCCCAATGCATGGATGGTCTTTGGCTTTTTACTAGTGGGAGAAAAGTGTTCACAAATTACTGTTTTTGGTCAATAAACACTTGATAAGTTCTTATATATATGTGAATTACTTTTGGTACGTGGAAGTTCGCAGCCGCTACCCCGTATTGGGGTGCGCACAGGGCGAAGTACGCTCCAGGATCCGAGCCGGCAACGGCCCCTGGAGAGTTAACCAGCCTAGGCAAGCCCTGGCTGACCGGCACGACCGAGAGGAGGCCTTTAGGCTTCCACAATTATAGTGGTAACCCACTCCCACGGGGAGTCGAACCCGGAACCTCAAGAGGCCCAAGCTCTTAAGGCAAGCCCGACTTCCACTCGGCCACCCCCAAAGGGGCTATGTGAATTACTTTTTAACTCGATAGGTGGTTCTTATATAATTACACTTATCACTTTGGGCTAACCTAACAAAAGCACATTGAGCATAATTGATTGGTTGACAAATATGGATGGATTCATTGAAGACATACGACTTGGCTTTGGCATAATTAATGTATATTAAACCTAAAGTTAATTATTATATATTATGTTTTTTTATCTTATATGTCTTTCGGTTAATCCATTTTTTTTTTTTTTGGGTTTTTGTATCTTTTTAAGCATATTTTTGACATCTTTTAAAAGCATAATCCCGGAAAAAAAAGTAAAAAAAAAAAAAAAAAAGAAAAATCTATAAAAAAAAAAAAAGGCCAGTTTTGTCAACGAATCGTACCCAAAAAACTGGTTTATGATTAATTTTTACCAGACTAACCTGTCCGAGGAGGGAGGGATACTGAATTGCTGTACTTATTAAAAGGTTGCTGAATTGTTAGATGGTAATTTAAGGTTCACACAAATTGGTGAAAGCACCGCTGGTTCATTTAACGATTAATGTGTACTAGTGTTATGCCCACTATATTTATTTTTTATTTTTATCTTTCCGTATGGAAATATAAGAAAAAAAAAAACTAGTTGCCTTTATTGGTGGGATGACTGTTTCAATATCATCCCTTTCTACCAGGAGATTGCAATTGACAAGTGAGAACTATCAGTGTGTACATACTGTTTGAATATCATCCCTTTCTACCAGGAGATCGACACATTGAGGTTGAGAAGTGAGAACTATTAGTGTGTGTGTGTGTGTGAATCCCATCCAAACTTTCAGTGAATACTTAGGCCATCATGTTTGTTTCGCGTAACGGCATGAGAGAGGATGAAACATTAAAAAATGTTCTATGATATATCTTGGGAATGTTACGTCAACATAAGTCTCATATTTGGTGTTGCATGAGATAACATAAAATGTTCTATGATATATCTTACCTATTCCATATTTATTTTGACAAGGAACGTAATTGAAAGACTAAAATACCCTCTATTATAAATTTACAATTCTCAACCTTTTGAGAAGTTAATAATATTAATATGCTCCAAAAATGAGTACAATTATAAAAAGGTTAATTTTTTTTTTTTTTTTGTTCGAGTTCTGATTTGATCAAAATTTACTTTGTTAATAAGAAACATGTTAATTGATGTTTCTAGACTTCTGAATAGCCCAAAATACAAATATTCACCGAAAACGAGCTCATGCGCAAAAAAGTCATTTTTAATCGCAATTTTGATTGGTCTAAAATTTGCTTTAACTATAAAAAATATGTAAATAAATATTTTAGTCATTTGAAAAGCCAAAAATATGAATATAGGCTAAAAACAGGCCTATGATAAATTAGTCATTTTATGGCCTGGGTTTGACTGAAGCCAAAATTTGCTAAACTGGTAAGAAATTTGTTAAGGAATACTTTCACAATCCATGAGATACCTAGAATGAATATGGGCTACTAACGAGCCTAAGGACAAAATATTTACTTTACAGGCCCTAGTTGGGATTGAGTTAAAATTTGTTTATCTATTAAAAAACATTTTGACGAGCATTTTTAACATTTGAAAAGCTAATAATACAAATTTGGTCCATGACAAGCCAAAGAGTAAAACAATTATTTGATGGCCCAAGTTGGGATCAGTCCAAAATTTACCAAGCTAATAAAAAAACTTAGTAGGGAATAATTTCTCACACTTCTTGAAAGCCCAAAATGTAAATATAAGCCAAGAGTAAAATGGTAATTTTACAACTCAATTTTACATTGACCTAAAATTTTTTAAAAATTAAGAAAATTATTGATGAATATTTTTAGCCTTTTGGGAAGTCAGAAATAGAATTTGCTGAAAAAATGAGTCTAAGGATAAAATAGTAAATTTATGATATAAGTTTCCAAAATTTTCTAAAATAATAAGAAACTTGATAAAAAAAATAATTACTTAATATTTTGTAATATAAATTTGGGTCAAAAATAAACCATAGGGATAAAATAAACATTTCACAGCTCAAGTTCAAATATGTCCGAGATATGCTAAGATGATATAAAACTTGCTAAAAAATATCTTTAAATGTGTTGGGTTACCGGAATGCGAATCTAGGTGAAAAATAAGAAACATGAGTAATGTTGTTATTTTACAATTTGATTTTGGGACAAACTAAAATATTTTAACAAAACAAACTACTTAATTTTTAGACTTGCCTGGTCTTTCCAGAGTGTTATGGGAATTGATGAATTAGAGTTCGCTTTGTAAAGATGAGTTTAACATTGCAAGAAAAAATATTTTCGGGGACCGAAGAATTTGAATAAAAAATAATAATATATTTATTACTTTTGCCAACCAATTGTTAATAAAGTATAACTTTTGACTGTCAAATGGTTGCTAAAAGTTGTTCGTTAGTGGCCAAAATAATTTGATTGCTAAAGACTTAATTTTTCCAACCAATTAGTCGTTAAAAATTTATTGCCATTACCAATGAATTGGTTGGGGAAAGAAGTCACTTTTAGCTATCAATTGGTTAGTAAAAATGTCACTTTTGACTATTAATTGGTTGCTAATAATGAACTTTTTCTTACTAAATAAAAGTTGGTCACTAATTGGTAACTTTTCTTGAACAATTGATTGCTAAAAGATTTCTCTTTAGCGACCAAAATAATTTGGTTGCTAAAAGGTTACATTTCGACCAATTGGTCACTAAAAATTTGAATGAAAAATAATAATATATTTATTACCTTAACCTTTAACGATTCACATCTACATAATACAACATTATCCACTTTAGATATAATTAGTTGCTTCTTAAGAGATCACCTATCCTGGTATTATCACCAATCCTAGTATTACTCCCACTTGAGCACGCCTTCACAACTTTAGAATGCATGTCCAAAGCGGACAATATGTTACTTCCTTCTACTACCTAAGTAATATGGGATAAAAGGTATTACTTATCTGTTTTACCATTTGTAACGAAGGCATTACTTATCTATTTTATCATTTGTAACAACTTGTATCTACATAGAATAATATTGTTCATTTTGAACTTAGTTAACTACTTTACAGGAGGTCACATATAGTCCACTTTAGACTTTGTTAGCTACTTCTTTGAGGTCACCCATCTTTATACTGCTCCCACTCGAGCACACTTAACCTTGAAATTTGCATTAAATCCAATGCTCTTACAACTTTAAAACGTGCTGTGAATAAAAGAATCACTTTAGAAATAAAAATAATAAAAATTTTATCATCTTTGTTGACTGATTGGTCAATAAAAGAATCACTTTTGGCTACCAATTGATTTACAAAAGTAATAAAAATTTATTATAAAAAATATGAAATAATTAAATTTTTATCATTTTTCCCAACGAACTCCTCGCCATAAAAATTTGTTCACATATATTAATATATAAAATTTATATATAAATAATGACTTTACCTAATAGTCAACCACACCAACACTCTACAAAGGGTGGCATAGTTTGAATCTTAACAGTAACAAAAAAAAAAAGAAAAGAAATTATGTACTGCTATTTGATTATTACCCTAAAACATGTTTCTAATTCTTTTTTATTATTCTTTATTTTATGAATAAATATATCGTTTTAAAAGTTTCATTAATTCACTATTATCTTCTTTCCATTTACCCCCACTTTTGAAAGGATGAAGATTTTATATTTTTAACACTCACTTTTCTTTCTATTTCTTTTAATTTAATTTTTTTCCTTTTTTCTACAAAAACTCTCAAATAAAAGATGAATTTTAACATATATATATATATATATATATATATATTTACTTCTCTTTCCATCTCACTCCATCCAAATGGACTGTAAGAAAAAAAAAATGATAAAATGGAGCTTAAAAAAAAAAAAACTTTGGAAAATTGTTTCCAAGGGACCTTGAGGACCACCTTGTTAATATAAATAATTAAAAAGAAAAATAGAAAACATATTCTAATGAACAGGGATAGAGTAAGAAAATTATGCATGAGCAAGCACTAATTATAATACATATAAATAATTGGTATAGTTACATAAGAGAAATAAAGAAAGAAAAAGCTTGACTATCGTTGAAAGGAGAAGCTATGAGAGAGAGAGAGAGAGAATAAAGTTAGATATTTTTTTAATTGTATTAGATAGACTAAGTACAATTACATTAATATGCATTGGGCTAAAATTTATTTATTTCATTAAGTGGGTGCAATTGGTATTGGGTTTTTTTTTTATGAACACAAATAATATTGAGTTTAAAAAAAATTCTTATTCTTGGGTGAGCACAATTGAGTATGAAAAATGATATCAATAAAAAAAATAATATTTTATATATATATATATATATATATTTTCTGAGGGTGGGCGTATGCCCCCGGCCAACGCTACCTCCGTCCCGGCTCAAGAATTCTGCCTCTGCGAATCTAAATTATCATCAGGCATTCTTGTGTATATGGTTGGGAATCATTGCCTTTTCAATTGGTTAGATGTGCTATGTAACTTCATAAAAAATTTGTAATTTATGTAAACCCTTGGAAGAATTAGGGAAACTCATTTTCAACTTCTACGATTATTAGCTGCAGGCTGTGGTACATTTGCCCTTTTGATATGCATGCTAATTTGTAACTGCAAACAGCATGACCCTCCACAACAAATATAATAGCGTTTGGAGTGATAAAAAATAAAAATAAATAAATAAAATATGGTTTGAAATAAAAAATGACGTTTGATGTTTCTTTTTAAATCATATTTTTTGAAGATGAACAGTGCTAAAATTATTAGAACGGTTTCCCAAATCTATTCTAACGGATTCAAAAAAATACTTCTTCTCTCTCTGAACAATACCAAAACCGTTAGAACGGCTTTCTAAATCTGTTCTAACGGATTCTATTCCGGTAAACCATTAGAGCAGTTTATCCAAATTTATTCTAACGGATTTAAAAAAATAGAGATAAATTAGTAATAATGATATTCGTTTGAAAACTTTCGACGTAAAGAATATAATTATGAAAAAAAAAATCGCACTCAATCAATCTCGTTACGAATTTTTTATTTTTTTAGCGAAATATTACAATTTTTTTTAATTAGTAAAGGTGGGAAAAATAAAAGTGTGATAGAAAATTTTAATGAGTTATAAAAGTCGTTGGAATTTTGTGAAGTTTTAAGGCACTCCAAATGCAGTAGATAGGAAACTTCCTTTTTCTTGGACATGCGGAGAAAAAAACTAAGAAATTAACCCGGCACTAGAGAAAACATGTGCACTTGATTTTGACATTACACAAATACTTGTCATGATCGTCAATGGTTTTGATAAAAGAAACCAATTATTTTTAAAAGGCAAAGTTAATTAAGGCACTACAATCTCTCACTTGAAAAGCTCCAAAACTACATAGATAAATATTCAGAAATATTAACCCATCCCAAGTGGATCCACCACCAAGCTAGCTAACTTCCCCCTAAGCTTGCTAGCTGCAAAACTCTACAGGCACCTTCCTCCATATCCTGCATTTCTAAACAATGCCTGTTTTATGTCTTCCGAACTCAAAATTGCTCTGTGCTCCATTTCCTGTTAAAATCAGGCACAAGAAAAAGTTATTAGGTGTCTATAGATGTCCAAATTGGCACTTAATCACTGAAAAATAAAGAATCATGCTATATTACTGAAAAAGTCTACCATAATGTGAAAAGTTGTGAGTTGATCACTTCAAAATATCAAACCCATCAAAGTAAAGGTAAATTTTTAGGATAAAATTAATAATATTTTACAAAAATAAATTAAACCCAAAAAATTCTCTTTTACCTCTGAGCAAGAAGCTTGCACAGAAAAATCATTGAAACAGCTAATAACACACTGTTGAATCTCAAGGCCCAGTGCTTCCAAAGTAGTCACAGTTGACAGAAGCAACCCTGGTTTCCCAGCACAACAGATCTCAATCTGGGTGTCCATATTTCTCCTTTCCACATTAAACTGCAAAGGGAGCAATGCTAATCAGAACTCAAAGACGATTTGGGTTAATTTTTTGTGCATGTTAAATTCCAAGTGACCCTCGTTAATTATTAATTGAGCAATTCAGAGAAAGCATGCCTTGGGAGACGTTCTGACCGGGACTTCATTAGGCTTCACATCTTTGAACATGCTCGTCAAGTTCAACTGATTGGAACCCACCTCAATTTCCTCTTGCAGATTGTTGATTCTCTCTAGGAGCTCTTTCATGTAGTCTATAGTGTCCCCAAGTATGGATGTCCTGTCCATCTATGAGAAAAATTCATTCAAATTTACAAACAAATTAGTCACCAGATATATGGATGTCCTGTCCATCTATGAGAAAAATTCATTCACATTTACAAACAAATTAGTCCCCATATATATATATATATATATATATATATACACAAATGCCTCGAGGGTGTGTTTGGCAGATGGGTCACCAATCCGACCCACCTGCCAAACAAAGCCTAAATTGTTCCGATTGAGACTCTAATTCGCAAATGAGGCTTTTGTGATTTACCTTGCTTATTTTAGGCACAACTGATCTGAGCATGGAAAGCCTGTCATTTAGCCTCTTTCTCCTCCTCCTCTCGGCCATTAGATTCTTTGATGGCTGCCCACCCACCTTCTTCACCTTGTTCTTTCTCTCTAGGCACAAACCCATGTTGAAAGATGGCACTTCAGTTGATTGAATTGGCTCCAACTTGCAATTGCTCTGCAAATCCAAATTGTGAAGCCCATTCCCTACTAAGCTTAGCTCTTCATCATCCAAAATTGGCATTGATGAGTAGTCCTGATCTTGAGTTGGGATATTTGGTTGTGTGTCCAGCTTCTCTGGAGCTGAGAACTCATCTCCAAATGGGCAGTAGAATTCACTGAATGAGCAGTTTAGGCTCTGATCAAGTGGCAGGGAGAACTCTTCAAATGAAGAATTTTGAGGTATGGCAACTGGGTTTTCACCAAAACAATCCAAACTCCAACCATCATTGTTACAGAACTCGGAAGTACTCATTCCTGTAGGAATGGTTGCTTCCCAAGGATCACTTCTTAGAGCTAATAACTCCTCCAAGAAACCATGCTCATTGTACTCCATCTCTCTCTCTCTCTAGAAAAAATGTTTTTGAGGAAGCTAATCCAAGAAAATGCCTTGATTACATGAGGTTGCACCAGTTTGAAGAATATATAGGCAACACAGATGGGGGGCTTTTAATTATGCGAAATGATATTATCATATCACTTTATGCTTTTTCACAGTAAAATACTTACGCTACATGCATTGATAATTATATATTATTTTAGATGAATTAAAAAATATTCTGAGAATACTGTTAAAAATATAACAATCTTAGAGTAATTAATATTAAAGTATTTATTATATCAATACTTGTAATATATACATTAACAACTATATATTGTTATGTTATCAACATTAATTAATTTGACTTCGATGTAAATGTATTATGAAAGTGTTTATTAGCACCTAGGGAGCCCAGAGAGTGAAATGGAATCTGCTTTTTGTTTTCGTTTTTGTTTTTGTTTTTTTTTTTGTTCTCCCTCTCTCTCTCTCTCTCTCTCTCTCTCTAAAATGGTGATTTCATGTCTTTTTCACCGAAATCTGCTATATCATACAGACCTAGTATTTAATTTGGAATACTCTGAAAACTTTGACCCACATTTCTGTCTGAACCGAAAAGGATGGAGTTAGCATCATAGACCTGTCAGGTTCTTTGTATGCAAAAAACCTCTCTAATATTAAATTGGACATGAACAGAAAACCACACCCCTCCCCCCCCCTCTCTCTCTCTCTCTCTCTCTCTCTCTCTCCCTCTCTCTCTACACACACGCATACTTGCAACTATTTTTACTGTGTTCACGGTCATTTGTTCTTCTCTTTTTTTTTTTTTTTCCTTTTTTTTCTGCACTTTCTTTTTTTTTTTTTTGGGTTGCAACTGTGAACGGCTCTTTAAAAGGCATTTACGTATGTCTTGCTTTCGAGTACAATAATTTGGTTTTTATTAGTTGCCGCACGAGATTGAATTTCATTATTACATTTTTAATTCTAAATTAAAAAAAATTAACGCATTTCACACACAACATCATCTTTTAAAATAAACCATGAATTTTAAATCATGAAACGTGAAAAATGGAATGCATTTAACATTCAATATAGAATCAATCTAGGGCTGAAAGGTGCGTTTGATTGATAAAAAATTAGTCAAAAAATATAATAAAAGTAGAAAGATGTAACATAAAGGTGACATATGAAAAAATTAGATTGAAAAAAGTACAAAAAAATTAGTTAAAATTTGTGAATTATTAGTAAATTTTAGTGTTTCAAACAAAGCCTAAATATGCTAGACACCTTAAATATTATTTTGCAAAAATCTTTTAATGTCCAAAGATAATATAAACACTTATAGAATAGTTTCCCAGATTACATAAAACAAGCAAACGAAGAATTTTACTGGTTTTATAAGTAAAGGCTTCTCATAGGGTTCTATATACAATTTCAAAGAATACGTTTTTTATTTTATTGAAGTTCAAAGATGAATTCTCTCAATATCCTAATTAACAAAACTCTATTTTTTAAGTTTCATATCGACTTTTTTTGTAAACTTCAATATTGGCCTTTCATTTGTAAGGTTTATTGTGGACACGAGCAATTATTTTCATTAAGGAATTATGAACTTGATTTTGATTTGCGTTTTTTAAACGCGTAATGGTACTTTAATCAATAAAGTTTGGCCATTATTTGACATGGAGTTTGTGGTTTTTTTCTTTCGTTAATTAGTGTCTTTTGTGTAAAAATTGTATATCTTCTTTATTTTTTTTTTATATATGATTGATTGATTATATTGATTAATATTATACTCGTATTTTCAATATAGATATATAAGACCATTTGTATTCTTAAATTTTTTTTAAAAATTTATTAAAATTTTAAAAATTTTTAAATTTTTTTAATTAAATTTAATTACGTGTCACTTTCACGTTGTGTCACAAACAACGTCAAGTTTTTGATTTTTTTTTTTTTGAACTTTTTGGGAATTTCAAAAGTTCCCTATATATATATATATATATATATATGCGCGCGCGTGGTGAGGGAGGGGCGGAGCGGGAAGAAATTTGTTGAGTTGGGACCCACTTGAATGCATCTGCATTTTTGGCCGAGCTCCCAAATTTCAAATGAGTTGGTGGGCCTCTTTTGTTCTTTCTTCACTCATCTTGCGGGAGGGTTACTAAAACAAGAATAATTTTGTGTCAAATTTTGCTCTGATTAAGCCCCTTAATTAATCCTTCTTTTTATTCCTTTATCTTCCATCAATCAGTTTTGGCAGTCAGGGCTGATTTCATTAGTCCCATCTCATTCTCACTTCACCTGGCAGAAAATGTAACAATTATATAATCTCATACGACACAAACAATTGTACACACATACATACACACATGCTATATATATATATATATATATAGCTAGCAGCTATATAAATAAGCGAATATGGTGATAAACCTATACTATTATTTCTTAATTGATCTATTTTGGCCGTTGCTGTATGTCTTATCGAGTACGAGAATATATATAGAGTCCAGGGATGCCATGATTTTTTATGTCTTACTGTATTTTTGGACGAAACGGTCTTTTGGATTTGGTCATATCCATGTATGGCACTTTGGTGGTGTTTGGATAATAAAAAAAAATATAATAAGAGTATAAACATTTTATTAAAAATTAATATTTGATAAGTTTTGATTTTAAAAAAATAAAAATTGATGAATTTTAAATAATTTTGATAAACTAAACATCTCATTTCTTGTGGTCTATGTCTTTTTTTTTTTTTTTTTTTTTGTGGGTAACCCAAGACTCTTACCGGTTTATTGTATTACTCATTGAATCGCTACTCAATGGATAAATTAGAGAGGTGTATGCTGCTCCTCACACATATCTTACTTAAATCAGAAATTAAATTTGTATGATTTTTATGAAGAGTATACGTACGAGTCACTCATACTAACCTTAGGGACCCTAGTCTCTGTCTTTGGTTCATTTTCAATGATCTCATTAATGCATAATGGATTTATTATTACACTTTCAGGTTTCAATTACCACATTTGAAAGGTAAGCTTTAAATCGAATAAAAACCGGTAACTAGATGGTATCAACATAGAGTCATGCATGTCCATATCAACGTTACATGTTCGGATTACAATTATATATATATATATATATATATATAGATTTCTTTTTTGGGATTAATTTGGGTAATGATATGCATTAGAACCATGGATGACATCATGTTAATTTTTGTCCCGAGATACAAATGGAGATTAACGGTGAAAAACGAACCCCTGCAAATTAATTATAATATTATATATTGAACATTATAGGCCATGCATGATGTGAAATGTTTCAAAACTTTCGTGTGGCTGGACGACCAATGGCATCTTGTTTTTGTTCACGGGTTTTTCTTTTGGCTTTCATAGCAGCTTTGCCGTCAATATGTATCTATACGCCAGCTTAATTTCTAGATGTAAGACCAGCCAGCATGATGGTGTGGCCACTCTGATCATATATGTAGCATTTGGAGTAGTTATACGTCATTTGGAACGGAACGGGTGACTTTGTTAAGATTTAATTTTATTTAACAAGAATTCTCGTCCATTCTTATATTTAAAATTAAATAAAATTTTATGAATTTAATTTAATTTCATTTTATAACTTAAATTTTAAAATTTTTATATCATTTGAAATTTAATCTAAAATAACAGAATTTAAAAAAATATTTATTATTTTCTTAAATCATTTAAGTAAGAAGACAAATTTCTTATCATATATTACATTTACTATATTTTTTTATCTAATATTAATATGATCAAATTTGATATTCCTCTTAAATTAAATCAATTTAATTCTTAAATTCAAAGTGTGTTTCAAATATAAAATTTTATTTATCAAATTAAATCATTTTTTATTTTAAAATCAAACTCAATTCTAAGAGAATAATATTATGTTCAAACGGAGTGTTAAAGATTTGGAACGGAATGGTATAAAATTGTTAATTAATTAAAATAATTTTGTAAACCGATTTTAGAAACGCCGAGGAAGACAAGAAAATTTCAATACTTTTTTTCTTTTGTTTTCTTTTTTCTTTTTTTTTTCTTTGGGCAAAAGTAAAAATATCCTTCAATCGTTAAATATGAACGTTTTGGATAACAGATTTTAAAATTTTATTTTTCGTTCAGTTGGAAATAATTTAAAGATGGTAAATTTTTAGAGTATTTAGTTGGTAAAAGTTTAGTTAAAAAGTGTAATAAAAATACAATGATGTAAAAGTGATATGTGGTAAAATTTGATTGAAATAAAATACAAAAAGTAAGAAAAAATTGGTGACTTTGGATTGATTTTGACCAACTAAACACTCTTTGATAAAGAAATTCTCAAAATCACATGTTAATTTTATAAAAGGATAATTTAGTGCATAAAATTTTCACACTACGGAATTTACTAAAAATTAGATATAGACAGCCTCTTAAGGGCGGACCGACTTTTGAGTTGTCCTCAACGATAATTCAAGTAGTGTAACTTGATTTAAAAAAAAAATTATTTTAATTTTTTTCAAATTTAATTCACTCTAAATTTTTATAATCTAACTTACTCTATTTTTTAATTCTTTATTCAGTTTAAATTCTTATAATATATACCACTCTATTTTTAATTTTTTTTCTTTTTTGGGGGTTCAACTAAATCGAACTCCAAATTTTGGTTCCACTCATGCAGCCTCTCATAAATAGAGATACTAATTTCAAGGTTTAAATCATTAACCACTCATAATTTTATAGAAGCATATATATATATAGCTAGCGAATATTAATATATATATATATATATATATTAAGAAGACTAAAATATCCATTTTAATCATCATTGTCATGTAACTTTTATTATTTCACACAGTGATAAGCCATGATCCTCATGATCATACCTCCGCTCCCTAACCTTTTTTTTTTTTTTTTTCCTTATTTCATTACTGATAGATTTTACTATTTCAGATTCTTTTATTTTTAGGAAAGAAAGGCAGCTAGCATTAAACTGAGGAATTAATGTACCGTTAAAAGAGAGAGAGAGAGAGAGAGAGAGAGAGAGAACTTTTCCAAGTTGAAAACATTTGATTAATATTAATAAGATGAATATTGATTGAAGGCCATGGGGCTGCAAATGTTAGGGTCACAATGATTTGTTATTATGACTTTCAGGTCTAATTTCACTACTATAAGAAAAATATATATATGTACACAATGAATGTAGTGATAGGGCGTTTAGTTTGCAAACAAATTTTAATTTTTATCAAAATTTTCAATTTCTTTTAATAAAATTTTATTACGTGTTATTTTTATAATAATTTCTTATTATTATTTTTTTCATCCAAATGCCACCAATTTGACAGAAGCAAACAAGCAAGGAAAATGGAATTATATTGGAGTGGGAGGGGGCGTATGGACTGAGGGAGCTGAAATTACATTTAAATTTTAGGGATCTAGAGTTACATCTCAATAGTTTAATTAGTACAAACTTGATGTGGTCCTTCAATTTAAAAATATAATTTTTGACATTTTAAAAGAGTGAATCAGTCAATAATTAATAAAAAAATATATTAAATGATGAAAGAAAAATGAGGAAAGAGAAAGTAATAAATGATAAAGAAAGTTTTAAATGATGAAAGAAAAATAAGAAAAGAGAAATATTAAAAGCACCGTCTATCATCCAATACAAAATATGAACCGTTAGATCTTCTTCCAATTACAAAGTTAAGATAAGTAATGATATGAATCAAAGATAAATAAAGATATAATAGTTAAAGATAAATAAGGGTAACAATTAAGATATAAATTTTCAAACAATCAAAATTTTAAATTAATATAAATTTAAATAAAAATAACAAGTAAAGATGAATAAATAATCAAAATTTTAAATTAATAAATTTAAATATTTTAAAAAATTAAAATAATTAAAAATTTAACTGAATCCCCCCTCAATCCATTGTAGAGACTCCTATTACAAACTCAAAATAAATAAAGTCAAATAAACATAAAAACTAAAGATAAATAAAAAAATAATAGTGTTTTAATTATTTATATTTTTTAAAAATATTGAAATTTATATAAAAGATAAATAAAGATATAGCAATTTTTTTAGACTGACAACTAAATAGAAATAAAGATAACAACTAAAGTAAATAAATAATCAAAATTTTAAATTAATATAAATTTAAATATTTTTAAAGAATAAAAATAATTAAAAATTTACTATATCTCTAATTATATTTAATTATTATCTTATTTATCTTTAGTTGCTTTATCTTTTCTCTTTTAATTATTATCAAGTTTTAAATGATAAAAGAGAAAAGAAGAAAGAGAAAATTTAAAAATAAATAGATATATAGCAACTAAAGATAAATAAAGATAATAATTAAATATAAATAGAGATATAGCAAATTTTTAATTATTTTTATTCTTTAAAAATATTTAAATTTATATTAAAGATAAATAAAAATATACTAAATTTTTAATTATTTTTATTTTTAGAGATATTTAAATTCATATTAATCTAAAATTTTGATTATTTCTTTAGTTATTATCTTTATTTGTATTTAGTTGTTATCTTTGTTTTTATTTAGTCGGTAATCTTAGTTTAAAAAAAAAATTACTGTATCTTTATTTATTTTTTATATAAATTTAAATGTTTTTAAAAAATATAAATAATTAAAAGTTTTTTATTTATCTTTTGTTTCTATCTTTATTTGACTTTATTTCCGATAGCTTGAGTTTGTAATAATAGCCAATACAATGGATTGAGGTGGTCTAGTTAAATTTTTAATTACTTTAATTTTTAAAAATATTTAAATTTATTAATTTAAAATTTTGATTATTTATTTATCTTTAATTATTATCTTTATTTAAATTTGTATTAATTTAAATTTTTTATTATTTTAACAATTATCTTTTAGTTGTTATCCTTATTTATCTTTAATTATTATATCTTTTTTTATCTTTGATTCTCATATTTGCTTATCTTGAGTTTATAAGAGGTTGGATTTTATGTAAGAAGATCTAACTGTCCATATTTTGCATTTAGTGCATAATTCTTATTTTAATGTTTCTCTTTTCCAATTATCTTTCGTCAATTAAAACTTTTCTTTTTCTCCTTTCTCTTTTATCATTTAATATTTTCTCTTTATTAATTATTGACTGATTTAATTTTTTTAAAGGATAAAAATTTATATTCTTCAATTGAAAGGTCAGATTAAATTTGTATTAATTGAACAATTGAGATATAATTTCAAGTCTCTAAAATTTAAATACAACTTCAGGTCAAGCCACCTCAATTTGGGTTCAAGGGGGCTGCAATGGAAAATGAAGGGTTGAGATTTTCTACACTTTAATCTAATGGTTCTAATGTAATGTAATTAAAATTATTTTTTAAAAAAATATAAGTTTAAAAATTTTGATTGGAGCACAATCAATACAGAATATGAAATGTCACATATCATTAAAGTATAGAAGATTTCAGCCATTCATTTTTCACTGTAACCCCTTGAACCCCTCAATTTGGGGTGGGAGGAAGCTTCCCGTTGGGTTAATGCATGGCAATTTACTGCCTATTTGTAGTTCCTTAATTAGCTTTTAATTTTGGTCCTTTTAACTCTTTAATGTTTATCTATATATATATATGTAGCATTTTAATCCCATTTTGAATTATTATTTCTTTAGTAAATTGGACGGTTTTGAATGTTGATAGAATTGAGAACCTAACATTTTCCTGAACAAAATTTTAAACCTAATATAACAATATTACAAGTGATTGTTTGAAGCTATTTTTGCTAATTTTTATATAGTTTTATGAAAAAAAATGTTTAACAAAACAAAATGATGCTTTTAAAAATTTTAGAAATATTTTTGCGTTCTAACTATATATTTTTCTTTTTTTACTTACATTCACATTTCGGTTTCATTGAGAGTTTCAAATTTTTTTAAAAAATTTCAGAAAGATTTAAAAATTTTTAAATTTCTTCCGATTAAATTTCTTAATTTATCACTTTTACATTACTTTAATATCAACATTTATATATATATATATATATATATATATTTTTTTTTTTTAAACTTCTAACACATCTTTCATTAACTTTTGGTTACAAAATAAGGAAAAAAAAAAAAGAAAAGTAAAAACTAACACGTTACAAGTTACGAGAAGTCTTTTGTTTTTAAATAGTCCATGTCCTTTCAAGTTGAAATCTGGGCCACAGATCTTGCGCGCCTTTCTTGTTGGGTTTGTTGCAGCTTGATTAAGGGTTGGTTTGACAAAAAATAAGCTAGGTTAAAAAAAAAAGTAGTTTTTTTTTTTATCTTTTGTATTTAAAAAAACAATTTTATCCGTATTATGCACAAAAATTAAGGTATTTATCAGGGTATATTTGTAATTTAACATGATATATTTCTCAATTTACGTTATAAAAGGTAAAAAATAAACATTTTGTTTTTGTTTCTAAACAAAGCCTAAGTTAATTATTTTTTTTACCTCATGTACTTAAAAGAAAATTACTTACACGTTTTAAATGTTAAAATTTTAGTTTTGCAACTTTTATATTTTAAATTAAAGTAAAAAATGAAAACATTGAAAAATTCAGGTGGGTTTGGCGCACTGATTTTTATTAAAAATTTTTGAAATTTTTTGAAACTTCTAAAAGTAATTTACTTTTTATCTCACTGGACGAATTATAAACCCATAATTTAGGGGGCATTTTGGCAACGTAATTTTTAGTAAAAAATACCAACTTTTAATTTTTGAGCATTTGCCAAACCACTAACTTTTGTCACTTTTCTACTCTATTGTAATAATTTCTCAACTCAAAAGTTATTAAAAATTTTTAAAAATTACCAAAAGTAACTAAAAATTTTACCAAATACCTAAAAGTTGCTAAAAATTATTAAAAATTACTATTTGTTTCACTAAACACGCTAAAAATTATAACTAGTAACTTTTGATAAAAATAACAAAAATTACTAAAAATTATATCTCAAAACACCCTCTTATCTTATTTTATCTCATTTTATTTCACTTTTATCATTCCAAACACACCATTAAGATAATTGTTTTGACTTCCAATAAATTTATAGTTACATTTATACCCCTTACAATTTATATTACTTATATTTATATTTTCTAATTTTATTTAATTTTTAATAGGTATTTTAATTTCTTATTTAAAAATTTAACGTTATTCACAACTTTAATTTAAAATATAAGGGGTGCATATATATATGTTTTTAAAAATTAGATTTTTACCTTAAATACAAAGAGAAAAAAAATAATTATTTCATAAAAATTCTAATTAGAATTTTTTTATCAAAATATTGTGTGAATTTATTGTGGATTTATCACTTTATATAAAAGAATATTTTTATTACAAAAATATCATTGTCACTTTTTTTAATAACATTTTTTATAAAAAAATTAAATTATAATAATTTTTTTTCATATTTATTTAAAGAATTTATAAACATCCCCAGCTCAATAAGAGGAATTCCTTGTCCGTTACAACTGGCCTTTAATCTACTTCCCACGTTTCAAATGCTTACGGGATCTCCCGAAAAAACGCAAAGAACAAATATTTTTTTTTTGGTAAGTGCAAACAACAAATAATTCTCAGTAATGGGTGCATCTTATTGCGGAGGTAATGTTAGGTAGGCTTGTCCACACAAATCCAAGATTACCTTTTTTTTTTTTTTCTTTTAAAAAAAAAAAGAAATAAAAAAATTTTCTATTGACAGGTTTCTCGAAGACACTCATTAAAGACTAATGAAAATCTAAAACGTAATAAAATCCCTCACTTTTATAGAGTTATGCGTGAAAAAAAATAAGATTTTATCACGTGGCGTGTTTTTATTATTTTTAATGAATACTCTTCGGGCATAGATCAATTAACAAATGACTAGTTTTTTGTTTTTTAAATTTTTATTAATTAAACATTTTTTCTTTTTATGTAAAAGAATAAATATGATTATTTTAAAAAAATCAAGAAATTAAATAACAAGAAGCTACTCATTCCAAATGAAGCTTGTGGTCATTACTAATTGTAATTTATTATTATAGATGAGTTAAAAATGCTCTAATAATACTATTAACTTTCTAATGAAGGATTAAAATATCAAAGTTTATTGAAATTTTTAATTATTATTCTTATAACGTGTGAATTGATAATTGTATATTATCATGAATGAATTAAAAATGTTAATAATTGTATATTATTATGATAATATAGGCTTTTTGAAGGAAGTACTAGAATATCTATATATTGAAAATTTTAATTGACGTGGTTGGCAAATAGAGCTATTGAAATTCACTTGTAAATTTAAAAAGTAAAGAGTAAATATACTTCACTTTTCACTTTTCATGATTTAAAATTCATTGTCTATTTTAACAAATATAATGTGGTGTAAAAAATTGATGAAATACGTTTAATATTTTTAATTTAAAATTAAAAAATGTAATAATGAAATTCAATCTCGTGCGGTGACTAATAGAAACACCAAGTTATTGTACTCGAAAGCAAGACATACATAAAATGCCTTTTGAAATCCCGTTCCCAGTTGCAACAAAAAAAAAAAAAAAAAAAAAAAAACAAATGACTGTGAACAAAATGAAAATGATTGCAAGCAATTAACAATATGTGACAGATAGACAATAACATAAATAAAAAGATAAGAACTTGGGTAAATTATCATTGTGACACAATAAAACACTTTTGTCGCACATATAAGGTGCGTTTGGAGTGATAAATAGTGAGATAAAATAAGATAAATTGTAAGTTTATAATTCGTACAGTGAAATAAAGAGTGAATAACTTTTAAAATTTTTCTGTATGTTTCATCATTTTTCAGATTTTTTTTCTCACCCCAAACGGAGCTATATAGTTTGGACAAACGAACGTAAAATGTTATATATATAAATTCAATATATGCTATGTACAATGTATTTTAAAATTATGGGGTATTGAATTTCATTATAATTCCAAGATAAACAAGCTTGGGCAAAAGGAATATTGGAACGTGTGATGTTTTGAGAAGTGCTTGCATTACACCTAGTTAAGTCCAAAACAGGACCGGCTTAGATCGTCGGCAAATTGGGTAGCCGCCCAATGTTCCAAGTGAAAAGAAAGTCCATCCCCGTATATAGATTTAAATATTGACGGGTTTAATTTATTTTTGTACTTAAAAATATTAAAAATATAAAAAAATAGAAATTAATACACCTATTAATATATTAATTATATAAAAGAATTAGATTCTTGGTCAAATATTTATATTGTTTATGTTATTGATAGTACCAGTAATAATTGTTTTAACTGAAATAAGTTTTTTAAAATTAAAATTAATAAAAATTTATTTAAAATTAATTATGTCACAAGATAAGTTAAATGAATTAGTTATATTATCTATTAAAAATATAATATTTAACCATCTTAAATATAAAATTTTAATTTATAATTTTACGGCTCAAAAAAATAGCATGTATGATATGAACATTTTCTGTACCCAAAATATTTTTTTTTACCTTCCACCTCAAATAGTTTGATATATTCCTGGGCCAAAACCAAGTCTTTACACAACAGCATAGATTTATAAAAAGTTGCATTCGTAACAATGACATTCATTAACAAGAAGAGGTGTTTTGCAAGCCATGAGGGTTATTATGTGAGATGCATTTTAAATGACTTGAGAGGGACGTAAAGGCTGCGTTTGGCATAAAAAAATATACTGAAAATCTCTATAAATCTCTAACAACTCTTTTATCTTTAATTTTTCCGCCATCACTAATTTTAAAAAATTCTAATATTTCACTAAAAAAATAAAAAATCTGGAAGTAGGTTATCCGAATGTATAAAGTTTTTATACAATCATATTTTTCGTGCCGAAAGCTTTCAAACGAGTACCATTGTCGCTATTTTTTGTGAATTTTTTTGAATCCGTGAGAACGGATTTGGCAAACCGTTTCCACGGTTTACGAATTTTCAAACAAAAGTGACGCAAAAATCAACCCCAAATCCGTTCTCACGGTTTACGAATTTTCAGACAAAAGTGACGCAAAAATCAACCCCAAACCATATTTTATCTCAATTTATCTTATTTTTTCTTACGCCAAACGGGGCCAAAGGTTTTTTCTATGAAAAAAAACATAACCAAAAGAAAAATAAAAATAAGAATAATAATAATAATAAATTTTGTTTTACAAATAACCATAACATTTAGAAGTATTCAATTCTGAAAGAACATAAGAAAATAATTTTTGTTTTCATTTTCATTTTTATAAAAAATAGAACTGTTAAAAGAGTTGCATAAGTAGTAAATTAACAAGTTATCAGAAGCCATAAACCAATTGTGTAATTTATAGCTGACCAGTGTCTAAATCTCGATTGGTGAAAAAAAATCAACTAATAATAGTACGAACAATTTCAGCAAAGCCAATGTAACCAATATTCCTACTAAATCATCTCTTAAATAATTATATTTCTTTCATTATAGAAAACAAATAAATAAAAAGGTAATGATAATATCATAGTAAATTTTGTTAATGTCAGAATTCTATTAATGATATTTCTAATTATTGATAGAATTACCAATTTGTATTATTTAACACAGCCTACATTCTCTTTTTTTTATTAATTTTTCTCTAAATCTCCCTCATTAATTTTTCTCTCTGAATTATTAATACTAGAGCTTGTTTAATTACTTACAAAATTATCCTCCTCTATTATTATATCCCATCTTGATTCTCTCTTCCTCATCAATTTCTCTCTATTATCTTATCTATTTATCTCTATCTTTTTTTTTTCTTTTTAAAAAAATATACTATTCTCTCTCTTTTTTTTTTTTCTCTTTTTGAAAAATACCTCTCTTCAAAGTATAGTTAAATAATAAATTTTCATTTTAAACTTAAAAACTATTAATGTGCCTTAAATTATAAAAATACTTCATTCCAAAAATATCTCTCTTCAAAATATAGTTAATAATAAATTTATCATTTTAAATATAAAAAATTTAACACTTGATTGAATAATAAAAATATGTCTGCTTATTTGTAATAGTTTATCTAATATATTTTAAGGTTTTTTATTGGTATGAACTTTTTTTTTTAATCAATGAAATTACAACGCAATTGTATAAAAGAAAATTTTATACTATTAGAAATTTAGACTCATGTTGAATTGTCACTATATTAATTTCGAATAAAAATTATTAAAATAATTTTTATTCAAAATTATTATTATTATTAAATTGTTTACGTTAAATTTATTATAATTTTTTTAAAGAATATTATCTTTTTCCTATGCATAATATATATAATTATTGGAACATTGGGATTCTGTTTGTTATAAAAATATTAGAAACCAAATCCTATTTATTTTTTGAGGGACAAAATGTATTAAAAAATTTATATTAATAAAGAATAATAAATATAAATTTTTTCTAAAATGAGAAATTTATTATTTAACTATATTTTGACGAGATATATTTTTCGAAGACAGCTTTTTTTATAATTTAATATTACATTAATAATTGTTAAGTTTAAAATGAAAATTTTATTATTTAAGAATTTTTTGTATAGATATGTTTTTTAAAGAGAGAATAATGTTATTTAAAAAAGAAAAAAGAAAAGATATAGATGAATAAATAGAATGAGGGAGATAAATTAATGAGAAAGAAATAATAGAGGTTGGATAGAATAATAAAAGAGGGTAATTTTATAAATAATTAAACAAATTATTAATTGAACTCTGACATTAATAATTTAGAAATAAAAATTAATGAGAGAGAATCAAAGAAAGAATGTAAATTGTGTTAAATAATAGATAAGGGTAATTTTGTCAATAATTAAAAAAATCATTAATGTAGGTCTAACATTAACAAAATCGGGCATTATCGTCACCCTAAATAAAATTGAAGTATTTCTCTTGTCACAAATTCAAGTTCTCACAGCCATGAGCTTAGTTTGGAAAGAAAAAAAAAATATATATATATATATATATATTTAACTAGCTATAAGTTAACTATTAGAAAAAAAATGTTTTTTGTGTTTGAGAAAAAAAAAAGTTAACTTTTTAATAATTTATTTTTTATCTTTTTAATTAATTTGATATTTTTTTCATTATCCTTTAAAAAAAATTTAAAATATAAGAAGATATTTTTAATTATTTTAAAAAATGTCAAAAAATTAGCTAGCCAAAGACTAAATTTTAGTTAAGCCTGAGGATATCTTTTTCCTATGCATAATATATATAATTATTGGAACATTGGGATTCTGTTTGTTATAAAAATATTAGAAACCAAATCCTATTTATTTTTTGAGGGACAAAATGTATTAAAAAATTTATATTAATAAAGAATAATAAATATAAATTTTTTCTAAAATGAGAAATTTATTATTTAACTATATTTTGACGAGATATATTTTTCGAAGACAGCTTTTTTTATAATTTAATATTACATTAATAATTGTTAAGTTTAAAATGAAAATTTTATTATTTAAGAATTTTTTGTATAGATATGTTTTTTAAAGAGAGAATAATGTTATTTAAAAAAGAAAAAAGAAAAGATATAGATGAATAAATAGAATGAGGGAGATAAATTAATGAGAAAGAAATAATAGAGGTTGGATAGAATAATAAAAGAGGGTAATTTTATAAATAATTAAACAAATTATTAATTGAACTCTGACATTAATAATTTAGAAATAAAAATTAATGAGAGAGAATCAAAGAAAGAATGTAAATTGTGTTAAATAATAGATAAGGGTAATTTTGTCAATAATTAAAAAAATCATTAATGTAGGTCTAACATTAACAAAATCGGGCATTATCGTCACCCTAAATAAAATTGAAGTATTTCTCTTGTCACAAATTCAAGTTCTCACAGCCATGAGCTTAGTTTGGAAAGAAAAAAAAAAATATATATATATATATATATATATATTTAACTAGCTATAAGTTAACTATTAGAAAAAAAATGTTTTTTGTGTTTGAGAAAAAAAAAAAGTTAACTTTTTAATAATTTATTTTTTATCTTTTTAATTAATTTGATATTTTTTTCATTATCCTTTAAAAAAAATTTAAAATATAAGAAGATATTTTTAATTATTTTAAAAAATGTCAAAAATTAGCTAGCCAAAGACTAAATTTTAGTTAAGCCTGAGGACACCTCTTTGAGGGAGTTTAGAGTTCAAAAAAAGTTAAAAAAAAAAAAAAAAAAAAATTCATGGCCTGAAATGTAAAAATCACTTAAGAGGTATCCAAAATTAAGATCATATTAAGACCATTGATTTTTTATACATTAACAGCTGGCGTGCCTTTTACATTTTAACTCCTGGAATCTCACAGGTTAGTGCAAAAAATGACACATAAAAAGATTTGATTGAAAAGAAGTTTAAAATTTTAACAATTTTTTTAAAAAAAATTAAAGTTTCAAATGAAGCTTTAAATCTTTTGTATTTTAATTTGTAAATAAATTGTAAAAATTTTTTAAAGTAAAATTTACTTTAATATTTTATTTAAAATTTAATTTTTAAGTAAAAAAGTTCATACCGGACCAACCCAAAGTAGTATTTGGAATGGTAAAAAATAAAAATAAAAATATGACTTAAAATAACTTTTAGTGTTTGATATTTTTAATTTAAATTACATTTTTATAAAAAAGAATATTGTAACTTTAGGACTTTTACAGTAAAATGTTGGAGAGAGAAATTATAAGAATAATTTTTTGAGTCTATTCCCACTTATTTATATCAGAAATTTTTTTTTAAAATTATTAAAATTTTTGATTTCTACTTAAAAAAATTAGAGAAAAATTGTGAAAATGATTTTTTCGTTCTGTTCTCATTAATTTATGTTAAATTTGTTAAAATTTATTAAAAAATTATTGACGTATATGAAAAAATTTGTTTAAATTTGTAAAAATTTATTAAAATATATAAATATATATAAAAATTTTATAAAGTACGAAATGACTGAAATGATTAAAATATATTAGGGGGATTTTCTAAAATTTTAAAAAATTTTTATTAATTTTTGCCTAGCTAAACGCTGCCTTGATATCAAAGCGGGGTTCAATTATTATCGCCTTGGAAATTGGCATAAATTTGCTTGACTAACTGTGCATGATGGGAAATGAAAGAAGATCGACCAAAAAAGTCATGATCTGATTAAACTAAAAGCCCAAACAAACGACAAGTGACATGACCCAGATATGTAACCGGGATTAGGATAACCCAAAACCAGCGGCGGTTTCCACCCAAATCGCACCAGTGGTTTTCTCACAACAAACCTTGTTTTGGTTCTCTCTCTCTTCTCAGTCTTCTCTCTCTACAGTTCAGTAGAAAATACTGCTAGTCAGCAGCCCACAATATCAACTCCAAACCGCTATTCTCTCTATCTCTCTCTCTCTCTCTCTCTCTGTCTCTCGCTCTCACGCAGTCTTTGTCTCTTAGTCCTTGTTTGTTTGCGCCCTCTGTCTATCTCTCTCTCTGTTTCTTCTCAATTAGGGTTTAAAAATGCCACGTACGGTGCAGTGCTGATATAAACATGCACAAACGCGAACACTGTTGCTGAAGGGATCTGTAAGCCTTTCTGCTGGGAAGGGCACTGTTGTCTTCCCCTTCTTAGAGGGACCTAAACATGTATATACATATATATATATATATATATAGTGGGTAATTTTGAAATTATTAATTTGACTTTTTTATTTATTATTTTATATGATTTTTTTTTAAAATTTAATATTTTTTAATTTTTAAACATGTTGGTGGTGTTCAGATGGAAAAAAATACAATACCTAAACATATATATATAGAGATATATAGTGGGTAATTTCGAAATTATTAATTTGACTTTTTTATTTATTATTTTATATGACTTTTTTTGTTAAAATTTAATATTTTTAAATTTTTAAACATGTTGGTGGTGTTCAGATGGAAAAAAATACAATAAAAGTACAAAAATTTAATATAAAAGTAATATGTGACAAATTTTGATTAGAAAAAATACAAAAAAATTAGTAAAAACTGATAGATTTTAGTTAATTTTTGTAAACCAAACACTTTTGTAATTAACATTTATCAGAAAATATGGTAAAAATAATTAAAAATAGAAAATTCATGTAAAGATAATTTTTTTTTATAAAAATTGAGGTAATGGGTTTTATGAGTATAAAAAATATACTTAAAATTTATTAAATAGAAAAATAATTTTGATAAAAAAATTATGTAAGACAAGAAAAAAAAAAGAAAAGGAGAATAAAAAAAAAAAAAAGCAACAGAAAAAAAACCCAATCACCCCCAAGGCTTTACATGTAATGCACATTTGCATGAGAATGTGAAAGTGAAAGACAACTTCTTCTTCCAGGTGTGACCTTTTTGGGTATTGGCCTTTTGGATTCCGTGGCTATTGTCCAATATTGCGTGAGTCTAATGTCAATTCACATGTCCTTTCTTTGCAACAAAACGAGGCAACCCCAAAACCACCCTTGAAAGACGTGCATATATACTTCGACAGCACAGCTACGGCATAAATAGATGAAAAATGCGTACGGACGCCCCGTTTGAAAGTTGAATTAATTTTTTATAATTTTTTTTTGACAAAAATTAGTGGTGGGTTTAATAAAATAAATAAAAATTTTTAATAATTTTTGATAGTTTTTAAATGTTTAGTAAAAATTTTGTTATTATAATCCAAATCATTAAGAAGTTAAGCATTAACTTTTAAGAGGCAGTTTGGATAATAAAAAAAAAAAAGCAAAAAAATCCTAACTCGTAGTTTTTTTGTGTGTTTGGTGGAATAAAGTGTAATTTTAGTATTTTTTATAATTTTTAGGTGTCTGGGAAACTTTTCACTGTAGTAAAGTAAAAAAGTGGTAACTTTTTGTGTGTTTGGTAAATTTTTTACTGTAGCAAAGTAAAAAAATAGTAATTTTTATGTGTTTGGTAAAACTTTTAATTTTATTTTTTACTGTAACAAAGTAAATAAATGAGAAAAATTATGACTCTACCAAGCGTACCAAAAACTACAAAATGTAACTTTTGTTACTTTTTTGTTAATTTTTAAATCTCCAAACGGGCCCTATATTAGTAAAATCATCAACCCTGGGGTTAAATTTCAAATGAGAAAAATAGAAGAATCATGTATTTTAGAGACAAAACTTAAAAGAAATAAAGTGTAATTACTCTTAAAATTTAAAATAAAAATACTAAAAGTAACAATTTGGTTAATAAACTTATTTTATAAAATATTTATTTTGAAATAATAGGACTCAATCTTAAAAATTACATAATTATAAGTTTATTGCAAATAAAATATTTTTTTTGTTTTTTTGTTAAACAAAACCAATTAAAATTTACTAACTTTTACTAATAATATATAATAAATTTTAATTAAAAAATTATTTTTATTTAAAATTTTTATATTTTTACTATATTTTTTTAATCAACCATACACCCCCTGTATCGTTGTAATATTCTCCCAGTAGAACTGTGGGTCGACCTATGACTTTGGTACGGCGCAAGAAGTGCATGTGGACTCCCAATGCCTCCGTGTGGGGGAAACACAGCATGTGATTAATCGAATCGAGACGGAATTAGGGCGGTTTTGTCTTCGGTTTTTGATTAATGTTGTTAATTATGACTCTGCCGCTGTCAGAGTGATATCTACTTTTACGATAACTAAGACCCGTTTAATATAATTGTCAATTTTTAATTCTTCGTATTTAGTTTTTGTATTTAATTTTTGGTTCTATGTTCAATTTTTTTATACTTAACTTTTATTTTCGTAGTAAAAAAAAAACTTAAAAATGTGTTTAATAATAATAATTATTAGTTGATAATTATACTTGTAAATTAATTAAATTTAATAAATTTAATTATTTTAATTATATTAATTATTAAATAAATTAATGCAATAAAAAATATATATTAGACATAATTTATTATAATTACTTTTTAAAAATAATTTAATAAAATATATTTCATATTACTTAAATTAAATTAAATTGATTTAATTAATTAATTTGATTAATTATTTTAATTATTTTAATTATATTATTTTTTAAATAATTTAATTCAATAAAAATAAAATATATTCAATATAATTTAATTATATTATTTATTACAAATAATTTATAATAAATTTATTTTTACATTAATTTAATTAATTAAATTTAATTAAATAATTAATTTAAATTAAATTAATTAAATGTACTTATTTTAATTATATTTTTTACTAAGATTAATTTAGCACAATAAAAATAAAATATAATTTATTGTATTATTTATTAACAATAATTTAATATAATATTTTTATATTAATTTAACTAATTAAATTCAATTATAATTAATATAATTTAGTTAATTAATATATTTAATATATTAAATTAATTATTGATAAAATTATTTATTAATTAAATTATATTTAAAATATTTTTATATAAATAAAAATAATATATTTAACAGTGACCGGAGATGAGTGAGGGGTAGTGACAGCGATGGGAGGCAGTGGCCGCATATTAGTGGCAACCAGCGGACAATGGTAATTGATAATTGTAACGGGTAGTGGTTAGGTAAGAAAATGAAACCTGAAAATAAAAATTTGAGAAAACATATTTTCACAATTTTTGAAAATTTTAGAAACTATTTTCATTTTTTTAAATTAAAAATTAAAAACTAAAAACAAATTTACTAAACGAGTTTTTGTGTTAATTTAAAAAAAATAAAAACAAAAATAGAAAAATAAAAATAAAATAGTTACCAAACGGTCCCTTAATAATTAATGTAAACTTTTTAATGCATTTCTGAAATCGTTCATTGTTTACTTTGTGGTGGCGATTATTATAATTAAAAACATACGTGAATATATTTAAATAATTAAATTTTAATTTAATAATTCCTAATGATAGTATCATTGATCTAATATACTTTTGCATGTCAACCTCTTCTTTTCAAACATGCATACATACATGCCATCTAAAATTGATTTCCTACTTCTATGATTAAGAATGTGATTGGGTTTGGTAGTGTATTAATTAGGATAGTTTAAAAATTCATGCTGAATTAAAATGGGTTTGTGAATAAATGTGATATCATCATTGGTGAGTTAAACATATTATTAGCATTATGATTAATTAAAATGAATTTATATATATGTCAAGAATAAGAATGATTTTTTTTTTTTTTTACTAGCTAGTTTCAATTCTTTCTATTCCAGTGCAATGGTGGTCTACATAAAGAAGAAAATTATGGACTCACAAAGAAGATCGATGTGCATCAGATCAGGAGAGATACATATATCGTCTGGTGTGTTAAAAAATAAAAAAAAATATTTAAAAAATTTTAAAAATCTTTAAAACTTATTCATTTTTTATTTGATTGTACGAATTAGGAATTCACAATTTATCTCACTTTAACTCATTTTATCTCGTTTTTTATCATTCCAAACACATCAATAATAAAAGTACAATAAAAATAGGGCCTGTTTGGTAGACAAAATATGAAGGAAAAAGTACAATAAAAGTAAAAATATGTGACATAAAAGTGGTATGTGAAAATTTTTTATTAGAGAAAAATACAAAAATTAGTTAAAGTTAGAAAACTTTTAATGAGTTTTGGTGTGACCAAACATGCCGTGAATGTGGTAGGTAGAGTTTCGTTATTTGATTTTTGGTGCACAAAGACATTTCCATTTAGGCCTTGTTTGGAGTAAGATAAAATTTCAAAAAAATTCTATAAATCTCTAACAACCCCTCTACCTCTAATTTTTTCGCCACCACTAATTTCAAAAAATTTAAATATTTCGCTAAAAAAATAAAAAAATTTGAAAGTAGGTTAATCGAATGTGTAAATTTTTTATACAATCATATTCTTCATGTCGAAAACTTTCAAACGAGTACCATTATCGCTATTTTTTGTGAATTTTTTTGAATCTGTGGGAACAGACTTGGAAAATAGTTCCCACGGTTTGTGACTTTTCAAAAAAAAAACAGTGCCAAAATTAACTCCAAATCACATTTCATCTCAATTTATCTTATTTTTTCTTACTCTAAACGGGCCTTAATTAGTTTGATTTACACAATATGGTTGATAGATGAATAGGTGGTGTTTGGTTTGTATAAAAAAATAAAATAAAATAATAATATAAAAGTGATGCGTAATAAAATTTGATAAAAAAGTTTATAAAACTAAAAATATTTTTAATATTTTTTTATGATCCAAACGCCTTCGTACACAATATATCTCAATTATTGGCTAACTCCATCTCGCAGTTTTAGCTTGATACTGCCGCTCTAGCTAACAGTGGTGGACGCAGCCTTTAACTCTTCTGGGGTAGTCTGGTTCAAAAAAAAAATTTTTTTCAATTCAATTTTTTTTAAAATTTAATTCATTCTAAATTTTTTAACCTAACTCACGTTAATTTTATATTTTTTATATTTAATCTAATTTTTTATAATTCAATCAAATATTTGTTATTTAAATTCTTTATTCAGTCTAAATAAATTTTAAATTTTGAATAGCGCCAACGCCAGATATTCTAGCCCTGTCATTTGAAGATGACAAATCGGTACGTGATTTGTCTCAAAGATGAGTTGAAATTTTTGTATTTTGCTTAGATTTGTCCATTGCGGGTCGGAAGGATAGGGCGGAGAGGCGAATAAAGACAGGAAATGAATTCTGGCAAGTATTTGTTCGACTTGCCAAAAACAAATAAGTACGTATTTAAAACTGAAAATTAAATGAAACAAGTGGACTACTTGTAAATCAAATTGAACAAATTAGCAGCTCCTAATTAAATGAACACCATGTTATTCCATTTGTTGTTTACGCTTCATTTATATCCATTGTAACATACTGTTCCACCCGCCGTCTTGCATGTGACATCAAAAACTATGTGCCAAGTGAGAGTATCCTCAAATCGGAAATTCATAATTTGGTTGTGTTTGGATTGTTATTAAGATTGGGGTGGGTGGTGTTTGAATGGTTAACTTCTGTAAAAATTTAGTGTAAAAGTGATTGTGTCGAAATTTAATTGTAAAAATTTTAAATAATTTAGTTAAAGTTATTTTTTTTAAGTGTTTTTCAGTAAATCAAACACCTCTTAAAAATTATTATGCATATATAATTATGGCTCTGTTTGGAGTTAAATAAAATAAAATAAAATCCTACAAATCTATGCAAATACGAATTACGAGACATTTACTTTTACAATTTTATTTTATTTTATACACTTTTATACAACTCTAAACACACCCTATATAATCACCTCAGTTAAGAAAGTCCGACAACACATAAAAGTAAATATCTCAATAATTTCTAATAGAAGTTCGACAATACATAAATGTAAGGGTCTCAACAATTTCTATCAGACTTCCTTATGTGAAGGCCAATTAAAAACCCGCTTTGATATTGATTCTGTTTAGAACTCTTTAAAAAAAATAATAAAATCTTACAAATCTCTACAAACATAAATTACGAGATAGTAAAATTTAAAATTTTCACTCACTACACGAATTACAAGACATTTATTTTTACAATTTTATACAATTCCAAACACACTCATTATGTAAAGAATCTCACATCAATTTCAAAATCTAGGTATTAAGGTGTTGAAAATCTATCTCTTAAATAGAGGGAATAATTTTTTTAATAGGTGGGACAATTTGTAATAAACATTTCTTTTATCTGGATGTGTTTCTAGGATTGATTGATTTTTTTTTTTTGCACCAGTACTTTGATGACACTTTATGATCTAAACGCTACAGATGTGTGGTTTTGTTTGGACAGAATTGCTCGCATATCATAAATGAAGGTCGCATGGTTTACTACTAAGTGCTTGTGAGCAGGGTTATATATATAGAGAGAGAGAGAGAGAGAGAGAGAGAGAGAGAGAGAGATCAAAATGCAAGAACAGACACAGAGAGCTAGACTAACGGGCCTTGTCTGATCACCTCGCCTCTCACATACTTAACACTTCGTTTGTTAGTTTAGGAGATAAGATAAATATATATATATATATATATATTTAACAAATATGAGAGGAAAAAAGAGAGAGAGAGAGAGAGAACCTCTCACACACTTAACACTTCGTTTGTTAGCTTAGGAGATAAGATAAATATATATATATATATTTAACAAATATGAGAGGAAAAAAAAGAGAGAGAGAGAACAAAAAGGATAATAATTTTTCTTCTACTCATTTGGTTGTTTTGGAGAGAAAAAATTATGATTATTTTCCTTTTTATTTTTGAATTGAATAAAAATAGGAGGAAGAGAAATTGTACGTTGTGATTTTATAATTGCATATTTGTTACTACTGCTAATATAGTGTTGTAAATTTTTTTTTATTGTTCTTTATTTAGGATATGTTTAAAGTGATAAAAAATAAGATAAAGTGAAATAAGTTGTGAATTCATAATTTGTGTAATGAAATAAAAAGTAAATAACTTTTTAGAGATTTTCATAAATTTTTTTCACACGCCAAATGCACCCTTAATGGATAAATTGGTAATGTTAGTGAAATTTCATAATTCTTAATCCAGGCCTCCAAGAATTCGATTCACAGAAAATAATAGAAATTCGAACTTGAACTCAATTCGTTGGAAATAATGGAAACTGGGCCTCCGAGAATTGATGTGCTGGAAATAATGGAAATCTGGGGCCGAACTCGATCCGTTAAAAATAATGGAAATTTTTTTGTCACAAAAATCAATGTGATGTCAGTCAAAAAATTTTGGTACTTAAATTAAGAAATATGATAGGATTTTTGTATAGAGAAAGAATTATTTCATACCTGTTAGGATGACTTCGTCCCTTATTTACAAGAATTTTTTACAGAATTATAATTAGAATTAAATTAATTGGAATTAAATTAGAAGTATTCCCTAATTTGTTGTGATTTTATTACATGGATAAGGTAAGTATTGGATTCTAAATATATTTTTATGAGATTTAATGTGATTTCACAAAAATTTTTCCCAATAATAGGCATAAATCTTGCCCCATAAAAAATATAGGTATCAAAAATCACATCCATTATTTAGTATAGCGATGCTATGCTTACACTCATTTTTTTACACCCTTTTTTATACCCTTCCCATTTTGACTAGCACATTTCATTCAAAATCATCACAGTTGCAAGATTAAGATAACATCTTCTGGTTGTGGTTGTGATAATTTTGAACAAACGCATTGGTCACTAAGAATAATGACCAGTGTAAATTGGAAATGTGTAAATATAGGTGTAAAAAAAAGTTTAAGCGTAGCATTTTTTTATTTAGTATTATAGAAATTTCATTAATGAACTTTTCTTTTCTCTAATTCTATACAACTTTAGACAAATGAAAATTTTGAGGTTATATTCTCTATTTTTTTCTTTTTCTTTTTTAATTTTCTTCCCCCACTAAAACCCATCAACAAATGAGAAAAGCTTACATCATTTTTTTTTTCTCTTTTTTCTTTTTCTATCCATTTAATTGCCAGCTCCCAAGTGGGGTGTTAGGGTCTCAATTATATTCATATAAAACCAACACCTCTCTGTTGCAAATCAACGTTGAATTATTCACAAAGTTTGGTTGTTGAGAGCGTTCAATTGCGTAGATTGTTGACTAGAAATATTGATTAGGTGCGTGCCGCCCCCCTGTCCTCTCATGGACTTCTCACGCTAAGTTTAATCACGCCCACTACATTTCCAATATTGCATTCCTACATAATCGTAATGTAACAAATTAATAAATATTAAATCATTTTAAGTAGAAAATTTCTAACTGTAGAAAACTCTTATAAAAAAAAAATAAAATCATTTTTTCAGCCGAATCTTTACTTTTAATATTGACTTATTATTAGTTAACATATTTTATTAATTTACTAAAGGATAATATAATTAATAATTATAAAAATTAAACAAAAAATAAAAAAGAATGAGAAAATTAATATTTTAATGATATAGAGATGAAATATAAAGACTCTATCACAGTTATTTTTGAGTAAAAAAAAATTTGTAAATTAAAAAATGTATTTAAATTTATAAAGTAAATAATCTATTAAGAATACTAGTATTAAGATCAATCTGGAGGTACCTTAAAACAGAAAATTATGTACGATAAAAGGATCGAAAAAAGAAAAAAAAAATCTTTGAATGCTCTATATATTTTCAGAAACTATCAGCCGTTGGTCTTCTCATGGACATCATATTTACCGCAAAAGTTTTCAGAAAATTCAAGTCACCACCAACCCATAATCTTTTAAAGGCTGCCTCCCACATAGCTGTTCAAAACCAGTGGTTGGCTGCTCAATGGTCGCACTACAATAAAATCTAATCGTCGTATTTTCAAAGATTTCCGACGTCTGATGATGTTTTTCAACAAGAAATCATATATCCATTTATATATAAAACATTATTAATTTATTAAGCTTTTCACATGAATATATTACAACAAACTTCTAGTCCATCAAATTGATTTCGGCTCTCTTTTTATAAAGGTTCTTGTGCCTTGACGAACTACAATCGAATCCAATACAATGGTGCCATGAAAGACAAAAATACGAATGACTTGTAGTTCGAGAAGTATTTATTAAGTTTCATTTGGAGTGATAAAAAATTTTAAAAAATATTAAAAAATTTTAAAAATTATTCACTTTTTATCTTACTGCACGAATTTTAAACTCATAACTTATCTCATTTTATTTCATTTTATCTCACTTTTTGTTTTAAAGTAAAAAAAAGGTTAAAAGTTGATTTTTTTTTTTAAACTGACACTAAAAGTTGATTTATATATGCTATACGTTTACAATTATTTTTATAAAATGTTAAACTAGAATGACTAGACTGTAGCCTTTTTACTATGAAACAAACAATCAATCATGATGCACTTTTATTTGGGGGTGAAAATGAGTTGATTTTAGTTTAAATTTTTATATTGGACCCGAATTTAACCTTGGCTCGAATTTTTATGCAGACTTGCGATCGGTTCCGAAGAAATCGATTAAACCACAATGATATCGTTTTATTTTAAAATATAATAAATAAAGTATTGTAAAAAATATAAAAATATTATAAAAAATATATATATTTTATTGAACCGACTCATAAGTTTTAAAGCCAACTTTTCCAAACTCAATCTTGATTTTAAACAAATTACATGTACAAATCGATATTAATTTAAGTTCATTTTAATACAAATCGATCTCGAACTGAACTTTTTTCGAGTGAAGGTCAAATAACTCAAAAAAAAAATAAAAAATAAAACTCCCACCCGTTTCACTCCTACTTTTATTACACTAGTAATGCCATGATTGCGTCATTCTTGCCCTGTTTTTTTAATTAAAAAAATTATGGTAGGATAACTTTTTTTTCTAAAACTAAATGTTGAAAAACATATACAACTTGCACCACAAATAACTCTTTATAGTTCCACATCTTTAATGTTCAAGAATCATACTTTTACCAGAATTAATTTATGAAACACATTTAAAAACTAGCATCTTCCTCTAGCTGACATATCTAGTCCAAATATATATATATGTGTGTGTGTGTGTGTTCTTGATACGTAGAGGCATCTTAATTATATATATAATCAGGGCTAATATACAAATTTGAGGTCAAGTCATCGTGGGACCTTTTTGTAGGGAACAAGAATTACAAGATCATTCCAGATTATGGTTTGGTTACGAATCCAGCTTATTCTTAGTTGATCAACAATATAATCTATATATACAAAGCCACTTGTTCAATCAGTAGACTAAAATTAATTGCAGGAAAGGAAATATATATATATATATATCTCCGACTGTTCGGGAATTCAAGTTTGATACATTTATATAAATATATATGTATATATAAGAGATCTTAAAGGTTTGCCTCTTGCACACAGTAATTTGTTCTTTTGATCATGGCATTAATTATTGTAAATATATATTGAAAAAAAAGAAATTCTTGATAAGGTTTCTCGAATAATCACCCGGACTACTTGATCAATTGCTGGTTAATTTGTTAACGGCTGAGATGCCAGGCATGCCTCCAATTTTCATGAATATTGATAATATATATAAATATATATATACACCAAAATGTATCAAATTGTCACCCGTGAGTGAAGAAGAAGATGACTTGCAGCACTGCTAGCTGCACCGGCAGCAAATCCACGCTGTTTGTGCTATGTCGTTCAATAAAAACCATTGCCCATCAACTTGTGCAGTAAGCAACTAAGAAATATATAAATTTAATATAATACCGTAGAGATTGTTGAAACAAATAAAAGGAAAAAAAATAAACAATCCCCAGCCTGATAGACACGGTAGATTAATTTAATATAATACCATAGAGAGATTTATTTTTTTGGTAAGTCCTTAGAGAGATTGTTGGTCATCGACAAAATTGATATTATAAATATATATATGTGTATATATAAGAAAAGTAGCAAAGAATGTATTATTATTAATATAACACCGTAGAGAGATTGTTGGTCATTGATAAAATTAATATTATGGGGGTATTTAGACTCTGGAGTGCTAAAAAAATAAAAAAAAATTAAAAATTGACATGGATGTAATATAAAAATGACAAGTGATAAAATTTAATTAGAAGAATTTGAAAATTTTTGAAATTTTTAAAAATTGTTTGAAAAAATATGAGGCACAAAGTGGCCACATATATATATATAAAAGAAAAGTAACAAAGTATATATTATTAAAGTATTCATCCCAAATCATCCCAATATATATATATATACCGACATGTTGCTTCTGTTGAGAGAAAAAAAAAACCCATGATTGACCAACTGATTAAAAAATTAAATATTTACATATATATATATATATATATATATATATACAGACACGGGCACACACACAGGCATTGTATGAAACTAGGTTTGTGTTTTCCCCCCAGAAAAAATTAACAATGTCACTCTGCATGTTATGGCAGTCAGTCACCCTTGAATTTTTTTTTTTTTATACTCTTGCTCTATTGGCACTCATTCATATCCAGCTAGCTTCCTTTTTTGTTAACTGCGAATAACCTAGTCACATTTCTCTAGGACCTTTCACTATTTTGGACTTACGATTTGTTACGAAAATGGAAAATAAATAAATGAATTTATTTACTTATAAATAAACCAAACAAGAAAAAAAAATTGACAAAATCTCTATTCATTACTTCTTTTGGGGGGAGACTTCTTTTACTTTTTTTCTTTTTTTTTTTTTGGAATTTTTTTTCCTTAGCAAATATGATTTGCAAGTAAAGTATGTATTCGATAATTCTTCTGTACGGCCCCGGCCCGAAGCAATGGAATTGAGTGCTATATATATTATTGTGATGCGGAGTCACGCAAAGAAGAATTTGGGCCTCTTTCATTTCCCCAACTTCCCCCTTTTTGACTCCTGATTGGAGTCGAAATCAAGCCCATAAATGAAAAAGTCCACATGTAGAAAAAGCTGAGTTCAAACTAAAGCCTTGGAATCTAGTACATAAGGTCATAACCCAACCAGTAGATGGATCAATATGAGTATGTTCCAACCCACTTCCAGCTAGGAAATTTTCTATTTGTAAGGTCGTGTTTTGAGTGATAAAAAATGAAATAAAATGAGATAAAATAAAATAAGTTATAAATTCGTAATTCATGTAATGAAATAAAAATTGAATAATTTTTAAAATTTTTTTTAGTATTTTTTACATTTTTCAGAGTTTTTTATTACACCAAACGGAGCCTAATTGTATCAGTTTAGGAATCAATCAGTAGCTAACTTTTTTTTTTTTAAGATTATATGATTTTTTCACCAATATTTATTTTTGGAAGTTTTATGTATATTATCTAAATTCATAAAAAAGTACAAAAATAATGATTAAAAAAATAAAAAAATCACGTACGGGTAAAAAAATCTATTTTTTTAAATACAAGATCATTTGACGGTTGGACTAACACCTTTTATTTTGTAAATGTTAATTAACACCGTGAACTCTAACTACTAACATTTCATTTGATATTAAGCGAAAAAGAGTGACACAATTAAAATATTGAAAATGTAACTCAATTACTATGTTGTTGTAAACAAGTAAAAAAAAATGTTTAAAATGGGTTGAATATTGTAATCCATTCTTAATAGCTTATTAAGATTTATAATTTTAATATCATCGAAATATAAAAAATATTTTTAAATCGTTTTTAGACTTTTGACATATTAATGAGAGAGCAAATAAGGTATGTAATTATATAAATATTTTGATAATATTTCTATTTTAGCTGACGATTAGAATTTAGTGTTAACATTTAAAAAGTACTCTAAGAGACATCACAATTTTATCAAACTAATTTGTGTTCCACCTGTAAATATTCAGGAACATTTAAACCTTGTCATTTTCTTGTAAGATATTACAACTTCAATCAATGTAACTTGCATAAAAGAATATGGCAGAATTTTTCATCATCGTTGAAAAAGCAGACGTGTTTTTGCTAGTAGAAGTCAATTTTCTAGGTGACCTAACAACATGGGGGCTATGGTAGCCAAACAAAGTTGGGAGAATTTTTCAAGATCTTAATTGTCTCATTGCTCATTTTTTCACAACCAAATATTGATCTAAATCCTCCTCTCTCACAATTAATCCTAACTTTTCTGGATCATTTGCTTGGCATAATCTCCTTTTGGGAAGGATCTTTTTGTCTCATTGGAGATAGAATGGTAGTTGCGGAGATGAGGATGCTAAGGTGGATGTGTGGGATTACAAGGAAAGATAAGATTAGGAACGAGGAGATTAGGGGCAAAGTAGAAATAGCACCGATTGAAGATAAAATGAGAGAAAATCGATTAAGATGGTTTGGCCATGTTAGAAGACGTCCAGCAGAGGCACCTGTTAGAAGGTGTGAAAGTATGGAGATTGTCAGGAGTAGGAGAGGTAGAGGAAGACCTAAGAGAAGCTGGAAAGAAACCATTAAACATAACCTAACCTACCTAGATTTATCGGAGGACATGCCCCTAAACAGATCTAATTGGCGTCCACAAATCCGTATAGCCGACCCCACCTAGTGGGAAAAGGCTTGGTTTGGTTTGGTTTGATTTAGAGATAGAATGCCAGTCCCTATTTGGGAGGGATTGTGGCTGCCAAATTTTAAATTTACTCACCTTAAGGATCATTTAGTCGCGACACTATTATTTTTTTGTTTATGTTAGCTCGTTTTTTTGTTTTCTGTTATTGTTTATTTATCTGAAAGGAAAACTAAAATTACATTTGGATAGTAATTAATTTTTATTTGATTTTATTAATTTTTTTAAAAATTAATTGAAATTACTTTAATTATATTATTTATTAATAATTTAATAAATTAAATTAATAGGATGTAACAAAAATTGACAAAATGTTTATAACAAAAAAAAAAACAAGAGTAAAAATACTTTTTTATATGTTTTCCTTTTTAAGTTTTCTTTGTTTGGAAATAAAAAAATAAAAACAAATTTAATAACACATGTTTTTATTTCTAATTTAAACAAATTATAAATATAAATAGAAAAACAAAATATATATATATATATATACACACAATACCAAACGGAGCCCAAACTATCAATTCTCAAATGTTCAAAGCGGAGTACCCATATTTTGAAGCCATTTAATCAGTTTATGAATGCGAAATCCGAGGGTTGGAATATTAGATTACTAGTGGAGATTTTTTTCCTGGTCATATTGTTCATAGTATTTGTTCCAATTTCTTCTACTAGTTCCCAATGTAGAATCATCTGGCGCTCAAGTCTTTTGGAGACTATAGTGTCAAGCTTGTTTACAGTGATCTCATTTTTTCACAGTTTAGGCTCAGTCTAGAGCTTTAAATTTATCAAATTATATTAAAATTTTCTAAAAAGGTATAAATTTTATATCTTACTTAACGAATTATAAACTGCAACTTTTATAAATTTTTATTAATTTTTTGTCATTCTAAATGTATTCCAAAATAAGTACATGTAAGAAAGGAATTAGTGAGTTTGCTCCTACTAAAAAAATTTTTAAAACTCATCTTAAAACTCTCTTTGCCTGACAAGTTCTTTAGCTGATTTCAAAAAAAAAAAAAAAAACAAAACAAAAAAGCTCCCCCATTAAAATGAGAGGCCTGAAAGTCCTCTCATTACTTTTGTAGAGGATTTGAATCATCCGTTTGCACGATCACTTGCAATTTTTGTAGAATTGTTTGATTAGAATCAAGATTCGAATAAGGATAATAAAATAAATATAAAATTTACGTGATTTGATAATTTTACTGACATTCATGAGAAAAGCTAAGAAAAATTCACTATACAAAGAAAAATATAATCAATTACAAAGCACTCATCTCTCAATTAATTCTCTTCCTTGTCGAATATCTTTCTCTCTTTCGTCTTACAACCTATTACAATTCTTTATTTATACACATTAAACGAGAAACAAGATTTATCATAATCTATAATGAGGGCATTTGGTAGTTAAATTTTTAGTAAAAAAATTACCTACTTTCGATTTTTAAATGTTTGACAAACCATCAACTTTTGTTACTTTCTACTCTGTTACGGTCACTTCTTAACTCAAAAGTTACTAAAAATTGTTAAAAGTTACTAAAAATTATCAAAAATTATCAAAAATTCTACTAAACATTCGAAAGTTATAAAAAGTTGTTAAAAATTATTACTTGTTTTATCAAATATATTAAAAATTACAAATAATAATTTTGATAAAAAATACTAAAAATTACAAAAAAATAAAAAAAAATTACATCTCCTAACACCCTCAATATCAAAATGCTACATTGATGGTTTGACAATAAATGAAACTTTTTAGATCGTTGGTGCTTCTTGGTGATTTCATCCACTTGAGGAGGACAACTCAACATATTTGGCTGGCTTCTTCGCCAGGAAGTTTGTTTCCAATTAAGCTCTTATCGTTGGCTAGGAGAAGATGGTTACCAAATCAACACTGGGCACTTCATCCGTTTAACGAGGACCAGTTTTGGTTGAAATTGGACGAAACTATACGTTACCCAACGGGACATGACAAATCCCCCCAAAAAGAGAAGGTAGTTAAATGGCCTTTATTTTTTTCTTTGTGAGAACGTGGCGTGGTCCAATTCGGCGAGACGGTCCTCCCGAGTGGAGGTTGTCCTCGTCGCGTGTGCGCAGAGATACACATGGCTACAGAATTATACTTGGAATCCACGGAGATACGTGGCAGGGATGGTAAATAAATAGAAATTTATTTACTCAATTCAGACCCGGACTAAGGGGAACAATCAACACACGGCGCACGCCAACCGATGGCCGTCTCAACTAATTGGTTTTGTAACCGTGCCATCAACTCCACCCCATTCTCATTCTCATTTTCATTATTAAGCTCCACCGCCACATCCTTTACTCCAATACAACATCATCCGCCACTGCGCCTCTCCTTTGTTGGAGCCACACCGCCGCCGCCTATTCGTCTCTCCGTTCTCTGTTACTCTTTGCCATTCTCCGGTAAACATTTCTCAATCCTCACATCACCTCTCTCTCTATATATATGTGTATGTGTATATGTGTAAATGTATATATATGCGCTTATTTGTTTGTGTATATTGGATTGAGTTCGATTTTAGGGTTCTGTATCCTTGTGGGGGTGGGGAGGGGAATGTGAGGTTGCTTTGGACAATATGAATCTGATCTGGTTGTTTATAAACGCACATCTTGTGTTTCTGGTTTTGGATTTTGTTGTGTTGTGTTGTTGATCTGAATATATGTGGTTTTTCGGTAGATTTGGTTATTGTTCGCTTTGCCTTGGCCTGAGTTTTTTTGGCGTGACAGAAGCACCGGAGGATTCTATTGCAACTCTGTTCTTGTGCTTTTATCTGAATGTGTTTCGCAGGAGGTTTTGTTGGAAAAGTTCTTGAATATACGAGTAACAGGGATTTAGAATCTTAGAGAGAGAAAGACAACTAGTGATCGGATTTTTTATTGTGGTCAGAATTTCTGGATACTTGATTAATAGCGTCTGCGACCCATAAACAATAGACATGGATTGAAAGCGGATGGAGAAATAGTGGAATAAAGCAAAGCATTAAGTATTGGTTGAGATTTTTTTATATTTAAATTTACTTTGTACATTAGACAAGGCCGTGGAAAAAAAAAATTTCATATACTTTTTTAAAGTTTTGATATGCTAATATTTTTTAACATGAAAAGTGCTTAAAATTTTTGGACCTAAAAAGTTTCTTATAAATGCAAAACAGGGTGTTTAAAAATTATAAAAAATAAAAACAAAAAAATTGATGAAAAAATATGTAAAACAATCAAAAAGAGAAGTCAAAATAAAATTAACCCATTTGTTTATCACTAAATTAAACCTAATCAATTTAGTCAAGATAAAACACTCACACCATTTTCCAAGCCAAGAGGTGTGAACATTTCGAATAGTAATTGGAGATAAAAGATTTTTATCTAAAACTTCAAGCAAAACTTAAATATTTTAAAATTTTTAGTATAATATAAAATATTTTAAAATTTTTATTGAAACATAAATTTTCTAACGTTTGAGACATAGAATTAGTTATTAAATTTTAATATAACTTTTTAAATAGTAATTTGAGAAAACTTTATATAAATAATTTGGAACTAGTAATCGTTAAATATATTTTCTAATTGTGTAAGTCACTTCTAGAATTAAAGATGAGGGAGAATATCTTATCGTTAGCAAAAATAAAAAGCATAGAATCCATTTAAATTAATTATTTTAATAAATATATTATAGATACTCTTACAAGGTATTGTTTCTATGACTTAAGATAAGTTTCAAACTATTTGAGATTAAAATAAGCATTGAAATTAAGAAGAGGATAAATTTAAAATTACTAAATATAATTTTATATATTAAATTTGGGTCCTTCTAATTGGATGAATGAATTCGTTATTATAATACACACGTAACAAAGTTAAATCGTTTGGTGTTTGGATTCCTTTATTAGGCTGCATTTGGTTGCCAAGGCCCCATTTGGTGACTTTTTGTTTTTTGTTTTTCTGTTTACCTTTTCAAAATTTTGTGAACTGACAATAAAAATATGTTTGTAAATCTGTTTATATTTTGTTGTTTCCAAAAAAATGGAAACCTAAATAAAAAAACGTAAAAAAAAAAAAGTTTTCGCTCTATTTTTTTTGTTGTTTCCAAAAAAATGAAAACCTTAATAAAAAAACGTAAAAAAAAAATGTTTTCACCCTGTTTTTTCTTTTCTGTTGCAAACATTTTATTAATTTTAACATTATGTTCATTTTTATTGCATCATATTAAAATTAATTATTTTATTCAAATATTTTATTAAATTAAAATTATTTTTAGTAAATAAATATTAATTTAATTATCTAAATTAATATGTAATATATTTTATTAATTTATTTTTAATAAATAATAAATTAATTTAATTTAAATCAATTAATTTAAATAATATGAACTTTATTTATTAAATTATTTTAATTAATAATAAAATAAATTTAATTTAATTTAATTAATATGAAATATATTTTATATTATTGAATTATTTTAATAATTAATATAATTAAATTATAATTAATATATTTTATATTTATTAAATTAAATGATATAGTAATTATATTTATTCTATTATTTTTTATAAATAATAGAATTAAATTATATTTTAATATATTCTTATATTTATTGAATTATATAATTTTTAATAATTAAATTAAATTAATATGAAATATATTTTATTTATTCAATTAAATTTGAAAATAATAAAATTAAATATTTTAATAAAATAAAAAATTAATAATTATTAACAAAATTACATTCCCAAATGTAGTTTCAGTTTTTATTTTTGGAAAAATTGACAACGGAAAACAAAAAACTGAAAATATAAACACATAAACATAAAACAAAAAAACGACAGTGTCACCAAACGGCCCCCAAGTATTAGAAATTTTTGGCAACTTCTTTTGTCCGTATGTGGCAACACTACCAAAAGTTGCTAAAAATTATTGAAAGTTTCTCCAACTTTTTACGAAACTACTCAAAGTTCCTAAAAGTTACTGAAAGTTTTTCAAACATTTTACCAAACAAGCAAAAGGTTTTAATTACAAAGAGTAACTAAAAATTCCTAAACAATTATACTTTTTTTGTGCTACCAAACACACACTTAAAAAGAAAAGAAGACACATAACTAATAGAGCAGGTGGAAAGCTAATGTTGCAAATGCCATAATTCCGAAACTTATATTTTTTTACGATTGATTTCACCAAAAAAAGGGGGGGGGGGCAACAAGAAGCAGGGTCTTATTCGTTTTTTCAACTTTGAATTTTACTGGGACAATTTCAAAAAGTTTCTCCATCCTCTAAGTTCTATTATGCTAATGTTGCACGATCTCATTATCTAGTTGCTTTCCTTGACATGTTCCTATAATAATATGTTAAATGATTGGGATAGAAACTAAGGATCTGGGAGATTAGACAGTCCCACCTAGATTAAGATTTCCACCAAGTACCTCACTACAATGAGGCTTCATTGTGTCTCAAGGGACATCCCAGTGATTTGGGGCCTTAGGCTGCATAGTCCCTCAATAAAAAGACTCAAGTTTTTTTTTAAGTTGCCATTTTTAATTTATTATTATTTTTTAAAGAAATGGTTTCATGCAAAACGAGCCCTCTAAATGGCCACCCATCCCCTGATAGGGGCTTGACTGTCCTTATGCAGTCAAACCGAAATGGCCGTTTAGAGCATCACCTTGGCTTAGGACTAAGTTAAATCCCGGGCTAAGTTAAAACCAGTACTTTGTTGGGTGAGGCTAGCCATATATCTTTTTATTGATTCTGCTGCTGTATGTGATACTGATAATTATGAGAAACTTGATTGTCAAGATTGAATGCTAAATTCTGCAATTACCAGCAAAAGTAAATCAAGCTATAAATTGTGCAATTACCAGCAAACCGTTGAGTGTAGGACTGATGCATTATTTATTATATTGTCAATTACCAAGGGATCAAACACACAGGATTATGTTCTTCAAGACTTGATAAAACTCAATATTCTTCAAAATAACGGTTGAAAGAATTTCACTAAAGTATTTTCTGGGAAATTGTTTCAAAACCCTTCTAATACTTCCTCGATCATTTCATGTTGCTCGTGGTAATTTAGCTAGAGTTACAGTGGAAATAACCCAAAAATTTTAGTAGTTGAGAAATAAGTTGGTATGGTTTGCATTGTTTGGAATCTGCTCATCAACTGCAAGGTGTTTGATATTGCTTTTCTCTATGTGGTCGGGATTAGTGATTCATATTAGTTATGGATAAATAGTGTGAGAATTCGGAATTTGATAAAGAAATGTGTTCTGTCTCTGTTGCTTGGTGAGTCAGATAACTTTGATCTTCCTTCTACTCTTTTTAATATAAGTTTCTTCTATTACTCTATACTAACTTAAAATCCCTATTTGATATGCATTTTCCAAATCTTCTAAATTGATTGCCTTTCTGCATAAAATCTCCCTTTTGTTCTATGTTAACTTGCAGATATGGATTCCACTGTGAGCCAGGGTTTGTACCCATTGCACCATTGTAAAACAATTCACCTGGTTTGTGCCCTTTTTCATGTTTGCATTTTTGCATTTTTTCTTCCTCTTGTGTGTTTTCAACAACAAACATAAAAGGTCCAATGAATTGTGGATCTGAAACTCCTACATGCTATGGGCACTTTTGTTTTGTTATTTATTTATTTATTATTTATTTTTGTGGGTTTTCCATTTCCATTGTCTGCTAAGGCATTTTGTCTTATTACCCATTTGTATAGGTGAGGCATGCACAAGGCATCCACAATGTGGAAGGAGAAAAGGACCATAATGCGTACTTATCAGAGGAACTCTTTGATGCACACCTCACCCCTCTTGGCTGGCAGCAGGTAATAGCTGTTGAGATATGGTTTTTTTATCAGTTTGCTAGTTCTTTTATCTTATTCATCAGTTTTTCTTTAAGGGTTGACGTTTTCTTTTTAGTGGTACTGATTTGCTGTCTATTTATGTGAAGAGAGGTTTTCTCATGGTTTTCTGTACATTTTTTGATCATATGGTTCTAGGTGGAAATGTTTGGTCAACAAAAAATTATTCTTTTGATAAGAAATTTATTAGAAGTTTCTTGGTATACAAAATAATCTATATATTTATATATATTAGAAGTAATGAATGGTTCAGGTGTTCAAGGGTTTTGTGGTTGTAACAGGTAGATAACCTACGGAAGCATGTTCAAACTTGTGGGCTGTCGAAGAAGATCGAATTAGTTGTTGTTTCCCCTTTGTTAAGGTATCGCTTTTTCATAATTTCTGTCCCAATGAATTTTATGAGCAATATTAAGTTTTCCACTTTAGTTCACTGTATCATTTGGAAATTTTGCTATTATTGTATGTGAAAAGTGCAATTAAAAGAAAGAAATTGAAGTGAAAATGGAGTAAGAAAAATATATTGCAGTATATACTGATATTCTTGGTTGATTATTTGGACTTATATTTGTCACTTCTGAATCAGTCTCCTTGTACCCTTTAACTATTTAAAAAATATTAGTACCGTTAATGAATTTTTATGAAGCTGATTTTCATGTATTTTACAGTAGCCTATTGTGTTGTGTGTTTAAATATTCTGTAATTTGGAAGGACTTTGATTTCATACTTTGGAACCAGTCTTCCTGTGCCTTTAATTATTGAAAAATTAATATTATTGATAAATTTTTTGAAGCTCATTTTCATGTACTTTATAGTGCCTTAATTGTGCTGTTTGTTTAAATGTTCTGAGATTTGAAAAATACTGTGATTTCATGCTTCTGTTGTGGGAAGATGTTTTGTCTACTGCCACTAAAGTATGCATTAATCATGTTTTTTTTTCTTTTTTCTTTAAACGCAGCATGCATTTTTCATACTCAATTGTGGTGTGCAAAACATTTCTCAGTTCCTTACTTATTCCAGTTTGTTATTTTTATGCATATCAGAGCTAATTCTTCTAAAGTAAAAACTGCCTTGATGTAGCATTTATTTGTATCCAAAAGGCCAAATATGGAAAGAGGATAATTAAAAGGAAAAACAATAAATGAATGTCCACTTTGATTCTTGTTTTAGAATCGGTTGAAATGTTCGCTGTGTATCATCATGGTAATGGCTGAAGTATGGTGTTGCTAATGATTTCTAATGGCTTCATTATAGGACCATGCAAACAGCAGTTGGAGTTTTTGGGGGCAAAGGTTACACAGATGGAATTGATGCACCTCCGCTAATGGTGGCTAATGCTGGGAATAGTAGCCATCCTGCAATTTCAAGTCTAAATTGCCCGCCATTCATTGCGATGGAGCTTTGTCGAGAACATTTGGTATGTGACAGCTAGTGTCTGCAATTTTTTCTCCCTTTTCTATTTTATATTGTAAGTAATAACTAGTGTACAATATATGATATATAAAAGAGTGTAAAAAACCAAAGAAATTGATAAGAAGAAACTTCTAACAAAAAAGATAAAAAGCAAATGGAACATAAAATGAAAAAAGGGAAATCCATAGGGGGGATGAATATTAGAACTCCAAATATCAATAGATTTTTCTGTCATATTGTGGAGAAACTTTATTGAGTTGGTTTAGTTGTATGTGTCACTGTTTCTATCTTTTGCTTGCCACTTGAAATATGCACATGCAGATGGAAGCAAATATATACATTTATTAAATCTAACAAAATATTTGGCCTTACATTGATTGATTCCAGTTTGTTCTTGTGAAGAAAGGGGAAAAAAAAAAAACTGCCATTCAAAAATAAAAAGAACCTGACATCTCTTTCCTTTGTTCTCCCTTTATATTAGTCAGCTTTCTAAACATATTCATGACAAAAATATCCTATTCAATAATTCATGTAATCTGCACATTCATGGAAGACATGCAGTCCAAAATATTTTATCCTGAGTTTTTGTTATTTTCTAGGTGCTAGTGATCTGGTGTTGACCATTAATGCGATTATAGCTTTCTGCTATCTCAGTTGTAAATGGTCATACTGACCATTCTATATTTCTTACTGCCAATAATGTTTGTCTAGCTGCTATGCTTCTCTTTGTCTTTTTATAATTTATACTTCAAAGATTTGGATTTATGAAAGCTTTGCTTTTATATTTCAAAGGTGTATGCCAATAATTTCTGATATGATTCTCTTGCAACCTCATTGGTATTAAATTGTTGCGATCTTCGAGTACTCTAATTATGACTCTCTCAGATTCATTATTGTTAATATTTTGCAGAGTTTTGGGCAGGTAGGTTAATCCCTTTTAGTTTGAGTAACTCATTTGGTTGCTGCCTAGATTTTTACAGCAAAAAAATGTTGATTTGGCATGTGGATGTTCATGCTTTGATGACAGGGATGTTGATTTACCTCATTTGATTGTAGATTGAAATGTGTTGTTCCTTTTGGTGGTAGTTTATTTTCTGTATGTGGCACAGTTCTTAAAATAGCATAGACTTTGAGAGACGTCTTTTGCAATTAACCTTTGGACTAATGACCTATCCAATGTGGTTTGCAATACCAATTGTAAGGTGTTAATTTATGCAAGTTGAGGGTCTTAACAAGGATATGGGGAAGGCCAAGAGGCAGGGGATCAGCATTAAGTGTGTGGTGAGAATGATCTGGGCTTTCCACCCTAAGTTTTTGGGAGTTTTTTTTGCAATTTTGACTTTGGGGCTTGCCCAAAATGAGAAATTATGAAAAGGCTGTGGCTTAAGTTGTGGGGAGTAGGATGACAAGCTTCATGTGTTTTGTTTGCTCAATCTTATTGGTGTATTTGATTTCACAATTCTATATGCTTTTAAATGTGCAAGAAAAATAAAAACCCAACATAAGTGGAGTGGATCTCTCTCTTTCTCTGGCACATGCTTTTCAGTTTTATACTTGTTAAACTACTGATGGAAACTCAAAAGGCTACAATGCTACATGTTATGCCTCATTCTACAAGATGGTAAAATGACTTGATTAAGCATTTGCTCTTTGTAAACATTTCGTTCTTTGATATAAATTGGATGTTCTTTCAAGTGCTGTTCTATACTAGTGATCACAATTGAACCGACATCTGCACAAGTGTACAGGAGTTTCTAGGGTTTAGCTTTAATGCATTATGAAGTAGCTTATCCATTTATTACTGTAATTTTCAAGGAAATTATTTTCAACTTCACGACTATTTAAACTGCCTCGCAGTTTTAGTTGCCTATACTTCCAAGTAAATTACTCTGTCGCACTAGTTACTCATAATCAGTAGCGACTTCCCACATTTTTTCCCCTCTGCTTTCTTACTTACCCTTCACTAGTAATTAACATTTAAATCTTTGTTAACTGATAATATGTCTATTTTTTGTGCAGGGAGTTCATCCATGTGATAGGAGGAGAAGCATTAGCGAGTATAAGCCCCTTTTTCCAGCTATTGATTTTTCACTGGCAAGTGCATTTTCATGATTGTCAATTCCTCTTGTGGGAAATTGTCTATGGGTTGCATGTGTTATTCAATATAGGTATCGTTTTTACTTATCGTCAGATAGAAAGTGATGCTGACATTTTGTGGAAGCCTGATGTGAGAGAGAAGGATGAAGATCTTGCTGCAAGAGGGATGAAATTTCTGAACTGGTGATTTCTTATATCTGCTGCTGAATTATTTAAGCAAAAAATTTAATTTGCAAAGAAAAAATTTTGGCGTTCAATTCTGGAATTTATTTTCTCAGCTTCATAAAAGGTAAAACAGATGGGCCCTAGAAACTTTATAATCCAGAGTTGCAGCTTACCTGTGGAAGATTCTTTATTTCTCCTAATATACACAGTTTTCCTTGTGGATGTCATAAAAGATTCTTCATTTCTCCTAAGATACGCAGTTTTCCTAGGGTGATGACACAAACAGGGATGCGTCGTTTTTCGGTTTAGTGATCCCATTTTGAGTGCATTGGTGCCTCCTGAAAATCATGAATACCGACTCAAGACACAAACAAGGATGCGCCAACTTGGCAATTTAAAAAAAAAAAATGTTAGACACAAAATTGGTGGGGACTTGGCAAAAATATATATATATGTATATATATACTTCCTATGTCTTAGATATTAATATTTTATTCCAATGCAATAGAGACAATACAATATAACACAATCTAAAATTAAAAACAATGTACTTCATTTCTTAAAAGTCAACAACAAAATCACATAATGATTTCATTACATAAAAAATAACAATAAGTTATATTCCATACCTTATAATTTTTTTTTTTTTTTTTTTTTTTGAGGTGAGTCCAACATGTGTTCAAATTGTGTCTGCTGAACATAAAAGAATCAGACAGGAAAAGGTGGATCCACTGCTTGTCTAAGTCACACTTGAGTGCAACTTGTAGATGGCACCCTTGATGGTGAGTCTATACTTCCTAGGGTGCCTATGATTTTAAACTCTAGGAAAAGTTGGTCGGTTTATTTTATTTATTTATTTTTGGGATATCAAATACCTATTAGTTTTTATGTGACTTTTTATCCTTTCTTTCATTTGATCCTTGCATCTCATTCCTACCACCATTACGATTGAATGAGATTTATTCAAAACTTCGTCACACATTTGGCCACTTGATACTAAATCGAACGTGATTAACTGCTTCTTTTCCCCAGTTAGATTGAATTTTGTATGATATAAGTAGCAGTCATGGATCTAATTTATATGCATTACCTAAATATGTATTGAGTTTTTTTCCTATGAAGCATGGATACAGACACATACAATTATAAAATTTTAGGGATAATGAATTGTTAAAAATAAATTTATTTTACTTTTATCTTATTATCTTATTATTTAATTATGTTAGAGTATTAGCCATCATCTCACCAACAAATTTAAATTGTTAAGGAGGGGACAACTATATTATTTATAATTTATTTTTTGTGTTTAATTGGGCACATGTATCTCTCAAGTGTCTAGAAAGTGTCCAATTGTAAAATAATTAAAAATAATAATAATGAGACATATTTAGAGAAGTATCCAACACGCATTGAGAGTGTAGCTGATTTGTGTCGGTGTTTGACATGGACACGACACTGGTACACCACTTTCCTAGAAGTTTACGTGCTTCTTAGGCTTTTTTCTATGCAGGATGATGTTTTTTTACATATTAGATAATTTCTGATATATTTGTTTTCAATTTGTCCAGGTTGTGGACACGGAAAGAGAAGGAGATTGCAGTTGTTACTCACAGTGGCTTCTTGATTCATACCCTAAGTGCATTTGGCAATGATTGCCATCCATCTATAGAGAGCGGAATACGCAAACCGTAAGTGTGTGTCATTGGCATGTTAGCTTGTTAGAGAGTAACATATGTGCTATCTGAGATGCATATACCAAGCATATACCAAGCAGCGAACGAGAAAGTTGTTCATCCCTGCTATTTGGTAAGCTTGAGGTTCAGCTTCTTGCCTATTAAGGTTCGAGGCTTCTTTTTGACTGGTTCTTGACATTTAGTCAACTTCACATAATTCATGGCTACCCAATTGGTGACAGGAGTAAGGCCTGCCAGAGAATTTTACCAACGTCAGTTGGTGTGGGGTTCTTATTGTCATTCTAAGGATTATCCATTATGAACTTATAATCTGAAGGAGGAATTCAACATGTGTGGACTAGTACAAATATACACACGTCATTCACTTCACTCCTGTTGCCACTGAGGGAGGCTGCTATTGCAGTATATTATTCATCCATTGTCCCCTTAGTAAATGGAGCACACGTAGTCATTCCCAACCATAACAGCGCTCATGACATGAGGATAGTTGCAGATTGTATATTTATTTGGTGATTGTTAGGGGGTAAAGAAACCAGTGATCCAATTGACCAAACACAGATTGCATTCGTTGGTCTGACTTGAAAGATAAGAGACAAGTTCATGTGTAATTTCGCGAGTGTATTTAAATCAGAGAATGTAAATTTGGTAGGTGCTCAGTCTTAGGCTCCATTTGGGAAAGAAAGTAGCTGGCTTATTTTTAGCTGCTACAGTAGCTAGCTATGTAACAGATAAAAATAAGCCAGCTATTTTTTGTGTTTGGTAAGGAAAGAAAGGTGGCTTTTTTAGGTAGATTTTTAATTTTGGTTAATTTGACATTTTTGCCCTTGAAAGTTTAAAAGAAGGTTAAAATGTAAGAGGTTAGATTTGATCGGCCACTGTAGCAACTAGCTAGTAGCCCGCCTTTCCGAACGAAGCCTTAAGTTCTAGTCTACTACTATGCGTATGGTGAAATCCAAAAAACCGTTAAAATGAGGCGGTGATTTAGCAACCTCTTCCTTTCTTAATCACGCATCTTGATTTTGTGCTGCTCTTAAAAAAGCATGCACAGAAGATATAAATATGGTTTCTTTTTCATTTGATTTGTTGATTTCCTTTGAATCTGATGAAAGCTCATCCATTGATTGTAACTGATTATGAAATTTTGATTATGGCCACATGTAAATTTAAGTTTGCATACATAACTTAATGGGTTTGCCCAACACACATTGATGTATCATACATTTGCACGTAGACAGATTGATGACTACCTGCTTCATTCTTCTTCAACACACACATCAATATGTTATACATTGGCATATAAACACACACATCAATAATCATACATTAGCAAATAAATTGACGACTTATATTTTTCTCTTTAACCAATGTAATGTTGTCTGTGATCATCGTACTCTGCAATGACTGATGAATCTTGTCTTGTGATCCTTGTATTTCAGCTTTAAAAATTGTGAGCTTCGTTCTGTGGTCATTGTTGACAGAAGGTGAGGCTGTCACTCTCGAAACCCTGAGAATTTGCCCCTTGTGCTTTGTAATAACTCTCTCTCTCTCTCTAATTCTGCCATCTGCAGTATGATGGGGTCATATTCTTCAGATACCGACTTTCCTGGAAAAATTCCCAGCGGGCCCGATCTTCCAAGTGATGCTGCTACTGCTAAGTAGAAGCATCCCAAAATCAGAGTACCAAAATTATCACTCACTATTTTTTAGGGAAACTATACCGATGCAATTCTCAAGAAGTGATTCAACAGGGTTAGTTAGCCTTAACAATACGAACGTATATTTTGTCAGCTGATCATCTTCTTTTTCCTTCCTCCCCAAATGGGGGTTGGATATGAAGCAAGCCTGCAAATGAAATTCATTTTTTTTTCCCTTGACAACACTGTGGACCTGTTATGCTTTGTTTTCTACGATGTGGTTCAATAAGTACATTGTTTTGCCCTACATTTATTAAGAGATTTGTTAGTTCCATTTTTTTTGAATTACATTGCTAGTGTTACCCATGCAATGCACAGGATTATATGACATTTTACATCGACAAAAAATAGCTTATAAATGTATTATAAGACATATTCAAGGAAGTATAATTTAATAAAATAATTTTGAGTTTTTTTTATTGGTTCATGTCTGAATGTGTCAGTTTTATTGTGCATATGGAATTGATGGAAGTCAGGGATTTTACAGTGAGTTCTAAAAGTCAATACATTCAACCAAATTGATTAACGCAATCAATTTAAAATTTAAAAAGAAAGATATTCCTTAACCTAATTAATATTTTGATACCTTTTTCTTCAAATTTAAAATATATGCCGAAGGTGGTTATTGTGTGAAAAGTAAATTTTTAAACCCTTTCCTTAAAGTAATTACTAAATATTTAAGTTGAATTTTAAATGTGTATGAAACATGTAAATTTTACAACTATAATGAAATAATAAGGGTTCATTTTAGGAACCCATGAAGTAAAAAAAATAAATAAATTTATAATAATCTAATGAAAAATAGAGTTGTAATCATCGATCGTAGAGTAAAATTATAACCATCCAATGATGTAAGACAAAAGAAAGTTAAAGGAATTATAATCATCCAACGATGCAAGACAAAAGAAAGTAAAAAGGTTTGTGAACGAGAAATAGAATAGACACCTAATAAAAGTACCACCGAAGGTTCCGAAGAATTTGAAAAAATGAGAATAGGGGGGAAGAAACGCTTATAGAAAGGTAATTATGATCCATTTACCGTGAGAATTATATACTAGTTTTCCCTGTTTATCCCAGGGGATCAACTTTACCTCGGTTATGCCCATATCAACCAAAAATCACCACCTCAATCATGACCTGGAATTCTAATGCCACTGTGAAGGATCTTTTATACCCAGGAGTGAGACAAAGGTTATTTTCATACCCAGGCCGGTTCAAACTGCCAAAATGATGGAAAATTTGCCTGAAAAGTCAAATTTTTCCTTCGTGCGTGCAAGTTTGGAATGAATACGAAGAAAATAGACAATTTCAGATGAAGTTTTTTTACTTGCTCAGTTGATTGCATGAATTCCTGTCTCCTATGTTTACAAAGTTCCTCTTTGTAGGATATAAAACTTCTTGCAGTCAACCCAGTTCAATAAATTTTATCATTTCAAAACATTTTTAAATAAAAGATTGTCCATGGAGGCGTGGCCTACACAATTTTTAATCTCTCTACCTATCTGGCTCGGTGAGGGATAACCAGGAGGTCTGAGACACCGCAAACTTTGAGGCCACTGCAGAACTTACACGTGAAGTGTGAATGGTCAATTATGATGCCCCGACGAAGTAGAGCAACGCCCCAAGTATAACAGCAAGGATAAGAACCAAAACAGCAGTTATGATGTTAAAATCAGCTGACTTTATAGATTTCCCTTCGTTTTCCTTGCTTGCAACAAGGCAATTCCTCTTTGAAGAGGAAGAATCTGGACCAGATGCTGAACTGATGGGGACAGACACATCCCAGAAAGATTTGGTGCTCAAAGTAAGGGGTTCTACTTCTGGTTCCAAGATTTTTGAGGCATCTGTTGGAGCCTCCATGGACATCAATTCAACGCAGTGGTCTTTAACAACCTGAGTAAGCAAGAAGAGCAGAAGTCACCAAAAATAAATTATACCATTTCACATGTCATTAAACCGTAAGGTTTCCCAAAGGCAAGTTCAATATTTACAAAATTATGTTTGATCCATTTGATCTTCAGCACACATGAGATACTGTTTATCACATTGCTTCAAAGCCTCAAAGTGGTTGCCATGCAAGATGTAATAAAAATATTGTCCATTGACTAGCTCTATCTAAAACCAGCAACAAATACTAGTTGTATTAAGGATTTTACCAAAACATACATATGTTTGCGTGTTCTTAGCAATGGTATAAATACTGCAAATGTTTTAATGAAACTATTATGGATTCGAAACAATATGCATTACTTCTAAAACAAGACACAAGCATATAGTAAAAAAAAAAAAAAAAGGGGTGTATTGACAGGAACTCAACCATCTTTTCCAAACACTCGCACACCCAAGACTGTACACCAAGGACGCAATGAGAGTGAGAAGTCCATTTTCATTTAGAAGAAGCCCCTTCACTCCATTTGGATGAAGGGGAGGGAAATAAAAAATAAAACAAAAAAATAAAAGAAACACCATGCCAAAAAATTGTATTCTACTAATCATAGCAGATAAATTTACTAATGTAAGAGAAACTATCCATGCACAAGTCTGGAAGAAAGCTCAGTTTCTCATGTGCCATATTCAGATAACATTATATATAGATACATGATTTGTTTCTCCAAGTACAAACCTCAATCGATTCAGAGGGTTGTAGGTAGTCACAGATATATGTATCCGCCAACCAAGGAACAAAGACTCTTCTTGGAAAGAAAAGGCTGCACTGTTTTCTGTTTGTAAATGCAGAAGAATAACAGATCTAGTCAATTAAGTACTCAACAATAATATTTCAGCAACAGAAAGCAAATAAATTATATCCAATAACAAGGCTCCAATATGTAAACTATGAACACATTTCAACCCCGTGCTATACAAGAAGAGAGAAGCTACCATGGTACCAAGTGTCCATGCAGTGAAAAATCAAGCTTTGATGCAGACAAAAGTGTACTATGAAAAATAATCACATTTGATAAACATACAAAGCAATCCCTTTAATGCTACATTGCTCAGACAAACAGTTAACATGCAAACAAAGGCACCAAAAATATATACATGGAACATTGGTTATAATTGCTAACATGTCACTAGAACAAGGCAACCAATTCAGCATAACCACTGTACAATGCCAGAGAATAGAATCTAATATTCCATTGCTTAGACTGATACAGACTGAAAAAACTAAACATAATTTAAAATTTTAGCCTCTACATCAGTGGGACCATCTAGCAATCCATGGAAATAATAACTGAGGAATTACCAAATAGAAATAGCCTTTCTTTCCACTAAAAAAACAAAGAGGGGAAAAAAAAATTGCATACCAATAAGCTGACAACATGTTTTCTAGTCACATGATCTTACAACATTAATACGGAGAAAAAATACCTCCAAAAAATTGGAATAGACTGAGAAAGTAACACTTCCTTATATGGAACAGCATTAGCATATGTTGCAGATACCAACCTCAGCAAAATTGGATTGAGATGGAGAAAGGGCTGTCCTTCTGCAACCTCATCACTCGCTTCCTTTCCACCATCAGCAGTCAGAACTGATTCTACATCTGCCTCATCACAGATGATATCCAACCTACTTAGCAGGCTCATGATGATGTCCCCCTAAACAAAGAAAGCAAATTAGTTATTATACTGGAAATAGGAATAGCTGTGAAATTTACAACAGTTCTAATTTTCTGCAGGATATAAAGAAGAAAAACATGTAAGCATATAATACATACAAGCATACATATAAAGTAGGAGAGGAAGTAAGTGATAATTAATCGTGTAAACATGTTTATGTATTTTTTATTAGATTTAAAAAAAATAAGATAACTTAAAAGATAAATGCAAACAATTAAATGATTAATAATAGAGTTAAATGCTTTTATACCCCTGTACTTAAGTCAATTTGCATTTTACCCCCTCAACTTTAAAAACTAGCACTAATACCCCCTGTACTGTGCATAAAAGTGCAATGGCAGGTAAATCCGTGAGTTTTAACTGCGTGTAGCTTACACGCATATCAGTTTGATCTAAATGACAAAAATACCCCCGTCTCCTCCTTCTTCGTCTTCTTCTTCGTGTGTATATATATATATATATATATATATATATAACCCTAGGTGGGTTTCTTCTATGGCCGTTCTTCCTTCGGTTAAAAATACATTCCTTTTCTCTCTTCTTCTTCTCCTTCTTCTTTTTCTTCTTCTCCTTCTTCCTTCAGTGAAAGATATATATATATATATATATATATATAAGGAGAGAGAGAGAGAGATACAATTTATCAAAACCCCTCATTACAGTCCATTTGACCCAAAATACCACTCCAAGCTGAGTTCCAATCCTTGGATTTGCTCTATCAAGTGAGATTTTGCTCCGTCAGCGAGGATTTGCTCCGTCGGTTAGGCGAGGGTTTAAGATTTTATAGAAGGGCAAAAATGACTTTTTAATCACTTAACATAACGACGTTTGCCATTGCACTTTTGTGCACAATACAAGGGATATTAGTGCTAGTTTTTGAATTTGAGGAGGTAAAGTGCAAATCGACTTAAGTACAGGGGATGTAAAAGCATTTAATCCTTAATAATAAATAAACGTAATCAATATGAAATTCTATATTAATAAAGGTCTATATTACACAATGATTTCATCTAAATAAGCAAAAATGTTAAACTGATTATATTAACAGGTTCAACAAAAATGAATTGCACCTATAAATATTGTATAACTAATGCTAACAAAATTAAAAGGACTAATTTAATAACATATTCAACCAAATCTGAATTGGATCAAAGTGATAGTTTTATATACGAAGTTGTATATATGATATTTTTTCTACCATATGCATTGCATCAGGTGAACTGCTAGTTTGATATAAATAATCAATGTTATTTCTATCACACAAATAAATCCAAGTTCTAATTTGCATCTGGGCAAACATGCAGGCTACTGAGATGAATAGTCAGCAGTTTAGAATCGAGTTCATCTGATCATGTTTACATTATTCATCATCTAAAACCAGATTGCACATAAATCAGCAAGTTATCCACACTATCAATTTCTGTAGGCTCCTCAAAACAATTTCACCAACTGCAAAAGCACAACTAGACTCCTCAAATTATTTCACCGACTGCAAAAGCACTAATAGATTCTCAACAAAATTCAAACATAGTTCATACCTTTAAGTCAGCCAAAGCTTGTGAAAGCAGTTCCTTTGAATTTAAATATGCAAAAGAACACACCGAGCCACTAAAGACAAGAACACCAACAACCTCTTTTTGGCTGCATGCTTTATCAAAAGAGTAATTAAGTAAATAAAACATAGATGTTAGAAACAAATACTAAAGGATGTTAAAAGCGTAACAAATGATAATCTAATCCAAAATTTAAAAAAGTGCCAACGGACCTTCAACAAACGACTCCTTCATAAATGGCAGAAGAAATTGCACTTCATGCAAGCCATCAGATACACTTGAATCCTCAACCACCTAAAAGATTTGTGATACACAGACAAAGAAAAAGTCCTTAGTAATGGTTTGTGCAAAGCCTTACTCTAGGCATAGACATTCCACTATGGCAGCAGATCCATTATATAACATGCCACATTTAGTAATGGTGCTACAGATATAAGTGACATATAAACTCTACTTGTGTCAGTTACAATGAGTATTTGCCTTGATCATCTAATCAGCCTACAGAATGTAGGCAACCCAGAGCCTGAATTTGTCAACTTACAGTCTTCTTTGCTGTCATCATTTATTGTGGATCAATATTTTAATATTGTTCTTTACAATGTCATGCTCATGATTTCAGGTTTCACAGTACCATGCATTTTTCTGGCAGGTAAAAATTGTACAAAAGTGATACTTGTCATAATTTTCCATACAAATAAAATTTGAAGCATCTTTTTTTAGATAAATCTTGAGGACCGCCCAATAGCTGAATGATTCACTTGATATCTTAAAATTACCTAAACTCAACATTCACACATACATATGCGTACATATAGACAAGGGTCAGCAACAGGGATGCAAACCGATAGCCATGATAGTAAACAGGGACGGACCAAGGATTTACAATCAGTGAAGGCAAAATAATATTTTTAAAGCAAATAGGAGCAAAAGTAAAAAATTAAAAATACAGTGGGGCAAAACATGGGAAAGAATTATAATTTATAAGAAAAAAAATAACAAAATTAATAAAATTTTAGTGTAATTTTCCAAATCAGCGGGGCACTAGGCCTTGTTTGGGTCCATCCATGATAGTAAAGGTTTGTGACTTCAAAGGTTGAGATGCCATGCAATTCATCTTTTATCTACCATCAGAAAGAGAATTGACCATAGTAATATCAGAGATCCCACAATTCATTACGTATTTTAAATGTCTCAAATTAGGAATGATAATGTATAGATTATAAGTCACGCAATTACATATGCAGGAAACTGGTCCTTGCTTGCATCACAGACAATGGTTAACTCTATTATAATTCCCACAAGTACTGCAGAACTGATTGCACTACCAGAAATTTTTTTTTTTTTGGGGGGGGGGGGTTCATTCTATACGACTATACAATACTTCAAATCTAGATTATTCAAAAAAAAAAAAAAATCTTGGGAGTTTATAGAGAATACTTCATTATCTCACGACACATGAGTGCATCCATGGCTTCCAGAAATAGAAAGATAATTATCAATCCCCAATAACATTAGCACTCTTACCAAATTCCCATCTATCACAGCCTTTGCACCTTTAAGCTCCTTGGCATGACTTGAAATTCCACGACGAAGAATGTCAGCTAATTTTCTGAAGTTTGATCCATTGTCACGACATATAGGCAATCTGAAAAGAAACAGCCTGAAGCATGAATACAACAACCCCAAATAGCTTCCAGAGGACCAGAGCTAGCAGTGGTAACCTTGAAACATCAATACCCAAAGGGCTTAAAGTTGACAAGTACATATTTCGTTGAAAGTAGCTCAAATAAATAATGATTAGCGATACCATTAATGATGAAGTGAATAAAATTCTTTTAGCTACCTGTGGATTTAAGCATTGTTAATTATTCTTTACATCGAGTAAGAGAATACGATATGAAGATCCAAAATTCAATATGAATCGTTTAGGAATTCTAAATTTTGCTCTTGGGTTTCTTTTCTTTTTCCCTCTTTTCCCCGATAGGCATCATGTTAAGAATATTTTTGGAAATTAAATAGCATAAATATAGTTGTGCAGTAATTAGACAAAGTTCAACCGGGAGAAAGACAAAAACAGTGGCTTATTATCTAATCCAGGGGGGAAATCCTCCAAGTTCAGGTATAATTAGTTCAACGAGGGTCATCAAGATGATCAGTCTTATGGCCAGTGGAAGCAATGGCCTTTGAAGAACTGACATAAAGCTAACTCCGATAATTATACACAAACATGTTCATGCGAATGACAATTCATAGGTGATTGTAAGTTCATGGGTGATTGATGAAACAAGCAGCCAACGTTCCTGCCTCAAAGTTTCTGATATTTAAAACTTACCCTCTTCGGGACCAGCTCCTACTGTCCTGGGTATTCAACAATCATACAGTATAGATTTTTGGATGTTGAGGATAGGCGTCTACTCCCTTGTTGGAACTTTGAAGAGGATGGTTGGGTGTCAAACAACATTAACTCATAAGTATTCATGCATGGTCCTGGACACATTTTGGTACATTTGTTTATCTTCTCATTCACCGTGTAACTAAATATGGTTACTCACAAAGTTATTTCAATTGATTGGCAGAAACAATTTCAGAATTCAAAAATCAAGTGATAGAGCTTCAAAAATAAAAATGCACCATAGCATAACGTATGAAAAGAGTAACTACCAATGTGAATATTACCTTAGATCAAAGGTGTAAGTGCACCTAAACGTTTGAAGGGAACTCAACACTCTTCCCATTTTGAAATCACATGGCCGTAGGCTGCTTAATGTAATATTTGAAGCCAGTGTGCAATTTCGACATGTCCATCTAAACAATAAAATTTTTACTACCAACTAATTGGAAAAAATAAAATAAAATAAAAAACTATTTGGATGACAGAGTGCGTGAAAAGGCCACATAAATTTGAATGAAAAGACCTCCTTGGACTGTAACTAATGTGTATAAGCAATCTTTCATCCCAATCAGTTCCCAATGATGGTGCTGCTTCTGCAACTCCCTTAACAGTCTGCAAAGAGCAATTCTGTTAATAAGACGTCCAGTCACTTGCCACTAACAAGTAACAACATGGACATAGGAATATTGCCATTCACAACAGAAATTAAAGCTAAAGAGCGAACTCACAAATACATACATTGTAGGCAGAATAAATGCTTCTTTTTCTTACCATTGTAAGTAGGGAGTAAGGAACATATGACATAGGCTCTAGGCTACATGGCTTGAGCCCAGGAAGAAATGTATTCGCTTAAAAATTGAATTTTTTCCCTTTTCCTCTTTTGAGTTAAAGTTGATAATAACACAGAAATTGTGACAGAATGTATAACAATATAAACCTGGCAAAGTAAAATTGTTGAACTCTTGAATGAGCTCTCATTCATCCATATATAGATGCCAAGCACCTTTATGCCACCCAGCAGCATTTTGGAGACCTGAAAGCACATTAACTCTAGAATTATACCAAATAAATGCAATGAATGAACTGCAACTCAGACCATATATAAGATATTGCATGCTATATATATTTAATCTGAAGTCACTGAAAGAACGCAATGAGCAAAAAGCTATGTATAAATGCAGGAACAAAACAAACTTCCTTCAACCAAGATGAGCATTGATTCAACAGGAAGAAGAATTAGGGATGAAAGAACAAAAGGGCAGACGGAATAGGCCTAAATACAATCTGTTATACTGAAAAACCCATCCAAAACATGTTCTCTATGAAGTCTTGTCGCAATCTCTTTTATTACTTATGCTAGTATCTTGGATTTAGGGAACAAATGGAAAAGGAAAGGGGAAATATACAAAAAGAAGAAATGAAAGAAATGGAATTCCTCGCTTGCTTGGTAAAATGAAATGAAAAATCCATTGTCACAAAATCTATTTTTCTGTTTCATTACCATAAAAAATAAATATGTATAAGCAATTTCATTTTCTTTCTTTTGAAAAATCCAAGATCCCATCACGGCATCGGACTTGTTGAGGGAAAATGTAGGAGAAGAACATGAAATTAGAGAAACTAAAAATTGTTTTATGTTGAGCAATTTCTTTTTCTTTGACGTATGGGGAAAAAAGTCTAGTAGTTAGACATTAGGTATTATTGAGGTTCTCAATACTCACTCCTCTTAAACAATGGCATGTGGTGTGTCATGCAAGTCTTATCAGCAACTTCATTATATTTCCAAACTAAACAAACAATGCCACTTGTTAAAATATGATTGGAGTGAGTATGCATTGCCTTACCACTTAACTTCTTCCCTACAAAAACAAGATCGAATTATAATGCTCATGTAATTCGAACAAATTGCAAATCAATTTCAAGGGGCAATTACATTTTAGCCCTTTGATTAAGATCATTTCCACTTTACCTCCCTACACTTTTAAATGCAACACTTAATCCCCTTGTATTAATGACAAGTGTAACTATTAACGGTTTTAACAAAAAATATAAAATGATAAACTAAACCTTCACTACCACCACCAAAGATTAATTCTACACCAATATGACTGAAAAAAAAAAAAAAAAAAACCTCAAACAACCATAAGAATAGAGAGAGAATAAAAGAATAAAATGAAAATAAAAACTTACGAGGGCAAAACATGTCATTTTAATTGATTAAAGCCTAATTTTAAAATAAAAATATTTTAATTACTACATATAAAAACATATACATTTAATTTGGATAGAAAATTTGACACTTGCACTTTAGTCTTATGTTGCATTTTAAAATACATAGAGGAAATGTGAAAATAACCCTAAGCTCAAAGAGGTAAAATGTAATTACCCCCAAATTGGAATTTCAAACAAAGAGGTATGGGCCACTATGCACAGCACCACCCATAGACTACAGCCGTTTGCCATTTTTCAATCTTTGAGCACAGCCGTTTCCACATGAAACATTAAGAAAACACATATCACATTTATGAATGTGTCTTCTTTATGCAATAGTAAGCACATATAACCCAATTAACGACATAACTTACAAACATGGGCATATAAATCCCCTTCCTATCCTACAAAATACAAATTCCCCCAAGTTGTGTCAGGTAGAAATTGACCGAGGCAGTTGATATAAAAAAAAAATCCAAACATTGGAAAGGAATGCAGTGGCATGAGGAATCAACCATAGAATCCTGTTTACCATACAAACAACTGGTATGTGTCGACTTCGAATTTCAATGGATTCATCACTCAGCGAAATTAAAATCACACTTACATCAAAACAACCAATTCTCTCTCTGTAACACCATACCTGACGAGCGTGCTCGGCGACCCAATCCTTGTCGATGAACAAAGTTGAAGAGTCGGACTGAGATTTGCCTTTCGATCCCTTCTTCTTATCATCTCTGCCACCCCCAATGAGCGAGCAAGCTGGCTCTCCCGCATCATTTGTCGGAGTTGGAATCAAATCGAATACCAGACCTCGCTCTAAGTTCGAACTGAGCTTTCCGACCACAAGACCTACCTGTATGACCAACAATTCCACAGTTCGGATCCCTCAACTATCAACCAAGCCTAATGACCTATACATGTATATATTTATGTATGCATGTATAGAGAGAGAAACCTGAGAGGATGCGCCGGACTGGCTGAGGCGATCTTCGGCCAACTGGAGTCGGGTTTCCTCTCCAATGACAGCTTTCACCATCATTCCCACCGATCAACCCCCGAAATTAGTTTGGAGTTGAAACCTCAGCGATTCATCCTTCTTGGCTTCTTGGAAGGTCCGAATCTGCAACTTGGGCAGTTCGACCGGTAGGGTCGGATCTAGAATGAGTAAGCGCAAAGACTGCAAGTTCTACCGCGCCATCGGTCCAATCCCAGTTTGGATGGCAAATTGGGTATCCGACCCACCTGATATAAGCGAGTATTTTAATAAAATTAATAGGTAACAGGGTAATTTCGGTTCCACGGCAATAGGCTCCACTGATTTAAAATTTTACATCAAATTTTTATTATTTTATTCTTTTTTTTTCCTTATAAATTATAATTTTTTTTGTTAAACTTTTATCCTATTATATTTTTTTACCCTTATTTATTTTTAAATTTTACAATTTTTGCCTCACTAATTATAAATCTTAAAACCGTCCCTAATTTTGAGAATAAAAAAATATCCATTACAATCGGGTCAATAACCAATGTGTACTCACCCAATTACCCACTTCTCTACAAGTGATCATAATGGTGTTTAGATGATAAAAAGGTAGAAAAACTAGTGTAGAAGTGACATATAATAATATTTAATGGAAAAAAGTTAAAAATAATTTTCTTGGTATTTTTTGGCAAATCAAACACCCCTGCGTTACGTTTCACATCCTAAAATTGTAATATTATCTGCTTTAAACTTAATTAAATGTAACGCAATAACTTCTTAGGGGATAATTGTGTAACAACTCGTTTTCTATAATACAATATTTTTTTGTTTTAAACTTAGTTAAATGTAAAGCGAGGGTTTCTTAAAAAATCACCTATCCTAGTAATATTCTTTTCCAATATCACTTAACATTGTAATTTCACCAAAATTCGCTATCCACATAACTTTAAAATATGTTGCACTTTAAATATGTTGAATTATATATATAGTACTTTTTGCACGTAGACAAAGTGAGATAAAAAGTGTTTTATTACATCTCACTTCTTTTGAGTTCATGCCCTTACGTCGTTTTTACAATGTTAAGAATTTTATAAAAAAAAAATATTGATAAAACTACAAGAGATAAGAGTTGTAAAATAGAAAAAACATTTAAAATTTTAGTTAATTTGACATTTTCTATTAAGGTTAACGCTTAATTTAATGGACAATCAATGTTAACAATATTTGAAAATAAGTAAAGTAAGTGTAATTTTTAAATATTAAATAATAATAAACATAATTATTCAAATATTGAAGGAAAACAAATAGGTAATTTACTCCTCATTTAAGGTATTGCCTATGCACAAGATAAGTGGATTTTTTTTTTTAAGTTTTGTAGAAAAATACCACTCTAGCAATTATATATTTTAGATAAATTATATTTAATATCCTTATATTTTATTACTAAACTAACTTTATATTTATACTTTCAATCGTCTCACTCTATCTATTCACTATATCTACTCACATTTAATTTTGTTGCTCATTCACTTAGTTATCATTCAAAAAAGTGATAAAAAAAAATATCACAATTTATGACAATAAGATTGACAAAACACACAAAATAGAATTTAATTAAATTTTCATATGATTTAATAAGAATATATTAAATATATTTCATTATTTAACTTTTCATATTCCAAAACTACTATTTATTATGAGAGACAATAAAATATAAAAAATAAAAAATCGGATACACTTGACATTTATTGATTTGACATAATTATATTATTGTATAATTATCGTTGTGTATAATATCTTTAAAAAAGAAAAAATATAGAATATATATGACAAATTGCAATTGAAGGGTGTTTGGTCTACTAAAAAATTTTATTTTTGATTGATTTTTTTAATTAAATTTTATCACGTATCATTTTTACTGTAATTTTAATTATTAATTTTATTTTGTTTTCCTCTTAAGTTATCCGAACAACACCTGGATGTTCTGTTTGTTTGCGAAAAAGCATTTTATACTAGTTGTGTCACATTTATAATTCATAACTAATCAACAAAATATCAAGTGAATTTGACAAGACAGGCCAAGGAATTCAAAAAGACAAAATGCCATGTCAGGAAGGTCCCAATTTGCATTATCTTCTCTCAAAAAATAATATATATATATATATATATATATATATATATATATGAAATCACAAGTTCCCTTTGCAATCCTCATATTTAAAAATAAAAGATAAGATCAAAATATCATTATTGGAACAAATCAATGGATTTTGATTATTTTTATTTAATTTCAAATTTCAACAATGCATAATATTATAAGTGACATAATAATTTTACACAGGAATTCTCAGAACTAAAAGGGCATTCCCCTCTCAACTTAAACTCTTATAATTTAACTTTCTGAATTATAAAAAATGAGTATCATTAAGAATCGATTTAAAAAAAAAAATAACGAAGGAAGTCACATGCGCAACATGCCAATAAAATTTAAAAATTAAATATAGACATCTGTTTCATTAAGGCGGTGTTTGGATGTCAAAAAAGGGATAAAAGTATAATAAAAGTAGAAAGATATAATATAAAAGTGAAATATAAAAAATTTTAATTAAAAAAATGTACAAAAAATAGTTAAAATTAATAATTTTTGATAATTTTTAGTGACGCCAAACATCGCCTAAATGTGATTTTTACAGTACCGTATTCAGTTATAAACCTTTACGCTTTAACTTCCTAAACTAAAAAAAAAAAAAAATGAGTTTCCATTGAGAACAATTGTATATAATTCTATTGTTCACAACTGTTTGGCAGAGAATAAAAGATAAAAACTAAAGGTCAGCGTTGAGGGTTTAGGACATGATGGCGTGTCTTTTAATTTGACATTAGTGATTGCTCCCTGCGTTCTGTTTGGTAGGAAGGATGGAAAAGTTAAAAGGAGAAGGGATGAGATAATTTTTTTTTTTTTTTTTTTTTTTTTGAGGATGAAAAATTTTCCTTTCTCAATGTTATTTGCTTGGGTGGAAGGAAAAATTTAAAAATTATGTGTGTATATATATATTATAATTCAAATTTTATATAAAAAATTAGTTCAAAATTTTAATAGGATTCACTTTTTATGATCATTTTATATTAAAATAAAATATTATTTTATTTTTTAAAGCGACACAATTACTTTTATTTTTTTAAATACTATTTTTTAGACGAATACGAATAAATTTATATGACACGTGTAACATAAATTCAGTTAAATTTAATTTTTTTTATATAATTTTACATTTTAATCTAAATAATGAGAAAATTATATAGTGACTTTTAAAATGTAAAAGATGATATATTTTTAGTTCAAATCAAACCAAAATAAAGTGTAATTATTTCAAATGTATATATATCAAACACTATACATATAATTTCCACGAATTTCATATTCTAGTGAACCTCACCACGTGAAAAAATAAATATAAACTAATAGTTACTATTTCAAAATTTTAACAATATTTGGTATTTAATAGTTGTAATATTATACAGAATGAAAAATAGTATAAAATATTGTGTATTTTGTTATTATCATTTATATCGTTGTATATCACTTTGTATCATACCAAGATTTCTCAATTTGCATTGGAATTTTTTTGAATTTCCAATATTATGTCTCAAAATTTTTTATTTATTTCATAAACTTTAAATACTAAGAATAGCAAAAAAAAAAAAAATCCTAATATTTTTATCCAACTCCACATATGAAAATTTTCTTTGGTTTTTTGTTTTCGTATATAATTGTGAAGCAAATTAAATTAATTAACTTAATAACATTGATAAAATATGTTATTTATATATGTAAAGTGAAAACTGAAAAATGAAGAAAAAAAATCTTCTTAATTATTGAATAAACTTAAAATTAAAATTTTAAACTTTTTTTATAATTTTTATACGGATACATATCCAGTGAAATATCTCTCGAGTATTCCTTCCACGCCATGGCATTATCTCCCCACCAAGCAATCACCAATAATATCCCGGGTCCCACGTATCTCACACTGCCCCTATCCCCCTTTCCAGCTCTTTATAACCATTTCTCTCTCACACTCAATCGCTCGGAACGGCGCAGTCTTGCAGCCCTAACCCACTCGCCGGAAACCCCATGCTAATGGAGAATTATTCCTACTCTTCCTACCCAGATTCCGGCGCTTCGTCCCCTCGTTCTCGAGAGATCGATTGCGAGAACGCTTCGTGGGATGAACCGCTTTCTACCAACTACAAGGTCAAGTTGATGTGCAGCTATGGCGGTAAAATCCTCCCCAGACCTCACGACAACCAGCTCACCTACGTCGGCGGCGACACCAAGATTTTGGCGGTGGATCGTAACATCAGATTCTCTCAGTTATTGTCGAAGCTCTCCGCTTTGTGCGATTACGATGTGTGTTTCAAGTATCAGTTACCTGGGGAAGATCTTGATGCTTTGATCTCGGCGACGAACGACGAGGATCTTGACCACATGATGATGGAGTACGATCGGTTGTTCCGTGCGTCGGCCAAGCCAGCGAGGCTGAGGTTGTTTCTGTTTCCGCTGAATCCACCGGGGACGGGTTTTGGATCGGGAGAGACGAAGTCGGACCGGCAGTGGTTCGTGGACGCGTTGAATTCGGTGCAGATCCAATCGCTGGAGGTTTCTTCGCCGCCCGCTGCGGCGGCGTCTGCCGCGAACCAGGACTTTCTTTTCGGTTTCGACAAAGGACACGCGCCGCCGGCTGCAGTGGTCAAGGTGCAAGATCTGCCGCCGGCGCCGACGGTTCCTGATGTTTACCCGAAAGAAATTCATACCGGATCGGACTGTGGTTCGGAGGATCGGCACGTGATTGGAGAACCAGTGCTTTCGCTGGCGGAGATGCAAAGGCACATTCAGGAATTTCAGAGATTGCATGTGGCCGGCCATGAACAAGGGTTATACCATAGAAAAAGTGATGAAGCAAACCATAGGGCTTATTCTGGAGACTATTACGCGCAGAAAGTCCCTGACAGACTTCCTCCGGCGCAACCAAATGTGCCTGTAACAATTCCGGCGTCGTACTGGCAGGAAAGGCATGTGACCTCCGGAGCTTACCCCGTAGCAGCGGCAACAGGAACTGAACAACCGGTTTACCTCATTCAAACGCCATCTGGTGTATATCAAGCTCCGGCGTTGCGACCATCGACTGGGCCAGTCCCCGGCCAGGCATATTATGGAATGCAAAGGGTAGTGCCAGATGTTTACCGGGAGCAGCCGGTGTACAATGCGGTCCCACCGCCGTCTATTCAGCAGACCAAAGTCGGAGGTTATACCGATGCCATCGGAATGGCACGGCCACCATCAGCGGCAGCTGGACTTGGGGTATCCGAGCCGGTATATACGCAGGTAACTTACGACGCAGCAGGGCGGCAGGTGTACTATGCTACGCCCGGAGGAGTGGTGCCTCAGTACCAGGCGGTGACTGCTGCGGCCGATATGAGGCAAAGCGGCGGCGGCGCGTTAAACTCAGACGGCGGTAAGGGTGTTGCAAAGTTTTCGCAGACTTAGTCAGTTTGATTTTTTGTCACTTTCCATTTCTTTCGATTTTGATGAATAAATCTGTCGATACATAATAGTTTTCTGTGCATGTCGTGGTATTTACTGGTGATTGTTTGGTAGCTTTGACTATTATAATATGTTGTGTAAATTGGATGATTCTATCTGAATTGTTTTTTTTTGGTAAGTATTCTCTCGGAATTGTTTATTCCAAATCCCTTTTGTGAGCCATCAGCGGTTTAAACCCATGCTTACTTTGTTAAATGTAGCAACTTTATGTAATTATTACTGTTTGTTTACCGATCCCAATCAGGTTCTTTGATTATTGTTATATTCTTTCTTTTTTTTGGGGGGGGGGGTGTTTGAAACTTTAAGCCCTGTTTGGCACGTGAGTTGGGGAAAGGTATATCTGAAAACTTCTCATAATGCCTTTTGTTACAAGGACAATGTTGCCATTGTAACTTCATTAGTAAAATTTGAGTGATAGCTCAACGGAAAAAATTTAAAATTTAAATATGTTTTTCAGTGATTGTTAGTTTGAGTGTCTCTAAGCCACTGGCACTTATGCGGTTGTTAATTTTAAGGTTCAAAGATTAATTTTTATTAATTTTTAAAAAATTTTTCAACATTATTTAATTTTTATAAATTTTTATCAAATACTCAATTTGAATCTGAGGTGCCACGTGTCAGTTTATATGTGAAGTTGTATTTGTATATTTTGATGCGACGAAATGTGTTTGTATTGATTACGTTACGTGTTTTGTTATTACATTTTGTGGTTTACCAACCAACCCATTCTTTGAGTGAACTTCAATTCGATCCAAGTGATGTCGATATGAAAAATATGCCTTGTTTGAAATTATAGTTAGTGTTTTATGAATTCAAAATTGTGTGTAAATGATGGGGATAAAGGGGAAATGTTTGAAGAGAGTGGGAAAGGAAGGTGGAGGGGAGGAGGGAAAAAAAATTTAACTTATTAATAAAAAATTTTCTTGTGGATTATGTTTGTTTTAATGTACGGTTTTCTTTACAGTGTTGAAAAACGTTAAAAAAATATTAAAAAGTATTAAAAATTTTAAAAATTATTATTTATTATTTTACTGTATGAATTACAAATTTATAAATTTTATTATTTTTTGCTATTTCAAACACGTTCATAAAGTGTTTTAAGGGTTATTTTTTAAAAACCACGTTACGTTAAAGTAAATAAAACAGAGGATAATTTCATCTCTTATAGTATTAAATGCCTGAATCACACATATCATATGGAATTTCATATCCATAAATACAGGCTCATACGGCCTACAATATGAATTTTGTATCCTCAGTATGTTTGATTATGGGATATGAGGGGAGGGACTGAGTTGTCAATTCGTGAATCCTACTTAATTTCATATTTAATTGACAAAAGTAATTCTAGATATAGGTATGTTTGGAGTGACAAAAAATTTCTAAAAATGATAAAAAAATATTAAAAAATTTAAAAATTATTTACTTTTTATTTCACTACATGAATTATGAATCAATAATTTATCTCATTTTATTTCATTTTTTATCGCTTCAAATGGTTCCATAATCTAATTTGAATTATTAATTCCTTAAAATAGATGATATACAATACTTAGGGGATTGGATATTATATATCTTCCATTATTTAGATTGTTTTCAATCAAGATTCAAAGGTTTTGTCAAATTACATCTCTTGTACCATTTTATATCTCATCAATCAAGCATTAAAAAATTAATCCCATGGTACAACTAAATTGATTTTCTTTAAAAGTAAAACTCACCTTCTGTAATTCACAAAAAATTATAGAGTAAAAATTTGAAATATTGTTTACGCCAAACCAATATTTAATAATATTTTTTAAATAAAAGAATTTAAAAAAAAAACCAATCCTTTTTTTTTTATGGTAATTAAAAAACCAATCCTGTTGATTGAATGCTCTAGCAAATTCTTTTCTTTTTTTTTTAACCTAGAAGACTTCTTATCTACACGAAAAATGAATAGTTAATGACTGTTAACTCTATATTAAACATTGTTAATCTAAATATTGATTTGGGAAATGCAAATATTTTCATTTCATATTTGGATCTATCTTTTGTCTGGGAACCAAATTGGCATTAGGTAATTTCATCTCAATCCTCGATGAATTTGAATTAAACGATGCTACAAATCTTATATGAGAGAGAGAGAGAGAGAGAGAGGGGAAAAATAAATAAAAAATTATGAATAATGCTAAAAACTGGGGGAAAAAAGTTTCAAGTAAACAGTGTCTCCCAAATAAACACTAATGTAAATGCGCTATTTTGCATTTAAGAAAACATTTCTACTATATTAAAAACATGAATTTGTGGAAGGAAAATAAATATAAAATTTATAGCTTGTGCAATTTTTATACAATTAATTAATTAAAAATTATACTTTGTTGATAAATATTTATTTATTTTAATTTTATTTTTTTATTTCCATAAAAAATATAATATATTTAACTTTTTCATTTCATTTTACGTTTTTATTACTTTCCTTCAACTTTTCTTTCCTTCTACGAATCCAAGTTCCAAACATAGCCTTCCATTTTCTTAATTGTCCTTGGGCTGTGTTTGTGTTTGGATCAAAAAATTACTAAGGGAAAAAAAAAAAAGAAAGAAAAAACGACGCAAATTCAAAATCCCTTCTATTATATGATTTGTAAAAATATATATATAACGGAAAAAAATACACGAGAAAAAAATGGAGTAAAACAGATAAATTCAATTTTATTTTTATTTTCTGGATTAAGTGATAAATATGAGAAGAAAACAATACATATTTATCCAAAAATATATACTTAATTAATATTTGATAAAAAAAAATAAGTATGCATAAATAATTTTATTTTCCTTCCTGTTTTTTACCGAACGAATCCATAATACAAATAGAGTAAAAGGTTTAAATTTCATCCTTTTGCTTCGATGTCATACGCTATTTATGGATGAAAACAAAAGCTAGCTAATCCATTACATTTGATCTGAGAAATTGAAGATAATAGAATAGCGGACAACTTCAGGAAGTTTATACATTATTGTATGGCAAAAATCAAAATTACAATTAAAAAATCTACACATCTGCAACGAACACAAACCAGTGTTTCTTATTTTATCATTTTTATTTATTTTTCTCCCCCCACAACAAATGGCCTGAATCGATTTTTTTCCTCAGCTTGCTGCTTCACGTGTATGGTTGGTCAAACGCATTTTTGCCACAACGAGACCACTAAACTCTTCCGATTCCAAACTCTCCGCGGCTGGATTAATATAAAATGACATCCATGAATGTGTTCAGCAGCAAACATTGATACAGAAAAATAAAGGTGGGAAAAATTCATGACATGGGAAGGAATGCATATATAATGAGTACAATAGTAAAAAGTAAAATGTGAATCTTTTTCTTTAGCCTTTTAAAAATTAAAATCAATTGAGGAAAAGCAAAGAATGGAATGCTCAAGAATAAGAATTAATATGTTGTTGACGAATACGTTGTGTCAAAACTCAAATTCCAAGTTTGCATAATATATATGTGTGTCTATAAATTATGATGGCAAATTAGTATAAATTTGTAAAAATTGCAGTCTCGTATTTCGTGCTGTAATTAGAAAATTTGAATTTTGTAAACATTTACAGAGATTTGTATACATTTGCAGAGCTCCAAATGAGCCCACACGCACACAAGTTAAAATCGATCAAAACTGTAAATATATATGTGAATTTGTGACTAAGAAGACGTGAAGAGCACGAAAACAAGACTTACAATATTTTATTGGATTATCCACAAGCTCAGAACATAAATGTGTGTTATCTGCTTGTTTCTAGTATCTTAAGTACGGTGGAAAGTTAGATAGCATATTCTGTTAGAAATATAGCCAGGAATATATAAGTGGTTTTGAGAAATTTATTTTCACAATAATCACGAAAATGCCACACTGTTAAGATTGTCAATATATATATATATGAAATTATTAATAAGTTGTATTAAACGATTGCATCATGCATGTTTAGATATTTTGACCTTCCAATAGAAGTCCAAAAGCAAAACCATTTAGCAGACTATTATTTATCATATGATCATACAAATTGGATAGCTATGATATGATATCAAATTAGCCCATTGTGTGAAACATACCTAGCATTATGAAGATCCTCCATCAGTCCTTATATTTCATAGTCTCTTTCTCAAAACCAATTGTTGGAAATTGTTTGGCATACTCCTCAACCTCCTGACGTAGCTTTGTAATCTCAGAAGTGTGGGCATCCGACTTCATAGTTGACACAAAATCCTTCAACTTTGTTCCTGATGTTAGAATCAAACGCATGGAGTAAGCATACAAGGGTTTCCGCATACAAATTTCTGATTATAAATAATAATTTCTTCTGAAGATAACAATGTAAGTCTAGAGGGTAATTAAATAGAATGAATAACCTTTTGTCTCAGCCTTTATCTTCAAGGCCAATTTCACAGCAGCACCAAAGAACTCGGCTACTTTCACAAAATCCTCCTCGGTAAATCCCCTAGATGTGAGAGCAGGAGTTCCTGAATCACCAGATAAACAGAGCTCATCATGACTAAGTAATTAGTAATAACTCGGACATGTAAAATGATCAAAGAAGAAAGGCCTTACCCATACGAATACCACCAGGCACCATGGCAGACACATCGCCAGGAACAGTGTTTTTATTAGCTGCAATGTGCACTGATTCCAGAACCTTCTCAACTCTAGAGCCATCAATACCCTGCAGAGAACAATTCCCAAAAGAAAAGGCTAATCACCTTCCTCTTGCTAAAACTACTCAAAACCACATGAACCAACGCTAATCCAAATTCTCTCAAATGTAGATGCTATATAGCAATTTTAGATGACTCTTAAGTAGATATAAATGTGGAGCTCCAGTCGCAACTGTTACAATAAACAGATACCCTCGTGCAAACAATCCGTCTTTGACTGCTTGTAGCCATATACAGCAACATGAAAATGGTTATGGAGGCAAAAGTTTCAAGTATTATTTTGCAAACTGCATGTCATTTAGTGGAAGTTTCCTTCAAAAAAATGATATCCTTCTTTTTTATCTTTTTCTTTTTTTTTTCCAGTCATTTTGGGGGTGGGGGGGTGTGAAGGTGTTGTTCGATCGTTTTTTGGGTGAAATCAAACTCAAGAGTAATGCATTCTCATGGTGCTAAAAACAAAATGTTCATGGGAGAGGGAAAAAAGAACTTGCAAATCAGAGATCGTTAGTAACTATCCTCTTACCTTGTTTCTTAAATTCACCAAGACCAAATGGTTATCAGTTCCGCCCGATACAAGTCCATAGCCTCTCTCAATCAAACTCTGGAAAACTAGCGGACGTTAGTACGTGCTAATTGCGCCTCACAGTAATACCAAGTAATATTTAAACATTAAAATGCAAATAAAAATCTCTTGAAAGATAAATTCAATGTTAGAAATCAGCCCATTATTAGTACCTCAGCAAATTTTGAGCAATTACTAAGAACTTGCTCTTGGTAGGCCTTATACTCTGGTGCCATCACCTACAGTCACAAAATAGTTGGAGAAATAAATAACACCGTCTGACTAGAATAAGATTCAATAAAAGGATTAATTTAAGCATCCCATAAGACAACCAAAACTAGGTAAGAATTTCAACCTGCTTCAGTGCAACTGCCAAACCAGCAATAGTGTGATTGTGTGGGCCACCTTGAAGTCCAGGAAAGACAGCTTGATTAATTTTGTCTTCATAGTCATACATCACCTATAAACAGAACAAAAAATTGCTTGCCCATGATGAATTACTTTGTAGCCTCAAACGTAAAATAGTAAAAGCAAACCCAACTGACTGAAAAACATGCATGCTAATCCAGATGAAGTGAATTTTCCATTGTGTATTAGTTTCAGAATTGAACTTACTTCATTCCCTTGTTTATTAATCTCTTTTACACCCTTCCTAAAGAAGATCATTGCTCCACGTGGCCCACGAAGTGACTTGTGTGTCGTGGTTGTCACAACATCTGCAAATTCAAAAGGAGAAGGGATAACACCAGCAGCAACCAGCCCACTAATGTGGGCCATGTCCGCCAACAGGACAGCTTTCTGCTTGTCACATACCTGTAAAATTGATTGGGAACAAAATCTCATGATTTCTACACATGCAAGAAATGAAGTGGGAAAGATAAAAGGAAAGAAAGAATGTGAGCCAAAGCCAGGGAATTACCTTGCGGATACGTGCATAATCATATAGGCGTGCATAAGCACTAGCACCAGCAACAATTAATTTTGGCCGAAAGAGTGTGGCACTTTTCTCCAGCTGCAATCATATAAGTGAACCCATTTCATGAAGCAAATCTGAATAAATGAGAGAGAGAGCACAACTAAACCAAGCCCCTTCAAAAGAGAGAGAGGGGAAAATTTCAAAAAGAAAAAACAAAGGTTGATATTTCAAAACTGGCAAAAGGGGTCTCAGATTTTAACCAGCTATGCAGTCACTCAAACAATATGATATGGACATAAGTAAAACATGATGAATGCTTTTGGACACCAAGTCACCAGAATACAAGGCAATTTGAAAACTGGAAATCAAAGTTACTGCAACTAAACTTAAATGGCCACCAACTTTACAAGGACTCTTCCAAAGTTTAAGAGTACCCATGTCAGACACTGTAGATGGATTAGGGTAAAAGAAAAGTCCTTGATATATGTGGTGGGGTGGTGGGATTTGCATCAAACAAATATGTTTTAGTAGACTTTATTATGAAATTATATATAAGAACCTCATTTTATGCATAAATAGTTATATATGCACAAATAGTTATATATGTGCTGCTAAACAACATTTACCCTAAATAAAGAAAATTTAGAAATTTGTTGTCCCCAAGTGAACTTCGACATGGAATTTAAATGAATATATCCAACACTTACACACACCCACTCACCCAGCGACCATTCACAGGTCCATGTAACATTCATAGCCACAAATATGGTCATACTTTACACTTCCATTAGAAAATTTGGTTTTCTCATATGTGAATGTCCTGAAGGACTTTCAGTATTGGGATAGAGTAATATTCAGCAAAATAACTTCCTTTTGTTGGTTCCAAGCATCACAATATACTCTGGTGACCAAATAAAAAATCAGAACTGTGTGTTATAAATTCTATTTGTTGTTTGGGCTGCCAACCAAACCACTGCGATGGTAGTGTATGCTAGTGGTAAGACACCAGTTGCACTATTAAATGTTCAATATGATCCTTAAAAAGTCTTCCTACTACCAGACACCGAACATATGAATAAGGATGGAAGGTTAGAAAACATAAGAATGAAGAGTAGGTAGGTTTAGCATCTCATCTTTCAATGTTGGTACATTAAAATTTACAAATAACAATGTTGGTACATTAAAATTTACAAATAACAAGGAAACTACAGGCCTATTCCCAGCAGCTAATAAATATATAGAACCTAAATTTCTTATAAATTCTTCAAATTTAACCAACAATGATAGATAAAAAAAAGTAAATTTGCTTCAATCATACAAAAAGCTTTCCAATAAGGAAAATAACAAGTTACCTGGTCATAGTCAATATAACCAGTGTTCTCATCCAATCTGTATGGCATTGTCTCAAAAAATATTGAGACAGCAGATATCTTCTTGGTGTCAGTCTGAAAAATTACATAAGGATGACAATTTAGTGTATCAAGAGAAGATGCTGACTTCTATCTTTGCTAAAAGTAGTTGCAAAAATTACTCATCAACAAAAAATATGACAAAATATACATTCCATGTGCAATTAGAACACTTCAAACCAAAAGACGGGAACAATTTCAAGGTTTTAAGAATCTAATTACCTTCAGAAAAAGGAACATCTATTGTCATAAATATATCAAGAGGAGGTACAGATGCATTATGCAGGGCATGGGATTGTCAATGTTTGTCCAGAACAGAAAATGTCAGACATTGACAACATATTTGGATTTGTGAATACATAATTAGTTCTCGAGAGAGTTCTTGAGAAACATAAAAAGGTATCTTAATCACTAAATTGAGCTGTTAAACGTAAACGCATAAGTATGCCGAGTGCATGTGAGTGCGTGTGTCACATCGTTTTACACTTTTACCCATCCACTTGTACGTCTAGCTCCTAAAACTGAACATAAACTATGCTGCTGCATTTTGCATTTGTGGATGTGACTACGACTACCAGGAAAGGGGGGGCATGAGTAATCAAAAACTATCCTCCATGAGTCTGACATGTTTTCCTTTTGAGCCTCTAGCTAAATTCATAAAAAAAACAGTTGTTGTAAGGTAGAATTGAACATAGGGAAAAATGTCAATATTTACGAGAATTTCATAATTCGTAGAATTGTACTCTTTTCGTGATTCCTCATCTAATAAAATAAACTGACAAAAATGACACTTCACAGCATCATAAGTTTGCTTTATGAATCTAGCCATTGTGGCGTACAAGGATCTCTCTATCCACTAGACATTTTGACAACAGAAACTTAGAATTCAAGTCAGTCAACAATTATTTTTCAAAACTTATTGGCATGAGCAAAGGCAGTCTCAACATATTCTGTTCCTAATGTTTCCAGTTTTCAAGCAAATAGATAAAAATTAACCCAAAATGAGCAATAAACAAATTTCTCCACTCTAATCCCTAGGAATGTAATATTGATACCAAATCTAGCCCACGGAAGTTAAACTGAAGGAAGCAAGAACCTGATATCCATGTGAAAGATGTCCACCGTGAGGAAGATCAAGTGCCATGATTCTCTCATGAGGTTTTAATAGAGCAGTGTAAACTTGAAAGTTAGCAGGGGATCCGGATAATGACTGCACATTGACTGCAAGAGATAAGGTATGAGGTAAGAAGCCACTCTGAAGCATACATTTCACTTCCGGGGAAAGGTGTGACCAATGTTGTAAAGAAAAGAAAAATAGTAATGAGAAAAGGTTAAAACACAACCAAACATTTTTTTTTTTTTTTTTTGGGTTTTTGCTTGATGGTGAGGACCTCTTAAGGTAGGGCCATGTTGGACCCACCCCTAGAGAGCAAACCTTGGTTTGTGAACCCCTTACAGTCACGAGACCTACAAAACCCAGGTTTATGCTTGTGTAGGTGGCCCTCAATGCACGTGGCGGGGCTCAAATGCCACCAGGTCGATCTTACTGCCCTTCCAGCACTTCCTAATTTGAATTTCATTTGTGAAATACAATACCAAAAGATAATGCTAACCAATTTTTTAATACAGCTTACAACATTCATCGTCCTGTGCTCTCCATTTTTTTTTATTTGCTTTGGTTACAAAACTTCAGGCACGAATGAAATAACAAGAATTCAGTAGCATCTTTCTCGGGCCATTATAATACTAGCAAACCAGCAATCTCTAATGAGAAAAAACGGCACTAGTGAATTTTGGCTCAGAACCAGTGGTAGATGATGCCTCGTTTTCCTGTTTTGATTCCAATTTTTTTCTCTTTTTCTTCCCCATCCTGTGTCTACTTTTCCAGCAGAGGTGCCGGAATGTTCATTTAAACCTTTTGATGAGAACATTATTCCTAATGGGTTCAATACATCCACAATTGAAAAGTAGAAATTAATGACACTTTCAATTGAAGACGTTTGCCTCTAGAAAACTTGCAAAATCACACCAATATTAAAAGCAATAATTACTGATGTTATAAATGTTACTTGACAGATTTTCACTACTTCAACACGCTTTCCCAGTATAACCGACGACAGTATTCTAATAAGACATGCATATTCTAATCAGACCATTAAGAAAAGTTCTTTTGGTTTACAATGGCATTATTGCTTAGTTCAGTCTCCAAACAGATAACATGCACTAGCACTAACAAAGGCCAGCTAACCAAATGGAGGAGAAATATGTCATAAAGGTTTTTCCATACCACAATCAAAAAATAATTTGTGCAAATGCATTTACCTCCCCATTTTGCAGGATCCAACCCGAAAGCTTCTAAAGCTCGCTTTTGACATAGGGTCTCTGCCATGTCAATGTACCTTAACGTATATAGACCAATATTAATTATCAAAAATTATCATAAAAATAAAAACTATGTCAGAAGAAAAGGGTATTAAAAAATTGGCCAATTCAATCTATAATAAATTATCATCACAGTAAGGCCAGATGTATTCTAGTGGAAAGGGAAGTGGAATGTCATACTCGTTTCCTCCATAATATCTAGCACCAGGATACCCTTCACTGTATTTGTTAGTCATGACTGACCCAACTGCTTGCATTACCGACACTGATGTGAAATTCTCCGAAGGTATAAGTTCAAGTCCCTGCCCACAATTTATTCAATTTCAGATTATAAACTAAGCTTCAAATCAATGTTCCAAGCAACTGAAATACCACTATAGCTGAAATGCATTAAAATTACTAGAGTGCTCTTTTTCATTAAAGGACTATACCCATCCCCCCCCCCCGGGGGGGAACACCTATAAGAATGATAATTAATAAGCTGGTAAATTAAAAGAGAAAGTGTAATGATAATGAACACCTTCCATTGCCTAGCTTTCTCAAGTTCAATGATGTCAGCAATTTCTGGATCTACCTCTTCAAGCGGAGCATTCAATTGCTTTGTCCACTGTGGATGAAATTCATGACAACATCAAAACATACATTCGAAAAACAACACGAGATCCAATGGGACTAACAGATCTTGACGGGGAAAAAAAAAATACGTTGTAATTAGCTAATAATCCTAAACTCAATAATTTGCACGAAAATAAAGAGAGTGCAATGATCTATTACAGTGATACGAGACTTCTCTTTCTCAACAGCTGCTTCACTCGGCAAAGAAGACTGCATAAACGAGATCAAAACAGCACGTATGGATTAGGCAACGAAAAGAAAAGGCGAAAACCGAAATGAATGAACGCGGATTGACACGGCGAAAACTAATGTGGAATAAATAGACATATGATATATGTATGCATGCAGACCATGTAGTAGAGGGAACCGCGGCCGTAAGGGAGAGGCCGAAGAGGCCTATTGACGGTGGAGCAGAGTCTGCGAAGCGCCATCGCCATTGCCATCTTCTGGTTCTCTGTTCTTAGTTTCTCTCCAACGATTCACCTAATTTTACCCTTGGATTTTGGTTGGGTCTGGCACGTGAGTGGGGTCGGTGGTGATTGGGATTTTTTTTTTTTTCTTTTTGGAAGGTAGGAAGATTGGAATTGTTAATTTGTTAGATCACAACTTCAGACAATTATTTGTACCTACTATTTTTAGTTTTTCTCTTTTTTTTTCTCCCAAAAATTCAGGGAATCACAATTGTCAATCAATTCTTGTGACTTCAAGAGCACATGAGTGATATATGTCATGTAATTCCTGAATTATCAGAATTTGATTATTATAGTGTGAGTTAATTATTTAAAGAAAATATTTAAATAACTTATATCATAACAACATTATTCTCTCGTTAATTTATTACAATTTTCTAAAAAAAATAATTTTTACATTTAATTCAATAAAACATATTTCATTTGAAAGAAAAGATGAAAATGTGAATAGAAATAAAATTTAAAATTTTGAATATTCTTTATTTATTATTTTTTTTAGAGTGGAAAACTTTCTTTGGTTATACAAAAATAAATATATAAAAAATATGTATATATCATAATTTAAATTTAAAATTTATTATTAAAAAATGTGAGACCTTTTTTCCCCACTTTTTTCTCCCTCTCTAATTTTTCTCATTCTCTCACCTCTTTTTAATGATTAGATTACAATTAAAAATTTTAAATATTATCATTAAAATAATATATAAAATAATTTATTATTCTTTTTTGTATTCTCTTTGATAAAGTATGAATCTTAATAGTAATTTTTTTTTTCTCTGTGCTTTTTTAATATATGTCACATGTGAAATTTGGAGAAGGGAATAATTAGATTTGAATAAAAAATATAAATATATTCTGAAAAAGGATGTTCACATGCCTTACTAGGGGCTTCCACTCGCTGCTTTCATGGCTTTCATATTGACGCTTCCAGTCAGCATCATTACTGCAGCAACAAATCAAGTAAATCAAATAACTAAAATTTGATCTGCTCTGTTTTGGTCTTTCTTTTCTTGTGATGAGAAGATGATCAGCAATTGAATGCTATGCTTTCTTTTCAGACACCTGAATATCATCACAGAGTACGGAATGGGAGTACTATTGCCTGGACAACCTATAGCTAATGTGTGCTTCAAAACCTATGGTTATATGAGCATGACTCAGGCAATCTTCTTTCTCAGTGATTTCAAGCTAGGCCATTACATGAAGATTCCTCCAAGATCCATGTTCTTAGTTCAAGTACGTTTCCACTTCTCTCTAGTTACATAACAGTTATTTTTTGTTAACATCTGTAATTACTAATTCAATATTAAGAATTGGATTTCATACCAGAGACTTATATTGATTCAATATGAAAGGGGGAGTGATATCGATCTCGATGTTAACTCCGTGACACTGAGATTGGGAATCGTTGAATTAAATTTTAACGATCTAAATCTATTGATAATTTTTAACGTAAAAAACGCGTAAATGTATTTACACTGTTGAATTAAAATATAATTACCTCCAACCTAGTGTTAGGGAATTAATATTATTTTTTATGTCAGTATACCCCAATCCATTCAGGATGAGAGAGGTTAACTGAAGTGGAAAAAGCATCCCAATCATAATGGGTGGTCCAAATCATCCCAACCTGCTTTCTCTAATAAATAACATATACTAATTAAAAAAAAATGATGATAAGAATAGGATTTCAGTCTTAAATTGTGAAAAAATTCAAAGTTTAGCTTAACTAAACAACCATCAGAAAACCTCGCATCAGAAACAAATTACCTGCCAAATGCCAACAGTATTAACAGTTGGAGACATTTTAATCTTCAATTGTGAAATGAATGAAAATTTAGATAGCCAAAAGGTCCGCTAGGAAACCTCGCATTAGAAACAAATTACTTGTCAACTTTATTATTGTTAGTGAGTTTATGTTTCCTCTGCTTCGGATGTGTTCATTTCTTACAAGGCCTAATTCTTGCATTTATCCCAGTTCTTAGGAACCATGATTGCAGGAACAATTAATCTCAGTGTCGCATGGCGGCTACTAAACTCTATCGACAACATATGCAACAAGGATCTCCTTCCACTGAACAGTCCCTGGACATACTCGAACGACTGTGTCTTCTTTCACACGTCTATCATCTGGGGCTTGGTAGGACCTAAATGAATATTCGGCCCCCACGGAAATTATGTAACGCTCAATTGGTTTTTTCTCATAAGACTACTGGGATCATTAGTTGTGTGGTTTTTCCTCATAGGACTACTGGGACCATTAGTTTTGTGGCTTTTCCACATGTTTACAAAATGATAGCATGAATAAATACAGTGTATATGCATATACTACAGTGGTTCTTTTACCTTTCTACCTGTCTTCCTCTCTAGTTCGATTTCAATCGTCAGTTGAAATGAACTATTTTACGTTACACAAAAAACAAATTTACCGAACTTGACCTAAATCTTTAAGACTCCGCTTGAGAACATTAATTGATTTCGTTTTAAAATAAAGATTTGATTTGATTTGATTTGGTTTGGTAAATAAAATTTTGTGTTTTGAACACATTTTGAATTTAAGAGGTGAATTGATTTAATTTAAAAGAAATACTAAGTTTTGACTATATGAATAGGAAGTAAAAAATATGATAAATATGATATAAAAGGATAAATTTGTCCACTTACTGTCACACCACGAATTTTTCCACAAACCCGGGAGCATGAACAAACAATCACAATCACCAAAACCATTAATCCATAATAGTTAGAGCCAATCATATTTAATCATATTTAATAATAAGAACTAATAATCTCCAACTTAAAGAAATTCTAAATAAATAGATCTAACTCTAGTCTCTCAAACCGAGACATATATCATAATAAAATCCAATAAAGAAAATAAACTGAAAACAAATGTACAGTTTTCTTTCTTAAATAAAATTAATGAACTATTAAAAATCTCTACTTTGCCTAAGCGATTCCATCACGACCATTGTCTTGTGCAACACTTGCGCCTGCATCTAAAGCTGTAGGGGTATGAGCACAATATACTAAGGTATATTAAAATAATCAATTGGTGCTCGGAGAAAAATAAAAATTAAATAAATCATGCATGGGTGTCTTATAAATCTCCAACATGTCATGTCAACATACATCACACATAAAAAATATTTAAATTTAAGTATTTTGATCACAACAATAAATAAAATATATTATTTTAACAACTACATAATTACTTAGTGGGTTAGGTACTACTACCCGGTCAACCTATGCCTCAGCCATAGGTTACCAAAAATATCAACTCATCAATGCTTCGTAAATTACTAGCCTACTGGACACGATAACCCAACCTCGCGCAGGTTCCTGGTATTTCACCAGCGGAGCTTTTAGCACCAACTATTTATCCCAGAACCTCTCAAAATCCAAAACTAAAATCGTAAAAATCAACGAATAAATAATTATTTATTTATTCAAATCCAAATCTCTCTTTAAAAAATACTTATTTTCCTTATTCAAGGTTTCATAATAAAATAGTTTTTTTTAAATAATAATAAATTTTTTGTATTAATTTAAATTTAATTCCTCAAAATCAAAATCAATTTATACATACTTTTTCTATCTACAAAACAGTCACAATCACATAATTTATCACGTAACAATAAACTAAATAATTATAAAGATTCACAAATTAAACCATACATAATAAATTTAATTTTTTTATTTAACTCCATCTCTAACTCAAATTAAATTTGTAGAAGAAAAATGAGAAACAATGCTTCCAAATCACGAAAACCGAAAAATTTATCCCCTCTAGCCGAATGATCTGCCAACCGCCAACCTTTTTTTTTTTTTTGCCGAATCACCCTACTGGGCTTTCACCCCAAGTGCCTATATACACACACACATAATGGCGGTTTGCTGATTAAATCCAAATTGGATTCGGTTTCTGTCTCTTTTTTTTTTTTTTTTAAACTTCCCTACCGAATTCTAAAGTTCTTAGGAGTCTATATATACATATCCCCAACCGGCTGCAATTACAATCCCATCTGGATTGATGTTCCACTTTTTTTTTTGGCCGACTTTCCAGGTTCCCTAGAATTACATATAGTATGTATATATATGTATATAAGTGGCTGTGATTGGAAGTTAATTTGAATTGAAATTCCTAATGGACATGACATCACCATGTTCTTGACTCTCGACAAAGGTCAAATTTATCTGTTAGGTGCAATAGATTGAAAACGCCGTTAAAAATCAGATTGGCAATCCAGTTATTTTTTTATATAAAAAAATCATATCATAATTTAAATTTCATAAACATATTTAAATATCAAAAAAATCTCTTACAACCTGAGTCACAATAAAAAAAATATTTAATTACTAACTCAACAAAATTTAACAAGTTTTAAAATTCTTAGGTCATTACACTTACCTAGATTGCTTAAAAAAATAATGAACTCTCATCAAATTATATTGCTTTGGATTATATTTTAAATTCTATAGAAATTTCAAAATTTAAGCTGTAAAATAAAATCAAATATAACTCATAAAATTTTCTTTTAGTTCCAAATATAAGAATTGATGAGAATTCTTATCAAATGAAATCAAATTCCATTAAATCTACTCTAAACGGAGTGTAAGAGAAAATGTAAATTTCCTCTTCCTTGAATTACAAACACATCCATTTCAATAGCGAAACTCATTGATAAGCAACACGCATAAATAATATTATTTTATAGAACAATTTAATTACCTATCCAACAAATACAAACAAATGATTAATTGTTAGAAATTTTATAAATTCCTGATAGTGGACTAACATATTGACTTCATTATGCATTATATATTGTCAATTTTGAGTAATTTGTGTAGAGTTTGTTAAGTTTGATGATCAAATTGAATAACTAAGTAAATTGAGTTTAAGACGTATTTTATCTGCATACAAACTGGTATGAGATTTATAATGTGTAGATATCATATATTTTATTTTATTATCTTGTAATAGGTCAAAATAAAATAAAATAAAATACAATCAAATATAAATAAGTTGAGATTCCGTTTGAGTCTTAATTTTTTTCTTTAACTCACATCTCATTCTTGAATGAAAATAGAAAAATTTTCCCTCCATTTGAGTTATAGACATGAAAGACAATAAATTACAAAAATAAATCTACCATATATACTAATTTACAATTGTTATAAGTGTGTTTATATTCTTTAATTAATTTGACATATCTAATCTTGAATTAATAATTTTTTATATTCACTCTTATCTAACAGCAACAACTGAAACAAGGCTAGCTACGTTAAATATATTCCGCAATTAATAACTTATATTTTGGTATCATTACCACCATTTCCTTGAAGTGTAATCATTTTGCAAACATGTCAATACCAATCAGTATCCTACTCCAGCCTTCTAACATTTTCCAAAAGCCACTTGGCATCGTCAGCAAAAGCCCTCTCAATAAGCCAGTCTTGAGACGACCAGAATTAGGCCGTATTGTTCACAAACCCACCGGTGTTATTGGCGCCCCCCCCCCCCTTCCAGACATCTAGCAATATTAAAATTTCAATGTCCCAAACACGTCTCGAGCTCCCATTGGTCAATGTCAGCTACTCTCATTGGTCTTCATCGCTCTTTACCTAATCAGTGCTTGCGCTAGGCACTAGGAGTTTCGGGAAATTGCAGTAATTTTTTCACTACACAAGTTACAGTATTCAAATCAATAATCAAGACGTAATTAAAATAAATTTGATTAAATAAAAAATTATATAATAAATGCTATTTAATGAAATTAATAAATTTTGATTTGAACGCTATAACCCATGAAAAATTGATTGCAGCCTCCTTGGCACCGGGCAGTATTTAAACACTCGAGCCTCGATTGTGAATGGAAGAGCCACTTCGCTACCTTCGTAGGTTTACGAAATCCTCCAGTGCGGCAGCCTCCACCGTCCCCCAAAGTCTCTATCACTCATGGCTGATTTGGAAATTTATATTAATAGTACATTGGCCTACTTGGAACTTACAAAACTTCATAAATCTAAACAAATATATATATAATTGAAATTTATTACTCACTGAACGAATAATCAGATTATAAAATTAATAATAATAACAATCTTATAATTCGTATAGTAAAATAAAAAATTAATAACTTTTAAAAAATTTTATTTTTTAAGTAAAATTTAAAACTACAAACATAATCTTATATTAACTTTTACAAATTTAAACACTTATTATTTGTAAGATTTTTATTCAATACACAACTTTTAAATATAAAAATTAATATTTTAAATTAAGTAAGGAAAGTGGATAATTAAATGGTAACAAAATAGGTACTCGATAAAAGCATGAGTTACTTTAAATTATTCACCAAAGATAAATACATGAACGAATAATTATTTGTTACAGTTATTACGGATAAAAATATCATTGACGGTCAACTAATTATCAATAAATTCGAGAAAGTTAATCTTATGATAATACGATATGAACTGTGAAATTAATATTGAACAGTTTAAATATATTTTATATTTTTATAATTAAAAATTTATAAATATAATTAAATTATTAAATTTTAATCTAATAATATAAATTAAAATTTTATAAATCTAATATCAAAATTAATGGCAACTCCCTCGTCCGGTTACTAAAACCGTCCGTAATTGGTCAGGTAAGCGAGAGAGTTTCAAGAAATGTTCGACCAAGTATCCGATGCCACGATGGACAGGGTAGGTCAAAATGGGCAACGTGTCCATTATGGATTTGGGAAGAGGGCCACAATTAAAGAAGTAAATTAAGTGGTTGTAGGCCAGTAATCGTGGCTAGTCAGTTCGTCAACACGTGTTTCCGTTTAGGTCATTGGAGATCTTAAACACGTCACTCTAATTGGCTCGGCTGGTATCTAGCTCCGCTCAATTCTATGGGTTAAAACCCGGACGAAGCCGCTGATTCTAAGGATTATCAGTTTTTTTTTTTTGAATCAAGGCCAAGCCGCGTCAAACCCTCCAGTGGCAGGATGCCATGCCATGGAAAAACTCCAGTTTAACTCAAGGTTTGATTGAGAATTTATTACAGGAAAATAGGGTGCGTGAGAAATAACTTTTTCTAATCATTTAATAAATATTTGATTATTTTAATTTAATTTTTAAGCGTATGTTTAGAGTGATAAAAAGTGAAATAAATTGTGAATTCATAATTTGTACAGTGAAATAAAAAGTTAATAACTTTACAAGTTTTCAGAAATTTTTAAATAATTATAGCAAACCCAACGAAACCTTAATTGAACAAAATGAATAAACTTAACATTTTTTATTTTATTGTGTTCTCCTAGGTTTCTTTTGTTTTAAAAAAAAAAAAATTCAAGAACTAAATATACCATAAATGATTTATCATGACAATAATTTAGTAAAAAATACGAAATAAATTATTAATTATAATATCTAAACTATTATATATACTAATATATAAAAGAAAAATTACTTTTAGTGTATCCCTTTCTATAAACTTCATCAAAAAATGGGGTGCGGGGCTGCAATGCCAAAGGCATATCAAAGCCTAAAGTTTCTTAAATCTAGCAGCAACAGCAGCAGTTGTTGCTTCTCTATTATGTCTAAATAATTTTATATATTATTTAATGGTAGATGAGTGCCCTCTTATTTCGATTTCCCAGGCCCTCATGTAGCACAACTAAGATAACGACGGGGTCTCTACATCTCTGGGGATGAAGTGACAGACCAATGCTTTGAGCTTGCGGAATACAATAGAATTTTCTTAAAGTTGATCATTATGACCATACTTATAATATTCTAAATAAAATTAATATTAAATTTTTTATATAGTTAAAATTTTTGATAAAAAATTCATATCGCAAAATTTATAATAATACTGAGTTTTAAATTTTTTTCAAAACTTTAGATCCTATCGCTAATTACATGTATTTTGATTTTTTTTCTTTCTAAATAATTTTTTATAAACATCATAAAAGAAAAAAAAATTAAATTACCGTGCTTTAATTTGAAAATTTTAACTACTTTGAAATCATAATTTGGTAGAATTTAAGTTGGTAATTTTAATTTGCATATGATCTCCACCCTTAAAATATGGTAAAATTTAAAATATTCAAATTATTTTGTGAGATAGATGGTAGTAGAATTCATTAAAATAAGAATTAAACATAAAGTTAAAAATATAAAAATGACCTCAGTCGTTGAATAAAAAAATAATTTTTAATCGCTAAATCTTAATTTGTGATAGAAACATTTTCAAAAAATTGTCATATGTTATTATATAGATAGAGTATTAACATAATTTTAACTATTCTTACATCTCTTTGCGTTATTATCCATGTTCTCTATTTATCCATGTTCATATGCATATGTATTTGTGCTTCTAATTTTAGAAGGTTGACTAATTAGCGATCTTTTCATTCAAATTATTTTTAGTGACAAAATTTACTTGCTTGGTATTATATGTATTGATCTTTAACTAATATGGTAAAAAATTACAAACTTGCGTAGTTGTGAGAGTTTGAATTCACACATAAGGACCTATTATAGTTCGACATGATAAGAAGGTCCATTCTACTAATCTTATCATACTTATTACATTCACAAGATTTCAAACATATAATCTATTAAAAAAAGTTACAAATTCTAACTAACTAAATTAATCTAACTAATAGATATATGCAGTGTTTGGATCAAGGGTTTGATAGGAAAAAAGAGGAAGAAAGAAGATTAAAATGCCTATTTTTATTTGATTTGTAATGAAAAATGGAATCAAAATGTATGAAATTGAGAAACAAAAAATAAATCGAATTAGAAAATTAATTTATCAATGAATATTTTGTTTATTTTTAATTTTTTTATCATTTTAAATAAAAACATGTATTTAAAATTATATATATATATATATATTTTGGGTCTATTACATCCTCGTCA